>JAKOGI010000384.1:0-644359 GCA_029747015.1 Carnegiea gigantea | reverse complement strand
TGATGCATATCCCTTCATGCCCCTTGATTTAAAAAGAAGCAAATCAATTAGGTAATTTTATTATGCTGGTTTAAGGATGAATAACTCATCCAAGTTTTGTTTAAGCATTGAAAGTGCAGGGCAAGGGTTAATTCCAGCAGCTAACCCATTTTTGTGTGCTTTATTACTCAACCATCCTAAGGGTTTAAGTCTAATATTTTCCATTGGGATTTAGATTCAGGAAGTTAGCTTTGCACCAAAGCAAATTTCATCCCTTTTGGACTTCATTTACCCATTCAAATTAGCAAATAATCCCAAGGTGTCAAAACTGCCCAGCAGGGTCAGAATGTACCCGGTTTTGTTCTTTTCATTTCTTAAGCTATATTTTGGTATAAGTCTTGTATTTTTACATATTTTGGGTCCCCAAGATGTTAGCTATGTGGTCCAAGTGATAAAAGCAAGTTAAGTCAAGTGGAAGATGAAGAACCAGGTCAATCTTCCAAACCGTGCAGACTGAGACCGGTTCAGACCAGCCTAGCCATTTTGATATTTTGATCAGGCAAATGAACTCCAAATTGAGTAATTCCACTTGGAGCTGTTAGAGGACTTCTCAAGCTTTCCAACCATGTGTGGCAAGACAAGTTATGACCACGTTTGCTCTGGGAAACGTGGCCTGCAATCAGACCCTGCATTCTGCCAGCACAACCCAGTTTACAGCAGCAGCTAGTTTTCCTTCTCAAGTGGGTTTCCTTTGGCTTGGTTGCTTCCAATGCTGAGTGGCACACTTTCCTAGGCTTGGCACACGTCCCTAAGCCCTCTCAAGATAGGATGCTGCCTTGAAATGCTCAACCAATGAAGAACAAGCAGCCATCTTTTGGTCTCTTGCGTGTGATTGGCTAGCCGTAAAGTAACACTTGCTTTTCGGCTATCCAATGGGAATTCAGCAAATCTTCAGCATGTTTTAGCTTTGATTATGAGTAAATAATTGTATAATAAGTATTAGTATTGTTTTACTTCATGTTTAGAATGTATTAGATTCGTTTAAACAAGCTTGTACTTAGTTTAGCACAAATCAGATTGTATTAGTGCTTAATACCTTTCCTAGCTAGTAAGGAAAGCTAGAGGTGTATGCTAGTGTGTGTGCTTGCTAAGCTCAGGTCTATTTAAAGCATCACACGGCCCCCTTGAATATCATCTTCCAACTTTGAATGAAAATCAGTTTTGAGAGCTTGTAGCTTTCATGCCTTAGTGCAACTCAAATACTCAACTTGCTTATCCTTAATTAGGCCGATTAAGGTGGTGTTCAAGTGAAGTCTTAAGCTTGATTAAGTGGTGATATCTGTATCTTAATCATAGTTTAAGGGCCCTAAACTTGAGTTTGGTGGTGTTTCTGTATCCATTCTTCAAGTTTAGTTCTATCTCATTTGGTGTTTTATCTCAAGTGTTCAAAGAGAGTTAAAGTGAGTTTACTAGCTTAATCTTGAGTTAGTAATTCTTAACTTTGATTCTTCTTCCCATTCCACACAACCATAACCCTTCTTACATCCATTTTCATGCTTGACCCAGGCTAAAGGTATCCCTTTTGATTTAGCTTGCAACCCAAACACTAAGCCCATCTCAAACCGTGAAACACCACTAGGCTTGACGAACATGGCAGCAAGTTGGCACGGCCATACCGTGCTTATAGGCACGACCGTGCCTCCCTTGAACGTCTCCCTTTTGTGTTGATTTCACTTGCTAGCTTCGTGTACTTGGTAGCTTGCTACTTGGTTCCTTCCATCCCTTGAGACATTCATCAATTCACATCAAATTCTCTTTGTTTTCTCATTTAGAATCACTTGATTCTAAGTTCCATTCCTCCCTCACGTGTTTGTTGCCTCACAACCAGCATATTACGTGCCCCTTTTCCTTGGTTTCCCTTGATTGTATCCTCCCTTGGTTTGTAAGCTTTCACTCTTGACTTGAGTTTTAGCTTGGACCCTCGGCGGTTACATCATATTTGGTATCAGAGCAAGTTCAGATCCTTGCCTGAACCCCACGCTCCCAAACTCAATCCAAACACACTCCCCAAAACACATCCACAAATCAGCCCCAAACACATTCGGTTCTACCATGAGTTTCAACATGAGCTTAGAAGAAAGATTTGATGCACTCATGAGACAACATGAGTTGATGTTCGGGGAAAGCCTAGTCCCTCCAAACAAAAGGTGTTCTAAGTGTCAAGGTCTTGGTCACACACCCTCAGTCTGCCCCAACAAGGAAATAGTCACCTTGGCCGAATGGGAAGCAGCAATGGAGGAAGAAAATGAGGAGAAAAATGAATATAAACGTGATCATGAACTTGAGGAAACTCAAGAGGAGGTCATGGAAGAGGCTAGAGAAGAAGAACTCTTGGTTTTGAGAAGAGTTCCAAGCCAACAAGAGGGAGTGCAAGATGAACCACCAAACCTTTCCCCCACTCCACTCACATCCAAAACACTCAAGCCAAATTTCTGTCAATTCATTTCAGAACCATTACTAAAAGCTCCTAATTCTGAATTAAGAGCATATGAAGAAGTGGTTCGAAGCATGATCAAGGAGTCCCCTACGTCCACCATTCCAATCAGCAAGGGGAAGGTAAAGAAAAGAGTCTCTAAGTTCAAAAGAGACTTGTTTTCATGGTTGATTTTATTTCAACCAGAATTGAAGCAAAAAGAGGAGTTCATTACCGACAATGATTTGAGGGCAAATCATTTTTAACAAGGGGAGTATGATGGAAATCCCTCCATCCCTTTTGTTAAAAAAGAATCAAATCAATTAGGTAATCTTATTATGCTGGTTTAGGGATGAATAAATCATCCAAGCTTTGATTAAACATTGATACTGCAGGGCGAGGGTTAAATCCAGCAGCTAACCCGTTTTTGTGTGCTTAATTTCTCAAACACACTAAGGGTTTATGATGGAGACCATCATGAACGGCCCAAAGACCATTAAGCCCAGCCCAAGGAAGACCCAATCAAGCTTCAAGAAGTCAAAGATGTGGCAAAACTCTGTAGAAAAGTTTTATTCCTTCCGGAAGAATTAGTGCCCGATTCGTCCCTGCGGAAGGTAATTTCTGTGGCAACTTTTGGACAAGCTCAAGTAGACCCACAACTTGAGGGCCCATATGCTTTGGAAGCTTAAGATTTCAGCTTTAAAATAAGCCCAAGTTTGTTTAATTTGGACGTCATTTGATTGGGCAAAATATCACTCAAAGGTACATTATTCTAATCCAGTCCAGTCTGAGATAGGTGCATTGTTTGGGCCATAACTTTCAAACCGCTTATCAAATTGAGCAAATGAGCCCATTCTGGAAAATAGACTTCCAGGGCTTTCTAACAAGCCCAAGAACGCGTGTTTTGGCCGAGTATTCTGGAAGATATACTCTGTTGAAGTTGAGGCAGCTGTAAGGATTAATTCTGGGAAAGTGAAGAGTCTTCGGTTACATGTGTTTGTGTGGCTGATATTGTGCACATTTTGGAGGCTTCTAGATGGAGATAATCAGCTGATAGAAATCCTAGAATATTCCTTGTAACCTCCCCCACCCCTTTTATGATGAGTCTTTTCATTTTACTTAGTCTTTTCATTGGCTAGTTTTAATTGTTAGGAGTTGTTGAGTCTTTTGGTTGTCTTTTGCTGAGCTTATAAAAGAGGAGGGGTGTGTGATGCTTGTCATTCAGATTGTATGAGATTTCCAAAAGCAATACAAGTACTTTGAGTGTGTTTCTCAAAAGTGCATCTAAAATTCCTAGTTCTATATCTTGAATTGTGGCAAATTCAAGTGGTGTTCTAGGTTCTCTATCTTCTCCATTGGAGTGATTCCTCGGTTAAGACAAGAGAATTAGCCCAAGATCAAGTCATTGAGTGGCTCCGTGAAGGATTATCTCAATTACAAGATCTTGTTCTATCCTTTTCTTGTGTGGTGAAGATCTTCTTCCATCTCATCCATCTTTCATTTCTCTTTTCACTTTGGTTTGTTTTGAGTTTGAGTTTGATTTGGATCACTTTCCACGCACACATACATCAATTGGTATCAGAGATAAGGTTGCCATTTGACTAAGTTTGCAGCCCAAACACATTTCCAAAACAAAAAACACAAAAACAACTCAAACCAGCAAAACCGTGCAAAAACCGAGCATCCGCAGGCAGAAAGTTGGCACATCCCCCCCGTGCTCCCAAGCACGACCGTGCCACCCTTGTTTTCCTGCATTCTGCAAGGCAGCATTCAAGCACGGTTCCCCAGTGCCAAGGAGCACGACCGTGCCTCCTTCAAAATCTGCATTTCACAAGTCGAAGCAAAGCACGGCCACCTCGTGCCTCACTGCACGCCCGTGCCACCTTCCCCAGCAGCATTTTCTTCCCCCAAAGCACTTCAACATGTCTACTAAGTCTACAAGAAGCGATCAAGCAAGAGTAGAGGAGTTGGAAGCCCAGGTTACATATCTCCGGACACAACTTGGCCAACTCTTAGAGGAGAAAAAAAGGTGGGTTCATAGCCCCACACCCTCTCACCCTCATGAACCGGTGGTCGAATCTGAAGAGGAAGTCCTTCACTCCCGTGCCAATTCAAGTGATGAGGAAGCCCCATGGAGACGAAAGCAAGGAGGCAATATTGGTGGTGTCCGAATTGACATCCCCGAATTTGAAGGTCAACTTGACCCGGATTTGTTCCTCGATTGGTTGCATACCATTGAGCGAATCTTTGAGTACGAGGACATCCCGGAGGACAAGAAGGTAAAACTTGTAGCCCTTAAACTCAGAAAATATGCTTCAATTTGGTGGGCTAATCTTGGAGCTAAAAGAGCAAGGAATGGAAAGGGAAAAATCAGAACTTGGGCCAAAATGAAAGAAAAGCTTAAGGCCAAGTTTCTTCCCTCTCACTATGTGCAAGACAATTATCTCAAGCTCCATCGACTCAAGCAAGGATCCAAGAGTGTGGAAGAATACACTCGGGAGTTTGAACAACTCCTACTCAAATGTGATTTGAAAGAAGACGACTCACAAACCTTGGTAAGATACTTGACCGGTCTTGATGAGTCCATTGCTCATGTAATTGAGTTGCAACCCTATTCATCCCTAGATGACTTGAGTTCTCTAGCCTATAAGGTAGAGCAACAAAAAAAATCTAAGGGAAAGAGCATCTTGTCCAAACCTCTTTCTCGTCCCCACTCCACACAAAGACCTCCCTACTACCCTCCTAGACCTCAAAACCCTCCACAAGCCAAAAACACCACTCCAACCCCTCCTAAGCCCTCCACACAAGAGCCCAAATCCAAGGACAAAGTTCGATGTTTTCGTTGCCAAGGAATGGGACACTATGCCTCAGAGTGTCCAAACAAAAGGATTGTTTCCTTAGCAGAATATCAAGAAGCATGTGAAGAACATGCATATGAAGAAGAAGAAGGAGAACATTTTGAAGAAGGAAGCTTGGAAGAAGTTGAAGAAGGCCCCGATGAAGGAGAATTGCTAGTCATCCGCCGGGCATTGAGTGGATTTGCCACTCAAGAAGACATGGAGCAAAGAGAAGCTATATTCCACACAAGGTGTACCGTGGGAAACAAGGTATGCTCCCTCATTATTGATGGTGGAAGCTGTGCCAATGTTGCTTCCAAGACTATGGTTGATAAGCTCAAGCTGCAAGTCTCTCCTCGCCCCAATCCCTACACCATTCAATGGTTGAACCAAGGCAAGGGTTTGCAAATCACTCACCAATGTCTTGTTTCTTTTTCAATTGGGAAAAATTATAAGGATGAGATATGGTGTGACATTGTCCCTATGGATGCTTGTCATATTTTGTTGGGTAGACCGTGGCTATTTGATAGAAGTGTCATCCATGATGGCCGGATGAACACTTATTCTTTCCAAAAAGACCACAAAAAGATTACCCTTACTCCTCTCAAAATTCCCTCCACCACTAGACCCAAAGACAATCCTCACTTGGATGTCTTTCTCACCACTCTCCTCAAATCGAGCACCATGAATTTGAGTCTTTCAAAGACTTGATTCTTCTACAAGAGGAACCTAAGCCACCATCTCCCACACATCCACTACTCACCCCTCTCCTTCAAACCTACCATCATGTCTTTCCACAAGAGATCCCACATGGCCTTCCCCCTCCTAGATCCATCCAACACAAGATAGACCTCATTCCCGGTTCCGTTCTTCCCAACAAGCCGGCCTACCGGATGTCTCCTAGTGAAACTCAAGAAATCCAAAGACAAGTAGATGACCTCTTGTCCAAGGGTTTAATTCGGGAGAGTTTGAGTCCATGTGCCGTGCCCGCCCTCCTTGCTCCTAAAAAGGACGGTAGCATGCGCATGTGTGTGGATAGCCGGGCTATTAACAAAATCACTATCAAGTACCGGCATCCTATTCCAAGATTGGAAGATCTACTTGATGAACTCCATGGAGCCGCTATCTTTTCCAAGATTGATTTACGAAGTGGCTACTATCAAATCCGGATCTTTGAAGGTGATGAATGGAAAACCGCCTTTAAGACTAAAGGAGGTTTGTATGAGTGGCTTGTGATGCCATTTGGGCTTACTAATGCCCCTAGCACTTTCATGAGGCTTATGAACCAAGTTCTAAATGATGTATATTTTCAAGGGTATCATTTTCATTCTTTCAACTCAACTTCATGGGAGGTAAGCTCCATACAAATTCATGCATGGCAAGGCCCTTCTTTAGTTCCAATATTTGAATTTCATAACAAAAGACACGTTATGGAGTTTTATTTGAACTTCAAAGTGCCTTTTCCAAACGGGTTTTCCAAATGGGGATCAAGAGTACCTTGCATTTCAATAATGATGGAGACCATCATGAGAAGCCCAAGGACCATCAAGCTCAGCCCAAGGAGGACTCACTCAAGCTTCAAGAAGTCAAAGAAGTTGCAAAACTTTGCCGAAAATTGGCGTTCATGCCCGAAGAGGTAATGCCGCCTTCATCCCGAAATTTCCCGATTTTTGTGTGCACTTTTGGCCTAACTAAAGTGGTCCCACAACTTGAGGCTCCACATGGTTTTGAAGTTTAAGATCTCAGCTTTCAAACAAGCCCAATTATGTTTAATTTGGACGTCGTTTGGTTGGGCTAAATATTACTCAAAGAAGACATGTCCTGTTCCAGTCCAGTTCTGATATAGGTGTAATATTCGGGCCATAACTTTTTATCTACTTATTCAAATTGAGCAAATGAGCCCATTCAGGAAAATAGATTTCCAGGGCTTTCCAACAAGCCCAAAATCACCTTATTTGGACGTGTGAGCTGAGAGAAATGCTCAGTTGAAGTGAAGGCTGCTGCATGGAGTTAATGCTGGGCAATTGAAGAGACATAGGTTACATGACATCACCTTGCTGACATCATGCACGACTTGGATGGATTTCTTCAGCTGATAGGAAGTCTAGAATGTTCATTGTAACCTCCCCCATTCCTGTAAGTTGTGTCTTTTTATTTTTCCTAAGTCTTTTCAATTTTCTAGCTTTAAATTGTTAGGAGTTTGTGTCTTTTGCTTGTCTTGTTGTTGCCTATATATAGTGGGGGGTGTGAAGTGTTTCTCAATTCAGAGTTGTAAGCTTTTCCAAGAGTAGTACAAACACCTTGAGAGTGATTCTCATTTGTGTCCAAAAAAAATCCCTAGTTCTATATCTTGAATTTTGGGAAGTTCAAGTGGTGTGGAGGTCACTGCTCAAGGTCTAAAAATGTTTCATTGATCCAAAATAATCAAGAAATCAACTCCAAAGTCACGGCCATGAGTCACTTGATGGCAAACACACAAGGTGATACACCCGGGTTTTCATCCAGATTTTTACCCGGTCTTTGCTATCTTATTACATCAGCCTAAAGCATATTTTGGTGTCCGTTTTTTGGATGATTATCAAGTTCAGGATGTTAGCTTTTAAGTCCAATTGGTTTCATGTCATTTGGAATTCATTCGGTTACTTAAAACAGTTCATATTTTGAACCTGTCCGGATTGCACTGCAAAATGCACGGTTTTGGTTTTCTGGTTTGATCAGGGGGCAAATGACGTCCAAATGCTACGATTCCAATTGGAGGGTAAACTAGACATCTTGAGGTTTCCAACCATGTAAGAAACGTGGCAATTAGTCATCATTTGAGGTGTCAAACATGCGTTGCAAGTGGAGGCAGAAACCGGCTGCTTGACACCCGGTTGCTTAGCCTGGTGGTTTTCCTCCTTTAAGGGGTTTGCTTAAGGTGGAAGGCTGGCAAGCAGGTCATTTTGAGCTGCTTGATTAAGCACCACTCAGCTACTTGAGAGAGAGACACGTGGAGCTAGTGAAACGCCACCATTTTGCAAGCTCTCATTTGACCACTCAAGCAAGACATGGCACACATGCAATTTTCAGTCCTTTTGAGGTGGCAGCCATGCTCTCTTACCTTCCTTGAAGGGAAATTGAGTCAACAAGGTTTCTTAATACTTAGGAAAGAAGTTTAAGAAGGAAATCTTGTGTTTTGTAGCTTAAAACTTTCAGCTTATGTATGTTTTAGCTTAAACCATGTATTACTAAGCATAGGATTAGTTTAATGACTTTCCTTGCCTAGAAGGAAAGCTCTTTTCATGTAATCACAAGGGTATATAAGTGCCTTGGCTGCTCTTTTGTTAAACAAGAAGTTTGAGTATTGAAGTTGAGAGTAAAGACTTTGTGTCTTGAGATTTCTTAAACACTTAACTTGCTTATCCTTAATTGTGCCCGATTAAGGTGGTGACCAAGTGAGTCTTGATCTTGATTAGGTGGTGTATCTTATCCTAATCCAAGATTAAGGGCCCTAAGCTAAGTGATTAGTGGTGTATCCTATCTAATCATCTAGCTTAGAACTATCCTACATTCATTAAACACACTTGAAGTTCATAAGCAAGCTCTAGGTTTCTCTCCTCTTAAACCATGAGCCTCTTTGGTGATCTTCTTAGTGTTTTTCATCCCCCATTACTTTCCTCACTTCCTTTACTCCTTTGATTCCTTTTTTCCACACAAAATCAAGCCTTGACTTAGCTGATTGCATCGAACTTCCTTTAATCTTCAAAGCCATCTCAAACCGTGGAAAGGGACTTACCTAGGCAAGCTAGGCAGTGAATTGGCACGGTCACCCCATGCCATCAAGCACGGCCGTGCCACCCCTGGCCGTGAGAGTTTGCTTGTTTTCTAGCCTCCTTTGACGTGAGTTTACTTGGGTTGCTTTCCTTCCCTTGGACTTACATCATTTTTGGTATCAGAGCCAGGTTCAGAACTTGGCCTGAACCCCACGTCATTCCCAGCTTATCTCTGAAGTCATTTCAAACACAATCAAACACAAGCCGTTCATTCCTGCGATTACAATGAGTACGAACATGTCTGTGGAAGAAAGGCTTGAGGTTCTTTCCAAGCAAATGCAAGAAATAAGTGTGAGTAATCAAGAACTCAAGGCTCGAAATGAGTACTTGAGAAAACAGCTTGGAAACTACATAAAACAAAAGCAAAAGTTCCAAGAGCCACCCAGCATTCAAATTAGGACGGATTATGGCCATGAAAAGGAAGCTAGCAATGCATCTTCATTCTCTGAAGAGGATGTACCATTCGAAAGAACACAAAGAAGGATACGGCCTACTTTCAACTCTAATGAATTCAAGGTTGAAATTCCTGAGTTTGAAGGTAAGTTAGATCCTGATGAGTTCATTGAATGGGTTGCAAACAGTGGAACGCATCTTTGAGTTTAAGGAGATTCCGGAGGATAAGAAAGTCAAGATAGTTGCTCTTAGACTAAGGAAATATGCCTCCTTATGGTGGGCAAACCTTAATGCTAAGAGAACTAGAGAAAGGAAGAGTAAGATTGCTAGTTGGGACAAAATGAAAGCCAAGATGAAGGCACGGTTTTTGCCTTCTACGTATGTCTAAGATCAATACATGCTCTTTCATCATTTGAATCAAGGCAAGATGAGTGTTGAAGAATATACTCGTGAGTTTGAGAAACTCATGATCAAATGTGACATTCATGAGCCTGAAGAAGAAACCATGGTTCGTTACCTATGAAGGCTTGATCCTAGGATAGCCAACGTGGTTGAATTGCAAGCCTTCACCACTTTTGATGAGATCTGTGTCTTAGCTCACAAAGTGGAACAACAAAGAAGGTCTCGATTTCATACTTGTGAAGAAGTTCCCACATTCCTTCCTCAAGAACAACCATTCAACAAGGGGAGCCCAAACCTTGTCCCTAAACCCATGGCCCCCCCCCACTTCCTACTCCACAAAAGAACCAAACACCACTACAAAGCCTACCCCCGCAACTTAAGCCCAAGCATGGCACTTCCCGATGTTTTAAGTGCCAAGGATTTGGACACATAGCCGCCGATTGTGTCAATCGAAGAAGCATCACTCTGGCTGAGTGGGAGGCAATTGAAAAGGAAGAAAAGGAGGAAGAAACTCAAGAAGAAGACCTTGAAGAAATTGAGATCACTGCTGATGAAGGTGAAATGCTACTCTTGGAGAAGATGTCTCCAAATTTTCATGAAGAAGAGCATGAACAACATATGAATATTCATGTTTGTATGTTATTCATTCCAAAGGAGCAAGACCATATCCCATCCTTTCCCCACAAAATCATTCCATTCACATCTATCCAGGATCTTGCATGCTCAGGTCCTAAACTTGCTCAATTTACTCTCCCAAAGCAAAATCCAAACCCACCCCCCATCCATTCATTTCAACAACCACTTCAGTTTCACATGGCTGATGTGAGGAATACAGAAGCAAAGTTTAAACCAAGCTTATTTGAAGAGTTGATCCTTTTTCAGCCCAGTTCACCTTTGTTTGTTGTTGGGTAGTACGTCCTTTCTGATTTGAGGATCAAATCTTCCCAACAAGGGGAGAATGATGGAGGTCCATTCTCAAGGTCTAAAAATGTTTCATTGATCCAAAATAATCAAGAAATCAACTCCAAAGTCACGGCCATGAGTCACTTGATGGCAAACACACAAGGGGATACACCCGGGTTCTCATCCAGATTTTTACCCGGTCTTTGCTATCTTATTACATCGGCCTAAAGCATATTTTGGTGTCCGTTTTTTGGATGATTATCAGGTTCAGGATGTTAGCTTTTAAGTCCAATTGGTTTCATGTCATTTGGAATTCATTTGGTTACTTAAAACAGTTCATCTTTTGAACCTGTCCGGATTGCACTGCAGAATGCATGGTTTTGGTTTTCTGGTTTGATCAGGGGGCAAATGACGTCCAAATGCTACGATTCCAATTGGAGGGTAAACTAGACATCTTGAGGTTTCCAACCATGTAAGAAACGTAGCAATTAGTCATCATTTGAGGCGTCAAACATGCGTTGCAAGTGGAGGTAGAAACCGGCTGCTTGACACCCGGTTGCTTAGCCTGGTGGTTTTCCTCCTTTAAGGGGTTTGCTTAAGGTGGAAGGCTGGCAAGCATTTTGAGCTGCCAAGCAGGTCATTTTGAGCTGCTTGATTAAGCACCACTCAGCTACTTGAGAGAGAGACACGTGGAGCTAGTGAAACGCCACCATTTTGCAAGCTCTCATTCTACCACTCAAGCATGACATGGCACACATGCAATTTTCAGTCCTTTTGAGGTGGCAGCCATGCTCTCTTACCTTCCTTGAAGGAAAATTGAGTCAACAAGGTTTCTTAATACTTAGGAAAGAGTTTAAGAAGGAAATCTTGTGTTTTGTAGCTTAAACTTTCAGCTTATGTAGCTTAAACCGTGTATTACTAAGCATAGGATTAGTTTGATGACTTTCCTTGCCTAGAAGGAAAGCTCTTTTCATGTAATCACAAGGCTATATAAGTGCCTTGGCTGCTCTTTTGTAAAACAAGAAGTTTTGAGTATTGAAGTTGAAAGTAAAGACTTTGTGTCTTGAGATTTCTTAAAACACTTAACTTGCTTATCCTTAATTGTGGCCGATTAAGGTGGTGACCAAGTGAGTCTTGATCTTGATTAGGTGATGTATCTTATCCTAATCCAAGATTAAGGGCCCTAAGCTAAGTGATTAGTGGTGTATCTTATCTAATCATCTAGCTTAGAACTATCCTACATTCATTAAACACACTTCAAGTTCATAAGCAAGCTCTAGGTTTCTCTCCTCTTAAACCATGAGCCTCTTTGGTGATCTTCTTAGTGTTTTTCATCCCCCATTTCTTTCCTCACTTCCTTTACTCCTTTGATTCCTCTTTTCCACACAAAATCAAGCCTTGACTTAGCTGATTGCATCGAACTTCCTTTAACCTTCAAAGCCATCTCAAACCGTGGAAAGGGACTTACCTAGGCAAGCTAGGCAGTGAATTGGCACGGTCACCCCGTGCCATCAAGCACGGCCGTGCCACTCCTGGCCGTGAGAAATTGCTTGATTTCTAGCTTCCTTCGACCTGAGTTAACTTGGGTTGCTATCCTTCCCTTGGACTTACATCATTTTTGGTATCAGAGCAAGTTCAGAACTTGGCCTGAACCCCACGTCATTCCCAGCTTATCTCTGAAATCATTTCAAACACAATCAAGCACAAACCGTTCATTCCTGCGATCACAATGAGTACTAGCATATCTGTGGAAGAACAGCTTGAGGTTCTTTCCAAGCAAATGCAAGAAATGAGTGTGAGTAATCAAGAACTCAAGGCTCGAAATGAGTACTTGAGAAAACAACTTGGAAACTACATGAAACAAAAACAAAAGCTCCAAGAGCCACCAAGCATTCGAATTGGGACGAATTATGGCCAAGAAGAGGAAGCTAGCAATGCATTATCATTCTCTGAAGAGGATGTACCATTCAAAAGAACACAAAGAAGAACACGGCCTACTTTCAACTCTAATGAATTCAAGGTTGAAATTCCTGAGTTTGAAGGTAAGTTAGATCCTGATGAGTTCATTGAATGGTTGCAAACAGTGGAACGCATCTTTGAGTTTAAGGAGATTCCGGAGGATAAGAAAGTCAAGATAGTTGCTCTTAGCCTAAGGAAATATGCCTCCTTATGGTGGACAAACCTTAATGCTAAGAGAACTAGAGAAAGGAAGAGTAAGATTGCTACTTGGGACAAGATGAAAGCCAAGATGAAGGCACGGTTTTTGCCTTCCACATATGTCCAAGATCAATCCATGCTCTTTCACCATTTGAATCAGGGTAAGATGAGTGTTGAAGAATATACTCGTGAGTTTGAGAAACTCATGATCAAATGTGACATTCATGAGCCTGAAGAACAACCCATGGTTCGTTACCTAGGAGGGCTTGATCCTAGGATAGCCAACGTGGTTGAATTGCAAGCCTTCACCACTTTTGATGAGATCTGTGTCTTAGCTCACGAAGTGGAACAACAAAGAAGGTCTCGATTTCATACCTGTGAAGAAGTTCCCACATTCCTTCCTCAAGAACAACCATTCAACAAGGGGAGCCCAAACCTTGTCCCTAAACCCATGCCCCCCCCACTTCCTACTCCACAAAAGAACCAAACACCACTACAAAGCCTACCCCCGCAACTTAAACCCAAGCATGGCACTTTCCGATGTTTTAAGTGCCAAGGATTTGGACACATAGCCGCCGATTGTGTCAATCGAAGAAGCATCACTCTGGCTGAGTGGGAGGCAATTGGAAAGGAAGAAAAGGAGGAAGAAACTCAAGAAGAAGACCTTGAAGAAATTGAGATCACTGCTGATGAAGGAGAAATGCTACTCTTGGAGAAGATGTCTCCAAATTTTCATAAAGAAGAGCATGAACAACATATGAATATTCATGTTTGTATGTTATTCATTCTAAAGGAGCAAGACCATATCCCATCCTTCCCCTACAAAATCATTCCATTCACATCTATCCAGGATCTCACATGCTCAGGTCCTAAACTTGCTCAATTTACTCCCCCAAAGCAAAATCCAAACCCGCCCCCCATCCATTCATTTCAACACCCACTTAAGTTTCACATGGCTGATGCGAGGAATACAGAAGCAAAGTTTAAACCAAGCTTATTTGAAGAGTTGATCCTTTTTCAGCCTAGTTCACCTTTGTTTGCTGTTGGGTAGTACGTCCTTCCTGATTTGAGGATCAAATCTTCCCAACAAGGGGAGAATGATGGAGGTCCATCCTCAAGGTCTAAAAATGTTTCATTGATCCAAAATAATCAAGAAATCAACTCCAAAGTCACGGCCATGAGTCACTTGATGGCGAACACACAAGGTGATACACCTGGGTTCTCATCCAGATTTTTACCCAGTTTTTGCTATCTTATTACATCGGCCTAAAGCATATTTTGTGTGTCCGTTTTTTGGATGATTATCAAGTTCAGGATGTTAACTTTTAAGTCCAATTGGTTTCATATCATTTGGAATTCATTTGGTTACTTAAAACAGTTCATCTCTTGAACCTGTCCGGATTGCACTGCAAAATGCACGGTTTTGGTTTTCTGGTTTGTTCAGGGGGCAAATGACTTCCAAATGCTACGATTCCAAATGGAGGGTAAACTAGACATCTTGGGGTTTCCAACCATGTAAGAAACGTAGCAAATAGTCATCATTTGAGGTGTCAAACATGCGTTGCAAGTGGAGGCAGAAACTGGCTGCTTGACACCCGGTTGCTTAGCTTGGTGGTTTTCCTCCTTCAAGGGGTTTGCTTAAGGTGGAAGGCTGCCAAGCAGGTCATTTTGAGCTTCTTGATTAAGCACCACTCAGCTACTTGAGAGAGAGACACGTGGAGCTAGTGAAACGCCACCATTTTGCAAGCTCTCATTTTACCACTCAAGCATGACATGGCACACATGCAATTTTCAGTCCTTTTGAGGTGGCAGCCATGCTCTCTTACCTTCCTTGAAGAGAAATTGTGTCAACAAGGTTTCTTAATACTTAGGAAAGAGTTTAAGAAGGAAATCTTGTGTTTTGTAGCTTAAACTTTCAGCTTATGTATGTTTTAGCTTAAACCGGGTATTACTAAGCATAGGATTAGTTTAATGACTTTCCTTGCCTAGAAGGAAAGCTCTTTTCATGTAATCACAAGGCTATATAAGTGCCTTGGCTGCTCTTTTGTAACAACAAGTTTGAGTATTGAAGTTGAGAGTAAAGACTTTGTGTCTTGAGATTTCTTAAACACTTAACTTGCTTATCCTTAATTGTGGCCGATTAAGGTGGTGACCAAGTGAGTCTTGATCTTTGGTTAGGTGGTGTACCTTATCCTAATCCAAGATTAAGGGCCCTAAGCTAAGTGATTAGTGGTGTATCTTATCTAATCATCTAGCTTAGAACTATCCTACATTCATTAAACACACTTGAAGTTCATAAGCAAGCTCTAGGTTTCTCTTCTCTTAAACCATGAGCCTCTTTGGTGATCTTCTTAGTGTTTTTCATCCCCCATTGCTTTCCTCACTTCCTTTACTCCTTTGATCCCTCTTTTCCACACAAAATCAAGCCTCGACTTAGCTGATTGCATCGAACCTCCTTTAACCTTCAAAGCCATCTCAAACCGTGGAAAGGGACTTACCTAGGCAAGCTAGGCAGTGAATTGGCACGGGCCCCCCGTGCCATCAAGCACGGCCGTGCCACCCCTGGCCGTGAGAGTTTGCTTGTTTTCTAGCCTCCTTTGACGTGAGTTTACTTGGGTTGCTATCCTTCCCTTGGACTTACATCATTTTTGGTATCAGAGCCAGGTTCAGAACTTGGCCTGAACCCCACGTCATTCCCAGCTTATCTCTGAAGTCATTTCAAACACAATCAAACACAAGCCGTTCATTCCTGTGATTACAATGAGTACTAGCATGTCTGTGGAAGAAAGGCTTGAGGTTCTTTCCAAGCAAATGCAAGAAATAAGTGTGAGTAATCAAGAACTCAAGGCTCGAAATGAGTACTTGAGAAAACAACTTGGAAACTACATGAAACAAAAGCAAAAGTTCCAAGAGCCACCCAGCATTCAAATTAGGACGGATTATGGCCATGAAAAGGAAGCTAGCAATGCATCTTCATTCTCTGAAGAGGATGTCCCATTCGAAAGAACACAAAGAAGGACACGGCCTACTTTCAACTCTAATGAATTCAAGGTTGAAATTCCTGAGTTTGAAGGTAAGTTAGATCCTGATGGGTTCATTGAATGGTTGCAAACAGTGGAACGCATCTTTGAGTTTAAGGAGATTCCGGAGGATAAGAAAGTCAAGATAGTTGCTCTTAGACTAAGGAAATATGCCTCCTTATGGTGGACAAACCTTAATGCTAAGAGAACTAGAGAAAGGAAGAGCAAGATTGCTACTTGGGACAAGATGAAAGCCAAGATGAAGGCACGGTTTTTGCCTTCCACATATGTCCAAGATCAATACATGCTCTTTCACCATTTGAATCAGGGTAAGATGAGTGTTGAAGAATATACTCATGAGTTTGAGAAACTCATGATCAAATGTGACATTCATGAGCCTGAAGAACAAACCATGGTTCGTTACCTAGGAGGGCTTGATCCTAGGATAGCCAACGTGGTTGAATTGCAAGCCTTCCCCACTTTTGATGAGATCTGTGTCTTAGCTCACAAAGTGGAACAACAAAGAAGGTCTCGATTTCATACCTGTGAAGAAGTTCCCACATTCCTTCCTCAAGAACAACAATTCAACAAGGGGAGCCCAAACGTTGTCCCTAAACCCATGGCCCCCCCACTTCCTACTCCACAAAAGAACCAAACACCACTACAAAGCCTACCCCTGCAACTTAAACCCAAACATGGCACTTCCCGATGTTTTAAGTGCCAAGGATTTGGACACATAGCCGCCGATTGTGTCAATCGAAGAAGCATCACTCTGGCTAAGTGGGAGGCAATTGGAAAGGAAGAAAAGGAGGAAGAAACTCAAGAAGAAGACCTTGAAGAAATTGAGATCACTGCTGATGAAGGTGAAATGCTATTCTTGGAGAAGATGTCTCCAAATTTTCATGAAGAAGAGCATGAACAACATATGAATATTCATGTTTGTATGTTATTCATTCCAAAGGAGCAAGACCATATACCATCCTTTCCCCACAAAATCATTCCATTCACATCTATCCAGGATCTCGCATGCTCAGGTCCTAAACTTGCTCAATTTACTCTCCCAAAGCAAAATCCAAACCCACCCCCCATCCATTCATTTCAACACCCACTTAAGTTTCACATGGCTGATGTGAGGAATACAGAAGCAAAGTTTAAACCAAGCTTATTTGAAGAGTTGATCCTTTTTCAGCCTAGTTCACCTTTGTTTGCTGTTGGGTAGTACGCCCTTTCTGATTTGAGGATCAAATCTTCCCAACAAGGGGAGAATGATGGAGGTCCATCCTCAAGGTCTAAAAATGTTTCATTGATCCAAAATAATCAAGAAATCAACTCCAAAGTCACGGCCATGAGTCCCTTGATGGCAAACACACAAGGTGATACACCCGGGTTCTCATCCAGATTTTTACCCGGTTTTTGCTATCTTATTACATCGGCCTAAAGCATATTTTGGTGTCCGTTTTGTGGATGATTATCAAGTTCAGGATGTTAACTTTTAAGTCCAATTGGTTTCATATCATTTGGAATTCATTTGGTTACTTAAAACAGTTCATCTCTTGAACCTGTCCGGATTGCACTGCAAAATGCACGGTTTTGGTTTTCTGGTTTGTTCAGGGGCAAATGACGTCCAAATGCTACGATTCTAATTGGAGGGCAAACTAGACATCTTGAGGTTTCCAACCATGTAAGAAACGTAGCAATTAGTCATCATTTGAGGTGTCAAACATGCATTGCAAGTGGAGGTAGAAACCGGCTGCTTGAAACCCGGTTGCTTAGCCTGGTGGTTTTCCCCCTTCAAGGGGTTTGCTTAAGGTGGAAGCTGCCAAGCAGGTCATTTTGAGCTGCTTGATTAAGCACCACTCAGCTACTTGAGAAAGAGACACGTGGAGCTAGTGAAATGCCACCATTTTGCAAGCTCTCATTCGACCACTCAAGCATGACATGGCACACATGCAATTTTCAGTCCTTTTGAGGTGGCAGCCATGCACTCTTACCTTCCTAGCTGGGAAATTGAGTCATGTACATTCCTTAATGCATAGGAAAGGCTTAGGAAGATAAATTAAGTGCTTTGAAATATAAACTTTCAGCTTATGTATGTTTTAGTTTAAACCGTGTATTATTAAGCATAGGATTAGTCTAATGACTTTCCTTGCCTAGAAGGAAAGCCCTTTTCATGTAATCACAAGGCTATATAAGTGCCTTAGCTGCTCTTTTGTAAATCAATAAGTTTTGAGTATTAAAGTTGAGAGCAAAGACTTTGTGTCTTGTGATTTCTTAAACACTTAACTTGCTTATCCTTAATTATGGCCGATTAAGGTGGTGACCAAGTGAGTCTTGATCTTTGATTAGGTGGTGTATCTTATCCTAATCCAAGATTAAGGGCCCTAAGCTAAATGATTAGTGGTGTATCTTATCTAATCATCTAGCTTAGAACTATCCTACATTCATTAAACACACTTGAAGTTCATAAGCAAGCTCTAGGTTTCTCTCCTCTTATACCATGAGCCTCTTTGGTGATCTTCTTAGTGTTTTTCATTCCCCATTACTTTCCTCACTTCCTTTACTCCTTTGATTCCTCTTTTCCACACAAATTCAAGCCTTGACTTAGCTGATTGCATCGAACTTCCTTTAACCTTCAAAGCCATCTCAAACCGTGGAAAGGGACTTACCTAGGCAAGCTAGGCAGTGAATTGGCACGGGCACCCCGTGCCATCAAGCACGACCGTGCCACCCCTGGCCGTGAGAGTTTGCTTGTTTTCTAGCCTCCTTTGACGTGAGTTTACTTGGGTTGCTATCCTTCCCTTGGACTTACATCATTTGGACTTGCCAATCGAAATATATGGGCCGAACAATCCAAGCTGCCAGAACTGTAACTGAAAACTGGCAGTTTTGATAGCTGGGCTTTGAAGGCTGAATTGAGTGGGTAAATGAAGTCCAAATGACTAGATTCTTGGCTTATTGAAAGCTTATTTCTGGAACTAAAAACCCAAAGCAATAAAACAGACTTAAACCACCTTGAAGCTAGGTGATTAGAGTCACCAATTTGCTGCACTTGCTGTACGAAATTGCCAGGTCAGGGTATTGATCTTCTTTGAGTTTTCTCACAACTTGGATGGCCTCTTCGGCATCTTTGGACTTAGGTACCGCATATACATGTCCCCCATCATGACCCCCCATATGTGCATCATCCTCCCCTTGTTGGAAAGAATTTGCCCTCAAATTCTCGAGCTCTTGTGGGTGAAGTTTGTGGGGCTTTTCGTAGATGGGCTCTTGTAAGGAAGGAGATAAGCATTTCTCTCTCTTTTGGTTTCTATCGACTTTCTCGGCCATAGGAAAGGAACCATCAAACTTCTTAGGCCTCATTTTAGGATTTTGTGATGTAAAGTCATGGGTGAGGGCCTGGACAAAATAGTTGTGGGTTTGTAGTTTCTTATTTTGTGGCAAAGGATGAAAGGGTTGAAAGCAAAGGGACTCATGAGAGGAGACTAATAAAGATAAGGAATGGAAGTCTCTTGTGACCACTACTTTGTCTTCTTGATGAAAATATTTGATGTTGTAAAGAGAGAGATGGAGTTCCTCTTTACAAGCTAGTTCTTCTTCCTCACAAAAGGATGAAGGAGCCGAGATTTCCCCTAACTCTTCAAAGTCTAAGAGCTCTTCACCATCATAGTCATCAAAGATGGGAGGTAGATCAAACTGATTTAAATCTTCTTCCTCTTCATTTACCTCGTCATCTTCATTTGATGCAAATGGGTTGCTCTCAGATCCATCTTGAACCGAATTGGATTCTCTAGTAGAATGCGAGCTTTGGACTTCCCTTCGGTTTTTTCTCATGGCTTGCTCCAGTTTCTTCCTTAGATACTCAAGTTGAGCATCTCTTTCAGCGTTATCCTTCATTAGTTGCTCAACTCTTTCTTCTAAAGTCATGCTACTAGCCATGCTTGGAATTCGGTTGGTACGGGTTCTTCGTGGGTGGGAATGTGTTTGGGCTAAAGTTGGGAAGCGTAGGCCACGAGAGTAACCTAAGCTCTGATACCAAATGATGCACTTCTAAGCCCTAAAGGAACAAGGACTAAGAAGGGATCGTAAAGGGAGTGCGGTTCGAATGTAGCTTGATAATGAAAGAGAAGATAAAACTAAGGATCTTGGATAAGATGTCACCACCAAGATTCGTAGAGCTCAACTTCAAGATCAAGTGAGATAAGATATCACCACTCAATTGATCAAGAAGAACTCTTGAACACCACTCTAGAGGGCTAATCTAGAGATAAGCAAGAGAGAAAGTTACAAGAAGGGAGATAGCACTCAACCTTGTGATTAAACTCACTCAATTTCATTCGTTCGTTGATTGATATCCAAAGTACACGTCCAAAGGCCTTTTATAGGCAAAGAAAACTCTAAAAATGCTGCTAACTCATGAGTTGCAAAGCATTAAACACTAGGAAAGCAAAAGACAAGGAATTTAAATAAGGCTATTAAGACAATGACTCTTCTAGAATCTAAGCCATTACAACTCCATCCTTTCAATGTGTAACCTCCCAAATATTCCAAAAATATGCTGGGATCTTTGGAATTTAAGCCAAGGAGCCGTTGGGAGCCGTTGGAGAAGCATAAACACACACTTAAGGCTTTCAATCCACGCATTAAATACAGCCGTTACAATCTGCAGCAAGGTCAACTTCTCTGAGCCATAACTCCGTGGATACTGCTCCAAATTGAACAAATGAGGTATCCCTGGGAAGCTTAAGAAGTCTAGTTTCCAATGGTTCAAGTTTCATTGGATTTGGACTTGCCAATCGAAATATATGGGCCGAACAATCCAAGCTGCCAGAACTATAACTGAAAACTGGCAGTTTTGATAGCTGGGCTTTGAAGGCTGAATTTAGTGGGTAAATGAAGTCCAAATGACTAGATTCTTGGCTTATTGAAAGCTTATTTCTGGAACTAAAAACCCAAAGTAATAAAACAGACTTAAACCACCTTAAAGCTAGGTGGTCAGAGTCACCAATTCGCTGCACTTGCTGTCCGGAATTGCCAGGTCAGGGTACTGATCTTCTTTGAGTTTTCTCACAACTTGGATGGCCTCTTGGGCATCTTTGGACTTAGGTACCGCATATACATGTCCCTCATCATGACCCCCCATATGTGCAGTGAGGTAGGAATGTTATTTTGAATCAAGGATTCTAAATGGAAAAGGGAAAAGGAACTTGAAGTATCTTGAAAGGATTAAATGAAAACAAAGCTAAAAAGCAAGAATACAAGGATTTACAATCTGAAAACTAGCTTAGTAATCTTCAAACCCATGTAGATAAACACGGTAGCTGATAGAACTAAACCTTTGTTTGGATACAGAAACACCACCAAATGAAGGTTTAGGGCCCGTAAACTTGATTAAGATACAAAAACACCACTTAAACAAGTTTAAGACTACACTTGAACACCACCTTAGCTGGCCTAGCTAAGGATAAGCAAGCGAAGTGTTTGAATACACGAATGCACGAAAGCAAAATACTCTCAACTGGTTTTTTTATTCATAATCTGATATATTTTATACATGGCCATGTGTTTGCCTTTTAATACAAGCCTAGCAAGAAAGCAAGCAAGAAAGCAAGCTAGGAAGGAAAGGTCTTAATTAAGCTAATACATACGGTTAGGACTAACCGTGTACAAAACAAGTTTAAAGTTAATCTAAATGCATCCAAAGCGTTAAGGAAAGCAAGACTAATGTTTATTACATTGTAATTAGCTCAATCTTAAGCTTAAACAACCAAAAATCTAGCTGAAATGTAAGTGGCCAGCCGTAAAGTAGAGTTTCCTTTTCGGCTATCCAATGGGATGCAAGAGACATGTTTGTTTGCTGCTTGCTTCCTATTGGCCATTCTTCCCAAGGTTGCAGCCTGTGATTGAAGCTTAGGGATGTGTGCCATGCCTCGAGGAGTGTGCCACTCTAGCTGAAGATGAGTAAACCCACGGATGAAGGCAAAAATAAATCGAGTTCATAAACCGGGTTCAAGGCAGTTTTCAGCCCGGTATTCTGACTTGGTTTAAGCTTAACAAAAGTGAGTATGATCTGGTTTTCAAGCCATGGGGGGAAACCTTAGGGTGTGTAAAAACCCCCCCAACAAAGAAATCAAGGTTAAACCATGTTTAAGTAGGTTAATTCTACTAAAACATTTAACCGCATAGTTTTGGACCAAAACTGGCAGGTTTGACAAAATGACTTGATCTCTTTACTTTCTCTAGGTATGATTGAAATTCAATACTTAGATTTGAAATTAGACATCTTGGAGATTCCAGAAAGGTAAAAATCCAAGACTTAAACTAGCATTAAGCTTAAGAAATCACATATCCAAAATCGGTCCATTCTGGTTCCGCTGGGCAGTTTGGACATCTTGGGTTTATTTGCTAATTTGAATGGGTAAATGAAGCCCAAATGGGATGAAACTTGTTTTGGTGCAAAGCTAACTTCCCAAACTTCAATCCTAATGAAAAATATTAGACTTAAACCTCAAGAAGGTTTAAGTAATTAAGCACTTAAAAATGGGTTTGTTGCTGACTGAAACCCGTGACCTGCAGTTTTAATGCTTAAACAAAATAAGGATGATTTATTCATCCTTTGGTCACCAAAATGAAATTACCTAGCTTGATTTGCTTCTTTAAATCAAGGCGCATGGAAGGATCTCCATCATTAAGTTATGGATATCAGCGAATGCAATCCTCAATTAGCCATAATCATTTTGAAACTTGTTTCAGGTTTAAGTTGATTCGTCAACTTAAACTTAATTTAACTTTGATTTATTTGTTAAGAGAGTTTATTAACATTCTAATAAATTCAATTATGCCATTAAATCAGTTTTAAATTAAGTATTTTTGTCCAACCTTTCAAAGGACTTGAAAGAGAAGGTCACGGGTTCAAATTAGAATAAGAGCCCGATTTTGTGCCCTTCACTACCTCCGCTTCCATGAGATTTATGTTCAATATTTTGCCATGAATTTGAAGTTTAGGAAGTTAGCTTTCTAATAAACAAGTTCCAAGTCATCAGGACTTCATTTGCCCACCCAAATCAGCCATTAAATCCAAACTGTCCAGACTGCTTGGTTGAACCAGAATGTACCCAACTTTGAGTGCTTAATTACTTAGGCGTCCTTCAGGTTTAAGTGTGATATTTGATATTTTGGCTCCTTGTGATCTCATCTTTCAGGGCACAATTCAAAAGATTTGGGTTAAGTTATGTAAAAATGGAAGAACTGTATCATTTTTGTAAATAGTGTTGGCTGGAACCTGGTTTTGACTAGTATGAGTTTTTTGAGGGTTTGAACCATCAACATGTGATTACACTTGGAGGAGTTAGGAGATATCCAGGGCTTTCCAACCATATATGGCAATCCAAGCCAGAGCCTACAATCTGCCTATTTCTGCCCGGTTGCACCTACTTGGTGCATTTGTTGGTTGATGTCTTTCAAGCCATCCAATCTGGTCCTAGAAGCATGTTTAGGCTGATAAAGGAGTCTTCGACACACTCATGGAGCAAGCAATTGAAGAACTAATGAGAAACACAGAAGAAACGGCATAAGTGTTCTCTTTGGCTAGCCGTAAAGTATAAAGGAACTAGCAACTTTTCTTCTTTTCCCCCACACCTAGCCAGCTACTTTCTTGCTTAATTGGTTGCTTAGTAACGAGTTAACACTTTAATGTTTGGTTTAGCTAGACTCAAAGTTTGCGTTTAGCTTAATTAGGCTTATTTTGTAATTAATTTATTTTCAATTTTAGTTAGGCTAGTTTTAAACTTGATTAAGAGGTTTCCTAAGCATGAAAAAACCACCTAATCCCAATAGGCAGCCTTGTGAATGTTTTTAAAAGGCCTTGAAGCGTTATTTTGTAAGCATAGCTTGATAAATTTTAAAGAAAAGCTTGTGTGAAAACTCTCTTGCAAGGGTGGATTCTCTTGTGTTAAATTCCTAAGTGCTATATCTGTAAGTTGGTTCATTAGAGTGGTGATCTCTTAGGTCCAAATCAAACTTCATAGTGTTGCCTTTCGCTGTATCTAAGGAGCTTAGTTTGGATGAACCCTTAATGACATCAATTTCAGCCAATCCCCTTAAGTCTAGCTGTTGACTCTCTAGGTGTGTATTCATATGGGTCTTTTCGCTTTTATCTTCGAATTCACTTGTTTTCTTTCTGAAGTGAGTTTTTGTTTGTCCCTTAATTGTAATCTTTCATGGCTTAACTTACACTCTTAAATTGATTTCAACCTTAACCCTTAAGGGATACATCATTAAGCCTTACGGATGCCTAAACAATTAAGAACACAAAACCGAGTTCAAAATCTGCCTTGTGCCCGGTACCTTCTGTTTGTGTCCTTAGCATAATGTGAGCCACCCTTTCAGGTTGTGACCTTATTCTTGGATCTCCTGGACTTGTATGACCATGGTTAAGGTCTTGGCTTGGCAGCAAAGTTACTGTAGGCTGGCCATTAGGAACGTTGCTGCCTTTCTCACCTTGCTCTTTATTGGTTAATCTAGTGGCTGCTTCATGATTGTGTCAAATAGCATTTTAACTACTCTATCATGCTGCTAGATAAGGATTGGACACTTGGAAGGATAACAACAACCAAATGCACCAATCAGGTGCAACCGGGCAGTAGCTGACAGAATGAAGGCTGCGTTTTGACACTATGTTTCTCAAGCCAAACGTGGGCATGATTTGGATTGCCATGTATGGTTAGAAATCCTGGATGTCTTCTAACTCCTCTAAGTGGAATCACACGTTTTTTACTTGATTTGCCAACTAAACGCTGAAAATACTCAGACTGGTCCAAATCGGCTTCCGACCTACACGGTTTGGAAAATTGACCCGGTTCCTCATCTTTCACTTGACCTAACCTAAATTTCTCAATTCGACCAGGTAGTTAATATCTTGGGGACCCAAGATATGCAAAACGTTGGGACTTTAAGTTGTAGATATCCACAAATGCAATCCTTAATTAGCCATGATCATTTTTGAACTTGTTTCAGGTTTAAGTTGATCCATCTGCTTAAACATAATTTAACTTTAATTTATTTTCTAAGAGTGTTTATTGACACTCTAATAAATGTAATTATGCAATTAAATCAGTTTTACATTAAGTATTCTTATCCAAACTTTCAATGGACTTGAAACAGAAGGTCACGAGTTCAAATTAGAATACAAGCAAAGTTTTGTGTCCTTTGTTACATTGACTTCCATGAGATTTAAGTTTAATATTTTGTTATGACTTTGAAGTTTAGGAAGTCAGCTTTCCGAAAAAGCAAGTTCCAAGAGATTAGGACTTCATTTGCCCACCCAAATTAGCGATTAAATCCAAACTGTCTAGACTGCCCGGTTAAACCAGAATATACCTAGTTTTGAGTGCTTAATTATTTAGGTCTCCTTTGGGTTTAAGTGTGATATTTGATACTTTGGTTCCTCATGATCTTATCTTTGAAGGCATGTAAAAAGATTTGGGTAAGTCGTGTAAAAATGGGAGAACAAGGTCATTTTTGCAAATAATGTAGGCCGAAACCCGGTTTTGACTAGTCTGAGTTTTCTGAGGGTTTGGACCATCCATGTGTGATTACACTTGGAGGAGTTAGGAGACGTCCAGGGCTTTCCAACCATAAGTGGCAATCCAAATCATGCCAACGTTTTCCATGGGATATGTGGCGTCCAAACAGGGCATACAATTTGCCAGTTTCTGCCTGGTTGCACCTAATTGGTGCATTTAGTGGTTGATGTCTTTCCAGCCACCCAATCTAGTCTTAGCTGCATGTTTAGAATGTTAAAGCAGTCTTGGATGCAATCATGGAGCAATCAATTGAAGAACTAATGAGAAACAAGGAAGAAACGGTGGAAGTGTTCTCTTTGGCTAGCCGTAAAGTATAAAGGAACCCGCGGCTTTTCTTCTTTTCTCTCACACTCACCAACTTCTTTCTAACTTAATTGGTTACTTAGTAATGAGTTACGACTTTAATCTTTGGTTTAGCTGGATTTAAAGTTTGCAGTTAGCTTAATTAAGCATGTTTTGTACTTAATTAGTTTTCAGTTTCAATTAGGCTAGTTTTAAACTTGATTAAGAGCTTTCCTAAGCATGAAGAAATCTCCTAATCCCACATGGTAGCCTTATGAATGTTTTTAAAAAGGCCTTGAAGCCTCATTTTGTAAGCATAACTTGGTAAATTTTAAAGAAAAGCTTGCGTAAAAACTCTCTTGCAAGGGTGGATTCTCTTGCATTAAATTCCTAAGTGCTACATCTCTAAGTTGGTTCCTTAGAATGGTGATGTCTTAGGTCCAAATCAAACTTCTTAGTGTTGCTTTTGCTGTATCTAACTGGATGAACCCTTGAGGAGTTTGATGGTGGTGAAATCTGTATCCATCAATCCCCTCAAGTCTAGCTCTTGACTCCCCAAGTGTGGATCCATTTGGGTGAGTTAGCTCATATGTTTCACTTTTATCTTCGGATTCACTTGTTTTCTTTCTAAAGTGAGTTTGAGTTTGTCCTTAATTGTAATCTTTCATGGTTTAACTTACACTCTTTAATTGAGTTTAAACTTAACCCTTGGGAGATACATCATTAAGCCTCACGGAGGCCTAAGTAATCAAGAACACAACACCGGGTTCAAAAGCTGCCTTATGCCCGGTAGCTTCTGTTTGTCTCCTTAGCATATTGTGAGCCATGCTTAGAACTTGTGGCCTTGTTCGTGGACCTTGGAACGTTTCAAGCCTTCAGTTTACTTACACACCTTCCTTTGAGTTCAAAAGGGGATTGAAACGAGTTATAAAAAGACAACTGAGGATTTTATTACGAATCTAGTTTGAATTAAATGCTAACTAAGTGCTTTAAGTTTCAAATGGGTTTCGTTTTATGAATTAATACGTATTACGTTTAAAAGAAGCTTTTAAGCTAAAAAGTAAAGTCGTTTTTATGAGTTAGCAATCGTTTTACATTTATAAGAGGCCTTTTAGTTCGAAACGAAGTCGTTTTTATGATTTAGCAACCCTATTACGCTTATGCAAAGCTTTCAAGTTAGAAACAAAGTCGTTTTATGATTAGGCAACCTTATTACATTTATAAAAAGCCTTTTAGTTAAAAACGAAGTCGTTTTACGGTTTAGCAAAACTAATACGTTCAAACGAAGCTTTCAAGATGAAAACGAAGTCATTTTACGATTTAGCAAACGTGTTAAGTCTAAAAGAAACTTTTAAGCTCAAAGTGAAGTCGTTTTAAGTATTAACCAACTTATTGCCTTTATAAGAAGCTTTGAAGTCTAAAGGGAAGTCATTCTACGATTTAGGAAACTTAATTCGTTTGTACGAAACTCTTAAGTTGAAAACGAAGTCGTTTTACGATTTAGTAAACTTAATACGTTTATACGAAACTTTTAAGCGGAAAACGAAATCGTTTTACGATTTAGTAAACATTTTACGTTCGTAAGAAGTTTTTAAGTTATTTACGAAGTTGATTTACGTATTAGCAATTTATTGCAATTACAAGAAGTTTTAAGCCAAAAACGAATGAACTCCAAACATTTTGAACGGTTATGGTCGTTTTGTTTAAAAGTAAGACTTCAGCAAAGTAAGCATTTGAAGAAGAGAAATGTAATGCGATTTTAAAGCCTACGAAAGTGCTAGGCAAGTGGCCAGACCTGCAGGGTGGGAACTGGATGTAGAGATTGTGTGAGCTGTTCTCCCCTAAGGTAATGTTGGGAGCTGGACGCAAAGATGGCGTGAGCTGTTCTCGGGAGCTGAACTCAAGATATGATTATCTTGGAGTGAGCTGTTTCCTAATGTGTGATGCGTAAGAAAACCTTGAGGAGGACTGGACTCAGGATATGATTATCCTGGTGTGAGCTGTTGCCCCACAGAGGACAGTATCGAGGTTAGAGTTGTTCTACTAAGACGCATTTTGGCCAAAAGTTAAGGACGTATACCCTGGGGATAACGTAGATTAAGAACGATGATTTCACTTAAGGGCGATGTTGACCACCCTAGCCAGCACAATAAGATGTTTTTATGTTATATGGAAGTTCCTGATAAAAAGGAAGATTTGGCTTTTTGCCATTCTAAGCAGTTCAGAAAAGGAAAAGAAGTTCTTTTAAAGGGATACGGGCCTCAAGAGGCCAAGTAAAGCATTTATTTATTTATTATTTTTTTTTTTTTTGAAAAGAAGAAAGCTTTCAAATGTACCTAACTTGCATATGTTCTATGAATGTGTTCTGAATATAGTCTAAATGAGATTTCTAATGAAGTATAATTACATCCTAGTAATGCGTCGTACATTCAAGCTTTTTGATATGCATATTCGATGAAGGAATGTTTCTCGCCAAATCTTCTTACCAGTTTAGATGCTTCGAGAACTTTTAAAAATAATTATAAGCATGAAAGGAGTTTGCGTGGATTATAAACCATTCTTGGTATTTACCGAGAGCCACCATGTTTTCAAAAGCGAGTTTGAAGGCCTTTATATTCGAACCTTGTTGCCTACTTGGTTATGTGCCTGAATGCCTGCTAGTAGAAGTCTGGTCAATGAGGGCCTAGAATCGAGTTGAATGGTTAGGATGAAGCCTTAATGGGGGTTATCTTTCCTTGGGGATTATGATTGCCTAATATGATAGTAAAGTATGAATGCTTGCTATGTGGCTATTATTAGTATTATTGCCTGTAATTGTTTTAGTTTTAAAGAGTAGGGGAATTCCCACTAAGCGTGTGGTTGCTCACCCCAATACTCTTTCCCCTTTTTCCCCCCGACTTTTGTTATGACAGGTGAAAGTCAAGCTACTTATGCTGAGCTGGAGTTTACCCCGCTTGAAACGGAGTTATGTATGCTATATAGAAGTAGGTTCATGTGTTTAGCGATGTGATGTAATGTATTCCTAATTTGTAAAGGTTGTAAACTAATTTTCTAGTTCATATAACGCATATCGTTCATGAGTCGCTCTGTATGGTCTTATGAGCCAACCATCTAATCAGCTAGATGTCTTTTGGTTAAATTTAGTTATGTTTTGGGATGTAAACCCCAATACTTCGGTTGTGTAAACCGTTGAGTTGTATCTTTCATTTCCTCTTTATTCATGCATTAATCTAGTTGGTGTGCTCCGAGCGAGTGGCTCGTTGAGATATGAACTCCGGCGTGTGGCCGTTGAGCTTCCTTTATATGATTTACGCTTCCGTTAAATTGCAGGGATTTATTATAAGGCTTATAGCCTGGGAACGGTCAGTTTTTAGGGAAAACTCTACCCGTTTCGTCCCAAAATTTAGGTAAAAATTTAAGAAAATGTAACGCTTTCGGCCTTAGGGGCTGGGGGTGTTACATTGATGGTATCAGAGCAAAGGTCCTGCGACCATAGGCCGCGACCTGAGTCTTGCGTTCATGTAGTCGTCTAGGAACACTTTGTGACTATGTGACATATGCCTCTTGTATGTGCGAATGTGAGTTTTATGTTAATGTTAGTGCGATTAGCTTGTTAGGTGCGGCTTGAGTGAGCCCCTTAACCGAGTGAATGAACGAATTGCTAAAAGTATAAGCCGAATAGCTTATATTCTCATGAACGATAGGGAAAAGGTTGAGGAGGGGGGGTTTAATTGCTGTGAAGCGGTTTGGTCCCATTGCAAGAAGATCAACTATAAAAGGGAGTGAATCTTGTGAGATGACTTATGAAATTCTAGAGGGGTAGGAGAAAAGGATTTGCATATGGGGTCCATTATATTAAAAAGGGTTATGATAGGGTGCCTTGTGAAGTGGATTGGAATTATGAGGAAAGAATTATTTACCTTTTTTTATGTTTCTTGAAGATATGTATGAGAGAGTGGAAACTAAGGATTAAGATGTTAGAAAGAAACCTAGAGGACTTCCTTATTGATATGGGTTATATCAAAGATTGACTTTAAACCTTTTCAGTTTATTTTCCTTAAATTGAGAAGTACTAGGATGGTAGGATCTCCCGTGACTCCTAAGTCACCTTATCAGTGTTCAATGAAATAAGTGTAGTTGGTGCCGATCCCGTGTTATGGATTCACTAGTTTGTTCGGGCCTGCCTTTCATTGCGTAGAATAATTACGCGAAGGTTAAGCTGAGACTAAACTAGTAGCCATACATAAAAACTCTCGCCATTTGCAAATCATTCCTTAGCCAAGGAATCATACCCTATTGGCCTAGAGAGATCGCAAGTTAACCTTTCGTTGAAAAATAGAACTAAGTAATTCCTTGTGTGAATATGTGACAGATGCCTCCTCGACGTGAGCTAACACCAAAACCAACTGCCATGGAGATGATATGCCAGTTTAATAAGCTTAAACCTCCTAAATTTGAAGGTGGAACTGACCCTATGGTATATGAGGAATGGCTCAGGAGAATCGAAAATTTATTTGAAATCATGGAGTGTCCTGAGGGATTTAAGGTGCATCTGGCCACCTATCAATTCGAAAAAGAAGCTGAATTCTAGTGGGGAACAGTAAAACCTAGAGCGGGTGAACCCGCGTTAACCTGGAACCAATTGAAAATCTTGATGGACGCTCAATATCTCTCTCATGACGTAAGCAGAACTAAGGAATGAGAGTTCTTATGCCTAAAGTAAGGAGAAATGAGCGTAACAGAGTATACAGCGAGGTTCAATAAACTGAGTCGCTTTGCACCTAACCAAGTGGCCACCGAAGAATTGAGGATGGACCACTTTGAACAAGGATTAAAGGGGGAAATAAAGCAAATAATAGCGGGTTATCCCTATACCAGCTTTCAAGAAATGTACCAAAGAGCTGTGAAAATAGCCCGCATCATAAGCGAAATCGAGATTGAGGATAGAGGGAAGGGTCAAGTAAAGGAGAAATTTGGCCTAGGAGGATCCAATTCTCAGGGAGGCATAAGCTTCGGGAGGGTTAAATATGGGATGAAACAAGACAAAGAAAGCAAGCCACCCAAGTGAAATTAAGGAAAACATGTGACCAGTGTGGATGGCAACACCCTGGCCCTTGCAGACGCCGCGCAGGCCCATGTTTTGGATGTGGTGGTATGGGTCACAAAGTCACAAATTGCCCAAAGGCTACATGGAATAGTCGGGGTCACTCTCAGAGATCCGGAATGGGAATCAAGCTAGCGGCACAACGAGATCGCCAAACCGTTGGTACTCCCTCAGGGTACAGTATGAACAACCAAGAACCACAAATTGGCAGTCGCATGCTTAGCTAGAAGGAAAAGAGACTTGGGAACCTGCCAACACAAAGACAGGTATTCTCTTGATAACCACTTTATGCCCCCCATCCCGTTATTCTAGTATTGCTCCCCTACTTGTCACTCTTGAATAACAAAGGAACTTGTTAGTAAACTTCATGAGATGTGTATGCAACATTTCATTACCTCTTCCCTAAAAGCTATCTGCCGTACAGATCATGCTTGTAGCGATTGAGTTGTTATAGTGCAAGGGAGAATACTCCCTGATGATTGGGTTCGAATAGAAATCCAAGGATAGGATGCTATGGTGAAGGCAGAATGAATAGCTGAGCGTAAAGCGACTTGGATTATGAAAGAGGTACGGATGAAGCACGCCCATTAATTCCTCCAAGAAAAGAATTTTGAGGACGAAATTCCTTTAGGGGGGGAGAGTGTAAGGCCCGCGTACTTTATATTTCGTCGAGTCGTTCATGATGCCTTTTTACGTTATAAAAACCATATTTTTATTAGCGACATGTGCTAAAATTATTTTCTAAATGCCTATGTGAACGTTAATTTATTAAAAAAAGGATGTAATTGTCATTGTTATTATCATTATTAATATTATTAGTAATTTTGAAAACCTTTCGATGATTTTAATAAGCGTTATTAACGATTATTAACGAGTACTAAATCGAGTAGGAACCCGAATACGATTAAGTTGTCAACCTGAGGAGCAGTTCGATGTTTATTAAATCGAACTTGACTGTATTTGGGAACGAGTAATCGATAAAGGATTATATTATCGATTTGGGTTTAGAATTCGGGTTACGAATTAGATTAGCGGTAGCAGAAACGATTCAGCTTGGACCAAATAAATAAAAGAGAGTGGGAGGGGCATTTTAGTCTTTGCGGCTGACCCCCTTGTTTTCTTCCTCCAGCCCGCGACCCCCCGACTCCCTCTCTCTCTTCTCACGTTGTTGCTCTTCTTCTTCCTCCTCTCCTTTGCTATTAACGTTATTCCCAAGCTCAAAGCCCAGTAAATTTTCGCCCCACACAACCTCAAATTCCACCTATTCGACCTCCCCTACGAGTTAGCCACTGTTGGGAGTGATTTTGGGCAGAATTTCGAGCAAACCTAGCAAGCTTTTGGCGGGTCTGGGCGACGAATCGGGGCTTGGATGAGTACCCAAGGTATGTCCACGCAATTCACGTCTTAGTTGCTTCAATCTTCTATGAATTAGAGTAGAATTCGCTATTTTCAATCAACCAATTCAATCTCAATCAGTAAGTGGGTTTGGGGTCGATTTTAGGGTTCGAATTTCTGGGATTTGGGCGTGAATCAGTCCTGTTCGAGCATGGGTAAGCAAGGAGCGAAGGGTTGGAGTTGTTCAAGCCTCTAAGATCGAGCCACAACCGTGAATCGAGCCTCTAGCTTGGGTTCAAGGTGAAGGTTCTCTTCCTCCTAAATTATCAGTAATTTCAAAAGATTTTTAACGAATATAGTCAGTTCATGTTGAGTTGGATTGGATTTCAGTAATTGGAGAAATTATGTTCTGCCTGAATATCGTCAATCATATCATTGAGTATGCCTAGCAAGTTATTTTGGGACTAATTGAATGTCAGCTAAAATGAATAAATGAAGTCCAGGCATGCTAAACTTGAAATATAAACCGTTGTGTTACTCGTTGAGCGATTCCTAGAGCTTTAAGTTTTGCTATATTGGTTTGGTTAATTTAGATGTTCAAGTTATTCGAGTAATTATAAACGAATATCATGCTCACGGGTATCGATTCATGAATTAGTCGAAGCTCTAAGTTATTTGAATGTTTATATATGAGTTTCTTGCTTGGAAATATGATGCATATTTTCAAGGGCATCATTTTCGTTCTTTCAACTCAACTTCATGGGAGGTAAGCTCCATACAAATTCATGCATGGCAAGGCCCTTCTTTGGTTTCAATATTTGAATTTCATGACAAAAGACACTTTATGGAGTTTTATTTGAATTTCAAAGTGCCTTTTCCAAATGGGTTTTCCAAATGGGGATCAAGAGTACCTTGCATTTCAATGATGGAGACCATCAAGCCCACTCTCCTACGCTACTTTCTCAGCTCAAGGAAGACCCTACTAAGCTCAAGGGGGTCAAGGAAGTGGCTAAACTTTGCAGAAAAATCATGGCAATACCCGACGAGTTGGCGCCAGATTCATTCAATCATAACCCGGTCTTTGTTACTTGTTTTGTGCAAGATTTGGTGGACCCACAGCTTGAGGGCCCACATAATATTTTAGCCTAAGATGTTAGCTTTCTAATAAGTCCAACCATGCTTAAATTGGATCTCATTCGGTTGGGCAACAAGAGACCTCAAAGGCCCAATATCCAGGCACAGGCCAGTCTAAGTAGTCTTCATTGTTTGGGCCATAACTTTCAAACGGTTGGTCCACATTGGGCACACTTGTTCTTGCTGGAAACTACACAGCCCGGGCTTTCCAACAAGCACAAAATCACGCAATTTAGCCCAGTAAAGCGCGAGATATGGCCGTCCAAAGTCAAAGCTGCTGCAAAGGTGTGAGTGCATTAAAGATGGAGGATGTTTGGTGTTCCCATTCGGTTCATGAACCTTTTCAGCTGCATTTGGACGTGGGAACCATCTAATACCAGGGGTTTAATGTAATTTATGCAGCCAATGATTTGTGGCATCTCAAGGAACTCATCTTTTCACCTTCCCCTTGATTATTTGTAACCGACACATTAATGTGTCCTTTGGTGTGCCCTATGTTTATTTCTTGCAACTTATGCCCTTTCATTTGTGTTGTTCTCTACCATAAAAGGGGCTAGGCATATGGGTTGAGGGATCATCAGCTTGTACTCCAATTTCAAAGTAATACTAAGCCTTTGAGTGTTCTCAAGTGTGCTTGCTTGAAATCCTAGTTCTATATCTTAAGGTTGGCTACCTTAAGTGGTGCTCTAGGTTCGTTTTGCTCTCCTAGGTGGTGAATCTTCTATATCCTAGATTGGGTAAAATGAATAGCCCAAGACTAAGGGTTGCGTGGCTCCCAAGTGGGATTATCTCAAACCAAAGTCTTGATTTATCCTCCCTTCACCTTTACCTTCGCTCCTTCATCATCCCCACTTCCTACCCTTATTGAATTTGGTCACTTGGACTCTCATATGCATCATTTGGTATCAGAGCTAAGGTTGCCATTTGACCAAGTTTGCAGCCCAAACACATTTCCCAAACAAAAACACAAAAACAACTCAAACCAGCAAAACCGTGCAAAAACCGAGCATCCGCAGGCAGAAAGTTGGCACGTCCCCCCTGTGCTCCCAAGCACGACCGTGCCACCCTTGTTTTCCTGCATTCTGCAAGGCAGCATTCAAGCACGGTTCCCCAGTGCCTAGCTGCACGACCGTGCCCTCCCTCCTCTTCTCCAAAACAGCCTTTTTCTAGCCTAAACACATAAACCACAAAGAACCCTTAAGCATTCATCCATCATGATTTCTCTTGGGAACTTGAGAAAAGAGATTGCTTTGATTGAAAAGGATATGGTCATCCTTGAAACTCCAAAGTTTCGTGGCCAAAAAGAAGATTTCCCTTACTGGATTTCCAAAGTGGATCAAGTCTTCACTCGCTACAATATTGACGAGCAAGAGAAATTTAAGGTGGTGATCAAGAAGCTCTGAGGCCATGCGCTTGAATGGTGGGAAAAGTACAAGTATAAGAGGAAGAAGAGAGGGAAAAGTAAGATCACAACATGGGTTAAGTTAAGAGGTAAATTAATGGATATTTTCGCTCCAACCTCTTACTTACACAAGCATCCTCTTCTTTTTTTTGAGGCAAACGGCTTTAATTCCTCTTCTAAAAACCTCCATTTCAACAAGGGAAGTCCAATGAGTGCTTTTAACGCTAGCTCAACTTCCTTCTTTTATCTGGAGAAACTTAACTCCAACAAAGATGAAGAGATCCTTGGAGAAAAAGCTTCAAGCCTAGTTAACCTACCTCCTGTTTTTGATGACTATGGTGATGATGAGACCTTTGAACTTGGGGGACAAGAAGACTATTCATGTCGTTCGCCACTTGTGCTAGATCACCATTTAGATAAGGGAATAGCATGTGTTGCTCACTTTGATCCTTGTCATGACAATTTCATTGTTCCATTATCCCCACAATTAGAACCTGAACTAGACGAACTTATAACCATGGGCGGACAAATAGGAAACACAAGTAAGGGACAACCAAGAGGGATAGATAAGGAAGGCAAACATGGAGAACCCTTGATCTTTGAAGAAGGATGTCATGAAAACCATGAGGTGAATTGTGACCTACCTCTAAGATTTGATGAGCTTGAAATTGAAGAACTTCAAGTGTCCGATTTGGAGCTATGTGGGGTTGTTGAAGGAATTGAGGAACTCTTGAGTCAAGAGGAATACCCTCATTCACAACAAGAATTGAGGATAATTCTTTTCGAAGAAAGAGGGATTGATGTATATTTTCAAGGGTATCATTTTCATTCTTTCAACTCAACTTCATTGGAGGTAAGCTCCATGCAAATTCATGCATCAGAAGGCCCTTCTTTGGTTCCAATATTTGAATTTCATGACAAAAGACACTTTATGGAGTTTTATTTGAACTTCAAAGTGCCTTTTCCAAATGGGTTTTCCAAATGGGGATCAAGAGTACCTTGCATTTCAATGATGGGGACCATCAAGCCCACTCTCCTACGCTCCTTTCTCAGCTCAAGGAAGACCCTACTAAGCTCAAGGGGTTCAAGGAAGTGGCTAAACTTTGCAGAACAATCATGGCAATACCCGACGATTTGGCGCCGGATTCATTCAATCATAACCCGGTCTTTGTTACTTGTTTTGTGTAAGATTTGGCGGACCCACGGCTTGAGGACCCACATAATATTTTAGCCTAAGATGTTAGCTTTCTAATAAGTCCAACCATGCTTAAATTGGATCTCATTTGGTTGGGCAACAAGAGACCTCAAAGGCCCAATGTCCAAGCGCAGGCCAGTCTGAGCAGTCTTCATTGTTTAGGCCATAACTTTCAAACGGCTTGTCCCAATTGGCAAACACGTGCTTCTTGGAAACTACACATCCAGGGCTTTCCAACAAGCCCAAAATCACGCAATTTGGCCCCATAAATCGCGAGATATGGCCGTCCAAAGTCAGAGCTGCTGTAAGGGTGTGAGTGCATTAAAGAAGAAGGATGTTTGGTGTTCCCATTTGGTTCATGAACCTTTTCAGCTGCATTTGGACGTGAGACCCTTCTTATACCAGGGGGTTAATGTAATTTATGCAGCCAAGGAGTTGTGGCATCTCAAGGAACTCATCTTTTCCCCTTCCCCTTGATTATTTGTAACTGACACATTAATGTGTCCTTTGGTGTGCCCTATGTTTATTTCTTGTAACTTATGCCCTTTCATTTGTGTTGTTCTCTACTATAAAAGGGGCTAGGTGTGTGGGTTGAGGGATCATCAGCTTGTACTCCAATTTCAAAGTAATACTAAGCCTTTGAGTGTTCTCTAGTGTGCTTGCTTGAAATCCTAGCTCTATATCTTAAGGTTGGCAACCTTAAGTGGTGCTCTAGGTTCTTTTTGCTCTCCTAGGTGGTGAATCTTCTATATCCTAGATTGGGTAAAAAGAATAGCCCAAGACTAAGGCTTGCGGGGCTCCCAAGTGGGATTATCTCAAACCAAAGTCTTGATTTATCCTCCCTTCACCTTTACCTTCGCTCCTTCATCACCCTCACATCCTACCCTTATTCTTTGAATTTGGTCACTTTGGACTCTCATATACATCATTTGGTATCAGAGCTAAGGTTGCCATTTGACCAAGTTTGCAGCCCAAACACATTTCCCAAATAAAAACACAAAAACAACTCAAACCAGCAAAACCGAGCATCCGCAGGCAGAAAGTTGGCACGTCCCCCCCGTGCTCCCAAGCACGACCGTGCCACCCTTGTTTTCCTACATTCTGCAAGGCAGCATTCAAGCACGGTTCCCCAGTGCCTAGTTGCACGACCGTGCCCTCCCTCGTCTTCTCCAAAACAGCCTTTTTCTAACCTAAACACATAACCCACAAAGAACCCTTAAGCATTCATCCATCATGATTTCTCTTGGGAACTTGCGAAAAGAGATTACTTTGATTGAAAAGGAGATGGTCATCCTTGAAACTCCAAAGTTTCGTGGCCAAAAAGAAGATTTCCCTTTCTGGATTTCCAGAGTGGATCAAGTCTTCACTCGCTATAATATTGACGAGCAAGAGAAATTTAAGGTGGTTATCAAGAAGCTCCGAGGCCGTGCGGTTGAATGGTGGGAAAAGTACAAGTATAAGAGGAAGAAGAGAGGGAAAAGTAAGATCACAACATGGGTTAAGTTAAGAGGTAAATTAATGGATACTTTCGCTCCAACCTCTTGCTTACACAAGCATCCTTTTCTTTCCTTTGAAGTAAACGGCTTTAATTCCTCCTCTAAAAACCTCCATTTCAACAAGGGAAGTCCAATGAGTGCTTTTAACTCTAGCTCTACTTCCTTCTTTTATTTGGAGAAACTTAACTCCAACAAAGATGAAGAGATCCTTGGAGAAAAAGCTTCAAGCCTAGTTGACCTACCTCCTGTTTTTGATGACTGTGGTGATGATGAGACCTTTGAACTTGAGGGACAAGAAGACTATTCATGTCCTTCGCCACTTGTGCTAGATCACCATTTAGATAAGGGAATAGCATGTGTTGCTCACTTTGATCCTTGTTATGACAATTTCATTGTTCCATTATCCCCACAATTAGAACCTAAACTAGACGAACTTATAACCATGGGGGGACAAATAGGAAACACAAGTGAGGGACAACCAAGAGGGATAGATAAGGAAGGCAAACATGGAGAACCCTTGATCTTTAAAGAAGGATGTCATGAAAACCATGAGGTGAATTGTGACCTACCTCTAAGATTTGATGAGCTTGAAATTGAAGAACTCCAAATGTCCGATTTGGAGCTATGTGGGGTTGTCGAAGGAATTGAGGAACTCTTGAGTCAAGAAGAATGCCCTCATTCACAACAAGAATTGAGGACAATTCTTTTCGAAGAAAGAGGGATTGATGTATATTTTCAAGGGTATCATTTTCATTCTTTCAACTCAACTTCATTGGAGGTAAGCTCCATGCAAATTCATGCATCGCAAGGCCCTTCTTTGGTTCCAATATTTGAATTTCATGACAAAAGACACTTTATGGAGTTTTATTTGAACTTCAAAGTGCCTTTTCCAAACGGGTTTTCCAAATGGGGATCAAGAGTACCTTGCATTTCAATGATGGAGACCATCAAGCCCACTCTCCTACGCTCCTTTCTCAGCTCAAGGAAGACCCTACTAAGCTCAAGGGGGTCAAGGAAGTGGCTAAACTTTGCAGAACAATCATGGCAATACCCGATGAATTAGCGCCGGATTCATTCAATCATAACCTGGTCTTTGTTACTTGTTTTGTATGAGATTTGGCGGACCCACGGCTTGAGGACCTATATAATATTTTAGCCTAAGATGTTAGCTTTCTAATAAGTCCAACCATGCTTAAATTGGATCTCATTTGGTTGGGCAACAAGAGACCTCAAAGGCCCAATGTCCAAGCACAGGCCAGTCTGAGCAGTCTTCATTGTTTGGGCCATAACTTTCAAACGGCTTGTCCAAATTGGCAAACGCGTGCTTCCTGGAAACAACACATCCAGGGCTTTCCAACAAGCCCAAAATCACGCAATTTGGCCCAATAAATCGCGAGATATGGCCGTCCAAAGTCATAGCTGCTGCAAGAGTGTGAGTGCATTAAAGAAGGAGGATGTTTGGTGTTCCCATTCGGTTCATGAACCTTTTCAGCTGCATTTGGGCGTGAGACCCTTCTTATACCAGGGGGTTAATGTAATTTATGCAGCCAAGGAGTTGTGGCATCTCAAGGAACTCATCTTTTCCCCTTCCCCTTGATTATTTGTAACCGACACATTAATGTGTCATTTGGTGTGCCCTATGTTTATTTCTTGTAACTTATGCCCTTTCATTTGTGTTGTTCTCTACTATAAAAGGGGCTAGGCGTGTGGGTTGAGGGATCATTAGCTTGTACTCCAATTTCAAAGTAATACTAAGCCTTTGAGTGTTCTCTAGTGTGCTTGCTTGAAATCCTAGTTCTATATCTTAAGGTTGGCTACCTTAAGTGGTGCTCTAGGTTCTTTTTGCTCTCCTAGGTGGTGAATCTTCTATATCCTAGATTGGGTAAAAAGAATAGCCCAAGACTAAGGCTTGCGTGGCTCCCAAGTGGGATTATCTCAAACCAAAGTCTTGATTTATCCTCCCTTCACCTTTACCTTCGCTCCTTCATCACCCCCACATCCTACCCTTATTCTTTGAATTTGGTCACTTTGGACTCTCATATACATCATTTGGTATCAGAGCTAAGGTTGCCATTTGATCAAGTTTGCAGCCCAAACACATTTCCCAAACAAAAACACAAAAACAACTCAAACCAGCAAAACCGTGCAAAAACCGAGCATCCGCAGGCAGAAAGTTGGCACGTCCCCCCCGTGCTCCCAAGCACGACCGTGCCACCCTTGTTTTCCTGCATTCTGCAAGGCAGCATTCAAGCACGGTTCCCCAGTGCCTAGCTGCACGACCGTGCCCTCCCTCCTCTTCTCCAAAACAGCCTTTTTCTAGCCTAAACACATAACCCACAAAGAACCCTTAAGCATTCATCCATCATGATTTCTCTTGGGAACATGCGAAAAGAGATTGCTTTGATTGAAAAGGAGATGGTCATCCTTGAAACTCCAAAGTTTCGTGGCCAAAAAGAAGATTTCCCTTACTGGATTTCCAAAGTGGATCAAGTCTTCACTCGCTACAATATTGACGAGCAAGAGAAGTTTAAGGTGGTTATCAAGAAGCTCCGAGGCCATGCGGTTGAATGGTGGGAAAAGTACAAGTATTAGAGGAAGAAGAGAGGGAAAAGTAAGATCACAACATGGGTTAAGTTAAGAGGTAAATTAATGGATACTTTCGCTCCAACCTCTTACTTACACAAGCATCCTTTTCTTTCCTTTGGGGTAAACGACTTTAATTCCTCTTCTAAAAACCTCCATTTCAACAAATGAGTGCTTGTAACTCTAGCTCTACTTCCTTCTCTTATTTGGAGAAACTTAACTCCAACAAAGATGAAGAGATCCTTGGAGAAAAAGCTTCAAGCCTAGTTGACCTACCTCCTGTTTTTGATGACTATGGTGATGATGAGATGATGCATATTTCCATATGCGTCATTTTCATTCCTCAAGCTCAACTTCAAGGGAGGAAAAGGCCAAACAAGATCATGCATGGAAACACTTATATTTGGTCCCACTATTTGAGTTCCATGACACAAGACACTTTGTGGAGTTTCTTTTGAATTTCAAAATGCCTTATTCAAAGGGGTTTTCCCAAATGGGGATCAAGGCCATCATGCTCCTTGCCCGTAAACTCCACTGCTCCTATTAAGCTCGAGGAAGATCACAAGCAGCCAAAGAAGTCAAGGAGATTGCTATGGAGTTTAGCCCTCTTTTCATGCTTAGTTCGTCCATGCCGAGGCCCGATTTTGTATGTCTATTGCAGCAAGAAAAGATGGGTAATTCTCATGAAGTCCTCCACCTCATTCAAGCTTAAAGAGTTAGATTTCTAATAAGACCAGCCACGCATCATTTGGAGTCCATTTGGTTGGTTATCTTTGGCCCACACCATAAAGTGCTGAAATGCAGTCCAGTTCTGAGCAGTCTGCACTCTTTAGCCCATAACTTTTAAACGGACGGTCCCAATATAGTGAAACCACTTCCATTGGAAACTAGACTCTTCAGGCTTTTCAGAGAATCAAGAATCATTCAATTTGGATCACAAATCAGGGAGTTATGGCCCAATGAATCTGACCCTGCTGTAGGTGTGAACGCGTTTATGAGCTGAATGTGTATACATGAACCATCACGTCTTTTGGTTTTGATGTAAGTCTCAAGGGTAGGAATGACCCAAGCTAACTTACAACAAGAACACGATCAACTCAAGTGAAAAACTCACGGATCCAAGGACGCACGGCTGTGCTTAAGGACACGGTATGACCGTGCCAAAGTTCTGCCTAGCACGCCTAGATTTGTGACTCCTCACGGTTTGAGATGGATTTGTATTTGCACTCAAACTAAATCAAAGCAAGAAACCTTGGCCATGATTGAGCTTGAAAAGAATATAAAAAGGAAAAGGAGACGTGGGGAATGAAGTTCACTGATTAGAACACGAAAAGGAGAGCTTATGGTTTAAGGAATCCAAAAGCTAACTTCATGAACTTTAAGTGAATTCAATGGAATTTGGATAGTTCTAAGCCTTGTGATTAGATAAGATACACCACTAATCACTTAGCTTAGGGCCCTTAACCTTTGATTAGGATAAGATACACCACCTAATCAATGATTAAGACTCACTTGGACACCACCTTAATCGGCCACAATTAAGGATAAGCAAGTTAAGTGTTTAAGAGGAACTCAAGACACAAAGTCTTTTCTTAATTTCAATACTCAAGCTTGTTGTTTTACAAAAGAGCAGCCAAGGCACTTATATAGCCTTGTGATTACATGAAAAAGCTTTCCTTCTAGGCAAGGAAAGTCATTAAACTAATCCTATGCTTAGTAATACACGGTTTAAGCTAAAACATACATAAGCTGAAAGTTTAAGCTACAAAACACAAGATTTCCTTCTTAAACTCTTTCCTAAGCATTAAGAAACCTTGTTGACTCAATTTCCCAGCTAGGAAGGCAAGAGTGCACGGCTAGCCACCTCAAAAGGACTGAAAAATGCATGTGTGCTATGTCATGCTTGAGTGGTCGAATGAGAGCTTGCAAAATGGTGGTGTTTCATTTGCTCCACGTGTCTCTCTCACAAGCAGCTGGGTGGTGGTTTATCAAGCAGCTCAAACTGACCTAGTTGGCAGTCTTCCACCTTAAGCAAACCCCTTGAAGGAGGAAAACTACTAGGCTAAGTAACCGGGTGTCAGTCAGCCGGTTTCTGCCTCAACTTGCAACGCATGCTTGACACTTCAAATGATGACTAATTGCTACGTTTCTTACATGGATGGAAACCTCAAGATGTCTAGATTACCATCCTTTTTGAATCATAGCAATTGGACGTCATTTGCCCCTTGAATCAGCTTGATTCCCAAAACCGTGCAGATTGGACTCCAAAACAGCACAGGTTTACTAATTAGCTTAGTTCACTAACCAATTGAACTCCAAATCTGGTAATTCCAATTGGAAATGAAATCTAAGATCTTGGGGACCCAAAATATGTAAAAATTCAAGACTTAAGCTAAACTATATCATAAGAAATAAAAAGAACAAAACCGGGTTCATCCTGGCCCTGCTGGGCAGTTTTGACACCTTGGGTTTAATTGCTGATTTGAACGACCAAATGAAGTCCAAATTGGATGAAACTTGATTTGTTGGAAAGCTAACATCTTGATCTTCAAATCCATCAAAAAAATATTAGACATAAACCCTTAGTATGTTTGAGAAATTAAGCACACAAAAACGGGTTAGCTGCTGGATTTAACCCTTGCCCTGCAGTTTCAATGTTTAATCAAAACTTGGATGATTTATTCATCCTTAAACCAGCATAATAAGATTACCTAATTTGATTTGATTCTTTTTTAACAAAAGGGATGGAGGGATTTCCATCATACTCCCCTTTTTAAAAATGATTTGCCCTCAAATCATAGTAGGTAATGAACTCCTCTTTTTGCTTCAATTCTGGTTGAAATAAAATCAACCATGAAAACAAGTCTCTTTTGAACTTAGAGACTTTTTTGTTTACCTTCCCCTTGTTGATTGGAATGGTGGACGTAGGGGCCTCCTTGAACATGATTGGAACCACTTTCTCATATGCTCTTAATCGAGGATTAGGAACTGTAAGGAATGATTCTGAATTGAATTGACAGAAGGTTCGTTTGAGTGCTTTGGGTGTGGGTGGAGTGGGGGAAAAGGTTGATGGTTCACCAAAGGTCATGAAAAGAATACTTCGATTCTCTTTGTATTTTGGTGGGTGGTAAGTGTCTAAGGTGAGCATTTCACCTTCATCCGCCTCAATCACTATCTCCTCAAGATCATCTTTTTCATCCTCTTTCTTTTCCTTTTCTATTTCGACCTCCTCAGTTGCCTTCCATTCAGCCAAGGTAACATACCTTCGGTTTGTACAATCTGATGCTAAGTGACCAAAGCCTTGGCACTTAAAACACTTTGGGATGTTTCTAGGAAGGGGTTTTGGTGTGAGTTGTGGGGGTAGGCCTTTCTGTGGAGTTTGGTTCTTTTGTGAAGAAGGGGAAAGGGATGCCGTGGGTTGAGGGACATAAGATGAACTCCCTTTGTTTAAGGTTTGTTCATATGGGGAGGGATTTGGGATTTCATGCCGTGAGGGCTGTTTGCTTTTCTTTTGCTGCTCAACCTTGTGAGCTAGCACACATATTTCATCAAAAGAAGTGTAAGCTTGCAAATCAACAACATTAGCATACCTAGGATCAAGACCTCCCAAGTATCTAACAATTGTTTGTTCTTCTAGCTCTTGAATATCACACTTAATTACAAGCTTTTCAAATTCACGAGTGTATTCTTCAACACTCATCTTACCTTGGTTCAAATGGTGGAGTTGAGAGTAGCAATCTTGAACATAGGTAGAAGGAAGAAATCTAGCCTTGAGCTTTGACTTCATCTTCTCCCAAGTTCTGATTTTGGACCTCCTTTCTCTTACTCTTTTGGCACACAAGTTAGTCCACCATAGAGAAGCATACTTACGAAGCCTTAAAGCAATCAGCTTCACCTTCTTGTCTTCTGGGATGTCCTTGTACTCGAAAACTCTTTCAACTGTGTGTAACCAATCCAAAAAATCTTCAGGATCAAGCTTGCCTTCAAATTCTGGAATTTCAACCTTAAAATCATTTGCACTAGCTTGATTCCGTGAGTCTTGTCTAGTCATTCTCAATGGTTCATCTTCACTAGATGAATCAAGAGTATGGCTAAACACTTGTTCTTGCCTCCATGGTTCGGATTGGATGGGTTCTTCACACGCCTTTTGCTTTTGCTTCATGTAGTTTCCAAGTTGTTTTCTCAAGTACTCATTTCGAGCCTTGAGTTCTTGATTACTCACACTCATTTCTTGCATTTGCTTGGAAAGAACTTCAAGCTTCTCTTCCACAGACATGCTAGTACTCATTGTGATCGCAGGAAGGAACGGTTTATGCTTGACTGTGTTTGGATTGAATTTGGGAGCGTGGAGTTCAGGCAAGGATCTGAACTTGCTCTGATACCAAAATTGATGTAAGTCTCAAGGGTAGGAATGACCCAAGCTAACTTACAATAAGAACACGATCAACTCAAGTGAAAAACTCACGGATCCAAGGACGCACGGCCGTGCTTAAGGACACGGTATGACCGTGCCAAAGTTCTGCCTAGCACGCCTAGATTTGTGACTCCTCACGGTTTGAGATGGATTTGTATTTGCACTCAAACTAAATCAAAGCAAGAAACCTTGGCCATGATTGAGCTTGAAAAGAATATAAAAAGGAAAAGGAGATGTGGGGAATGAAGTTCACTGATTAGAACACGAAAAGAGAGAGCTTATGGTTTAAGGAATCCAAAAGCTAACTTCATGAACTTTAAGTGAATTCAATGGAATTTGGATAGTTCTAAGCCTTGTGATTAGATAAGATACACCACTAATCACTTAGCTTAGGGCCCTTAACCTTTGATTAGGATAAGATACACCACCTAATCAATGATTAAGACTCACTTGGACACCACCTTAATCGGCCTAATTAAGGATAAGTAAGTTAAGTGTTTGAGAGGAACACAAGACACAAAGTCTTTTCTTAATTTCAATACTCAAGCTTGTTGTTTTACAAAAGAGCAGCCAAGGCACTTATATAGCCTTGTAATTACATGAAAAGGGCTTTCCTTCTAGGTAAGGAAAGTCATTAAACTAATCCTATGCTTAGTAATACACGGTTTAAGCTAAAACACACATAAGCTGAAGGTTTATATTACAAAGCACTTAATTTATCTTCCTAAGCCTTTTCCTTTGCATTAAGGAATGTAAATGACTCAATTTCCCAGCTAGGAAGGCAAGAGTGCACGGCTAGCCACCTCAAAAGGACTGAGAAATGCATGTGTGCCATGTCATGCTTGAGTGGTCGAATGGGAGCTTGCAAAATGGTGGTGTTTCATTTGCTCCACGTGTCTCTCTCACAAGCAGCTGGGTGGTGGTTTATCAAGCAGCTCAAACTGACCTAGTTGGTAGTCTTCCACGTTAAGCAAACCCCTTGAAGGAGGAAAACTACGAGGCTAAGTAACCGGGTGTCAGTCAGCCGGTTTCTGCCTCAACTTGCAACGCATGCTTGACACTTCAAATGATGACTAATTGCTACGTTTATTACATGGATGGAAACCTCAAGATGTCTAGATTACCCTCCTTTTTGAATCTTAGCAATTGGACGTCATTTGCCCCTTGAATCAGCTTGATTCCCAAAACCGTGCAGATTGAACTCCAAAACAGCACAGGTTTACTAATTAGCTTAGTTCACTAACCAATTGAACTCCAAATCTGGTAATTCCAATTGGAAATGAAACTAAGATCTTGGGGACCCAAAATATGTAAAAATTCAAGACTTAAGCTAAACTATATCATAAGAAATAAAAGAACAAAACCGGGTTCATCCTGGCCCTGCTGGGCAGTTTTGACACCTTGGGTTTAATTGCTGATTTGAACGACCAAATGAAGTCCAAATTGGATGAAACTTGATTTGTTGGAAAGCTAACATCTTGATCTTCAAATCCATCAAAAAATATTAGACATAAACCCTTAGTATGTTTGAGAAATTAAGCACACAAAAACGGGTTAGCTGCTGGATTTAACCCTTGCCCTGCAGTTTCAATGTTAATCAAAACTTGGATGATTTATTCATCCTTAAACCAGCATAATAAGATTACCTAATTTGATTTGATTCTTTTTTAACAAAAGGGATGGAGGGATTTCCATCAGGTTTGCTCAAGCTGCGTTTTTCCTTTTCTTCCAAGGCTGAAACGTGACCTTTTCAAGTCTCTCAAGTGGATAGTTGATAGGTTGTCATTGAAGTAGATAAATGGCCATGTGTATGTTGTGTCTTTTCGGTTTTCTAGTCTTTTAGTTTACATTTCAGTTTCGTGTCTTTTTGTTTTCTATCTAGTAATGAGTCTTTATGTGTTTGAGTCTTTTCATGTGCAAGGCCAGCCTACAAAAGGCCATAGTTCACGTTGTGTTAATCGAGCATTCATCAAATGAAAAGCAAAGTTCAGAATTGAGTTGCATACTCTCTTCTTTCAAAAATCCCTAGTTCTATGTCTTGAGAATTGGCCCTCTCAGGTGGTGTTCTAGGTTCCTAAACTCTTCCAGGTGGTGATTTGATTCTGTATCCAAGGAAAGAGTGAAGGAATTGCCCAAGGACTGATTTGAGTGGCACCTTTCGGTTTATCTCAAACACAACCCTTGCACTTATCTTTCTTTGTTTTCTTTCTTCTTTATTCAAAACCCACAAAAGAAAGTCTTACTTGGTCAATTGAGTGCGCATATACATCATGAGACCTTTGAACTTGAGGGACAAGAAGATTATTCATGTCCTTCGCCACTTGTGCTAGATCACCATTTAGATAATGGAATAGCATGTGTTGCTCACTTTGATCCTTGTTATGACAATTTCATTGTTCCATTATCCCCACAATTAGAACCTGAACTAGACGAACTTATAACCATAGGGGGACAAATAGGAAACACAAGTGAGGGACAACCAAGAGGGATAGATAAGGAAGGCAAACATGGAGAACCCTTGATCTTTAAAGAAGGATGTCATAAAAACCATGAGGTGAATTGTGACCTACCTCTAAGACTTGATGAGCTTGAAATTGAAGAACTCCAAGTGTCCGATTTGGAGCTATGTGGGGTTGTTGAAGGAATTGAGGAACTCTTGAGTCAAGAAGAATGCCCTCATTCACAACAAGAATTGAGGACAATTCTTTTCGAAGAAAGAGGGATTGATGTATATTTTCAAGGGTATCATTTTCATTCTTTCAACTCAACTTCATAAGAGGTAAGCTCCATACAAATTCAAGTATGGCAAGGCCCTTCTTTGGTTCCAATATTTGAATTTCATGACAAAAGACACTTTATGGAGTTTTATTTGAACTTCAAGGTGCCTTTTCCAAATGGGTTTTCCAAATGGGGATCAAGAGTACCTTGCATTTCAATGATGGGGACCATCAAGCCCACTCTCCTACGCTCCTTTCTCAGCTTAAGAAAGACCCTACTAAGCTCAAGGGGGTCAAGGAAGTGGCTAAACTTTGAAGAACAATCATGGCAATACCCGGCGAGTTGGCGCCGGATTCATTCAATCATAACCCAGTCTTTGTTACTTGTTTTGTGCAAGATTTGGTGGACCCACTGCTTGAGGACCCACATAATATTTCAGCCTAAGATGTTAGCTTTCTAATAAGTCCAACCATGCTTAAATTGGATCTCATTTGGTTGGGCAACAAGAGACCTCAAAGGCCCAATGTCCTGGCGCAGGCTAGTCTGAGTAGTCTTCATTGTTTGGGCCATAACTTTCAAAAGGCTGGTCCAAATTGGGCAAACTTGTGCTTCGTGGAAACTACACATCCAGGGCTTTCCAACAAGCCCAACATCACGCCATTTGGCCCAGTAAATCGCGAGATATTGCCGTACAAAGTCAGAGCTGCTGCAAGGGTGTGAGTGCATTAAAGAAGGAGGATGTTCGGTGTTCCCATTCGGTTCATGAACCTTTTCAACTGCATTTGGACGTGAGACCCTTCTTATACCAGGGGTTTAATGTAATTTATGCCGCCAAGGAGTTGTGACATCTCAAGGAACTCATCTTTTCCGCTTCCCCTTGATTATTTGTAACCGACACATTAATGTGTCCTTTGGTGTGCCCTATGTTTATTTCTTGTAACTTATGCCCTTTCATTTGTGTTGTTCTCTACCACAAAAGGGGCTAGGCGTGTGGGTTGAGGGATCATCAGCTTGTACTCCCATTTCAAAGTAATACTAAGCCTTTGAGTGTTCTCTAGTATGTTTGCTTGAAATCCTAGTTCTATATCTTAAGGTTGGCAACCTTAAGTGGTGCTCTAGGTTCTTTTTGCTCTCCTAGGTGGTGAATCTTCTATATCCTAGATTGGGTAAAATGAATAGCCCAAGACTAAGGCTTGCGTGGCTCCCAAGTAGGATTATCTCAAACCAAAGTCTTGATTTATCCTCCCTTCACCTTTACCTTCGCTCCTTCATCACCCCCACATCCTACCCTTATTCTTTGAATTTGGTCACTTTGAACTCTCATATACATCATTTGGTATCAGAGCTAAGGTTGCCATTTGATCAAGTTTGCAGCCCAAACACATTTCCCAAACAAAAACACAAAAACAACTCAAACCACTAAAACCGTGCAAAAACCGAGCATCCGCAGGCAGAAAGTTGGCACGTCCCCCCCGTGCTCCCAAGCACGACCGTGCCACCCTTGTTTTCCTACATTCTGCAAGGCAGCATTCAAGCACGGTTCCCCAGTGCCTAGCTGCACGACCGTGCCCTCCCTCCTCTTCTCCAAAACAGCCTTTTTCTAGCCTAAACACATAACCCACAAAGAACCCTTAAGCATTCATCCATCATGATTTCTCTTGGGAACTTGCGAAAAGAGATTGCTTTGATTGAAAAGGAGATGGTCATCCTTGAAACTCCAAAGTTTCGTGGCCAAAAAGAAGATTTCCCTTACTGGATTTCCAAAGTGGATCAAGTCTTCACTCGCTACAATATTGACGAGCAAGAGAAGTTTAAGGTGGTTATCAAGAAGCTCCGAGGCCATGCGCTTGAATGGTGGGAAGAGTACAAGTATAAGAGGAAGAAGAGTGGGAAAAGTGAGATCACAACATGGGTTAAGTTAAGAGGTAAATTAATGGATACTTTCGCTCCAACCTCTTACTTACACAAGCATCCTTTTCTTTCCTTTGAGGTAAACGGCTTTAATTCCTCTTCTAAAAACCTCCATTTCAACAACGGAAGTCCAATGATTGCTTGTAACTCTAGCTCTACTTCCTTCTTTTATTTGGAGAAACTTAACTCCAACAAAGATGAAGAGATCCTTGGAGAAAAAGCTTCAAGCCTAGTTGACCTACCTCCTGTTTTTGATGACTGTGGTGATGATGAGACCTTTGAACTTGAGGGACAAGAAGACTATTCATGTCCTTCGCCACTTGTGCTAGATCACCATTTAGATAAGGGAATAGCATGTGTTGCTCACTTTGATCCTTGTTATGACAATTTCATTGTTCCATTATCCCCACAATTAGAACCTGAACTAGACGAACTTATAACCATGGGGGGACAAATAGGAAACACAAGTGAGGGACAACCAAGAGGGATAGATAAGGAAGGCAAACATGGAGAACCCTTGATCTTTAAAGAAGGATGTCATGAAAACCATGAGGTGAATTGTGACCTACCTCTAAGATTTGATGAGCTTGAAATTGAAGAACTCCAAGTGTCCGATTTGGAGCTATGTGGGGTTGTTGAAGGAATTGAGGAACTCTTGACTCAAGAAGAATGCCCTCATTCACAACAAGAATTGAGGACAATTCTTTTCGAAGAAGAGAGGGATTGATGTATATTTTCAAGGGTATCATTTTCATTCTTTCAACTCAACTTCATGGGAGGTAAGCTCCATACAAATTCATGCATCGCAAGGCCCTTCTTTGGTTCCAATATTTGAATTTCATGACAAAAGACACTTTATGGAGTTTTATTTGAACTTCAAAGTGCCTTTTCCAAGTGGGTTTTCCAAATGGGGATCAAGAGTACCTTGCATTTCGATGATGGAGACCATCAAGCCCACTCTCCTACGCTCCTTTCTCAGCTCAAGGAAGACCCTACTAAGCTCAAGGGGGTCAAGGAAGTGGCTAAACTTTGCAGAACAATCATGGCAATACCCGACGAGTTGGCGCCGGATTCATTTAATCATAACCCGGTCTTTGTTACTTGTTTTGTGCAAGATTTGGTGGACCCACGGCTTGAGGGCCCACATAATATTTTAGCCTAAGATGTTAGCTTTCTAATAAGTCCAACCATGCTTAAATTGGATCTCATTTGGTTGGGCAACAAGAGACCTCAAAGGCCCAATGTCCAGGCGCAGGCCAGTCTGAGCAGTCTTCATTGTTTGGGCCATAACTTTCAAACGGCTGGTCCAAATTGGGCAAACTTGTGCTTCCTGGAAACTACACATCCAGGGCTTTCCAACAAGCCCAAAATCACGCAATTTGGCCCAGTAAATCGCGAGATATGGCTGTCCTAAGTCAGAGCTGCTGCAAGGGTGTGAGTGCATTAAAGAAGGAGGATGTTTGGTGTTCCCATTCGGTTCATGAACCTTTTCAGCTGCATTTGGACGTGAGACCCTTCTTATACCAGGGGGTTAATGTAATTTATGCAGCCAAGGAGTTGTGGCATCTCAAGGAACTCATCTTTTCCCCTTCCCCTTGATTATTTGTAACCGACACATTAATGTGTCCTTTGGTGTGCCCTATGTTTATTTCTTGTAACTTATGCCCTTTCATTTGTGTTGTTCTTTACTATAAAAGGGGCTGGGCGTGTGGGTTGAGGGATCATCAGCTTATACTCCAATTTCAAAGTAATACTGAGCCTTTGAGTGTTCTCTAGTGTGCTTGGTTGAAATCCTAGTTCTATATCTTAAGGTTGGCAAACTTAAGTGGTGCTCTAGGTTCTTTTTGCTCTCCTAGGTGGTGAATCTTCTATATCCTAGATTGGGTAAAAAGAATAGCCCAAGACTAAGGCTTGCGTGGCTCCCAAGTGGGATTATCTCAAACCAAAGTCTTGATTTATCCTCCCTTCACCTTTACCTTCGCTCCTTCATCACCCCCACATCCTACCCTTATTCTTTGAATTTGGTCACTTTGTGATGGAGGGTTGTAAGAAGAAGAAACCAACTCACAACTTGCCTCAAAGTGGAATCTAAAACAAGAAGAAGGAAAAACAGCAAGGGAGAGGAGAAATCAAGAGTTTGGATAGTCAAGTGACCTTGCAAGGGATAATCCGAGGAGCCACCCTTGAGGAACACTTGGGCAATCTCTTTGTATCAACTAGTTGCAGAATTTAATCACCTTCTAGTTGAGAGAAAGAGACCTAGAGACCCACTTGAGTTGCCAAGCTCAAGATATAACACTAGGAGTTCTTGTAGAGAGAGTTTGAGAACTCACAAATTCATTCATTCAAGGTTGTTTGCAAAGTGAGGCTCAAGCTGGTTTTTAAGCTTGATGGCCAAACCCCCTCCCCTTCCAAGCAGCAAAATCAATAGCTAGGTACATTTGGGAAAGAGTTACACATCTAATCAACCAATGCTAACTAAACACCTCACTACCTAGCTTAATCTACCTCATCAGGGGTTATAATGCCTCCCAAATGAGGTGTCAAGCTTACATGGATCCTTGAATGCAGCAAAATGACTCATTCAGCAAGTGGGGAGGCAAGGGGACAAGCACAACCCAAGAAAATCAGACCTTGTACCGGTTTGGGAAGAACCGGGTAAAAGGATGATTTTTGTGTCCTTTTGGCTGGTTAATACTAACACAAGGGGGTGCTTTGGATGGGATTTGAACCCATGACCTGATAATTATTTATGTCCCCTTTCATACTGCAAAATTTGACAAAAGTTGGAGTTGAGGAAGTCAACCAACTAGGGCCTTATTTCGGACTGTGCTGGATTGCACCCTGCAGTGCGCGGTCTCAGGTTTTGGCTTGGTTGACTGACCAAATGGACTCCAAATGCCTTGCAAAAAGTCTTGTTGGAAAGCTAAGATCTTAAGCTTTAAGGGGCCGTGCGTGCAGGAAATTTCCCCCTCTATATTTTGATCCAACAGAGAAACAAAACCGGGCCAGAAACTGGACGAACTGGACAGTGCATCTTCTGCTGTGTACATGCGTTTTCTGACCAAGGCATGAACTTCTTTGGCCTCCTTGGGGGTTGAATGGGTGTGAGGGTTTGCTGAATGTGTGGATGAAGCTTGGGCACGATGGTCCCCATCATCCTTTGAAATGGATGGTACTTGTGATCCCCATTTGGAAAACCCCTTCGGATAAGGCACTTTGAAGTTCAAATAAAACTCCATAAAGTGTCTTTTGTCATGAAACTCAAATTGTGGGACCAAAGAAAAGCCTTGTGATGGAAGGTTGTAAGGGAGAAGAACCACTCACAACTTACTTCAAAGTGGATTGCTCGACACAAGGAGAAGGAAAACCACAACGGATAGGAAAATCAAGAGTTTGGGATAATCAAGTGGCCTTTCAAGGGATAATCCTAGGAGCCACCCTTGGAGAACACTTGGGCAATCTCTTTATATCAACTAGTTACAGAATTTAATCACCTTCTAGTTGAGAGAAAGAGACCTAGAGACCCACTTGAGTTGCCAAGCTCAAGATACAACACTAGGAATTTTGTGGAGAGAGTTTAAGAACTCACAATTGCATTTCATTCAAGTTGCCTTGCAAAATGAGAAAACCATATGATTTTATGCTAGGATGGCCGAGTTTCTCCCCCCTTCCCATGCAGCAAAAACAATGCCAAGTACATTTGGCAGAGGGAAACACATTACATCCGTCACTCACCTAGCTTAACACCTCATCACTAGCTTAAGCTACTTCATTAGGGGCCATGATGCCTCCTAAGTGATGTGTCAAGCTTATAATGGTCCTAAAATGCAGCAAAAGTAATCAATTCAGCAAGTGGATGAAGCAAAACCCAAGAAATCAACCCACTTGTACCGGCTAGGAAGAAACCGGTTAAAGGGGTGTTTTGCTTGTCCTTTTGGCTGGGTAAAACCAACACAAGGGGGTGCTTTGGATGGGATTTGAACCCTTGACTTGATAAATATTTAAGTCCCCTTTCATGCTGCAAAATTTCAGAACGAGTGGACTTACGTTGGTGGTCCAAATTCCTCCTTAATTCGGATGCTGCTGTTTTGGCGCCCAGCCTGCGCACTTGGAAAGATCTTGCTGATTGACTAACCAAACGACCTCCGAATCCTTTGCAACTTGTTTTATTGGATTCCTAACATCTTAAACTTAAAGAGAGGGGGCAAGGCAGTCGTTCATCCCCTCACCTTCAAGTCCCAAAAGATGCACAAAACCGGGCCAATTTCTGATTGAATCTGCCCATGTTCCGTCCGAATGCTCTATGACTTCCTTGACCAAGGCATGGATGTTCTTGACTTCCTTGGGGCTAGAGGGGGTGTGTGGAGTTGCTGGTTGTGCATTTGGAGTTTGATCATGATGGTCCCATCACCTTACCATGCTTGAATTTGTATGGAGCTTACCTCCCATGAAGTTGAGTAGCAAGAATGGGAATGACCTCCTTGAAAATATACATCACTTTGGACTCTCATATACATCATTTGGTATCAGAGCTAAGGTTGCCATTTGATCAAGTTTGCAGCCCAAACACATTTCCCAAACAAAAACACAAAAACAACTCAAACCAGCAAAACCGTGCAAAAACCGAGCATCCGCAGGCAGAAAGTTGGCACGTCCCCCCGTGCTCCCAAGCACGACCGTGCCACCCTTGTTTTCCTGCATTCTGCAAGGCAGCATTCAAGCACGGTTCCCCAGTGCCTAGCTGCACGACCGTGCCCTCCCTCCTCTTCTCCAAAACAGCCTTTTTCTAGCCTAAACACATAACCCACAAAGAACCGCTAAGCATTCATCCGTCATGATTTCTCTTGGGAACTTGCGAAAAGAGATTGCTTTGATTGAAAGGGAGATGGTCATCCTTGAAACTCCAATGTTTCGTGGCCAAAAAGAAGATTTCCCTTACTGGATTTCCAAAGTGGATCAAGTCTTCACTTGCTACAATATTGACGAGCAAGAGAAGTTTAAGGTGGTTATCAAGAAGCTCCGAGGCCATGCGCTTGAATGGTGGAAAAAGTACAAGTATAAGAGGAAGAAGAGTGGGAAAAGTAAGATCACAACATGGGTTAAGTTAAGAGGTAAATTAATGGATACTTTCGCTCCAACCTCTTACTTACACAAGCATCCTTTTCTTTCCTTTGAGGTAAACGACTTTAATTCCTCTTCTAAAAACCTCCATTTCAACAACGGAAGTCCAATGAGTGCTTGTAACTCTAGCTCTACTTCCTTCTTTTATTTGGAGAAACTTAACTCCAACAAAGATGAAGAGATCCTTGGAGAAAAAGCTTCAAGCCTAGTTGACCTACCTCCTGTTTTTGATGACTATGGTGATGATGAGACCTTTGAACTTGAGGGACAAGAAGACTATTCATGTCCTTCACCACTTGTGCTAGATCACCATTTAGATAAGGGAATAGCATGTGTTGCTCACTTTGATCCTTGTTATGACAATTTCATTGTTCCATTATCCCCACAATTAGAACCTGAACTAGACCGAACTTATAACCATGGGGGGACAAATAGGAAACACAAGTGAGGGACAACCAAGAGGGATAGATAAGGAAGGCAAACATGGAGAACCCTTGATCTTTAAAGAAGGATGTCATGAAAACCATGAGGTGAATTGTGACCTACCTCTAAGATTTGATGAGCTTGAAATTGAAGAACTCCAAGTGTCCGATTTGGAGCTATGTGGGGTTGTTGAAGGAATTGAGGAACTCTTGAGTCAAGAAGAATGCCCTCATTCACAACAAGAATTGAGGACAATTCTTTTCGAAGAAAGAGGGGTTGATGTATATTTTCAAGGGTATCATTTTCATTCTTTCAACTCAACTTCATGGGAGGTAAGCTCCATACAAATTCATGCATGGTAAGGCCCTTCTTTGGTTCCAATATTTGAATTTCATGACAAAAGACACTTTATGGAGTTTTATTTGAACTTCAAAGTGCCTTTTCCAAGTGGGTTTTCCAAATGGGGATCAAGAGTACCTTGCATTTCAATGATGGGGACCACCAAGCCCACTCTCTTACGCTCCTTTCTCTGCTCAAGGAAGGCCCTACTAAGCTCAAGGGGGTCAAGGAAGAGGCTAAACTTTGCAGAACAATCATGGCAATACCCGACGAGTTGGCGCCGGATTCATTCAATCATAACCCGGTCTTTGTTACTTGTTTTGTGCAAGATTTGGTGGACCCACGGCTTGAGGGCCCACATAATATTTTCGCCTAATATGTTAGCTTTCTAATAAGTCCAACCATGCTTAAATTGGATCTCATTTGGTTGGGCAACAAGAGACCTCAAAGGCCCAATGTCCAGGCGCAGGCCAGTCTAAGCAGTCTTATGGTTTGGGCCATAACTTTCAAACGGCTTGTCCAAATTGGGCAAATTTGTGCTTCCTGGAAACTACACATCCAGGGCTTTCCAACAAGCCCAAAATCACGCAATTTGGCCCAGTAAAGCGCGAGATATGGCTGTCCAAAGTCAGAGCTGCTGCAAGGGTGTGAGTGCATTAAAGAAGGAGGATGTTTGGTGTTCCCATTCGGTTCATGAACCTTTTCAGCTGCATTTGGACGTGAGACCCTTCTTATACCAGGGGGTTAATGTAATTTATGTAGCCAAGGAGTTGTGGCATCTCAAGGAACTCATCTTTTCCCCTTCCCCTTGATTATTTGTAACCGACACATTAATGTGTCCTTTGGTGTGCCCTATGTTTATTTCTTGTAACTTATGCCCTTTCATTTGTGTTGTTCTCTACTATAAAAGGGGCTAGGCATGTGGGTTGAGGGATCATCAGCTTGTACTCCAATTTCAAAGTAATACTAAGCCTTTGAGTGTTCTCTAGTGTGCTTGCTTGAAATCCTAGTTCTATATCTTAAGGTTGGCAACCTTAAGTGGTGCTCTAGGTTCTTTTTGCTCTCCTAGGTGGTGAATCTTCTATATCCTAGATTGGGTAAAAAGAATAGCCCAAGACTAAGGCTTGCGTGGCTCCCAAGTGGGATTATCTCAAACCAAAGTCTTGATTTATCCTCCCTTCACCTGTACCTTCGCTCCTTCATCACCCCCACATCCTACCCTTATTCTTTGAATTTGGTCACTTTGGACTCTCATATACATCAAAATATCAATTTATGAATTAGTTAAAGCTGTAAGTTATTTAAACGATTACATATGATACCATGCTTGTGGATGTTGAAGTATGAAATAGTTATTTGAATTGTCATGATATTGAACCAAGCTTGGCAGTTGGACTGACTTGAGGTGAAACTGATCACTGGTTCGAGGACTTTTGTGGTCGGTGCTTTGTGAGGAGGGAGATAGGGTTGTGAATGCCGCAATCGTGTGGATTGCGAGGCCATGTGTAGCTTAATGAGTTGTGATATGAAGTGTACGAATGTGCTATGTGTAAACTCCTCTTCCCCTCAATATGCTATGTGGCAAATTCTTTCTAAAAGTTAGTACGTCTTTGAAAGAGAAAAAGACCATTTAGAAAGCTTACTTTTACGATTTCGAACGCTTTTAAGTGCCTACCAATTACCTATTATTTGATTAAAGTGTTCGTGGCCTAGAAGAGATCATAAATCGTCGAACTGTTTAGTTAGTGACTCGACTGAATAATCGATAGGTTTAGGAAGTTTAAAAGTGAACTAAAAGTGAGTTTGAAAATGTTTAAAGCATTGGTTTACTATGACTTATCCTCGTGTTTAAAAGAATTTAAACGACTTGAAAAGGGCCATTTCAAGGCTAATTATGGGTTTAGCTGATTGTATGCTATTTGCGTATTTAAATTTCTATTAAGTTTCGAGTTACACTTCAGTAACTCCATCCTGTTTAAGAAACATTCACGTTGAAAGTATACAAGGAAATCTCGTTACCGTATAAACGAGGCAAATGCTTACAGTTTTCGAATAGTAGCAAGTTTGGAACGTTTCAAGCCTTCAGTTTACTTACACACCTTTCTTTGAGTTCAAAGGGGGATTGAAACGAGTTATAAAAAGACAACTGAGGATTTTATTACGAATCTAGTTTGAATTAAACGGTAACTAAGTGCTTTAAGTTTCAAATGGGTTTCGTTTTATGAATTAATATGTATTACGTTTAAAAGAAGCTTTTAAGCTAAAAAGTAAAGTCGTTTTTATGAGTTAGCAATCGTTTTACATTTATAAGAAGCCTTTCATTTCGAAACGCAGTTGTTTTTATGATTTAGCAACCCTATTACGCTTATGCAAAGCTTTCAAGTTAGAAACAAAGTCGTTTTATGATTAGGCAACCTTATTACATTTATAAAAAGCCTTTTAGTTAAAAACGAAGTCGTTTTATGGTTTAGCAAACCTAATACATTTGAACGAAGCTTTCAAGATGGAAACGAAATCGTTTTACGATTTAGCAAACGTGTTAAGTCTAAAAGAAACTTTTAAGCTCAAAGCGAAGTCGTTTTAAGTATTAACCAACTTATTGCCTTTATAAGAAGCTTTGAAGAAAGGGAAGTTGTTTTACGATTTCGTAAACTTAATACGTTTGTACGAAACTTTTAAGTCGAAAACAAAGTCGTTTTACGATTTAATAAGCTTAATACGTTTATACGAAACTTTTAAGCGGAAAATGAAATCGTTTTACGATTTAGTAAACATTTTACGTTCGTAAGAAGTTTTTAAGTTATTTACGAAGTTGATTTACGTATTAGCAACTTATTGCAATTACAAGAAGTTTTAAGCTAAAAACGAATGAACTCTAAACATTTTGAAAGGTTATGGTCATTTTGCTTAAAAGTAAGACTTCAACAAAGTAAGCATTTGAAGAAGAGAAATGTAACGCCATTTTAACGCCTAAGAAAGTGCTAGGCAAGTGGCCAGACCTGCAGGATGGGAACTGGACGCAAAGATGGTGTGAGCTGTTCTCCCCTAAGATAATGTTGGGAGCTGGACGCAAAGATGGTGTGAGCTGTTCCCGGGAGCTGGACTCAAGATATGATTCTCTTGGAGTGAGCTGTTCCCTAATGTGTGACGCGTAAGAAAACCTTGAGGGGGACTGGACTCAGGATATGATTATCCTGGTGTGAGCTGTTGCCCAACAGAGGACAGTATCGAGTTAGAGTTGTTCTACTAAGATGCGTTTTGGCCAAAAGTTAAGGACGTATACCTCGGGGATAACGTAGATTAAGAACGATGATTTCACTTAAGGGCAGTGTTGACCACCCTACCCAGCACAATAAGATGTTTTTATGTTATATGGAAGTTCCTGATAAAAAGGAAGATTTGGCTTTTTGCCATTCTAAGCAGTTCAGAAAAGGAAAAGAAGTTCGTTTAAAGGGATACGGGCCTCATGAGGCCAAGTAAAGCATTTATTTATTTGTTTATTTATTTTGAAAAGAAGAAAGCTTTCAAATGTACCTAACTTGCATATATTCTACGAATGTGTTCTGAATATAGTCTAAATCAGATTTCTAATGAAAGTATAATTACATCCTAGTAATGCGTCGTACATTCAAGCTTTTTAATATGCATATTCGATGAAGGAATGTTTCTCGCCAAATCTTCTTACCAGTTTAGATGCTTCGAGGACTTTCAAAAAGAATTATAAGCATGAAAGGAGTTTGTGTGGATTATAAACCATTCTTGGTGTTTACCGAGAGCCACCATGTTTTCAAAAGCGAGTTTGAAGGCCTTTATATTCGAACCTTGTTGCCTACTTGGTTATGTGCCTGAATGCCTGCTAGTAGAGAAGTCTGGTCGATGAGGGCCTAGAATCGAGTTGAATGGTTAGGATGAAGCCTTAATGGGGGTTATCTTTCCTTGGGGATTATGATTGCCTAATATGATAGTAAAGTATGAATGCTTGCTATGTGGCTATTATTAGTATTATTGCCTGTAATTGTTTTAGTTTTAAGGAGTAGGGGAATTCCCACTGAGCGTGTGGTTGCTCACCCCAATACTCTTTCCCCTTTTTTCCCCCCGACTTTTGTTATGACTGGTGGAAGTCAAGCTACTTATGCTGAGCTGGAGTTTACCCCACTTGAAACGGAGTTATGTGTGCCATATAGAAGTAGGTTCATGTGTTTAGCGATGTGATGTAATGTATTCCTAATTTGTAAAGGTTGTAAACTAAGTTTCTAGTTCATATAACGCATATCGTTCATGAGTCGCTCTGTATGGTCTTATGCGCCAACCATCTAATCAGTTAGATGTCTTTTGGTTAAAGTTAGTTATGTTTTGGGATGTAAACCCCAATACTTCGGTTGGGTAAACCGTTGAGTTGTATCTTCCATTTCCTCTTTATTCATGCATTAATTTGGTTGGTGTGCTCCGAGCGAGTGGCTCGTTGAGATATGAACTCCGGCGTGTGGCCGTTGAGCTTCCTTTATATGATTTACGCTTCCGTTAAATTGCAGGGATTTATTGTAAGGCTTATAGCCTGGGAACGATCAGTTGTTAGGGGAAACTCTGCCCGTTTCGTCCCAGAATTTAGGTAGAAAGTTAAGAAAATGTAACGCTTTCGGCCTTAGGGGCCAGGGGTGTTACAGAAAGTTCTGCCTTTCTCACCTTGCTCTACATTGGTTAATCTAGTGTTTGCTTTATGATTGTGTCGAACAGCCTTCTAACTACTCAATCATGCTGCTATACAAGGATTGGACACTTAGAAGGACAACGATAACCAAATGCACGAATCAGGTGCAACTGGGCAGTAGCCGGCAAAATGCAGGCTCCATTTTGACGCCCCGTTTCTCAGGCCAAACGTGGGCATGATTTTGATCGCCACGTATGGTTAGAAAGCCTAGATGTCTTCTAACTCCTCCAAGTGGAATCACACATTTTTGACTTGATTTGCTTTGCCAAAAGCTCAAAATACTCAAACTGGTCCAAACTAGGTTCCAACTTACACGGTTTGAAAAATTGACCTGGTTCTTCATCTTTCACTTGACTTAACCTAAATTTCTCATTGGACTAGGTAGTTAACATCTTGGGGGCCCAAGATATGTAAAACATTGGGACTTAAGTTTTGGATATCAGCGAATGCAATCCTCAATTGGCCATAATCATTTTTGAACTTGTTTCAGGTTTAAGTTGATTCGTCAATGCAAACGAAATTTAACTTTGATTTATTTGTTAAGAGAGTTTATTGACATTCTAATAAATTTAATAATGCCATTAAATTAGTTTTAAATTAAGTATTTTTGTCCAAACTTTCAACGGACTTGAAATAGAAGGTCACGGGTTCAAATCAGAATAAGAGCCCGGTCTTGTGTCCTTCATTACATCCACCTCCATGAGGTTTATGTTCAATGTTTTGCCATGAAGTGGAAGTTTATGAAGTCAGCTTTTCAATAAAGCAAGTTCCAAGTCATTAGGACTTCATTTGCCCACCTAAATCAGCCATTAAATCCAAACTGTCCAGACTGCTTGGTTGAACCAGACTGTACCCGATTTTGAGTGCTTAAGTACTTAGGTGTCCTTTAGGTTTGAGTGTGATATTTGATATTTTTGCTCCTCGTGATCTTGTCTTTCAGGGCACAATTAAAAAGATTTGGGTTAAGTCACGTAAAAATGGAAGAAACTTGTCATTTTTGCAAATAGTGTTGGCTGGAACCTGGTTTTGACTAGTCTGAGTTTTTTGAGGGTTTGAACCATCAACATGTGATTACACTTGGAGGAGTTAGGAGACATCCAGGGCTTTCCAACCATATGTGGCAATCCAAGCCACAGCCTACAATCTGCCTGTTTCTACTCGGTTGCACCTACCTAGTGCATTTGGTGGTTGATGTCTTTTAAGCCATCCAATCTGGTCCTAGAAGCATGTTTAGGCTAATAAAGGAGTCTTCGACACAATCATGGAGCAACCAATTGAAGAACTAATGAGAAACAAGGAAGAAACGACATAAGTGTTCTCCTTGGCTAGCCGTAAAGTGTAAAGGAACCAGCAACTTTTCTTCTTTTCTCTCACACTTAGCCAGCTGCTTTCTTGCTTAATTGGTTACTTAGTAATGAGTTAAGACTTTAATCTTTGGTTTAGCAAGACTCAAAGTTTGTGTTTAGCTTAATGAAGTTTGTTTTGTACTTAATTAATTTTCAGTTTTAGTTAGGCTAGTTCTAAACTTGATTAAGAGGTTTCCTAAGCATGAAGAAACCCCCTAATCCCACTAGGCAGCCTTGCAAATGTTTTTAAAAGGCCTTAAAGCCTCATTTTATAAGTATAGCTTGATAAATTTTGAAGAAAAGCTTGGATGAAAACTGTCTTGCACGGGTGGATTCTCTTGTGCTAAATTCCTAAGTGCCATATCTCTTAAGTTGGCTCCTTAGAGTGGTGATCTCTTAGGTCCAAATCAAACTTCATAGTATTGCTTTCGTTGTATCTAAGGAGCCTAGTTTGAATGAACCCTTGAGGAGTTTGGTGGTGGTGACATCGGTTTCCATCAATCCCCTTAAGTCTAGCTCTTGACTCTCTAGGTGTGTATTCATTTGGGTGAGTTAGTTCATATCTTTCACTTTTATCTTCGAATTCACTTGTTTTCTCTCTAAAGTGAGTTTGAGTTTGTCCCTTAATTGCAATCTTTCATGGATTAACTTACTACACTCTTGAATTAAGAACACAAAACCGGATGCCTAAGCAATTAAGAACACAAAACCGGTTTTAAAATCTGCCTTGTGCCCGGCACCTTTTGTTTGTGTCCTTAACATAATGTGAGCTATTCTTTGAAGTTGTGACATTGTTCTTGGATCTCCTGGACTTGTATGATCATGGTTAAGGTCTTGGCTTGGTAGCAACGTTGCTGTAAGCTGTCCACTAGGAACGTTGCTACCTTTCTCACCTTGCCCTTTATTGGTTAATCTGGTGGCTGCTTTATGATTGTGTCGAATGGCCTTCTAACTACTCAATCATGCTGCTAGACAAGGATTGGACACTTGGAAGGACAACAACAACCAAATGCATTAATCAGGTGCAACCAGGCAGTAGCTGACAGAATGAAGGGTGCGTTTTGACGCCATGTTTCCCAAGCCAAACGCTGGCATGATTTGGATTGCCACGTATGGTTAGAAATCGTGGATGTCTTCTAACTCCTCCAAGTGGAATCACACGTTTTTGACTTGATTTGCCTACCAACAGCTGAAAATGCTCAGACTGGTCCAAATCGGGTTCCAGCCTGCATGGTTTGGAAAATTAACCCAGTTCTTCATCTTTTACTTGACTTAACCTGAATTTCTCAATTCGACTAGGTAGTTAATATCTTGGGGACCCAAGATATGTAAAACATTGGGACTTTAAGTTGTAGACATCAGCAAATGCAATCCTTAATTAGCAATAATCATATTTTAACTTGTTCCAGGTTTAAGTTGATTCATCAGCTTAAACATAATTAAACTATAATTTATTTTCCAAGAGTGTTTATGATGTATAAGTGGGTGGTAAGTGAACCAAATCAAACTCAAACAAATTCTAAACAAGAATCAAACCAAAGAAAAGTGAATATGGAAGATAGATTGAGATGGATCGAAGAATAATAACAAAAGAAAAAAACAAAGGATAAACAAGACCTTGCACTTGAGATAATCCTTCACGGAGCCACTCAAGGACTTGATCTTGGGCAAATTCTCTTGTCTTCACCAAGGAATCACTCCAATTGGAAAAGGAAGAGAACCTAGAACACCACTTGAACTTGCCAAAATTCAAGATATAGAACTAGGGATTTGGAATACTTTTGAGAATCACACTCAAAGGTAATTGTATTTCACTTGGGAAAGCTTACAACTCTGAATTGAGAAACACTTTACACCCCCACTATATATAGGCAACAACAAGACAAGCAAAAGACACAAACTCCTAACAATTTAAAGCTAGAAAATTGAAAAGACTTAGGAAAAATAAAAAGACACAACTTAAAGGAATGGGGGAGGTTACAATGAACATTCTAGACTTCCTATCAGCTGAAGAAATCCATCCAAGTCGTGCATGATGTCAGCAAGGTGATGTCATGTAACCTATGTCTCTTCATTTGCCCAGCATTAACTCCATGCAGCAGCCTTCACTTCAACTGAGCATAACTCTCAGCACACACGTCCAAATCAGGTGATTCTGGGCTTGTTGGAAAGCCCTGGAAATCTATTTTCCATAATGGGCTCATTTGCTCAATTTGGATAAGTAGATAAAAAGTTATGGTCCGAACATTACACCTATATCAGAACTGGACTGGAGCAGGACAACTTCCCTTTGAGTGCTACTTTGCCCAATCAAATGACGTCCAAATTAAATAAAATTGGGCTTATTTTAAAGCTGCATCTTAAGCTTCAAAACCATGTGGAGCCTCAAGTTGTGGGACCACTTTAGTTAGGCCAAAAGTGCACACAAAAATCGGGAAATTTCGGGATGAAGGCGGTACTACCTCTTCGGGCATGAACGCCAATTTCCGGCAAAGTTTTGCAACTTCTTTGACTTCTTGAAGCTTGAGTGAGTCCTCCTTGGGCTGAGCTTGATGGTCCTTGGGCTTCTCATGATGGTCTCCATCATTCCCCCCGGGTAAGTGAAAGTTTACCCTCAAACTAGGAAGGGGCTCATCATCGAAATAGGGGCTAAGATCAGAGACATTGAAGGTAGCCGAAACTCCATAATCTCCAGGTAGATCAACCTTGTATGCATTGGGCCCAACCTTCTCAAGAATTTCAAATGGACCATCGGAACGTGGCATCAACTTAGATTTTCTCTTTGAAGGGAAACGCTCCTTCCTCATGTGAATCCATACCAAATCTCCTAACTGAAAATGTACCTCCTTGCGATGCTTGTTGGCGCTTTGCATGGCTCTTTCATTAGCCTTGGCAATGTTATCTCTAACTCTTGTATGAAGATCTTGGATCTCCTTGGCTTTTATTTCAGCTTCCCAACTAAATTTTGTGGGAGTTGGAATGGGAACAAGATCCAAGGGACTCTTGGGATTGTAGCCATAGACAACTTGAAATGGAGAGAGTTGGGTGGACTTGCTAGGCACTCGATTGAATGCAAACTCGGCATGTGGTAGCAACTCATCCCAATTCTTCAAATGCTTCTTCACTAGGACTCGAAGTAAGGTACCCAAAGTCCTATTGGTGACTTCAGTTTGTCCATCAGTTTGGGGATGACAAGTAGTGCTAAACTTGAGTTGAGTACCCAATTTGCGCCATAGAGTTAGCCAAAAATGACTAAGAAACTTGGAGTCACGATCGGATACCATGCTCTTGGGAATGCCATGTAGTCTCACAATCTCCTTGAAGTAAAGATTAGCCACTTGAGTAGCATCATTAGTGGTGTGGCAAGGGATGAAATGCGCCATCTTGGAGAATCGATCCACAACCACCATAATGGAGTCTTTGTTTCTTTGGGTTCTAGGCAAACCCGTGATGAAATCCAAGCTAATATCTTCCCAAGGGGCTTGAGGAATGGGAAGTGGAGAATACAATCCTTGGGGCAAAGAATGGCTCTTAGCCATTTGACAAATAGAACATCTTTTGATGAAATGCTCTACATCTCTTGACATCTTAGGCCAATAATAGTGTTCCTTCAACATCGATCTAGTCTTCTCGACACCAAAATGGCCAGCTAGGGCTCCTCCATGTAGCTCTTTGATAAGTAGTTCACGAAATCCACATTGAGGTATACAAAGGCGTGAACCTTTGAATAGGAACCCATCTTCTAAGTGGAACAATCCATGGGGGTGTTTAAGACACTTCTCAAAAATGTCCTTGAAATCATCATCTTTTGGGTACAAATCTTTAACAACTTCAAATCCAAGTATTTTAGTACTCAAAGTAAAGAGTAATAAGTACCTTCTTGATAATGCATCAGCTCCTTTGTTGAGAGTTCCCGCCTTATGTTGGATAGTGAAGTGGAAGGACTGAAGATACTCTACCCATTTAGCATGTCTAGGGTTGAGCTTGTGTTGTCCTTGGATGTATTTGAGAGCTTCATGGTCGGAATGAAGGATGAACTCACCTCCAACTAAGTAATGACGCCAGTGCTCCAATGCTCTAATGATTGCATAAAACTCCTTGTCATAGGTGGAGTACTTCTTCTTGGCATCGTTGAGCTTCTCACTGAAAAAGGCAATGGGTCTCTTCTCTTGAGATAGGACAGCTCCAATTCCTACCCCGGATGCATCACATTCTACTTCAAAGACTTTGGTAAAGTCGGGCAAGGCTAGAACGGGGGAACTAGTGAGCTTCTTCTTGATCTCTTCAAAGGCTTGTTGTGCTTGCTCGTTCCATGAAAACTCTTTGCCTTTAATTACCTCGGTCATAGGAGCCATAATTGTGCTGAAATTTCTAATGAACCTCCGGTAGAATGAGGCTAGGCCATGAAAACTCCTTACTTGAGTGATGGATGTAGGAGTTGGCCACTCTTGAATAGCCTTGATCTTGCTATCATCAACTTGGAGGCCTTGGGCGGAAACAATGAAACCCAAGAATACCACTTGAGGAGTGAAGAAAAAGCATTTCTCCATATTGCCATAAAGTTGTTCTTGTGAAAGAATCTCCAAAACTTGTTGCAAATGCTTGGCATGCTCCTCCTCGGTCTTGCTATAGACCAAGATATCATCAAAGTAAACAACAACACAAGTTCCAATGAGGGGCTTGAGAACTTGGTTCATGAGTCTCATAAAAGTGCTCGGGGCATTAGTAAGCCCGAATGGCATTACAAACCACTCATATAAACCTCCTGTAGTCTTAAAGGCGGTTTTCCATTCATCACCTTCAAAAATGCGAATCTGATAATAGCCACTTCTAAGATCAATCTTAGAAAAGATAGCGGCTCCGTGTAATTCATCCAATAGATCTTCCAATCGGGGAATAGGATACCGGTACTTGATAGTGATCTTGTTTATCGCCCGGCTATCAACACACATACGCATGCTACCATCCTTCTTAGGAACAAGGAGGGCGGGCACGGCACATGGGCTTAGACTTTCCCGAATTAAACCCTTGGACAAGAGATCATCCACTTGTCTTTGGATTTCTTGTGTTTCGCTTGGAGACATCCGGTATGCCGGCTTGTTTGGAAGTACGGATCCGGGAACGAGGTCTATCTTGTGTTGGATAGATCTTGGAGGGGGAAGGCCATGTGGAATTTCTTGTGGAAAAACATGGTGATAGGCTTGTAGGAGAGGGGTGAGTAGTGGATGTGAGGGAGATGGTGGCTTAGACTCTTCTTGTAAAAGTATCAAGTCTTTAAAAGACTCATACTCATGATGCTCAGATTTGAGAAGAGCAGTAAGGAAGACTTCCAAATGAGGATTGTCTTTTGGTTTAGAGGGGGAAGGACTTTTGAGAGGGGTAAGAGTGATTTTCTTACGGTCCTTGAGAAAAGAGTAAGTGTTCATCCGGCCATCATGGATGACACTTCTATCAAAAAGCCATGGTCTACCCAATAATATATGGCAAGCATCCATGGGGACTATATCACACCAAATCTCATCTTTATAGTTTTTCCCAATTGAAAAGGAAACAAGACAACGGTGAGTAATTTGCAAACCTTTGCCTTGATTCAACCATTGTATGGTGTAGGGATTTGGACGAGGAGAGACTTGCAGCTTGAGTTTATCCACCATAGTCTTTGAGGCAACGTTAGCACAACTGCCTCCATCAATGATAAGGGAACAAACCTTGTCTCCTACGGTACACCTGGTGTGAAAAATGGCTTCTCTTTGCTCCATGTCCTTTTGAGTGGCAATTCCACTCAAGGCCCGGTGGATAACAAGCAACTCTCCTTCATCGGGGCCTTCTTCAACTTCTTCCAAGCTTCCTTCTTCATAGTGCTCTCCTTCTTCTTCGTCATAGGCATGTTCATCACATGCTTCTTGGTACTCCGCTAGGGAAACGATCCTCTTGTTTGGACACTCAGATGCATAGTGTCCCATACCTTGGCACCGAAAGCAACGAACCTTGTCTTTAGATTTGGGCTCTTGTGTGGGGGGTTTTGGAGGGGTTGGAGTGGTGTTTTTGGTTTGTGGTGGTGGGGGATTTTGTGGACGAGGAGGGTAGTACGGAAGCCTTTGTGTGGGGTAAGGACGAGAGAGAGGCTTGGATAGGATACTCTTTCCCTTTGATTTCTTTTGTTGTTCTACCTTGTAGGCTAGAGAACTCAAATCATCAAGGGATGAATATGGTTGCAATTCAACAATATGAGCAATAGACTCATCAAGTCCGGTTAAGTATCTTACCAAGGTTTGAGAGTCATCTTCTTTCAAGTCGCATTTGAGTAGGAGTTGTTCCAACTCCTGAGTGTACTCCTCTACACTTTTTGATCCTTGCTTGAGGCAGTGGAGTTTCAGATAATTATCTTGCACATAGTGTAAGGGAAGAAACTTGGCCTTGAGTTTTTCTTTCATTTTGGCCCACGTTCTAGTTTTCCCTTTCCCATTTCTTGCTCTTTTCGCTCCAAGGTTGGCCCACCAGATTGAAGCATATTTGCGGAGTTTAAGGGCTATGAGTTTTACCTTCTTGTCCTCTGGAATGTCCTCATATTCAAAGATCCTCTCAATGGTGTGCAACCAATCGAGAAATAAGTCCGGGTCAAGTTGGCCTTCAAATTCGGGGATGTCAATTCGGACACCACCAATATTGCTTCCTTGCCTTCGTCTCCTTGGGGCTTCTTCGTCACTAGAATTGGCTCGGGATTGAAGGACTTCTTCTTCCGATTCGACCACCGGTTCATGAGGATGAGAGGGAGTGGGGCTATGAACCCACCTTCGTTTTTCCTCCAAAAGTTGCCCAAGTTGAGTTCGAAGATAAGTGACTTGAGCTTCTAACTCTTCCACACGTGCTTGGTCGCTTCTTGTGGACTTTGTAGACATGTTGGAGATGCTTTGAAGGAAGAATATGCAGCAGGGAAGGTGGCACGGTCGTGCAAGGGGGCACGGGCAGGCCGTGCTATGCTTCGACTTGAGGAAATGCAGAAAAGTATAGTGGCACGGTCGTGCTGGGTGGCACGGGGGCACCGTGCTGCGTCTCGACTTGAAGATTTCTGGAAAATAAATATGGCACGGTCGTGTGGGGCGGCACGGGGGCACCGTGCGATCTTTCTGGCCTGTGGACACGGGCTGCTCACGGTTTTTTTTGTTTTTTTAATTTTTTTTTTTTTTTGTGTATTTGGGTATGATGTGGGTCACTTAAAAGCCTTGGCTCTGATACCAATTGATGTATATGTGGGTGGTAAGTGAACCAAATCAAACTCAAACAAATTCTAAACAAGAATCAAACCAAAGAAAAGTGAATATGGAAGATAGATTGAGATGGATCGAAGAATAATAACAAAAGAAAAAACAAAGGATAAACAAGACCTTGCACTTGAGATAATCCTTCACGGAGCCACTCAAGGACTTGATCTTGGGCAAATTCTCTTGTCTTCACCAAGGAATCACTCCAATTGGAAAAAGGAAGAGAACCTAGAACACCACTTGAACTTGCCAAAATTCAAGATATAGAACTAGGGATTTGGAACACTTTTGAGAATCACACTCAAAGGTAATTGTATTTCACTTGGGAAAGCTTACAACTCTGAATTGAGAAACACTTCACACCCCCACTATATATAGGCAACAACAAGACAAGCAAAAGACACAAACTCCTAGCAATTTAAAGCTAGAAAATTGAAAAGACTTAGGAAAAATAAAAAGACACAACTTAAAGGAATGGGGGAGGTTACAATGAACATTCTAGACTTCCTATCAGCTGAAGAAATCCATCCAAGTCGTGCATGATGTCAGCAAGGTGATGTCATGTAACCTATGTCTCTTCATTTGCCCAGCATTAACTCCATGCAGCAGCCTTCACTTCAACTGAGCATAACTCTCCGCACACACGTCCAAATCCGGTGATTCTGGGCTTGTTGGAAATCCCTACAAATCTATTTTACAGAATGGGCTCATTTACTCAATTTGGATAAGTAGATCAAAAGTTATGGTCCGAACATTACACCTATATCAGAACTGGACTGGAGCAGGACAACTTCCCTTTGAGTGCTACTTTGCCCAATCAAATGACGTCCAAATTAAATAAAATTGGGCTTATTTTAAAGCTGGCATCTTAAGCTTCAAAACTATGTGGAGCCTCAAGTTGTGGGATCACTTTAGTTAGGCCAAAAGTGCACACAAAAATCGGGAAATTTCGTGATGAAGGCGGTACTACCTCTTCGGGCATGAACGCCAATTTCCGGCAAAGTTGTGCAACTTCTTTGACTTCTTGAAGCTTGAGTGAGTCCTCCTTGGGCTGAGCTTGATGGTCCTTGGGCTTCTCATGATGGTCTCCATCAGTTTATTGACATTCTAACAAATTTAATTATGCAATCAAATCAATTTTAAATTAAGTATTTTTGTCCAAACTTTCAAAGGACTTGAAACAGAAGGTCACGAGTTCAAATTAGAAAACAAGCCAAGTTTTGTGTCCTTTGTTACATCGACTTCCATGAGATTTAAGTTTAATATTTTGTCATCAATTTGAAGTTTAGGAAGTCAGCTTTCCAAAAAAGCAAGTTCCAGTGATTGGGACTTCATTTGCCCACCCAAATCAGCCATTAAATCTAAACTGTCCAGACTGCTGATGCATATTCCCATATGCATCATTTTTATTTAAGGTCAACTTCCAAGAAGAAAAGTGTCAAACAAGAGCGTGCATGGGAACTCTCATATTTTCTCTTATTATGTGAGTTCAAGGACTTTAGACACCATGAAGTAGTCAAGCAAGTGGCGAAAATCTGGATAAAACTCATATTCCTTCTGGAAGAATTGGTGCCCGATTCATCCCTGCGGAAGGTAATTTTTTTTTGTGCTCATTTTTTGGACTAGCTCAAGTGGACCCACAACTTGAGGGGCCACATGGTTTTGAAGCTTAAGATGTCAGCTTTAAAATAAGCCCAATTTTATTTAATTTGGACGTCATTTGATTGGGCAAAGTAGCACTCAAAGGGAAGTTGTCCTGCTCCAGTCCAGTTCTGATATAGGTGTAATGTTCGGACCATAACTTTTGATCTACTTATCCAAATTGAGCAAATGAGCCCATTCTGGAAAATAGATTTCCAGGGCTTTCCAACAAGCCCAGAATCACCTGATTTGGACGTGTGTGCTGAGAGTTATGCTCAGTTGAAGTGGAGGCTGCTGCAAGGATTAAATGCTGGGCAAATGAAGAGACTTTGGTTACATGACATCATGTGGATGACATCATGCACGACTTGGAGTGTTCTAGATGGATGTCTTCAGCTGATTGGAAGCCTAGAATATTCTTTGTAACCTCCCCCACCCCTTTATGTTGAGTCTTTTCCATTTTCCAAGCCTTTTCAATTTTCTAGTTTTAATTGCTAGAAGTTTTTAAGTCTTTTGGTTATCTTTGTTTAGCTTATAAATAGGTGGGTTACGTAGTTGCATTTGAATTCAGAGTTGCAAGCTTTTCTAAGAGTAGTACAAACACCTTGAGAGTGATTCTCATTTGTGCCTAAAAAAAAAATCCCTAGTTCCATATCTTGAATTTTGGCAAGTTCAAGTGGTGTTTTAGGTTCTCTTTTCTTTTCCAATTGGAGTGATTCCTTGGTGAAGACGAGAGGATTTGCCCAAGATCAAGCCCTTGAGTGGCTCCGCGAAGGATTATCTCAAGTGCAAGGTCTTGTTTATCCTTTGTTCTTTTTTGTTATTATTTTCATTCCATCTCAATCAACCTTCCATTTTCTCTTTACTTCGGTTCAATTCTTATTTGGGTTTATTTGACTTTGATTTGGTTCACTTACCACCCACATATACATCAACTGCCCTGTTGAACTAGAATGTACCTGGTTTTAAGTGCTTAATTGCTTAGGCCTCCTTTGGGTTTAAGCGTGATATTTGATACTTTGGTTCCTTGTCATTTTGCAAATAGTGTGGGCTGGAACCCAGTTTTGACTAGTCTAAGTTTTCTGAGGGTTTGGATCATCAATGTGTGATTACACCTGGAGGAGTTAGGAGACATCCAGGGCTTTCTAACCATATCTGGCAATCAAAATCATGCCAACGTTTTGTATGGGATATGTGGCGTTCAAACAGAGCCTACAATCTACCAGTTTTTGCCTCGTTGCACCTAATTGGTGCATTTAGTGGTTAATGTCTTTCTAGCCACCCAATCCAGTCCTAAAAGCATGTTTAGAATGTTAAAGCAGTCTTGGATGCAATCATGGAGCAACCAATTGAAGAACTAATGAGGAACAAGGAAGAAATGGTAGAAGTGTTTTCTTTGGCTAGTCGTAAAGCGTAGAGGAACTAGCGGCTTTTCTTCTTTTTTCTCACACTCAGCTTCTTTCTTACTTAATTGGTTGCTTAGTAATGAGTTATGAGTTTAATCTTTGGTTTTGCCAGACTCAAAGTGATGGAGACCATCATGAACGGCCCAAAAACCATCAAGCCCAGCCCAAAGAAGACCCAATCAAGCTTCAAGAAGTCAAAGACGTGGCAAAACTCTATAGAAAAGTTTTATTCCTTCCGGAAGAATTAGTGCCCGATTCGTCCCTGCGGAAGGTAATTTCTGTGGCAACTTTTGGGCAAGCTCAAGTAGACCCACAACTTGAGGGCCCATATGCTTTAGAAGCTTAAGATTTCAGCTTTAAAGTAAGCCCAAGTTTGTTTAATTTGGACGTCATTTGATTGAGCAAAATATCACTCAAAGGTACATTATTCTAATCCAGTCCAGTCTGAGATAGGCGCATTGTTTGGGCCATAACTTTTAAACCGCTTATCCAAATTGAGAAAATGAGCCCATTCTGGAAAATAGACTTTAGGGCTTTCTAGCAAGCCCAAGAACGCGTGTTTTGGCCGAGTATTCTGGAAGATATACTCTGTTGAAGTTGAGGCAGCTGCAAGGATTAATTCTGGGAAAGTGAAGAGTCTTCGGTTACATGTGTTTGTGTGGCTGATATTGTGCACGTTTTGGAGGCTTCTAGATGGAGATAATCAGCTGATAGAAATCCTAGAATATTCCTTGTAACCTCCCCCACCCCTTTTATGATGAGTCTTTTCATTTTACTTAGTCTTTTCATTGGCTAGTTTTAATTGTTAGGAGTTGTTGAGTCTTTTGGTTGTCTTTTGCTGAGCTTATAAAAGAGGAGGGGCGTGTGATGCTTGTCATTCAGATTGTATGAGATTTCAAAAGCAATACAAGTACTTTGAGTGTGTTTCTCAAAAGTGCATCTAAAATTCCTAGTTCTATATCTTGAATTATGGCAAATTCAAGTGGTGTTCTAGGTTCTCTATCTTCGCCATTGGAGTGATTCCTCGGTTAAGACAAGAGAATTAGCCCCAGATCAAGTCATTGAGTGGCTCTGTGAAGGATTATCTCAATTACAAGGTCTTGTTCTGTCTTTTTCTTGTGTGGTGAAGATCTTCTTCCATCTCATCCATCTTTCATTTCTCTTTTCACTTTGGTTTGTTTTGAGTTTGAGTTTGATTTGGATTACTTTCCACGCACACATACATCAATTGGTATCAGAGCTAAGGTTTTTAAGTGACCCACATCACACCCAAATACATCCCAAAAGTCAAAATATAAAAACACCCCTGCAACAGCTTCACCCACAAACCCGAACCTACGCACGGTCGCCCGTGCCAAGGAGCACGACCGTGCCTCCTTCAAAATCTGCATTTCACAAGTCGAAGCAAAGCACGGCCACCTCGTGCCTCACTGCACGCCCGTGCCACCTTTCCCAGCAGCATTTTCTTCCCCCAAAGCACTTCAACATGTCTACTAAGTCTACAAGAAGCGATCAAGCAATAGTAGAGGAGTTGGAAGCCCAGGTTACATATCTCCGGACACAACTTGGCCAACTCTTAGAGGAGAAAAGAAGGTGGGTTCATAGCCCCACACCCTCTCACCCTCATGAACCGGTGGTCGAATCTGAAGAGGAAGTCCTTCCCCCCCGTGCCAATTCAAGTGATGAGGAAGCCCGATGGAGACGAAAGCAAAGAGGCAATATTGGTGGTGTCCGAATTTGAAGGTCAACTTGACCCGGATTTGTTCCTCGATTGGTTGCATACCATTGAGCGAATCTTTGAGTACGAGGACATCCCGGAGGACAAGAAGGTAAAACTTGTAGCCCTTAAACTCAGAAAATATGCTTCAATTTGGTGGGCTAATCTTGGAGCTAAAAGAGCAAGGAATGGAAAGGGAAAAATCAGAACTTGGGCCAAAATGAAAGAAAAGCTTAAGGCCAAGTTTCTTCCCTCTCACTATGTGCAAGACAATTATCTCAAGCTCCATCGACTCAAGCAAGGATCCAAGAGTGTGGAAGAATACACTCGGGAGTTTGAACAACTCCTACTCAAATGTGATTTGAAAGAAGACGACTCACAAACCTTGGTAAGATACTTGACCGGTCTTGATGAGTCCATTGCTCATGTAATTGAGTTGCAACCCTATTCATCCCTAGATGACTTGAGTTCTCTAGCCTATAAGGTAGAGCAACAAAAGAAATCTAAGGGAAAGAGCATCTTGTCCAAACCTCTTTCTCGTCCCCACTCCACACAAAGACCTCCCTACTACCCTCCTAGACCTCAAAACCCTCCACAAGCCAAAAACACCACTCCAACCCCTCCTAAGCCCTCTACACAAGAGCCCAAATCCAAGGACAAGGTTCGATGTTTTCGTTGCCAAGGAATGGGACACTATGCCTCAGAGTGTCCAAACAAAAGGATTGTTTCCTTAGCAGAATATCAAGAAGCATGTGAAGAACATGCATATGAAGAAGAAGAAGGAGAACATTTTGAAGAAGGAAGCTTGGAATAAGTTGAAGAAGGCCCCGATGAAGGAGAACTGCTAGTCATCCGCCGGGCATTGAGTGGATTTGCCACTCAAGAAGACATGGAGCAAAGAGAAGCTATATTCCACACAAGGTGTACCATGGGAAACAAGGTATGCTCCCTCATTATTGATGGTGGAAGTTGTGCCAATGTTGCTTCCAAGACTATGGTTGATAAGCTCAAGCTGCAAGTCTCTCCTCGCCCCAATCCCTATACCATTCAATGGTTGAACCAAGGCAAGGGTTTGCAAATCACTCACCAATGTCTTGTTTCTTTTTCAATTGGGAAAAATTATAAGGATGAGATATGGTGTGACATTGTCCCTATGGATGCTTGTCATATTTTGTTGGGTAGACCGTGGCTATTTGATAGAAGTGTCATCCATGATGGTCGGATGAACACTTATTCTTTCCAAAAAGACCACAAAAAGATTACCCTTACTCCTCTCAAAATTCCCTCCACCACTAGACCCAAAGACAATCCTCACTTGGATGTCTTTCTCACCACTTTCCTCAAATCCGAGCACCATGAATTTGAGTCTTTCAAAGACTTGATTCTTTTACAAGAGGAACCTAAGCCACCATCTCCCACACATCCACTACTCACCCCTCTCCTTCAAACCTACCATCATGTCTTTCCACAAGAGATCCCACATGGCCTTCCACCTCCTAGATCCATCCAACACAAGATAGACCTCATTCCTGGTTCCGTTCTTCCCAACAAGCCGGCCTACCGGATGTCTCCTAGTGAAACTCAAGAAATCCAAAGACAAGTAGATGACCTCTTGTCCAATGGTTTAATTCGGGAGAGTTTGAGTCCATGTGCCGTGCCCGCCCTCCTTGCTCCTAAAAAGGACGGTAGCGTGCGCTTGTGTGTGAATAGCCAGGCTATTAACAAAATCACTATCAAGTACCGGTATCCTATTCCAAGATTGGAAGATCTACTTGATGAACTCCATGGAGCCGCTATCTTTTCCAAGATTGATTTACGAAGTGGCTACTATCAAATCCGGATCTTTGAAGGTGATGAATGGAAAACCGCCTTTAAGACTAAAGGAGGTTTGTATGAGTGGCTTGTGATGCCATTCAGGCATACTAATGCCCCTAGCACTTTCATGAGGCTTATGAACCAAGTTCTAAAGCCCCTCATTGGCATTTGTGTTGTTGTCTGCTTTGATGATATTTTGGTCTATAGCAAGACCGAAGAAGAGCATGCCCAACACTTGCAACAAGTTTTGGAGATCCTTTCTCAAGAGCAACTCCATGGCAATATGGAGAAATGTTATTTCTTCACCCCTCAAGTGGTATTCTTGGGTTTCATTGTGTCCGCCCAAGGTCTTCAAGTTGATGATAGCAAGATCAAGGCTATCCAAGAATGGCCTACTCCTACATCTATCACTCAAGTAAGGAGTTTCCATGGCCTAGCATCATTCTACTGGAGATTCATCCGAAATTTCAGCACCATTGTGGCTCCTATGAACGAGGTAATCAAAGGCAAAGAATTTTCCTGGAACGAGCAAGCACAACAAGCCTTTGAAGAGATCAAGAAGAAACTCACTAGTGCTCCCGTCCTAGCCTTGCCCGATTTTGCCAAAGTTTTTGAAGTTGAATGTGATGCATCCGGGGTAGGAATTGGAGCTGTCCTATCTCAAGAGAAGAGACCCATTGCCTTCTTTGGTGAGAAGCTCAACGATGCCAAGAAGAAGTACTCCACCTACGACAAGGAGTTTTATGCTATCATTAGAGCATTGGAGCATTGGCGTCATTATCTTGTTGGAGGAGAATTCATTCTCCATTCTGATCATGAGGCTCTCAAGTACATTCAAGGACAACACAAACTCAGCCCTAGACATGCTAAATGGGTAGAGTATCTTCAGTCCTTCCATTTCACCATCCAACATAAGGCGGGGACTCTCAACAAAGGAGCCGATGCACTCTCTCGTAGGTACTTGTTACTCTCCACTTTGAGTACTAAAGTACTTGGTTTTGAGATTGTGAAAGACTTGTACTCCAAAGATGATGATTTCAAGGATATTTTTGAGAAGTGTTCTAAGCACCCCCATGGGTTGTTTCACTTAGAAGATGGGTTCCTATTTAAAGGCTCACGCCTTTGCATTCCTCAATGCGGATTTAGAGAGCCCCTTATCCAAGAGCTACATGGAGGAGCCCTAGCCGGCCATTTCGGTGTAGAGAAGACAAGAGCAATGTTGAAGGAACACTACTATTGGCCAAAGCTGTCAAGAGATGTAGAGCATTTCATCAAAAGATGTTCTACTTGTCAAATGGCTAAGAGCCATGCATTGCCCCAAGGCTTGTACTCCCCTCTTCCTATTCCTCAAGCCCCTTGGGAAGATATTAATTTGGACTTCATTACGGGTTTGCCTATAACCCAAAGGAACAAGGATTCCATTATAGTAGTTGTGGACCGATTTTCCAAGATGGCGCATTTCGTCCCTTGCCACACTACTAATGATGCTACTCAAGTGGCTAACTTGTACTTCAAGGAAATTGTTAGACTACATGGCATTCCTAAGAGTATGGTATCCGATCGTGACCCTAAGTTCCTTAGTCACTTTTGGCTCACTTTGTGGAGTAAATTGGGTACTCAACTCAAGTTTAGCACAACATGTCATCCCCAAACCGATGGACAAACTGAAGTCACTAATAGGACTTTGGGTACTTTACTACGAGTCCTTGTGAAGAAGCATTTGAAGAATTGGGATGAGTTGTTGCCCCATGCCGAGTTTGCATTCAATCGAGTGCCTAGCAAGTCCACCCAACTCTCTCCTTTTCAAGTTGTCTATGGCTATAATCCCAGGAGTCCATTGGATCTTATTCCTATTCCCACTCCTACAAAACTTAGTTGGGAAGCCGAGAAACGAGCCAAGGAAATTCAAGAACTTCATGCTCGCGTTCGTGACAACATAGCCAAGGCTAATGAGAGAGCCATGCAAAGCGCCAACAAGCACTGGAAAGAGGTACATTTTCAGCCTGGAGACTTGGTTTGGATTCACCTGCGAAAGGAACATTTTCCTTCTAAAAGAAAATCTAAGTTGATGCCTCGATCCGATGGGCCCTTTGAGATCCTTGAGAAGGTTGGGCCTAATGCTTACAAGGTTGATCTTCCCGGAGATTATGGAGTTTCAGCTACATTCAATGTCTCCGACCTTAGCCCCTATTTTACTGATGAGCCCCTTCCTAGTTTGAGGGCAAACTTTCACTCACCCGGGGGAATGATGGAGACCATCATGAACGGCCCAAAGACCATCAAGCCCAGCCCAAGGAAGACCCAATCAAGCTTCAAGAAGTCAAAGACGTGGCAAAACTCTGTAGAAAAGTTTTATTCCTTCCGGAAGAATTAGTGCCCGATTCGTCCCTGCGGAAGGTAATTTCTGTGGTAACTTTTGGACAAGCTCAAGTAGACCCACAACTTGAGGGCCCATATGCTTTGGAAGCTTAAGATTTCAGCTTTAAAGTAAGCCCAAGTTTGTTTAATTTGGACGTCATTTGATTGGGCAAAATATCACTCAAAGGTACATTATTCTGATCTAGTCCAGTCTAAGATAGGTTCATTGTTTGGGCCATAACTTTTAAACCGCTTATCCAAATTGAGAAAATAAGCCCATTCTGGAAAATAGGCTTCCAGGGCTTTCTAGGAAGCCCAAGAACGCGTGCTTTGGCCGAGTATTCTGGAAGATATACTTTGTTGAAGTTGAGGCAGCTGCAAGGATTAATTCTGGGAAAGTGAAGAGTCTTCGGTTACATGTGTTTGTGTGGCTGATATTGTGCACGTTTTGGAGGCTTCTAGATGGAGATAATCAGCTGATAGAAATCCTAGAATATTCCTTGTAACCTCCCCTACCCCTTTTATGATGAGTCTTTTCATTTTACTTAGTCTTTTCATTGGCTAGTTTTAATTGTTAGGAGTTGTTGAGTCTTTTGGTTGTCTTTTGCTGAGCTTATAAAAGAGGAGGGGCGTGTGATGCTTGTCATTCAGATTGTATGAGATTTCCAAAAGCAATACAAGTACTTTGAGTGTGTTTCTCAAAAGTGCATCTAAAATTCCTAGTTCTATATCTTGAATTGTGGCAAATTCAAGTGGTGTTCTAGGTTCTCTATCTTCTCCATTGGAGTGATTCCTCGGTTAAGACAAGAGAATTAGCCCCAAATCAAGTCATTGAGTGGCTCCGTGAAGGATTATCTCAATTATAAGGTCTTGTTCTGTCCTTTTCTTGTGTGGTGAAGATCTTCTTCCATCTCATCCATCTTTCATTTCTCTTTTCACTTTGGTTTGTATTGAGTTTGAGTTTGATTTGGATTACTTTCCACGCACACATACATCACAAAGTTTGTAGTTCGCTTAAAAGCATGTTTTGTGCTTAAGTGGTTGTCAGTTTTAGTTAGGCTAGTTTTAAACTTGATTAAGAGGTTTCTAAGCATCAAGAAACCTCCTAATCCCACATGGTAGCCTTGTGAATGTTTTTACAAGGCCTTAAAGCCTCATTTTGTTAGCATAACTTGATAAATTTTAAAGAAAAGTTTGCGTGAAAACTCTCTTGCAAGGGTGGATTCTCTTGTGTTAAATTCCTAAGTGCTACATCTCTAAGTTGGTTCCTTAGAATGGTGATGTCTTAGGTCCAAATTGAGTTTAACTTACACTCTTTAATTGAGTTTAAACTTAATCCTTGAGAGACACATCATCAAGCCTCACGGAGGCCTAAGCAATCAAAGACACAAAACTGGGTTCAAAAGCTGCCTTATGCCCGGTAGCTTCTATTTGACTCCTTAGCATATTGTGAGCCATGCTTCGAACTTGTGGCCTTGTTCTTGGACTGATGGAGATCCATCCATGACCATGAATACCTACCCTCAAGGTGCTCCAAAACAATCAGAATCAATGGCTAAAGTGCAAAAAACATGCCTAGTTTGCCTTAGTCATTTTCAGCCTTCATCCTGTTTTCGGCCTGTGAACAAACCCGGTTTTGTACACCTTTTTACATGACCTTCCAATGGATATGATTGGGATGCAGGAGGCCTAACTTTAAGTTTAAGATGTTTTCTTTCCAATAAGACCAATTGCAAGTCATTTGGAGGTCATTTGCTACCTCAAATCAGCTGTTGAAGTCAAGTGCTCAAAACTGTTTCAGTTCTGCCCAGTTCTGGAAATGGGTCTGTTTGGACGCCCAAAGCTCCTCCATTTGGACTGAAACTTTTATGGCTTGAAATCATATTAAAAATATTATCAAGTGGCCATAAAAAAACTCAGCCAAATTACACACTTGTGGAGCTATTAACCAGCAAATTAAGGGAAGAAACTCCCTTTTACCCGGGTAAAGGCAGCAGCTGCATATTGTTCTTTTTGAGGTGCTTTTTGCTCTTATCAAGGTTTAATCCACTTGCAAATGACTTGATTAGAGTGCCAAGCTGCTGATTGAAGTCTCCCAAGCTCCCAAGGTCGACACCTAAGCCTCAAGATCAACAATGAAGATGTGTCAAGCCACGGTTTAATCTAACCGTTTTTGGTGTTGTTTTGATTTTCAGGTTTTTGCCTAGTTTAGCTTGTAAGGTAGTCTAAGCCTATGTTTTGTACTAGGAAGCTTTGTATTTAAGACCCCCCCAAGGCCCTTTGGCCGGCCATCATGTTGAGAAAATAGATTGAAGTTGAGCTTTGCTCCTTTGAACTCTCAAACTCTCTTCTAGCTTATCTCTATCTTTGGCCGGGTAGGGTGGTGATCTAGCAAGAGTCTTAACCTCTCTTTGGTGGTGTTTCTGTATCCAAGGAGTTGTTAAGGGCCCTAGTACTAAACTTGGTGGTGTTTCTGTATCCAAGTGAGGTGCTAGTTTCGGTTCTATTCACAAAACTATCCTACTTTGAGCTTGTATTTACAAAGGAAGCTTGAATCCGTTTGTTCTCTTTGCATTCTGATTTGGCTTGCTTAGGCTAGCCCCCCTTGAGGATACATCATATTTGGTATCAGAGCTAAGGCTTCCCTAGGCCTAAGCTTGCTGCCCAACACCCTTCCAAACACCCAAACACATTTCCCCCACAAAACATCAAAACCGTGCCCACATTTTTCACTGGACAGAACTTCAGCACGGTCCCCCCCGTGCCAAAAAGCATGACCGTGCCACTTGCCTTTCCCAGCCACATTTCATATTCACCCACATCCAGAACTTCAGCACGGTCACACCGTGCCACATCCTGTCAGTGAGGTTCCATCATATTTCAACATGAGTACTACTAGTATGACCTTGGAAGAGAAGTTTGAGGCCCTCATGAAGAACTATGAGGCCTTAAGGCAACAAAACGAAGAGGTCAAAGGTCAAAATGACTACTTGAAGCGACAACTCGGAGAATCCTTGAAGCAAAAGCGCAAGGAGATTAGGAGTTCCCGATCTTCTAACTCCTCCGATTCCGAGCAAGAAATGAGAGCGGCCACACACTCAAGCTCATCAAGTGAAGAAGAGGCCTATGGAAGAATGAGGAGAGGAAGGAAAGCAACCTCACACCATGGAGACATCAAGGTAGAGATCCCGGAGTTCGAAGGGAAGCTTGACCCCGACGAGTTTTTGGAATGGCTTCAAACCGTAGAGAGGATTTTTGACTACAAGGAGATCCCGGAGGAAAAGAAAGTGAAGCTTGTTGCCATTAGACTCCGTAAGTATGCTTCTCTTTGGTGGTCTAACTTATGTGCCAAAAGAGCTAGGTAAGGAAAGGGAAAGATTCGAACATGGGAGAAAATGAGAGCCAAACTTAAAGCCCGTTTCTTACCCCCATCTTACCTACAAGATAACTACTCCCAACTTCACAACCTTGTCCAAGGTAACATGAGTGTTGAGGAGTATACTAGGGAGTTTGAGAAGTTGTTGATCAAGTGTGACTTGAGGGAGCCCGAAGAGCAAACCATAGTGAGGTATTTGGGAGGGTTAGATCCTGAATATGCTCATGTGGTAGAATTGCAACAATATACTACCTTTGATGAAGTGTGTGTCTTAGCTCATAAAGTGGAACAACAAAGAAAATCCAAGCTCCTCAAAAGAGAACCTCTCAAACCCTTTCCCGAGAGCCAACCCTTCAACAAGGGGAGCTCTTCCCCACCTTCTAAACCCACGGTTCCAACCCCTTCCACCACACAAAAGAACCAAGCTCCTCAAAAGAGCCTAACCCTTCCAAACCGTCCAAACCCCACAACCTTGAACACAAAAAGATGTTTTAAGTGTCAAGGTCTAGGCCACATAGCCTCGGAATGTCCAAATAGGAGAGTCATCTCCTTGGCCGAATGGGAAGCGACTAAGGAGGAAAAGGAGGAGGAGGACAAGGAGGTGTATTTCATGGAGGAGGTCGTGGAGGAGGCGGACGAAGGAGAGTTACTTGTGTTAAGGAGAGCCTTGAGTAGCCATAAAGGAGACAAGGAGGACCAAAGGGAAGACCTATTTCACACAAGATGCACGGTCCATGGCCAAGTGTGCTCCGTGATTATTGATGGTGGTAGTTGTGCGAACGTGGCCTCACTTAGCATGGTGGAGAAACTCAACCTCCAAGCCTCGGCTCACCCCCATCCTTACAACATACAATGGCTCAATCAAGGTAAAGGATTGCAAGTAAATTCGAGGTGCTTGATTTCATTTTCCATTGGTAAAAGTTACCAAGATGAGTTGTGGTGCGACATCATCCCCATGGATGCATGTCATCTTTTGTTGGGAAGGCCATGGTTGTTTGACCGAAAGGTGATGCATGATGGCTATTTGAATACTTATACCTTTCCAAAGGATGGAAAGAAGATCACCCTTGCCCCCCTAAGCCCATCCCAACTCCACAAAATTAAGCCCCAAAGGAACCAAGAGCATTCGGGCTTACTCCTCACCACTAAAGAGCTACTTCTAAAGGTCTCACACCATGAGTTCAAGGACAATTTGAGGGCAAATTCTCCTCAACAAGGGGAGGATGATGGAGATCCATCCATGACCATGAATACCTACCCTCAAGGTGCTCCAAAACAATCAGAATCAATGGCTAAAGTGCAAAAAACATGCCTAGTTTGCCTTAGTCATTTTCAGCCTTCATCCTGTTTTCGGCCTGTGAACAAACCCGGTTTTGTACACCTTTTTACATGACCTTCCAATGGATATGATTGGGAGGCAGGAGGCCTAACTTTACGTTTAAGATGTGTTCTTTCCAATAAGACCAATTGCAAGTCATTTGGAGGTCATTTGCTACCTCAAATCAGATGTTGAATTCAAGTGCTCAAAACTGTTTCAGTTCTGCCCAGTTCTGGAAATGGGTCTGTTTGGACGCCCAAAGCTCCTCCATTTGGACTGAAACTTTTATGGCTTGAAAGCATATTAAAAATATTATCAAGTGGCCATAAAAAAACTCAGCCAAATTACACACTTGTGGAGCTATTAACCAGCAAATTAAGGGAAGAAACTCCCTTTTACCCGGGTAAAGGCAGCAGCTGCATATTGTTCTTTTTGAGGTGCTTTTTGCTCTTATCAAGGTTTAATCCACTTGCAAATGACTTGATTAGAGTGCCAAGCTGCTGATTGAAGTCTCCCAAGCTCCCAAGGTCGACACCTAAGCCTCAAGATCAACAATGAAGATGTGTCAAGCCACGGTTTAATTTAACCGTTTTTGGTGTTGTTTTGATTTTCAGGTTTTTGCCTAGTTTAGCTTGTAAGGTAGTCTAGGGCCTATGTTTTGTACTAGGAAGCTTTGTATTTAAGCCCCCCCAAGGCCCTTTGGCCGGCCATCATGTTGAGAAAATAGATTGAAGTTGAGCTTTGCTCCTTTGAACTCCCAAACTCTCTTCTAGCTTATCTCTATCTTTGGCCGGGTAGGGTGGTGATCTAGCAAGAGTCTTAACCTCTCTTTGGTGGTGTTTCTGTATCCAAGGAGTTGTTAAGGGCCCTAGTACTAAACTTGGTGGTGTTTCTGTATCCAAGTGAGGTGCTAGTTTCGGTTCTATTCACAAAACTATCCTACTTTGAGCTTGTGTTTACAAAGGAAGCTTGAATCCGTTTGTTCTCTTTGCATTCTGATTTGGCTTGCTTTGGCTACCCCCCCTTGAGGATACATCATGGACCTTCTGGACTTGTATGATCATGGTCAAGGTCTTTGCTTGGTAGCAACGTCGCTGCCAGCTGTCTACTAGGAAAGTTGCAGCCTTTCTCACCTTGCTCTGCATTGGTTAATCTAGTGGGTGCCTTATGATTGTGTCAAATAGCCTTCTAACTACTCAATGATGCTGCTACACAAGAATTGGATGCTTGGAAGGACAACGATAACCAAATGCATGAATTAAGTGCAACCGGCCAGTAGCTAGCAAAATGCAGGCTGCGTTTTGACACCCTGTTTCTCAGGCCAAACGTGGGCATGATTTTGATTGCCATGCATGGTTAGAAAGCCTAGACTTCTAACTCCTCCAAGTGGAATCACATATTTTTGACTTGATTTTCTTGCCAAAAGCTCAAAATACTTAGGCTGGTCCAAACCAAGTTCCAGCCTACACGGTTTCAAAATTTGACCTGGTTCTTCATCTTTCACTTGACTTAACCTAAATTTCTAAATTGGACTCGGTAGTTAACATCTTGGGGACCCCAGATATGTAAAACATTGGGACTTAAGTTATGGATATTAGCAAATGCAATCCTTAATTGGCCATAATCATTTTTGAACTTGTTTCAGGTTTAAGTTGATTCGTCAACTTAAACTTAATTTAACTTTGATTCATTTGTTAAGAGAGTTTATTGACATTCTAATAAATTTAATTATTCCATTAAATCAATTTTAAATTAAGTATTTTTGTCCAAACTTTCAAAGGACTTAAAACAGAAGGTCATGGGTTCAAATCCGAATAAGAGCCCGATCTTGTGCCCTTCATTACATCCACTTCCATGAGATTTATGCTCAATATTTTGCCATGAATTTGAAGTTTAGGAAGTCAGCTTTCCAATAAAGCAAGTTCCAAGTCATCAGGACTTCATTTGCCCACCCAAATCGGCCATTAAATCCAAACTGTCCAGACTGCTTGGTTGAACCCGAATGTACCAGATTTTGAGTGCTTAATTACTTAGGCATCCTTTGAGTTTAAGTGTGATATTTGATATTTTGGCTCCTTGTGATCTTATCTTTTAGGGCACAATTAAAAAGATTTGGGTTAAGCCGTGTAAAAATGGAAGAACCATGCCATTTTTATAAATAGTGTTGGCTGGAACCTGGTTTTGACTAGTCTGAGTTTTTTGAGGGTTTAAACCATCAACATGCGATTACACTTGGAGGAGTTAGGAGACATCCAGGGGTTTCCAACGATATGTGGCAATCCAAGCTAGAGCCTACAATCTGCCTGTTTCTGCCCGGTTGCACCTACTGGGTGCATTTGGTGGTTGATGTCGTTCAAGCCATCCAATCTAGACCTAGAAGCATGTTTAGGTTGATAAAGGAGTCTTCAACACAATCATAGAGCAACCAATTGAAGAACTAACGAGAAACAAGGAAGAAATGGCGTAAGTGTTCTCTTTGGCTAGCCGTAAAGTATAAAGGAATCGGTAACTTTTCTTCTTTTCTCGCACACTTAGCCAGCTACTTTCTTGCTTAATTGGTCACTTAGTAATGAGTTAAGACTTTAATCTTTGGTTTAGCTAGACTCAATGTTTGTGTTTAGCTTAATTAAGCTTGTTTTGTACTTAATTAATATTCAATTTTAGTTAGGCTAGTTTTAAACTTGATTAAGAGGTTTCCTAAACATGAAGAAACCTCCTAATCCCACTAGGTAGCCTTGTGAATGTTTTTAAAAAGGCTTGATGCCGCATTTTGTAAGCATAGCTTGATAAATTTTAAAGAAAAGCTTGTGTGAAAACTCTCTTGTAAGGGTGGATTCTCTTGTGTTAAATTCCTAAGTGCTATATCTGTAAGTTGGTTCCTTAGAGTGGTGATCCCTTAGGTCCAAATCAAACTTCATAGTGCTGCTTTTGCTGTATCGAAGGAGCCTAGTTTGGATAAACCCTTGAGGAGTTTGGTGGTGGTGACATCAGTTTCCATCAATCCCCTTAAGTCTAGCTTTTGACTCTCTAGGTGTGTATTCATTTGGGTGAGTTAGTTCATATCTTTCACTTTTATCTTCGAATTCACTTGTTTTCTTTTTAAAGTGAGCTTGTGTTTGTCCCTTAATTGTAATCTTTCATGGATTAACTTACTACACTCTTGAATTAATTTTAACCTTAACCCTTGAGAGATACATCATTAAGCCTTACGGATGCCTAAACAATTAAGAACACAAAACCGGGTTTAAAATCTGCCTTGTGCCCGATACCTTCTGTTTGTGTCCTTAGCATAATGTGAGCCACCCTTCGAAGTTGTGACCTTCTTCTTGGATCTCCTGGACTTGTATGATCATGGTCAAGGTCTTGGCTTAGCAGCAACATTGCTGTAGGCTGGCCACTAGGTACGTTGCTGCCTTTCTCACCTTGCTCTTTATTGGTTAATCTAGTGGCTGCTTCAAGATTGTGTCGAATAGCCTTCTAACTACTCAATCATGCTGCTACACAAGGATTGGACACTTGGAAGGACAGCAACAACCAAATGCGCTAATCAGGTGCAACAGGGCAGTAGCTGATAGAATGAAGGCTGCGTTTTGACGCCATATTACTTAAGCCAAACGCGGGCATGATTGGAATTGCCACATACGGTTAGAAATCCTGGATGTCTTCTAGCTCCTCCAAGTGCGCACGTTTTCGACTTGATTTGCCTACCAAAAGCTGAAAATACTCAGACTGGTCCAAATCGGGTTCCAGCCTACACAGTTTGGAAAAGTGACCCAATTCTTCATCTTCCACTTGACTTAACCTGAATTTCTCAATTCGGCCAGGTAGTTAATATCTTGGGGACCCAAGATATGCACAACATTGGAACTTTAAGTTGTGGATATCAGCAAATGCAATCCTTAGTTAGCCATAATCATTTTTAAACTTGTTTCAGGTTTAAGTTGATTCATCAGCTTAAACATAATTTAACTTTAATTTATTTTCTAAGAGTGTTTATTGACATTCTAATAAATTTAATTACGCAATTAAATCAATTTTAAATTAAGTATTTTCGTCCAAACTTTCAAAGGACTTGAAATAGAAGGTAACGAGTTCAAATTAGAATACAAGCTAAGTTTCGTGTCCTTTGTTACATCGACTTCCATGAGATTTAAGTTTAATATTTTGTCATGCGTTTGAAGTTCAGGAAGTCAGCTTTTCAAAAAAGCAAGTTCCAAGTAACTAGGACTTCATTTGCCCACCCAAATCAGCCATTAAATCCAAACTGTCCAGACTGTCCGGTTGAACTAGAATGTACCTGATTTTGAGTGCTTAATTACTTAGGCCTCCTTTGGGTTTAACTGTGATATCTGATACTTTGGTTCCTCGTGGTCTTATCTTTCAAGGCATGTAAAAAGATTTGGGCTAACTAGTGTAAAAATGGGGGAACAAGGTTATGTTTGCAAACAATGTGGGCCGGAACCTTGTTTTGACTAGTTGATTGGACCATCAATGTGTGATTACACTTGGAGGAGTTAGGAGACATCCAGGGCTTTCCAACCATATGTGGCAGTCCAAATCATGCCAACATTTTGCATGGGATATGTGGCGTCCAAACAGAGCCTAGAATTTACCTGTTTCTGCCTGGTTGCACCTAATTGGTGCATTTGGTGGTTGATGTCTTTCTAGCCACCCAATCTAGTCCTAAAAGCATGTTTAGAATGTTAAAGTAGTCTTGGATGCAATCATGGAGCAACCACTTGAAGAGCTAATGAGAGACAAGGAAGAAACGGTAGAAGTGTTCTCCTTGGCTAGCCGTACAGCATAACGGAACCAGCGGCTTTTCTTTTTTTCTCTCACACTCACCAGCTTCTTTCTTACTTAATTGGTTGCTTAGTAATGAGTTACGACTTTAATCTTTGGTTTAACCAAACTCAAAGTTTGTAGTTAGCTTAATTAAGCATGTTTTGTGATGGAGACCATCGTGAGAAGCCCAAGGACCATCAAGCTCAGCCCAAGGAGGATTCACTCAAGCTTCAAGAGGTCAAGGAAGTTGCCAAACTTTGCCGGAAATTGGCGTTCATGCCCGAAGAGGTAGTGCCGCCTTCATCCAGAAATTTCCCGATTTTTGTGTGCACTTTTGGCCTACCTAACGTGGACCCACAACTTGAGGCTCCACATGGTTTTGAAGCTTAAGATGTCAGCTTTAAAATAAGCCCAATTTTATTTAATTTGGACATCATTTGATTGGGCAAAATATCACTCAAAGATACGTTGTGCTGATCCAGTCCAGTCTGAGATAGGTGCATTGTTTGGGCCATAACTTTCAAACCGCTTATCCAAATTGAGCAAATGAGCCCATTCTGGAAAATAGACTTCCAGGGCTTTCTAACAAGCCCAAGAACGCGTGATTTGGCCGAGTATTCTGGAAGTTATGCTCTGTTGAAGTTGAGGCAGTTGCAAGGATTAATGCTGGGAATATGAAGAGTCTTAGGTTACATATATTTGTGTGGCTGATATTGTGCACGTTTTAGATGCTTCTAGATTGATGTAATCAGCTGCAAAAATCCTAGAATATTCCTTGTAACCTCCCCCACCCCCTTTTATGATGTGTCTTTTCATTTTTCTTAGACTTTTCATTAGCTAGTTTTAATTGTTAGGAGTTATTTGAGTCTTTTGATTGTCTTTTGCTGAGTCTATAAAAGGGGAGGGGCATGTGAAGCTAATCATTCAGCATTGTAAGAGATTTCCAAAGTAATACAAGCACCTTTGAGAGTGATTCTCATTTGTGTCTCAAAATTCCTAGTTCTATATCTTGAATTTGGCTCATTCAAGTGGTGTTCTAGGTTCTCTTCCTTTTCCAATTGGAGTGATTCCTTGGTTAAGACAAGAGAATTAGCCCAAGATCAAGTCATTGAGTGGCTCCGTGAAGGATTATCTTAATTACAAGGTCTTGTTTATCCTTGTTCTTTTTGTTATTATTCTTCAAACCATCTCAAACTATCTTCCACCATATTCACTTTTCTTTGGTTGATTCTTGTTTAGTTTGAGTTTGAGTTGATTTGGTTCACTTACCACCCACATCTACATCAATTGGTATCAGAGCCAAGGCTTTTAAGTGACCCACATCATACCCAAACACATCCCAAAAAGCCAAAATACAAAAAAAAAAAGAGGCACAAACCGGCAATCCGAAGTCTTGAAGACCAGAGAAGCAGCACGGTGCCCCCGTGCCACAACACACGACCGTGCCATATTCTTTTTCCAGGAATCTTCAAGTCGAGACGGAGCACGGTGCCCCCGTGCCGCCAAGCACGACCGTGCCACTCTACTTTTCTGCATTTTCTTCAGCCGAAGCATAGCACGGCCTGACCGTGCCCCCTTGCACGACCGTGCCACTTTCCCTGCTGCATATTCTTCCTTCAACGCATCTCCAACATGTCTACAAAGTCCACAAGAAGCGACCAAGCACGTGTGGAAGAGTTAGAAGCACAACTCACTTATCTTCGAACTCAACTTGGGCAACTTTTGGAGGAGAAAAGAAGGTGGGTTCATAGCCCCACTCCCTCTCATCCTCATGAACCGGTGGTTGAATCTGAAGAGGAAGTCCATCACTCCCATGCCAATTCAAGTGATGAGGAACCCCCAAGGAGACGAAGGCAAGGAGGAAATATTGGTGGTGTCCGAATTGACATCCCCGAATTTGAAGGCCAACTTGATCCGGACTTATTTCTCGATTGGTTGCACACCATTGAGAGGATCTTTGAATATGAGGACATCCCGGAAGATAAGAAGGTAAAGCTTGTAGCCCTTAAACTCAGAAAATATGCTTCAATCTGGTGGGCTAACCTTGGAGCGAAAAGAGCAAGAAACGGGAAAGGGAAAATCAGAACTTGGGCCAAAATGAAAGAAAAACTCAAGGCCAAGTTTCTTCCCTCTCACTATGTGCAAGACAATTATCTCAAGCTCCATCGACTCAAGCAAGGATCCAAGAGTGTGGAAGAATACACTCGGGAGTTTGAACAACTCCTACTCAAATGCGATTTGAGAGAAGACGACTCACAAACCTTGGTAAGATACTTGACCGGTCTTGATGAGTCCATTGCTCATGTAATTGAGTTGCAACCCTATTCATCCCTAGATGACTTGAGTTCTCTAGCCTACAAGGTAGAGCAACAAAAGAAATCAAAGGGAAAGAGTGTCCTTTCCAAGCCTCTCTCTCGTCCTTACCCCACACAAAAGCCTCCGTACTACCCTCCTCGTCCACAAAATCCCCCACCTCCACAAACCAAAAACACCACTCCAACCCCTCCAAAACCCTCCACACAAGAGCCCAAATCAAAGGACAAGGTTCGTTGCTTTCGGTGTCAAGGCATGGGACACTATGCATCTGAGTGTCCAAACAGGAGGATTGTTTCCCTAGCGGAGTACCAAGAAGCATGTGATGAACATGCCTATGATGAAGAAGAAGGAGAGCACTTTGAAGAAGGAAGTTTGGAAGAAGTTGAGGAAGGCCCCGATGAAGGAGAGTTGCTTGTTATCCGCCGGGCCTTGAGTGGAATTGCCACTCAAAAGGACATGGAGCAAAGAGAAGCCATTTTTCACACCAGGTGTACCGTAGGAGACAAGGTTTGTTCCCTTATCATTGATGGAGGTAGTTGTGCTAACGTTGCCTCAAAGACTATGGTGGACAAACTCAAGCTGCAAGTCTCTCCTCGTCCAAATCCCTACACCATACAATGGTTGAATCAAGGCAAAGGTTTGCAAATTACTCACCGTTGTCTTGTTTCTTTTTCAATTGGGAAAAACTATAAAGATGAGATTTGGTGTGATATAGTCCCCATGGATGCTTGCCATATATTATTGGGTAGACCATGGCTTTTTGATAGAAGTGTCATCCATGATGGCCGGATGAACACTTACTCTTTTCTCAAGGACCGTAAGAAAATCACTCTTACCCCTCTCAAAAGTCCTTCCCCCTCTAAGCCAAAAGACAATCCTCATTTGGAAGTCTTCTTTACTACTCTTCTCAAATCTGAGCACCATGAGTATGAGTCTTTTAAAGACTTGATACTTTTACAAGAAGAGTCTAAGCCATCATCTCCCTCACATCCACTACTCACCCCTCTTCTACAAGCCTATCACCATGTTTTTCCACAAGAAATTCCACATGGCCTTCCCCCTCCAAGATCTATCCAACACAAGATAGACCTCGTTCCCGGATCCGTACTTCCAAACAAGCCGGCATACCGGATGTCTCCAAGCGAAACTCAAGAAGTCCAAAGACAAGTGGATGATCTCTTGTCCAAGGGTTTAATTCGGGAAAGTCTAAGCCCATGTGCCGTGCCCGCCCTCCTTGTTCCTAAGAAGGATGGTAGCATGCGTATGTGTGTTGATAGCCGGGCAATAAACAAGATCACTATCAAGTACCGGTTTCCTATTCCCCGATTGGAAGATCTATTGGATGAATTACATGGAGCCGCTATCTTTTCTAAGATTGATCTTAGAAGTGGCTATTATCAGATTCGTATTTTTGAAGGTGATGAATGGAAAACCGCCTTTAAGACTAAAGGAGGTTTATATGAGTGGCTTGTAATGCCATTCGGGCTTACTAATGCCCCGAGCACTTTTATGAGACTCATGAACCAAGTTCTCAAGCCCCTCATTGGAACTTGTGTTGTCGTTTACTTTGATGATATCTTGGTCTATAGCAAGACCGAGGAGGAGCATGCCAAGCATTTGCAACAAGTTTTGGAGATTCTTTCACAAGAACAACTTTATGGCAATATGGAGAAATGCTTTTTCTTCACTCCTCAAGTGGTATTCTTGGGTTTCATTGTTTCCGCCCAAGGCCTCCAAGTTGATGAAAGCAAGATCAAGGCTATTCAAGAGTGGCCAACTCCTACATCCGTCACTCAAGTAAGGAGTTTTCATGGCCTAGCCTCATTTTACCGGAGGTTCATTAGAAATTTCAGCACTATCGTGGCTCCTATGACCGAGGTAATTAAAGGCAAAGAGTTTTCATGGAATGAGCAAGCACAACAAGCCTTTGAAGAGATCAAGAAGAAGCTCACTAGTTCCCCCGTTCTAGCCTTGCCTGACTTTACCAAAGTCTTTGAAGTAGAATGTGATGCATCCGGGGTAGGAATTGGAGCTGTCCTATCTCAAGAGAGGAGACCCATTGCCTTTTTTAGTGAGAAGCTCAACGATGCCAAGAAGAAGTACTCCACCTATGACAAGGAGTTTTATGCAATCATTAGAGCATTGGAGCATTGGCGTCATTACTTAGTTGGAGGTGAGTTCATCCTTCATTCCGACCATGAAGCTCTCAAATACATTCAAGGACAACACAAGCTCAACCCTAGACATGCTAAATGGGTAGAGTATCTTCAGTCCTTCCACTTCACTATCCAACATAAGGCGGGTACTCTCAACAAAGGAGCTGATGCATTGTCAAGAAGGTACTTATTACTCTCCACTTTGAGTACTAAAGTACTTGGGTTTGAAGTTGTTAAAGATTTGTACCCAAAAGATGATGATTTCAAGGACATTTTTAAGAAGTGTCTTAAACACCCCCATGGGTTGTTCCACTTAGAAGATGGGTTCCTATTCAAAGGTTCACGCCTTTGTATACCTCAATGTGGATTTCGTGAACTGCTTATCCAAGAGCTGCATGGAGGAGCCCTAGCTGGCCATTTTGGTGTTGAGAAGACTAGATCAATGTTGAAGGAACACTACTATTGGCCTAAGATGTCAAGAGATGTAGAGCATTTCATCAAAAGATGTTCTACTTGTCAAATGGCTAAGAGTCATTCTTTGCCCCAAGGATTGTATTCTCCACTCCCCATTCCTCAAGCCCCTTGGGAAGATATTAGCCTGGATTTTATCACGGGTTTGCCTAGAACCCAAAGGAACAAAGACTCCATTATGGTGGTTGTGGATCGATTCTCCAAGATGGCGCATTTCATCCCTTGCCACACCACTAATGATGCTACTCAAGTGGCTAATCTTTACTTCAAGGAGATTGTGAGACTACATGGCATTCCAAAGAGCATGGTATCTGATCGGGACTCCAAGTTTCTTAGTCATTTTTGGCTAACTCTATGGCGCAAATTGGGTACTCAACTCAAGTTTAGCACTACTTGTCATCCCCAAACTGATGGCCAAACTGAAGTCACTAATAGGACTTTGGGTACCTTACTTCGAGTCCTAGTGAAGAAGCATTTGAAGAATTGGGATGAGTTGCTACCACATGCCGAGTTTGCATTCAATCGAGTGCCTAGTAAGTCGACCCAACTCTCTCCATTTCAAGTTGTGTATGGCTACAATCCCAAGAGTCCCTTGGATCTTGTTCCCATTCCAACTCCCACAAAATTTAGTTGGGAAGCTGAAAAAAGAGCCAAGGAGATCCAAGATCTTCATGCAAGAGTTAGAGATAACATTGCCAAGGCTAATGAAAGAGCCATGCAAAGCGCCAACAAGCATCGCAAGGAGGTACATTTTCAACCAGGAGATTTGGTATGGATTCACATGAGGAAGGAGCGTTTCCCTTCAAAGAGAAAATCTAAGTTGATGCCGCGTTCCGATGGTCCATTTGAAATCCTTGAGAAGGTTGGGCCCAATGCATACAAGGTTGATCTACCTGGAGATTATGGAGTTTCGGCTACCTTCAATGTCTCCGATCTTAGCCCCTATTTCGATGATGAGCCCCTTCCTAGTTTGAGGGCAAACTTTCACTTACTCGGGGGGAATGATGGAGACCATCGTGAGAAGCCCAAGGACCATCATGCTCAGCCCAAGGAGGATTCACTCAAGCTTCAAGAGGTCAAGGAAGTTGCCAAACTTTGCCGGAAATTGGCGTTCATGCCCGAAGAGGTAGTGCCGCCTTCATCCAGAAATTTCCCGATTTTTGTGTGCACTTTTGGCCTACCTAACGTGGACCCACAACTTGAGGCTCCACATGGTTTTGAAGCTTAAGATGTCAGCTTTAAAATAAGCCCAATTTTATTTAATTTGGACATCATTTGATTGGGCAAAATATCACTCAAAGATACGTTGTGCTGATCCAGTCCAGTCTGAGATAGGTGCATTGTTTGGGCCATAACTTTCAAACCGCTTATCCAAATTGAGCAAATGAGCCCATTCTGGAAAATAGACTTCCAGGGCTTTCTAACAAGCCCAAGAACGCGTGATTTGGCCGAGTATTCTGGAAGTTATGCTCTGTTGAAGTTGAGGCAGTTGCAAGGATTAATGCTGGGAATATGAAGAGTCTTAGGTTACATATATTTGTGTGGCTGATATTGTGCACGTTTTAGATGCTTCTAGATTGATGTAATCAGCTGCAAAAATCCTAGAATATTCCTTGTAACCTCCCCCACCCCCTTTTATGATGTGTCTTTTCATTTTTCTTAGACTTTTCATTAGCTAGTTTTAATTGTTAGGAGTTATTTGAGTCTTTTGATTGTCTTTTGCTGAGTCTATAAAAGGGGAGGGGCATGTGAAGCTAATCATTCAGCATTGTAAGAGATTTCCAAAGTAATACAAGCACCTTTGAGAGTGATTCTCATTTGTGTCTCAAAATTCCTAGTTCTATATCTTGAATTTGGCTCATTCAAGTGGTGTTCTAGGTTCTCTTCCTTTTCCAATTGGAGTGATTCCTTGGTTAAGACAAGAGAATTAGCCCAAGATCAAGTCATTGAGTGGCTCCGTGAAGGATTATCTTAATTACAAGGTCTTGTTTATCCTTGTTCTTTTTGTTATTATTCTTCAAACCATCTCAAACTATCTTCCACCATATTCACTTTTCTTTGGTTGATTCTTGTTTAGTTTGAGTTTGAGTTGATTTGGTTCACTTACCACCCACATCTACATCATTTTGTACTTAATTAGTTTTCAGTTTTAGTTCGGCTAGTTTTAAACTTGATTAAGAGGTTTCCTAAGCATGAAGAAACCTCCTAATCCCACATGGTAGCCATGTGAATGTTTTTAAAATGCCTTAAAGCCTCATTTTGTAAGCATAACTTGATAAATTTTAAAGAAAAGCTTGCATGAAAACTCTCTTGCAAGGGTTGATTCTTTTTTGTTAAATTCCTAAGTGCTACATCTCTAAGTTGGTTCCTTAGAATGGTGATGTCTTAGGTCCAAATCAAACTTCTTTGTGTTGCTTTTGCTGTATCTAAGTGGATGAACCCTTGAGGAGTTTGGTGGTGCTGAAATCTGTATCCATCAATCCCCTTAAGTCTAGGTCTTGACTCCCTAGGTGTGGATCCATTTGGGTGAGTTAGTTCATATCTTTCACTTTTATCTTCGGATTCACTTGTTTTCTTTCTAAAGTGAGTTTGAGTTTGTCCTTAATTGTAATCTTTCATGGTTTAACTTACACTCTTTAATTGAGTTTAAACTTAACCCTTGAGAGATACCTCATTAAGCCTTACGGAGGCCTAAGTAATCAAGAACACAAAACTGGGTTTAAAAGCTGTCTTATGCCTGGTAGCTTCGGTTTGTCTCCTTAGCATATTGTGAGGAGCGCTTTCAACTTGTGACCTTGCTTTTGGTCCTTTTGGACTTGTGTGATCATGGTCAAGGTCTTTGCTTGGTAGCAATGTCATTGCCAACTGGCCACTGGGAAAGTTCCTGCCTTTCTCACGTTGCTCTACATTGGTTAATCTAGTGGTTGCTTTATGATTGTGTCGAACAGCCTTCTAACTACTCAATCATGTTGCTACACAAGGATCAGACGCTTGGAAGGACAACGATAACGAAATGCATGAATCAGGTGCAACCGAGCTGTAGCTGGCAAAATGCAGGCTACGTTTTGACGCCCCATTACTTAGGCCAAGCATAGGCATGATTTTGATTGCCATGTATGGTTTGAAAGCCTAGACGTCTTATAACTCCTCCAAGTGGAATCACACGTTTTTGACTTGATTTGCTTGCCAAAAGCTCAAAATATTCAGACTGGTCCAAACCAGGACTTGAAATATTGGCCTGGTTCTTCATCTTTCGCTTGACTTAACCTAAATTTCTCAATTGGACTAGGTATGATGTAAAGGTGCAAGGGAAAAGAGGACCCAAGGCAACTTCACACCAAAGGGGCTGAAATTTGAAAGGAAGCAAACGAGCTGAAGTGGCACGGGCGTGCTGATAGCCACGGTCACACCGTGCCAAAGTTCTGCCCACGGAAACTAGGAAAGCCTAGTTTTAGTCGGTTTAGGTGTTCTTGAGTTTGAATTGTGTTTCTAGTCTTTTGGTGGGCTTGAACTCATGAGAAAGGTCGGGAATGATGGTAGAAAGAGTGGATTAATGGAAGGGAATGAAGAACACTCAAGTATTAGGGATTGGAAATGAAGAACACAATGGGTGAAGGAGATTAACTTGATGATTCAAGCTAATCAAATGGATTCAGATAAAACTAAACTCTAGGATTAGATACAGAAACACCACTAATCTTTGAGTTTAGGGCCCTTAAGCTTGATTAAGATATAGAATCACCACTTAATCAAGGTTAAGACTCACTTGGACACCACTTAGTTTGGCCTAAACTAAGATAAGCAAGCAAGAGTTTGGAGTGAAAGCCTCAAATGCTCTCTATGGTTTTTCATTCAACCAAAATCTGAAGTGTTTGCTTTCTCTATTCGTGTGTTTTACATAGGCAGCAAAATAACCAAGCTAAGCAAGCTCTCATACAAGCACTTCTAGCTTTCCTTCCTAGGTAGGAAAGGTATTAGGCTTAATTACACCCGGTTAAGCTAACCGGTTTGATAATCTCCCTTAAGACTAAACAAAGTGCATTAATGATGGGGACCATCATGATCAAACTCCAAATGCACAACCAGCAACTCCACACACCCCCTCAAGCCCCAAGGAAGTCAAGAACATCCATGCCTTGGTCAAGGAAGTCATAGAGCATTCGGACGGAACATGGGCAGATTCAACCGAAAATTGGCCCGGTTTTGTGCATCTTTTGGGAGTTGAAGGTGAGGGGATGAACGACTGCCTTGCCCCTCTCTTTAAGTTTAAGATGTTAGGAATCCAATAAAATAAGTTGCAAAGGATTCGAAGGTCGTTTGGTTAGTCAATCAGCACGATCTTTCCAAGTGCGCAGGCTGGGCGCCAAAACAGCAGCATCCGAATTAAGGAGGAATTTGGACCACCAACTTAAGTCCACTCGTTCTGAAATTTTGCAGCATGAAAGGGGACTTAAATATTTATCAAGTCAAGGGTTCAAATCCCATCCAAAGCACCCCCTTGTGTTGGTTTTACCCAGCCAAAAGGACAAGCAAAACACCCCTTTAACCGGTTTCTTCCTAGCCGGTACAAGTGGGTTGATTTCTTGGGTTTTGCTTCATCCACTTGCTGAACTGATTACTTTTTGCTGCATTTTAGGACCATTATAAGCTTGACACATCACTTAGGAGGCATCACGGCCCCTAATGAAGTAGCTTAAGCTAGTGATGAGGTGTTAAGCTAGGTGAGTGATGGATGTAATGTGTTTCCCTCTCCCAAATGTACTTGGCATTGTTTTTGCTGCATGGGAAGGGGGGAGAAACTCGGCCATCCTAGCATAAAATCATATGGTTTTCTCATTTTGAAGGCAACTTGAATGAAATGCAATTGTGAGTTCTCAAACTCTCTCCACAAAATTCCTAGTGTTGTATCTTGAGCTTGGCAACTCAAGTGGGTCTCTAGGTCTCTTTCTCTCAACTAGAAGGTGATTAAATTCTGTAACTAGTTGATATAAAGAGATTGCCCAAGTGTTCTCCAAGGGTGGCTCCTAGGATTATCCCTTGAAAGGCCACTTGATTATCCCAAACTCTTGATTTTCCTATCCGTTGTGGTTTTCCTTCTCCTTGTGTCAAGCAATCCACTTTGAAGTAAGTTGTAAGTGGTTCTTCTCCCATACAACCTTCCATCAAATTGGTATCAGAGCTTAGGCTACCATCTTAGCCAAGCTTCCATCACCCAAACACACTCCCAAACACAAGAACCACAAAAACAGCCCAAACACATCCTCCACAAAATCTCAGCCGTGCCCAGCCAGAAAGTTGGCACGGGCACACCGTGCCACAATTCCAGCCCAGCACTTCTTCGCCAGTAGCTCAGCACGGTCAGGCCGTGACTGCTAGCACGACCGTGCCTACCTCTCCCCGTCCCAAAACACTCTTTCTCTATTCCAAAGCCAAAATGTCTTCTAGCCTCACACCCGAGCAAGTGGCCGAGCAAGCCCTGAGGGAGAAAGCCGAGGTAGAAGCTCAACTAAAGTATCTCCAAAAGCAACTAGGACAACTTATGGAAGAGAAGAGGAGAGGTTTATGGAGTTCAAAGAGTCCAAGCAAGCATCAAGACTCGGATGACTCCGAGGGAAGCAACCTCATTAGTGACTAAAGTGAAGGGGAGCTTGCACCAAGGTCCCAACGATATCAAAGGTCAAGGTGACGAAGTTTTGGGGACTTTAAAGTCGACATTCCTGAGTTCGAAGGACAACTAGACCCGGACATCTTCCTTGATTGGCTTCAAACGGTGGAAAGAGTATTTGAATACAAGGACATCCCGGAAAGCAAAAAGGTAAAGCTAGTAGCCTTGAAACTCCGTAAATATGCTTCCATATGGTGGTCTAATGTTGTGTCCAAGAGGGTGAGAAAGGGGAAAAGTAAGATAAAGACTTGGGAGCAAATGAAATCCAAACTTAAGGCCAAGTTCTTACCCCCACACTATCTTCAAGACAATTTCCTTAAACTCCACCACCTCCGACAAGGTTCAAAGAGTGTAGAGGAGTACACTAGGGACTTTGAACAACTTCTTCTAAAGTGTGATTTGAGGGAAGATGATTCCCAAACTTTGATTCGTTACTTGAGTGGGCTTGATGAACAAATTGCTCATGTAGTGGAGTTACACCCCTACACCTCCCTTGATGAGTTGAGTGCTTTAGCTCACAAGGTAGAAAAACAAAAGAAGCTCAAAGGCAAGAACCCCATCTCTAAGCCTACCCCACGGCCTTATGGCTTTCAAAAGCCCCCATTCACTCCTCAAAAACCTTCTCCACCCCCAAACCCGAAACCCCCTCAAACAGCCCCCCCACAAACTCCGTCCAAGCCACCACCAAAACCCCCTAGCAAGGTTCGTTGCTTTCGTTGTCAAGGTCTTGGACGTTACGCTTCCGAATGTCCAAACAAAAGAATGGTATCTCTAGCCGAATATCAAGAGTCCTTAGAGGAGCTAGAGGTTGAGGAAGAGGCAAATGGAGAAGAAAAGGAGGTGTACATGGCCGAAATGTTGGAAGAGGTAGAAGAGGGCCCGGATGAAGGGGAACTACTAGTGATTAGAAGGGCTCTAAGTGGGATTGCTGCTCAAGACAACATGGAGCAAAGGGAGAGCATCTTCCATACAAGGTGCACCGTGAGTGGCAAGGTGTGTTCTCTCATCATCGATGGGGGAAGTTGTGCTAATGTGACCTCAAAAACCATGCTGGACAAGCTCAAGATTCCGGTCACACCTCACCCAAATCCTTACACAATTCAGTGGCTCAACCAATGTAAGGGTTTGCAAATTACTACTTGATGTTTGCTTACTTTTTCCATTGGAAAGTCATATAAAGATGAGATATGGTGTGACATAGTGCCCATGGATGCTTGCCATGTTCTTTTGGGCCGGTCATGGCTCTTTGATAGAAGGGTGATGCATGATGGTCGAAAGAATACCTACACTTTCACCAAAGACAACAAGAAAATCACCCTCACTCCCCTCAAGCCTAGCCCACAAAAGAACCCTCAAGACAATCCCAAGTTGGATGTCTTTCTCACTACCTTACTCCACTCTCAACTCCATGAGTTTGAAGACTTTAAAGAGTGGATCCTCTTAGGCCAAGAACCGGCCAAGGTAAAGGAATCTCCCCATCCTTTACTTACCTCCCTCCTACAAGCCTTTGCCCACGTCTTTCCACAAGAAATACCTCATGGCCTTCCCCCCAAAAGATCCATCCAACATAAAATCGACCTCTTCCTGGGTGCCACTCTCCCAAATAGACCGGCCTACCGTATGAACCCTCAAGAGACACAAGAGGTTCAAAGACAAGTGGATGAGCTCCTAGCCAAGGGCTTGATCCGTGAGAGCTTGAGTCCATGTGCCATCCCGGCTTTACTTGTGCCCAAGAAAGATAGGAGCATGAGAATGTGCGTTGATAATAGAGCTATCAATAAGATCACCACCAAATACCGGTACCCTTTCCCAAGGTTGGAGGATTTGCTAGATGAGCTTCATGGGGCCACTATATCCTCAAAGATTGACCTAAGAAGTGGCTATTATCAAATACGGATTTTTGAAGGGGATGAATGGAAGACGGCTTTTAAAACCAAGGGTGGCCTATATGAGTGGCTTGTCATGCCCTTTGGTTTGACTAATGCACCAAGCACATTCATGAGGCTAATGAACTAAGTTCTCAAGCCATTCATTGGGAGGTATGTCGTTGTGTATTTTGACGACATTTTGGCGTATAGCCATGGAGAAGAAGAGCACTCCAAGCATTTGCATGATGTTTTAAGTGCCTTGGCACAAGAGCAACTTTATGGCAACCTAGAGAAGTGCCACTTCTTCACTCCTCAAGTGAAGTTCTTGGGGTATGTGGTGTCGGCCGAAGGCATTCAAGTGGATGAAGAGAAGATCAAGGCCATCCGTGAGTGGCCTACCCCCATGTCAATCCAACAAGTCCGGAGTTTCCATGGTTTGGCTTCCTTTTATAGGAGGTTTGTGAGCAATTTTAGCTCAATCATGGCACCCATGACCGAGATCCTTAAGGCCAAGCACTTCGAGTGGAATGAGAAGGCCCAACATGCCTTTGAAGAAATCAAGGAGAGGCTCACTAGTGCACCCATCCTTGCACTACCTAGCTTTTCCAAAGTTTTTGAGGTAGAATGTGATGCGTCCGGTGTTGGCATTGGGGCCGTGTTGTCACAAGAGAAGAGGCCCATTGCTTATTTTAGTGAGAAGCTCAATGACGCCAAAAGGAAGTATTCTACATATGACAAGGAGTTCTATGCCTTAGTGAGGGCATTGGAACATTGGCGGCATTACTTGGTTGGAGGCGAGTTCATCCTCCATACGGATCATCAACCCTTGAAGTTCATCCAAAGACAACATAAGCTCAATCCACGACATGCCAAGTGGGTAGAGTTCTTACAATCCTTTCACTTTGTGATCCACCACAAATCCGGCCAAATGAACAAAGGGGCCGATGCATTGTCAAGGAGATATCTCTTGCTCTCTACTCTTGAATCCAAGGTACTTGGGTTTGAGTGCATCAAGGCTATGTATACCAAGATGAAGATTTCAAGACCATTCTTGAAAAGTGTTCTAGCCATGCCCACGGTCCTTTCCACCTAGAGGACGGATTCCTCTTCAAGGGAAACCGACTTTGCATTCCTAAATGTGGGTTTAGAGAGCTTTTGATTCAAGAACTCCATGGGGGAGCTCTAGCCGGTCATTTTGGAGTTGAGAAGACATGCTCTATGCTCAAGGAGTATTACTTTTGGCCCAAAATGTCAAGAGATGTGGAGCACTTCATCAAAAGATGCTCTACTTGCCAACTTGCTAAGGATCACATGCGGCCTCAAGGTCTTTACACCCCCTTGCCGGTTCCTCAAGGGCCTTGGGAAGATGTTAGCTTGGATTTCATCACGGGGTTACCAAGGACTCAAAGGCACAAAGACTCTATCATGGTAGTGGTTGATAGATTCTCCAAGATGGCCCACTTCGTAGCATGTCACACCACCTTTGATGCTCCACAAGTGGCCAATCTTTACTTCAAAGAGATTGTGCGGTTGCATGGAATACCAATGAGTATGGTGTCCGATCGTGACACTAAGTTCTTGAGTCATTTTTGGCTCACATTATGGAGGAAGCTTGGTACTCACCTCAAATTCAGCACCTCATGCCATCCCCAAACGGACGGCCAAACCGAGGTAACAAATCACACTTTGGGCACATTACTTCGGGTCTTGGTGAAGAAGAACATTAAAAGTTGGGATGAACTACTTTGCCATGCGGAGTTTGCATTCAACCGAGCCCCAAGCAAGGCCACGGGCCTCTCACCCTTCCAAGTTGTGTATGGCAACAACCCACGGACTCCCATTGATCTTGTTCCTATTCCTAACCCCACTAAATTTAGTTGGGAAGCCGAGAAGAGAGCAAAGGAGGTCCAAGAGCTTCATGCTAAGGTGAGAGAAAGGATTGAAAAGTTCAATGAGCAAGCTAAGTCCTATGCCAACATGAAGAGGAGAGAAGCTCATTTTCAGCCCGGGGACCTAGTGTGGGTCCATTTGAGGAAAGAAAGGTTCCCAAGCAAGCGGAAATCCAAGTTATTACCAAGATCGGATGGGCCATTTGAAGTCCTTGAGAAAATTGGTCCAAATGCATACAAGATAGACCTCCCCGGAGACTATGGGGTGTCCGCCACTTTCAATGTGGCTGATTTAAGCCCATACTATGATGAAGAAGAAGAGTTGCCGAGTTTGAGGTCAAACTCCATTCAAGCTGGGGGGAATGATGGGGACCATCATGATCAAACTCCAAATGCACAACCAGCAACTCCACACACCCCCTCAAGCCCCAAGGAAGTCAAGAACATCCATGCCTTGGTCAAGGAAGTCATAGAGCATTCGGACGGAACATGGGCAGATTCAACCGGAAATTGGCCCGGTTTTGTGCATCTTTTGGGACTTGAAGGTGAGGGGATGAACGACTGCCTTGCCCCTCTCTTTAAGTTTAAGATGTTAGGAATCCAATAAAACAAGTTGCAAAGGATTCGGAGGTCGTTTGGTTAGTCAATCAGCAAGATCTTTCCAAGTGCGCAGGCTGGGCGCCAAAACAGCAGCATCCGAATTAAGGAGGAATTTGGACCACCAACTTAAGTCCACTCGTTCTGAAATTTTGCAGCATGAAAGGGGACTTAAATATTTATCAAGTCAAGGGTTCAAATCCCATCCAAAGCACCCCCTTGTGTTGGTTTTACCCAGCCAAAAGGACAAGCAAAACACCCCTTTAACCGGTTTCTTCCTAGCCGGTACAAGTGGGTTGATTTCTTGGGTTTTGCTTCATCCACTTGCTGAATTGATTACTTTTGCTGCATTTTAGGACCATTATAAGCTTGACACATCACTTAGGAGGCATCATGGCCCCTAATGAAGTAGCTTAAGCTAGTGATGAGGTGTTAAGCTAGGTGAGTGATGGATGTAATGTGTTTCCCTCTCCCAAATGTACTTGGTATTGTTTTTACTGCATGGGAAGGGGGGAGAAACTCGGCCATCCTAGCATAAAATCAGATGGTTTTCTCATTTTGTAAGGCAACTTGAATGAAATGCAATTGTGAGTTCTCAAACTCTCTCCACAAAATTCCTAGTGTTGTATCTTGAGTTTGGCAACTCAAGTGGGTCTCTAGGTCTCTTTCTCTCAACTAGAAGGTGATTAAATTCTGTAACTAGTTGATATAAAGAGATTGCCCAAGTGTTCTCCAAGGATGGCTCCTAGGATTATCCCTTGAAAGGCCACTTGATTATCCCAAACTCTTGATTTTCCTATCCGTTGTGGTTTTCCTTCTCCTTGTGTCAAGCAATCCACTTTGAAGTAAGTTGTGAGTGGTCCTTCTCCCATACAACCTTCCATCAATTAAGCTAACTAGGAAAGCACGACAAATGATTAATACAACTTGATTATCTTGTACTTAGGCCTAAACAGCTTGGAAACTCTGCAAAAGCCATGTGCACAGCCGAAAAGTAAACATCCCTTTGCGGCTGTCCAATGAGAAGCAAGCTAGCACCTTCCTTGTCCACCAATGAGATTCAAGAGACAAGCCTTCTTGCAGCCCTGCCCTCATTGGTTGTTTTTTTCCCTAGGTTGCCTTGGACGTGTGCCAGCATGGGGGGGTGTGCCACTCATCCATCTAGAGAAGAGGAAACCCTTGTGATGAAGTAAACAGCCGGGTATCCTTGAACCGGGTTCAGGCAGAAAAAGACAGACTGAAATGCTTGGCTTTCCCTTAGCAAAAGTGACCAAGATTTGGATTTTAAGCCATGGGACAAGGCCTTAGGGTGTGTATTAACCTTTCAAAGAAAGAAATTAAGGTTAAAACAACTTTAATCATAGTATCTAAACTAAAACTTCTAACCGTGCAAAATTGGACCCGTTTGACAGTCATGGAAAGAATGCCCTGAATCGTTATCCTCTTGAAGGCATGAAGTGAAACCAATGCTTGAACTTGAAAGCTAACTTCATGAGGATATCAAAAATGCAAAAATATTAGACTTAAGCCACAATGTAGCTTAAGAAATGAGGTGCACAAAACCGGGCTTATGCTGGCCGGTTATCCCGTTTGTGCTAGTTTCAACTTCTTGCCAAAGGTGAGCCATCTTCTTGGTTTGGGACCTTGTTCTTGGGCGACTTGGACTTGTTACATCTTGATCAAGGTCTTGGCTAGCTAGGACTCCATCAAGGTAGTTAACATATTGGGTACCCAGGATATGTAAAATAATTAGGACTTAAGTTATGGATATCAGCGAATGCAATCCTTAATTAGCCATAATCATTTTTGAACTTGTTTTAGGTTTAAGTTGATTCGTCAACGTAAACTTAATTTAACTTTGATTTATTTGTTAAGGGAGTTTATTAAATCTAAGAAATTTAATTATGCCATTAAATCAGTTTTAAATTAAGTGTTTTTGTCCAAACTTTCAAAGGACTTTAAACAGAAGGTCACGGGTTCAAATCAGAATAAGAGCCCGGTATTGTGTCCTTCATTACATTCACTTTCATGAGATTTATGTTCAATATTTTGCCATGGGTTTGAAGTTTAGGAAGTCAGCTTTCCAATAAAGCAAGTTCCAAGTCATTAGGACTTCATTTACCCACCTCAATTAGCCGTTAAATCAAAACTGTCCAGACTACTTGGTTGAACCAGAATGTACCCGATTTTGAGTGCTTAATTACTTAGGCATCCTTCGGGTTTCAGTGTGGTATTTGATATTTTGGTTCCTTGTGATCTTATGTTTCAGGGCACAATTAAAAAGATTTGCGTTAAGTTGTGTAAAAATGGAAGAACCATGTCATTTTTGCAAACAGTGTTGGCTGGAACCTGGTTTTGACTAGTCTGAGTTTTTTGAGGCTTTGAACCATCGACATGTGACTACACTTGGAGGAGTTATGATGTATGTCTTAAGGAAGGAAGGGCCTCCAAACTAACACACATCAAAAGAGATCAAAAATACAAAGGTTTGAGTCGTACCAAGGTGGCACGGTCGTGCTTAGGAGCACAGGTATGCCGTGCCACTTTTCTGGTTGTGGAAGCTGAAATGCTCTCACTTGAACCCGGTTGAGTGTTCTTGGTGTTGGACGTGTTTGCTTGGCTTTTTTTGGTTGCTGTAAACCATGGAATGGGATGGAATGAAGGGTATGAGGGATGAGAGAGTGAGGGGATTTGAGGGAACTTCAAAGTAAGAGATTATTAACTTGTAAACTTAAGCTAATAATCTTACCTTAATCCTTTCTTAACCCGGTTGTTTGTGAACAAGATTTGGATAGGCTAAACTCAATGAATGGATACAGAAACACCACCAATCTTTGAGTTTAGGGCCCTTAAACTTGATTAAGATACAAATATCACCACTTAATCAAGGTTAAGACTTGACTTGAACACCACCTTAATTGGCCTAATTAAGGATAAGCAAGTAAGAATTTGAGAGAAAAAGCTTTCAAGCTTTCAATCTAATTTTCATTCAACAAAATGCCCAGTTCATTGCCATGGCCGTGCATTCCTTTAGTAAGCATGTCAAGCAAGCACACAAGCAAGCAAGCACCTTACTAATCCTTTCCTTCCTAGGGAGGAAAGGTCTTAATTAGCTAAACACACTCGGTTTAGAGTAAACCGATTGTCACCTAGGTTTAGCTAGCTTAATTACATCCTTTAACATTAAGGAAAGCAAGACAAATGATGTTTACATTGTAATTAGCTTAAACATAAGCCAAAGTAGCTGATAAACCTCCTCTCTTGCCATTGGATAGCCGAAAAGGGGACAAGCGCTTTACGGCTAGCCAATTACAAAGAGGGAACATCTTCCATGGCAGCTTCTCTCCCATTGGTCGTTCTTCTCAAGGTTACAGCTCATCATTGGGACTTTGGGATGTGTGCCCAGCCTTGAGGGGTGTGCCATATCTGTTGAAGTGAAGAAAACCCACCGGAGAAGGCAAAATAAAACCGGACTGCTGAACCGGGTTCTTGGGCAGTTTTGTGGCCGGCTTTGGGGCTTGGTTTAACCTTGACAAAAGTGAGTTTGACTCTGGTTTTAACCCATGGGAAGAAAGTTTAGGATGTGTTTAAACCCTCCCAACCAAGAAATTAAGGTTAAACAAAGTTTAAGTGGGGTTTTCAAGCTAAAAGAAAAAAACCGTGCAGATTAGGTGCAATTCTGACCGGTTTGACAAAACACCTTGTTCCTCCTTTCTTTGACTTGGATAGTGGTGAACTAACATTGGGACATGAAAGGGGACATCTTAAGGTTTATCAAAATGCAAAAATTAAGGACTTAAGCCTCCTTAAAGCTTAGGAAATCAAGTGCACAAAATCGGGTAAGGTTTGGTTCTTGAACCCGTGTGCACCTCCTTGGGGTGTTTGGACAATTTGGACCATGGCTTATATCTTGGAGCTTGTATTGGACCTTGATTGACTTGTTGGACCTTCTTCATTGCTAATGGTGGTGGGGACTACATCATCCTCCCCTTATTGAGAAGATTTGATCCTCAAATCGGCAAGGTAATCATCTTCGTGGTAAGCTTGCAAATCAGCTACATTGAATGTGGCTGACACTCCATAATCACCTGGCAAATCAACTGATGTACCTGCCGAGGGTCTAGGCTAATACTCAAATTAAGAGTGAAAGCTTACAAACCAAGGGAGAATACAATCATGAGAAAACTAAGGAAAGTGGCACATAATATGTGGGTTGTGAGGCAACAAACATGTGAGGGAGGAATGGAACTTAGAATCAAGGGATTCTAAGTGAAAATCAAAGGAAGTTTGATGTATTTGATGTATATCTCAAAGGATGAATGGAACCAAGTTACAAGCTACCAAGAATATGAAACAACCAAGTGAAAACCACACGGATTATGTGTGGCACGGTCGTGCCTTTAGGCACGGGCAGGCCGTGCCACTTTTCTGGTTTGTGACACCATGTTTCTCACTTTTGCACGGTTGAGTATGGTTTGAGGTTTGTGATGGAGGTTTGTGATGGAAGCTAGACTATTAGAGGTAGTCTAAGCCTTGAATAAGCATGGGGATGGATATATGAGTGGCTTGTAAATGAGAGAAAGTGGGAGAGAAGCAAAGTTAAGATTCACTAACTCCAAATTTGATGGAGGGTTGTAAGAAGAAGAAACAACTCACAACTTACTTCAAAGTGGATTGCTTGACACAAGGAGAAGGAAAACCACAACGGATAGGAAAATCAAGAGTTTGGGATAATCAAGTGGCCTTTCAAGGGATAATCCTAGGAGCCACCCTTGGAGAACACTTGGGCAATCTCTTTATATCAACTAGTTACAGAATTTAATCACCATCTAGTTGAGAGAAAGAGACCTAGAGACCCACTTGAGTTGCCAAGCTCAAGATACAACACTAGGAATTTTGTGGAGAGAGTTTGAGAACTCACAATTGCATTTCATTCAAGTTGGTTTACAAAATGAGAAGCCATCTGATTTTATGCTAGGATGGCCGAGTCTCCCCCCTTCCCATGCAGCAAAAACAAGGCCAAGTACATTTGGGAGAGGGAAACACATTACATCCATCACTCACCTAGCTTAACACCTCATCACTAGCTTAATCTACTTCATTAGGGGCCATGATGCCTCCTAAATGATGTGTCAAGCTTATAATGGTTCTAAAATGCAGCAAAAGCAATCAACTCAGCAAGTGGATGAAGCAAAACCCAAGAAATCAACCCACTTGTACCGGCTAGGAAGAAACCGGTTAAAGGGGTGTTTTGCTTGTCCTTTTGGCTGGGTAAAACCAACACAAGGGGGTGCTTTGGATGGGATTTGAACCCTTGACTTGATAAATATTTAAGTCCCCTTTCATGCTGCAAAATTTCAGAACGAGTGGACTTAAGTTGGTGGTCCAAATTCCTCCTTAATTCAGATGCTGCTGTTTTGGCGCCCAGCCTGCGCACTTGGAAAGATCTTGCTGATTGACTAACCAAACGACCTCCGAATCCTTTGCAACTTGTTTTATTGGATTCCTAACATCTTAAACTTAAAGAGAGGGGGCAAGGCAGTCGTTCATCCCCTCACCTTCAAGTCCCAAAAGATGCACAAAACCGGGCCAATTTTCGGTTGAATCTGCCCATGTTCTGTCCGAGTGCTCTATGACTTCTTGACCAAGGCATGGATGTTCTTGACTTCCTTGGGGCTTGAGGGGGTGTGTGGAGTTGCTGGTTGTGCATTTGGAGTTTGATCATGATGGTCCCCATCATTCCCCCCAGCTTGAATGGAGTTTGACCTCAAACTCGGCAACTCTTCTTCTTCATCATAGTATGGGCTTAAATCAGCCACATTGAAAGTGGCGGACACCCCATAGTCTCCGGGAGGTCTATCTTGTATGCATTTGGACCAATTTTCTCAAGGACTTCAAATGGCCCATCCGATCTTGGTAATAACTTGGATTTTCGCTTGCTTGGGAACCTTTCTTTCCTCAAATGGACCCACACTAGGTCCCCGGGCTGAAAATGAGCTTCTCTCCTCTTCATGTTGGCATAGGACTTAGCTTGCTCATTGAACTTTTCAATCCTTTCCCTCACCTTAGCATGAAGCTCTTGGACCTCCTTTGCTCTCTTCTCGGCTTCCCAACTAAATTTAGTTGGGTTAGGAATAGGAACAAGATCAAGGGGAGTCCGTGGGTTGTTTGCCATACACAACTTGGAAGGGTGAGAGGCCCGTGGCCTTGCTTGGGGCTCGGTTGAATGCAAACTCCGCATGGCAAAGTAGCTCATCCCAACCTTTAATGTTCCTTTTCACCAGGACTCGGAGTAGGGTGCCCAAGGTGCGGTTTGTTACCTCGGTTTGGCCGTCCGTTTGGGGGTGGCAAGAGGTGCTGAATTTGACAGTAGTGCCAAGCTTTCTCCATAGTGTAAGCCAAAAATGGCTTAAGAACTTAGTGTCACGATCGGACACCATACTCCTTGGAATGCCATGCAACCGCACAATTTCTTTGAAATAAAGATTAGCCACTTGTGAAGCATCAAAGGTGGTGTGACATGCCACGAAGTGAGCCATCTTTGAGAACCTATCGACTACCACCATGATAGAGTCCTTGTGCCTTTGAGTCCTTGGTAGCCCCGTGATAAAATCCAAACTAACATCCTCCTAAGGCCCTTGAGGAACCGGTAAGGGGGTGTGGAGACCTTGAGGCCGAATGTGATCCTTGGCAAGTTGGCAAGTAGAGCATCTTTTGATGAAATGCTCCACATCTCTTGACATCTTGGGCCAAAAGTAATGTTCCTTGAGCATGGAACATGTCTTCTCAACTCCAAAATGGCCGGCTAGAGCTCCTCTATGGAGTTCTTGAATCAATAGCTCTCTAAACCCACATTTAGGAATGCATAATCGATTCCCTTTGAAAAGGAAACCGTTCTCCAAGTGGAAAGGTCCGTGGGCATGACTAGAACACTTCTTAAGGATAATCTTGAAATCTTTATCTTGGGCATACATAGCCTTGATGCACTCAAATCCAAGTACCTTGGATTCAAGAGCAGAGAGCAAGAGATATCTCCTTGACAATGCATCGGCCCCTTTGTTCATTTGGCCGGATTTGTGGTGGATCACAAAGTGAAAGGATTGTAAGAACTCTACCCACTTGGCATGTCGTGGATTGAGCTTATGTTGTCCTTGGATGAACTTCAAGGCTTGATGATCCGTATGGAGGATGAACTCGCCTCCAACCAAGTAATGCCGCCAATGTTCCAATGCCCTCACTAAGGCATAGAACTCCTTGTCATATGTAGAATACTTCCTTTTGGCGTCATTGAGCTTCTCACTAAAATAAGCAATGGGCCTCTTCTCTTGTGACAACACGGCCCCAATGCCAACACCGGACGCATCACATTCTACCTCAAAAACTTTGGAAAAGCTAGGTAGTGCAAGGATGGGTGCACTAGTGAGCCTCTCCTTGATTTCTTCAAAGGCATGTTGGGCCTTCTCATTCCACTCGAAGTGCTTGGCCTTAAGGATTTCGGTCATGGGTGCCATGATTGAGCTAAAATTGCTCACAAACCTCCTATAAAAGGAAGCCAAACCATGGAAACTCCGGACTTGTTGGATTGACATGGGGGTAGGCCACTCACGGATGGCCTTGATCTTCTCTTCATCCACTTGAATGCCTTTGGCCGACACCACATACCCCAAGAACTTCACTTGAGGAGTGAAGAAATGGCACTTCTCTAGGTTGCCATAAAGTTGCTCTTGTGCCAAGGCACTTAATACATCATGCAAATGCTTGGAGTGCTCTTCTTCTCCATGGCTATACACCAAAATGTCGTCAAAATACACAACGACATACCTCCCAATGAATGGCTTGAGAACTTGGTTCATTAGCCTCATGAATGTGCTTGGTGCATTAGTCAAACCAAAGGGCATGACAAGCCACTCATATAGGCCACCCTTGGTTTTAAAAGCCGTCTTCCATTCATCCCCTTCAAAAATCCGTATTTGATAATAGCCCCTTCTTAGGTCAATCTTTGAGAATATAGTGGCCCCATGAAGCTCATCTAGCAAATCCTCCAACCTTGGGATAGGGTACCGGTATTTGGTGGTGATCTTGTTGATAGCTCTACTATCAACGCACATTCTCATGCTCCCATCTTTCTTGGGCACAAGTAAAGCCGGGACGGCACATGGACTCAAGCTCTCACGGATCAAGCCCTTGGCTAGGAGCTCATCCACTTGTCTTTGAACCTCTTGTGTCTCTTGAGGGTTCATACGGTAGGCCGGTCTATTTGGGAGAGTGGCACCCGGGAAGAGGTCGATTTTATGTTGGATGGATCTTTTGGGGGGAAGGCCATGAGGTATTTCTTGTGGAAAGACGTGGGCAAAGGCTTGTAGGAGGGAGGTAAGTAAAGGATGGGGAGATTCCTTTACCTTGGCCGGTTCTTGGCCTAAGAGGATCCACTCTTTAAAGTCTTCAAACTCATGGAGTTGAGAGTGGAGTAAGGTAGTGAGAAAGACATCCAACTTGGGATTGTCTTGAGGGTTCTTTTGTGGGCTAGGCTTGAGGGGAGTGAGGGTGATTTTCTTGTTGTCTTTGGTGAAAATGTAGGTATTCTTTCGACCATCATGCATCACCCTTCTATCAAAGAGCCATGGCCGGCCCAAAAGAACATGGCAAGCATCCATGGGCACTATGTCACACCATATCTCATCTTTATATGACTTTCCAATGGAAAAAGTAAGCAAACATCGAGTAGTAATTTGCAAACCCTTACCTTGGTTGAGCCACTGAATTGTGTAAGGATTTGGGTGAGGTGTGACCGGAATCTTGAGCTTGTCCACCATGGTTTTTGAGGTCACATTAGCACAACTTCCCCCATCGATGATGAGAGAACACACCTTGCCACTCACGGTGCACCTTGTATGAAAGATGCTCTCCCTTTGCTCCATGTTGTCTTGAGAAGCAATCCCACTTAGAGCCCTTCTAATCACTAGTAGTTCCCCTTCATCCGGGCCCTCTTCTACCTCTTCCAACATTTCGGCCATGTACACCTCCTTTTCTCCTCCATTTTCCTCTTCCTCAGCCTCTAGCTCCTCTAAGGACTCTTGATATTCGGTTAGAGATACCATTCTTTTGTTTGGACATTCGGAAGCGTAATGTCCAAGACCTTGACAACGAAAGCAACGAACCTTGCTAGGGGGTTTTGGTGGTGGCTTGGACGGAGTTTGTGGGGGGGCTGTTTGAGGGGGTTTCGGGTTTGGGGGTGGAGAAGGTTTTTGAGGAGTGAATGGGGGCTTTTGAAAGCCATAAGGCCGTGGGGTAGGCTTAGAGATGGGGTTCTTGCCTTTGAGCTTCTTTTGTTTTTCTACCTTGTGAGCTAAAGCACTCAACTCATCAAGGGAGTGTAGGGGTGTAACTCCACTACATGAGCAATTTGTTCATCAAGCCCACTCAAGTAACGAATCAAAGTTTGGGAATCATCTTCCCTCAAATCACACTTTAGAAGAAGTTGTTCAAAGTCCCTAGTGTACTCCTCTACACTCTTTGAACCTTGTCGGAGGTGGTGGAGTTTAAGGAAATTGTCTTGAAGATAGTGTGGGGGTAAGAACTTGGCCTTAAGTTTGGATTTCATTTGCTCCCAAGTCTTTATCTTACTTTTCCCCTTTCTCACCCTCTTGGACACAACATTAGACCACCATATGGAAGCATATTTACGGAGTTTCAAGGCTACTAGCTTTACCTTTTTGCTTTCCGGGATGTCCTTGTATTCAAATACTCTTTCCACCGTTTGAAGCCAATCAAGGAAGATGTCCGGGTCTAGTTGTCCTTCGAACTCCGGAATGTCGGCTTTAAAGTGTCCAAAGCTTCGTCCCCTTGACCTTTGATGTCGTTGGGACCTTGGTGCAAGCTCCTCTTCACTTGAGTCACTAATGGGGTTGCTTCCCTCGGAGTCATCCGAGTCTTGATGCTTGCTTGGACTCTTTGAACTCCATAAACCTCTCCTCTTCTCTTCCATAAGTTGTCCTAGTTGCTTTTGGAGATACTTTAGTTGAGCTTCTACCTCGGCTTTCTCCCTCAGGGCTTGCTCGGCCACTTGCTCGGGTGTGAGGCTAGAAGACATTTTGGCTTTGGAATAGAGAAAGAGTGTTTTGGGACGGGGAGAGGTAGGCACGGTCGTGCTAGCAGGCACGGCCTGACCGTGCTGAGCTACTGGCGAAGAAGTGCTGGGCTGGAATTGTGGCACGGTCGTGCTCAGGTGGCACGGTGTGCCCGTGCCAACTTTCTGGTTGGGCACGGCTGAGATTTTGTGGAGGATGTGTTTGGGCTGTTTTTGTGGTTCTTGTGTTTGGGAGTGTGTTTGGGTGATGGAAGCTTGGCCAAGATGGTAGCCTAAGCTCTGATACCAATTTGATGGAGGGTTGTAAGAAGAAGAAACAACTCACAACTTACTTCAAAGTGGATTGCTTGACACAAGGAGAAGCAAAACCACAACGAATAGGAAAATCAAGAGTTTGGGATAATCAAGTGGCCTTTCAAGGGATAATCCTAGGAGCCACCCTTGGAGAACACTTGGGCAATCTCTTTATATCAACTAGTTACAGAATTTAATCACCTTCTAGTTGAGAGAAAGAGACCTAGAGACCCACTTTAGTTGCCAAGCTTAAGATACAACACTAGGAATTTTGTGGAGAGAGTTTGAGAACTCACAATTGCATTTCATTCAAGTTGCCTTCAAAATGAGAAAACCATCTGATTTTTTGCTAGGATGGCCCAGTTTCTCCCCCCTTCCCATGCAGCAAAAACAATGCCAAGTACATTTGGGAGAGGGAAACACATTACATCCATCACTCACCTAGCTTAACACCTCATCACTAGCTTAAGCTACTTCATTAGGGGCCATGATGCCTCCTAAGTGATGTGTCAAGCTTATAATGGTCCTAAAATGCAGCAAAAAGTAATCAATTCAGCAAGTGGATGAAGCAAAACCCAAGAAATCAACCCACTTGTACCGGCTAGGAAGAAACCGGTTAAAGGGGTGTTTTGCTTGTCCTTTTGGCTGGGTAAAACCAACACAAGGGGGTGCTTTGGATGGGATTTGAACCCTTGACTTGATAAATATTTAAGTCCCCTTTCATGCTGCAAAATTTCAGAACGAGTGGACTTAAGTTGGTGGTCCAAATTCCTCCTTAATTCGGATGCTGCTGTTTTGGCGCCCAGCCTGCGCACTTGGAAAGATCTTGCTGATTGACTAACCAAACGACCTCCGAATCCTTTGCAACTTGTTTTATTGGATTCCTAACATCTTAAACTTAAAGAGAGGGGGCAAGGCAGCCATTCATCCCCTCACCTTCAAGTCCCAAAAGATGCACAAAACTGGGCCAATTTCCGGTTGAATCTGCCCATGTTCCGTCCGAATGCTCTATGACTTCCTTAACCAAGGCATGGATGTTCTTGACTTCCTTGGGGCTTGAGGGGGTGTGTGGAGTTGCTGGTTGTGCATTTGGAGTTTGATCATGATGGTCCCCATCAAAATTAAAGCTAGCAAACTCACTTTAACTCTCTTTGAATCCTTGAGTATAACACCAAATGAGATAGAACTAAACTTGAAGAATGGATACAGAAACACCACCAAACTCAAGTTTAGGGCCCTTAAACTATGATTAAGATACAGATATCACCACTTAATCAAGTTTAAGACTTCACTTGAACACCACCTTAATCGGCCTAATTAAGGATAAGCAAGTTAAGTGTTTGAGAGGAACACAAGACACAAAGTCTTTTCTTAATTTCAATACTCAAGCTTGTTGTTTTTACAAAAGAGCAGCCAAGGCACTTATATAGCCTTGTGATTACATGAAAAGAGCTTTCCTTCTAGGCAAGGAAAGTCATTAAACTAATCCTATGCTTAGTAATACACGGTTTAAGCTAAAACATACATAAGCTGAAAGTTTAAGCTACAAAACACAAGATTTCCTTCTTAAACTCTTTCCTAAGTATTAAGAAACCTTGTTGACTCAATTTCCCTTCAAGGAAGGTAAGAGAGCATGGCTGCCACCTCAAAAGGACTGAAAATTGCATGTGTGCCATGTCATGCTTGAGTGGTCGAATGAGAGCTTGCAAAATGGTGGCGTTTCACTAGCTCCACGTGTCTCTCTCTCAAGTAGCTGAGTGGTGCTTAATCAAGCAGCTCAAAATGACCTGCTTGGTAGCCTTCCACCTTAAGCAAACCCCTTGAAGGAGGAAAACCACCAGGCTAAGCAACCGGGTGTCAAGCAGCCGGTTTCTGCCTCCACTTTCAACGCATGTTTGGCACCTCAAATGATGACTAATTGCTACGTTTCTTACATGGTTGGAAACCTCAAGATGTCTAGTTTACCCTCCAATTGGAATCGTAGCATTTGGACGTCATTTGCCCCTTGAATGAGCCTGATTCCCCAAACCGTGCAGATTAGACTCCAAAACAGCATAGGTTTACTAATTAGCTTAATTCACTAACCAATTGAACTCCAAATCTGGTAATTCCAATTGGACATGAAAGCTAAGATCTTGGGGACCAAAAATATGTAAAAATACAAGATTTAAGCTAAACTACATCATAAGAAATAAAAAGAACAAAACCGGGTTCATCCTGGCCCTGCTGGGCAGTTTTGACACCTTGGGTTTAAATGCTGATTTGAACGACCAAATGAAGTCCAAATTGGATGAAACTTGATTTGTTGGAAAGCTAACATCTTGATATTCAAATCCATCAAAAAATATTAGACGTAAACCATTAGTATATTTGAGAAATTAAGCACTCAAAAATGGGTTAGCTGCTGGATTTAACCCTTGCCCTGCAGTTGCAATGTTTAATCAAAACTTGGATGATTTATTCATCCTTAAACCAGCATAATAAGATTACCTAATTGATTTGATTCTTTTTAACAAAAGGGATGGAGGGATTTCCATCATACTCCCCTTGTTAAAAATGATTTGCCCTCAAATCATTGTAGGTAATGAACTCCTCTTTTGCTTCAATTCTGGTTGAAATAAAATCAACCATGAAAACAAGTCTCTTTTGAACTTAGAGACTTTCTTCTTTACCTTCCCCCTGTTGATTGGAATGGTGGACGTAGGGGGCTCCTTGAACATGATTGGAACCACTTTCTCACATGCTCTTAATTCAGGATTAGGAACTGTAAGGAATGATTCTGAATTGAATTGACAGAAGGTTCATTTGAGTGTTTTGGGTGTGGGTGGAGTGGGGGAAAAGGTTGATGGTTCACCAAAAGTCATGAAAAGAATATTTCGATTCTCTTTGTATTTTGGTGGGTGGTAAGTGTCTAAGGTGAGCATTTCCCCTTCATCCGCCTCAATCACTATCTCCTCGAGATCATCTTCTTTATCCTCTTTCTTTTCCTCTTCTATTTCGACCTCCTCAGTTGCCTTCCATTCAGCCAAGGTAACATTCCTTCGGTTTGTACAATCTGATGCTAAGTGACCAAAGCCTTGGCACTTAAAACACCTTGGGATGTTTTTAGGAAGGGGTTTTGGTGTGAGTTGTGGGGGTAGGCCCTTTTGTGGAGGTTGGTTTTTTTGTGGAGAAGGGGAAAGGGATGCCGTGGGTTGAGGGACATAAGATGAACTCCCCTTGTTTAAGGTTTGTTCATATGGGGAGGGATTTGGATTTTCATGCCGTGAGGGCGGTTTGCTCTTCTTTTGCTGCTCAACCTTGTGAGCTAGCACACATACTTCATTAAAAGAAGTGTAAGCTTGCAAATCAACAACATTAGCATACCTAGGATCAAGACCTCCCAAGTATCTAACAATTGTTTGTTCTTCTGGCTCTTGCAAATCACACTTAATCACAAGCTTTTCAAATTTACGAGTGTATTCTTCTACACTCAAATTACCTTGGTTCAAATGGTGGAGTTGTGAGTAGCAATCTTGAACATAGGTAGAAGGAAGAAATCTAGCCTTGAGTTTTGACTTCATCTTCTCCCACGTTCTGATTTTGGACCTCCTTTCTCTTACTCTTTTGGCACACAAGTTAGTCCACCATAGAGAAGCATACTTACGAAGCCTTAAAGCAATTAGCTTCACCTTCTTGTCTTCTGGGATGTCCTTGTACTCAAAAACTCTTTCAACTGTGTGTAACCAATCCAAAAAATCTTCAGGATCAAGCTTGCCTTCAAATTCTGGAATTTCAACCTTAAAATCATTTGCACCAGCTTGATTCCGTGAGTCTTGTCTAGTCATTCTCAATGGTTCATCTTCACTAGATGAATCAAGAGTATGGCTAAACACTTGTTCTTGCCTCCATGGTTCGGATTGGATGGGTTCTTCACACGCCTTTTGCTTTTGCTTCATGTAGTTTCCAAGTTTTTTTCTCAAGTACTCATTTTGAGCCTTGAGCTCTTGATTACTCACACTCATTTCTTGCATTTGCTTGGAAAGAACTTCAAGCTTCTCTTCCACAGACATGCTAGTACTCATTGTGATCGCAGGAAGGAACGGTTTATGCTTGACTGTCTTTGGATTGAGTTTGGGAGCATGGGGTTCAGGCAAGGATCTGAACTTGCTCTGATACCAAAAATGATGTACCTGCCGAGGGTCTAGGCTAATACTCAAATTAAGAGTGAAAGCTTACAAACCAAGGGATAATACAATCATGAGAAAACTAAGGAAAGTGGCACATAATATGTTGGTTGTGAGGCAACAAACATGTGAGGGAGGAATGGAACTTAGAATCAAGGGATTCTAAGTGAAAATCAAAGGAAGTTTGATGTATTTGATGTATATCTCAAAGGATGAATGCTACCAAGAATATGAAACAACCAAGAATATGAAACAACCAAGTGAAAACCACACATATTATGTGTGGCACGGTCGTGCCTTTAGGCACGGGCAGGCCGTGCCACTTTTCTGGTTTGTGACACCATGTTTCTCACTTTTGCACGGTTGAGTATGGTTTGAGGTTTGTGATGGAAGCTAGACTATTAGAGGTAGTCTAAGCCTTGAATAAGCATGGGGATGGATATATAAGTGGCTTGTAAATGAGAGAAAGTGGAAGAGAAGTAAAGTTAAGATTTACCAACTCCAAATTAAAGCTAGCAAACTCACTTTAACTCTCTTTGAATCCTTGAGTATAAACACCAAATGAGATAGAACAAAACTTGAAGAATGGATACAGAAACACCACCAAACTCAAGTTTAGGGCCCTTAAACTATGATTAAGATACAGATATCACCACTTAATCAAGTTTAAGACTTCACTTGAACACCACCTTAATCGGCCTAATTAAGGATAAGCAAGTTAAGTATTTGAGAGGAACACAAGACACAAAGTCTTTTCTTAATTTCAATACTCAAGCTTATATTTTACAAAAGAGCAGCAAAGGCATTTATAAGGCCTTTGAACACACGAAAAAAAAGCTTTTCTTCTAGGCAAGGAAAGTCATTAAGCTAATCCTATGCTTAAGTACACGGTTTAAGCTTAAACATGCATAATCTGAAAGTTTAAGCTACAAAACACAAGATTTCTCTTTTAAACTTTTTCCTAAGCATTACGAAACCCTGTTGACTCAATTTCCCTTCAAGGAAGGTAAGAGAGCACGGCTAGCCACCTCAAAAGGACTGAAAAATGCATGTGTGCCATGTCATGCTTGAGTGGTCGAATGAGAGCTTGCAAAATGGTGGCGTTTCACTAGCTCCACGTGTCTCTCTCTCAAGTAGCTGAGTGGTTCTTAATCAAGCAGCTCAAAATGACCTGCTTGGCAGCCTTCCACCTTAAGCAAACCCCTTGAAGGAGGAAAACCACCAGGCTAAGAAACCGGGTGTCAAGCAGCCGGTTTCTGCCTCCACTTGCAACGCATGTTTGACACCTCAAATGATGACTAATTGCTACGTTTCTTACATGGTTGGAAACCTCAAGATGTCTAGTTTTCCCTCCTTTTTGAATCATAGCAATTGGACGTCATTTACCCCTTGAATGAGCCTGATTCCCCAAACCGTGCAGATTGGACTCCAAAACAGCACAGGTTTACTAATTAGCTTAATTCACTAACCAATTGAACTCCAAATCTGGTAATTCCAATTGGAAATGAAAGCAAAGATCTTGGGGACCCAAAATATGTAAAAATGCAAGATTTAAGCTAAACTACATCATAAGAAATAAAAAGAACAAATCCGGGTTCATCCTGGCCCTGCTGGGCAGTTTTGACACCTTGGGTTTAATTGCTGATTTGAATGACCAAATGAAGTCCAAATTGGATGAAACTTGATTTGTTGGAAAGCTAACATCTTGATCTTCAAATCCATCAAAAATATTAGACATAAACCCTTAGTATGTTTGAGAAATTAAGCACACAAAAACGGGTTAGCTGCTGGATTTAACCCTTGCCCTGCAGTTTCAATGTTTAATCAAAACTTGGATGATTTATTCATCCTTAAACCAGCATAATAAGATTACCTAATTTGATTTGATTCTTTTTTAACAAAAGGGATGGAGGGATTTCCATCATATCAACCTTGTAAGCATTATCATTAATACGTTCGAGTACCTCAAAAGGACCATCTGCTCGTGGCATAAGCTTGTTCTTTCTTTTGGATGGGAATCTCTCCTTCCTTAGATGGATCCACATGAGGTCTCCTGGTTGAAATGTAATCTTTCTCCTATGCTTGTTGGCTTGAGCTTGATAGGATTCATTAGACTTTTCAATCTTGCTCTTGACCAACTCATGGACCTTCTTGATTTGTTCTACCCTTGCTGCTGCATCTGGATGTGGCTTCTGATCGAAAGACCGTGGAATGAGATCAAGTGGACCTAGGGGATCAATTCCATAGACCACCTTGAATGGAGAGTGACCAGTAGCCCTGCCTGGCGTCCTGTTATAAGCAAACTCTGCATGGGGTAAGAGAAAATCCCAAGCCTTGGCATGAGGTTTTATCAAAGTTCTTAGGAGAGTCCCTAAGGTTCGATTAGTAACCTCAGTTTGTCCGTCAGTCTGTGGGTGACAAGTGGTACTATATTTCAGCTTGGTACCCATCTTTTTCCACAACGTAACCCAAAAATGACTCAAAAACTTGGTATCCCTGTCAGAAACAATTGACCGGGGAATACCATGCAATCTCACTACCTCTCTAAAGTACAACTCTGCAATATGAGTAGCGTTATTAGTTTGTTACATGGAATGAAATGAGACATCTTAGAAAACCTATCAACAACAACAAAAATAGAGTCTTTGTTCCTTTGTGTTTTAGGTAATCCAAGAATAAAGTCCATACTTACATCAACCCATGGTGAAGTGGGGATTGGCAATGGAATATACAAACTGTGGAGTAGAGAATGACTCTTTGCCACTTGACAAGTTCCACACCTTTTAAGTATATCTTGGACGTCTCTTTCCATAGCTGGCCAATAATAATGCTCTCTTAACATGATAACAGTCTTGTTTTCTCCGTACTGCCCAGCTAATGATCCTCCATGAACTTCTCTAATCAATAGCTCTCTTGTGCTACACTTTGGAATACATAATCGAGCTCCCTTGAATAGAAAGCCCTCCTGAACATGAAAATCTCCTTTGGGGTGTTTAGAACATTCAGCATATAATGCCCCAAAGTCTTCATCATTGTCATATAGAATCTTTAGATGCTCAAAACCAAGTATGCAAGCATCTAATTGAAATAACAAGAGATACCTCCGTGATAGAGCATCTGCACCTTGATTGAGTTTACCTGACTTGTGCTTGATGGTGAAATGACATTATTGCATAAACTCAACCCATTTGGTGTGCCTGGAGTTTAACTTATGCTGCCCTTGTATGTACTTCAATGCTTCATGGTCAGAATGCAAGATAAACTCATTAGCAATGAGATAATTACTCCAATGTTCTAAACATCTCACAATAGCAAAAACTCTTTGTCATAGGTGGAATACTTTCTTCTAGATTCACATAGCTTCTCACTAAAGAAGGCAAGGGGTTTACCTTCTGTAACACCCCCAGCCCCTAGGCTAGAAGCGTTACGCTTTCCTAACTTCTTACTTAGTTCCTGGGACGAAACGGACAGAGTTTCCCCTGAAAACTGATCGTTTCCAGGATAAACGCCTTATAATACAATCCTGTAAATTAACGGAAGCGTAAATATATAAAACATAACTCAACGGTCACACGCCGGAGTTCATAACTCGACGAGCCACCCGCTCGGAGTACACCGACCAGAATAGTTAATTAAAGCAGAAAAAGTAAAAGATACAACTCAACGGTTCACACAACCGGAGTATTGGGGTTTACATCCCAAGGCATAGCTAAATTAAACCAAAGGGACATCTAATTAACTTGATGGTTGGCTCAGACGGCCATACAGAGCGACCTTTATACCATATGCATTACATGAACTAGAATAATCATTTACAGACCTTCATAAATTAAGAATACATTAGATGACTTCATTAAACATGTAAGATCCCTTCAAATAGGCACATGCGATGCCTTGCAAGCAAGAATAGGTTCCTTCTGGACTTATCTGACTCAACTTTTTCCTATCATAAAGAAAACCTGGGGAAAAGGGGAAGGAGTAGTGGGATGAGCAACCACACGCTCAGTGAGTGTCCCCCAACCCTCCTGAAAACCAAAACCATTGCAGGCAATACTATCTTTACTAGTCACATATCACGTTTTCATACTTTATTATCATAATAGATGTTCATAAGAATTCTTATGGAAATGTTACTAACCATAAACTTCACTTAAGCACTTAAACACATTTTCAGGATTCTAAATGATCAAACGTCTTCACTAACAGGCAATTGAACACTTAGATAAGCGACGAGGCTAAGCATAGAAACTTCCATCTATAAGCTAAGCACAGGGATCCTTCTTTTTCATTTCATTCATATAATATACATGTCACACGCATAAACACATATCAAGCATTTAAGTACCTTTAAACATCATATTAAGCTGTATGACACCCTCGCATGCTATTCACATATCAACGTTCATTCTTTTAGAAAGAGACGCCTTCATTCATGGAATTTTTAACGTGCTATAACTTTCTTTCTCATCTCATACACTTTAAAACAGACAGATTTGCTATGGATAAGAATGATGTCACATAAGATTAGAATCCACGTTCAACCATACTTAAGAATCATTCATAATGCATCCATTGAACGCTTTCCTTTAATACATTGGCTAAGAATCCACATTCAAACATGCTTGAGGATCATTTCATAACTCATTCATTGAAAGCTTTCTTTCTTTCGTTGAAAACATTTTCTTAGTCTTCAAAGGAAGTCCCATTTCTTTTGGTCGCGTAGTGACCCTTATAAGCTTTCCATACATCATTCCATATAGCCTTTTGGGATCATAAAAAGAACTTTCTTTCCTTTTTAATCGTTTAAAAATGGCAAAGGGCCAATTGCTTTTCTTAACTTAGTACGAAAATACTTCTGGCATAAGATCATTACAGGGTGCTGATTGGGTGAGAACTATTCTCGACCTCATAGTGAGACCTAACGCTCACGCTTAAGCTCTTACTCCCGGGGTGGCTACATATAACATATCGGACCATTACATTAGCCCTCGTCAGGGCCTCTAGGGTTTATCCGGACTTATCCCCTAGGTTAACATTACATCATATCATATTATCCGCAACACATTATCTTAGCCACTTAAAGCGTATCGGCCGTAACGGCTAATAATTTTGTTGTATCTTTTGGTAAAATCATTTGTCATACAACTCACGCCTTTGTAAAACTCTTTAGGATTCCCCCGTTCAAGCAGGTTCACTCCCAAAACTGTATTCGTTTACTTTAAAATATGCCATCATGCTCTAATATTTGTGGCTACTATTATTTCAAAACATGAAATCCTTCTTTTGTAAATCTCACCCTTATGCACATAATGCAACTTGAGCAAATAGAAGGGAAGGGGGTCCACATATATCACATTCAAACACTTCATAAATAATTCATCACATCGAGCCACACATGGCCTCGCAATCCAGACGATTGCGGTCATTTCACAACCCAGTCTCCCTCCTCACTTGCACCGTACCACAAAACCTCGAACGCTCATAATTATTTCCTCAAACCATCCAACTACCAACTCGTTTCATCGATTTATCAACACAACATATTATCATACTAATTTATGAAAAGGTAAGGTTTAAGTACTTACCAGGTAAGCAGCGCCACTTAGCGGTGCGTTGTAGTAAGCATACGTACGTATATATATACCATCACGTACACATATAAAATTATAGAACTTTACTTGGGAGTTCATACACAATAAGGTTCTAAGCATTTATAACTTACTTCAGAGTTAGTAGGCCTTTATGGGATAGTTAAGCATATAGGTGATCATAGACTGATTAAACATTTATATACATAAACTTCAAACAGGACGATACACTTCGAAGTTCATACACGATCATGGAACGACCAAACATTCGTAAACGTTGGTTAGAAGTTATATTTCAAGTCTAATTGAGCTATTTCAGCATAATACGATTCTAAGTTTCCGTTTATTATGTCACTGTTGCTATTCGAACCCATTTAGGTCACTTAGACATAATGCGGATCTAAACATTCATTATTTGTATGGAAATTACAATTCGAATCTAAATAAACCACTTAAACATAATATGACTTTAGGCATTCATTTATTACGTCAAAGTTACTACTCAGGTATAAACTAACTAATTACACAAGTATCGATTCCAAGCACACTCATCTTCTTTCGAAACTATTAATTGAGTATGAATTGTTTAAGTGTACGTGTGTCGATTTAAAGCATTCATAATTCATTTAGAGCTACTGAACGAGCACGCATTAACTAAGTGTTCGTATGTCGATTCAAAACATTCGTAATTCATTTCGAACTAAACTTTTAGGCATGAACTAGCTAAATTCACTTGAATCGATTCTAAACACGTTAAACTAATTTCGTTTATAATCCTTTTCATGCATCAACTAATTAATTGAATCGATGCTAAACATGCTAAATTAACTTTGAATTAATAACTGAGGCTTGATTAACTAAATTGGTTCGATTCGAAGCTAAAGGTATTTAATTCATTTCGATGTAAAATCTCAAACATTCAATGGTCACAGGCATTCGAATTAACGCTAAAGGCATGTAATTCACTTCGAATTATAAATTCAGGCTTCCGATAGCTACATACATTCGAATTAATGCTAAACACGTATAATTCACTTCGAATTATAAACTTAAGCATTCAATAGTTACATACATTCGAATTAACGCTAAACACGTATAATTCACTTCGAATTATAAACTTAGGCATTCAATGGTTACATACATTCGAATTAACGCTAAAGGCATGTAATTAACTTCGAATTGTAAACCTCAAGTAGCACGTTCTAAATTAGGCTATGCTAGTCTAACATGCAACATCGATTCTGCTAAAACGTTTGCGAAATTAGTACTAATTTAGGAGGCGAGGAACACCCACCTCGATACCACGCTAGAAACATGCGATTTAGCTTGAATTGAGGCAAAAAATCGAACACCAACTCCCTGCTCTTCGCGCGTGACTCAACCAGTCCAAGCCCACAAACCCTAACTTGCAATTTTTGATAGATTCAGGTACAATTCGGAGGGGGATAAAGCAAGGGATTCAATTTATAGAGCCGAAGAGGTTCGAAACTCACCTAGCATGTGAATTTTGTTCGAGCTTCGGCCGTGCCCGTGCAGAATTCGGCCAAACCGTGACCGATTTTCACTCAACCACCGCGCAGAGGTGGTCGTCGGCAGCCAGGCGGGCTCAACCGCCGTCGGGTCATCGTCCTCAGTCGCGACGGTCGCCGGCAGCAGGGCAGGGTTCGTTGAACCCTTTTCGCTCCCTCACTCTTTCGCTCGAACTCTCTCTCTCTCTCTCTGTGTCGTGGTGTCGCGGGTCGCCGGCGCCGCCTCCGTCGCTGCCTGGCCGGCGACACCTCCCTCTCTCTCGCCCCCTCTCTCTCTTGCATTGGTGGTCGACGGGCTGGGGCAGAGAACCCCCCCTGTCGCGAAGAAGATGAAAGAGAAAGGGGGCTTTGGCCCCTTTTCTTTTTTTTTTTTTTTGTCGCTTGCCCAATCAACTAAAATCGCCTGTCTAATTTCTAATCTCGTACCTCACAACCTATCCCGAATCGATAATACGACCCTTCGTCGATTATTCGACCTCAAATACGTCTAGGTTCGATTCAATAAACCACAAGCTAATTCTAAGGTTGAAAACCTAATCGCACTCGGGAAACGACTAAATAAATCGAATAACGACTAAATTAAACTATCGATATCATTTAAAGGCATAAATGGCACGAATTGATTTTGAAATCAGTAATAGCAATAATAATCTCGTCTTTAATGAAATTATAGTTCTCAAAAGCACATTGATAATAATTTAACTCATACAGTTACTAAAAATATGAATTTAAAACGTAAAAAAGAAATTAGTTAGCTTAACGGAAAACGAAACTGCGGGGTCTTACACTCTTCCCCCCTTAAAAGAATTTCGTCCCCGAAATTCTAAATCTAAATTCGGTCTTTCCAAGAATGCACGTACATAACTAAGATCTACGCGGTAAGTTTTCAAAAAGATTTCATTTTTCAGACTCTACTTCTTTTAAATCGGAAGAAAATGGCTCATGGTATCCAGCCTCCTCCTCACCAATCTCTTCAGGCGTCTACTCGCTCTATTTTGGCGCCGAGGGCAAATCGCATTGAAGTGAGACAAATAAGTTGGCGTGGATAACCATATTGAGTTTGTTTTAAAAAAATGAAACATAGATTTTTGATAATCTAGACTCAGTTTGCATGGCAGGCAATAACTGTACGCATATGCACCTACAAGTGAGTGTCTAAAGGTGTGGCAACCGAGACGATGAGATCGCAAGGTTATATATGGTAGTCTCATCCCAAAACATGAATTCAGTCACTTATGGAATCACGATGATCATCAAGGAAACTTTTACAACACATTGGGAATAATAAGAGAGTCACGTAGCACCACATAGCATTACTCGAGCACAATAGTGTCACATGGCATCAACATTTCAGCATTCTCAAGTCTACGAATTGGAGATAACATGCAACCTACTAACATACATTCAGCAAGCAATTTGCAAAATGAAAACATACATGATTGACATAATCCCGAGTATTCTACCACACTACTTTCTTAAACATAAAATATATATATATATATATATATATATGTCCATGAACGTTATTCAAGTAAATGCAGCTCTATCTTCATTTAGTCATGCATTACATACATTGAGTTCGACTAATCCAACTATAATGCGAGAAACCAGCATTGATGTGAATGATGATTCCAGAGTCATGGTACGAAACTAGCCACACATATCAAGTCGTTCTAACTAATACAGCCACAGGTTCAATTAAATTCAAACCAAGCAATTACAAAAACTCACTTTGTTGGCATTTGATCACAAACAAGTCGATGGTTCCATACAACGATCCTATCTATATATATTCTTATGGTCTTACACAGCACATGACATCATAACAAATCTTTAAGGCATGTGGACCCATATGTTGTCACATAGAACACCTAGGCATGTGGGTATGCGTGCAATCCTCCTTTTGCAGTCTATGGTCAACGGCGTGCTCTAAACCCCATCCAATTTAGGAAAGATTGGTGTTGAGCGGCTAGAATTGTGTGGGTATGGTTGACGTCAATGGCCTCATAGGCTCACGTTGAGTTCTTACGAGGTACATCTATCTTATAGGCGATCGTAGGAGTCTTATTGTAGGTCACTAGCCTTAGGAGGGGATCGTCTACGATGCATAATTCCAAAGTCTGCTAGGTTCTTTCTCCCTTGAGCTTTCTGGGTATATCAGGGTTCGTTCGGGCCAAAACATCTCACCCCATTCATGAATAGTAATTCGTACGATAGGAAGCAAGTGATGCACGATTTAGGCAACAATTACAAAGAAGGAGAACGGTAGGTACACTTTTACGCAATGTACCATCAGCACATAAATTTTCACACATGCATACGAAAATATCCTTTAATTTCACTCAGGCAAATCAAAAGTCACATCAGCAATGTACCATTTAGTAGGATTATCAGTCATGGCAGCCAATTTCCAATCATTCCTTCCCTAGCTCAATATGAAGGATTCAATCAACATACACGTCTAGCACATATGCATTTACGAGCAACATTTGATAAACATAAGGGCGCATATTAGTGAATCTAACTACCTCATCATCACTAACGAAAGGCTAATTCTTCGGAGTAAGAAAAACTTGGCTCGATAATCAAAACGACATTAACATCTCAAAATCTTGAGTTTCAAAGGATTAAAAATAGCTCATCTATTTCGAATCTCTTTGTTTTCAATAAAAGGACGGTTAACTGCTTCTAGCTCCCTCTCTACCAACCTTTGAGCACATCTGCTCACTCCATTATGGGGCTCGAGGAGCAAATCGTACTTTAGGGGCAAGGACGAGCTTAAAGAAAGGTCTTTCAATCGTCCGACTTTAAATCGACGTGCTTGAACCATGGATCCTCTTACCAGAACGCACGAAGAAAACGTTTGCCATTCAAAACATCACTTAGCTCACACAAGAACACGGAAGTGAATTGGGTTTACGTCCTAGCACACAGCTCACATTTTATTCGTTCGGTTTATCCGGATCGCATAAAAGTCAATCAATGAAATCAATTAACACATTAGGAACATATTGTACCAATGAAGTACTCACAATGTCACTTGAAGGCGTGGGGAGAGCTATTTGACTCCTACACTAACGCATAACTTGTCGCTTTTACTCAATCGACCTTCTCGAGCCATACGTAAGTCGCAAATGGCCATACTATAGGGCACACGTGCATACAGAGTAGGCATACGTCACATAATCACAAAGTGTTCCTAGGTGACTATATGAAATGCAAGACTCAGGTCGTGGCCTGTGGTCGCAGGACCATGCTCTGATACCATCAATGTAACACCCCCAGCCCCTAGGCTAGAAGCGTTATGCTTTCCTAACTTCTTACTTAGTTCCTGGGACGAAACGGACAGAGTTTCCCCTGAAAACTGATCGTTTCCAGGCTAAATGCCTTATAATACAATCCTATAAATTAACGGAAGCGTAAATATATAAAACATAACTCAACGGCCACACGCCGGAGTTCATAACTCGACGAGCCACCCGCTCGAAGTACACCAACTAGAATAGTTAATTAAAGCAGAAAAAGTAAAAGATACAACTCAACGGTTCACACAACCGGAGTATTGGGGTTTACATCCTAAGGCATAGCTAAATTAAACCAAAGGGACATATAATTTAACTTGATGGTTGGCTCAGAGGGCCATACAGAGCGACCTTTATACCATATGCATTACATGAACTTCAATAATCATTTACAGACCTTCATAAACTAAGAATGCATTAGATGACTTCATTAAACACGAAAGTTCCCTTCAAATGGGCACATACGATGCCTTGCAAGCAATAATACATTCCTTCCGCACTTATCTGACTCAACTTCTTCCTGTCATAAGAAAACCTGGGAAAAAGGGGAAGGAGTAGTGGGATGAGCAACCACACGTTCAGTGAGTGTCCCCCAATCCCCTTAAAACCAAAACCATTGCAGGCAATACTATCCTTACTAGTCACATATCATGTTTTCATACTTTATTATCATAATAGATGTTCATAAGAATTCTTATGGAAATGTTACTAACCATAAACTTCACTTAAGCACTTAGACACATTTCCAGGATTTTAAATGATCAAACTTCTTCACTAACAGGCAATTGAACACTTAGACAAGCGACGAGGCTAAGTATAGAAACTTCCTTTTATAAGCTAAGCACAGGGATCCTTCTTTTTCATTTCATTCATATAATATACATGTCACACGCATAAACACATATCAAGCATTTAAGTACCTTTAAAAATCATATTAAGCTGTATGACACCCTCGCATGTTATTCTCACATCAACATTCATTCTTTTAGGAAGAGACGCCTTCATTCATGGAATTTCAACGTGCTATATCTTTCTTTCTCATCTCATATACTTTAAGTCAGACATGTTTGATATGGATAAGGATGATGTCACACAAGATTAGAATCCGATTCAACCATACTTAAGAATCATTCGTAATGCATCCATTGAAAACTTTCCTTTAATACATAGGCTAAAAATCCACATTCAAACATGCTTGAAGATCATTTCATAACTTATTCATTGAAATCTTTCTTTCTTTTGTTGAAAACATTTTCTTAGTCTTCAAAGGAAGTTCCATTTCGTTTGGCCGTGTAAAGACCCTTATAAGCTTTTCATACATCATTCCATATAGCCTTTTGGGCTCATAAAAAGAACTTCCTTTCCATTTTAATCGTTTAAAAAAAAATGACAAGAGCCAATTGCTTTTCTTAACTTAGTACGAAAGTACTTCTGGCATAAGATCATTACAGGGTGCTGATTGGGTGAGAACTATTCTCGACCCCATAGTGAGACCTAACGCTCACGCTTAAGCTCTTACTCCCGGGATGGCTACATATAACATATCGGACCATTACATTAGCCCTCGTCAGGGCCTCTAGGGTTTATCCGGACTTATCCCTAGGTTAACATTACATCATATCATATTGTCCGCAGCACATTATCTTAGCCACTTAAAGCGTATCGGCCATAACGGCTAGTAATTTTGTTGTATCTTTTGGTAAAATCATTTCTCATGCAACTCACGCCTTTGTAAAACTCTTTAGGATTCCCCCGTTCAAGCAGGTTCACTCCCAAAACTGTATTCGTTTACTTTAAAATATGTCATCATGCTCTAATATTTGTGGCTACTATTATTTCAAAACATGAAATCCTTCTTTTGCAAATCTCACCCTTATGCACATAATGCAACTTGAGCAAATAGAAGGGAAAGGGGTCCACATATATCACATTCAAACACTTCATAATTAATTCATCACATCGAGCCACACATGGCCTCGCAATCCATACGATTGCGGTCATTTCACAACCCAGTCTCCCTCCTCACTTGCACCGTACCACAAAACCTCGAACGCTCATAATTATTTCCTCAAACCATCCAACTACCAACTCGTTTCATCGATTTATCAACACAACATATTATCATACTAATTTATGAAAAGGTAAGGTTTAAGTACTTACCAGGGTAAGCAGCGCCACTTAGCGGTGCGTTGTAGTAAGCATACGTACGTATATATATACCATCACGTACACATATAAAATTATAGAACTTTACTTGGGAGTTCATACACGATAAGGTTCTAAGCATTTATAACTTACTTCAGAGTTAGTAGGCCTTTATGGGATAGTTAAGCATATAGGTGATCATAGACTGATTAAACATTTATATACATAAACTTCAAACACGTACGATGCACTTCGAAGTTCATACACGATCATGGAACGACCAAACATTCATAAACGTTGGTTAGAAGTTATATTTCAAGTCTAATTGAGCTATTTCAGCATAATACGATTCTAAGTTTCCGTTTATTATGTCACTGTTGCTATTCGAACCCATTTAGGTCACTTAGACATAATGCGGATCTAAACATTCATTATTTGTATGGAAATTACCAATTCGAATCTAAATAAACCACTTAAACATAATATGACTTTAGGCATTCATTTATTACGTCAAAGTTACTACTCAGGTATAAACTAACTAATTACACAAGTATCGATTCCAAGCACACTCATCTCCTTTCGAAACTATTAATTGAGTATGAATTGTTTAAGTGTACATGTGTCGATTCAAAGCATTCATAATTCATTTAGAAGCTACTGAACGAGCACGCATTAACTAAGTGTTCGTATGTCGATTCAAAGCATTCGTAATTCATTTCGAACTAAACTTTTAGGCATGAACTAGCTAAATTCACTTGAATCGATTTTAAACACATTAAACTAACTTCGTTTATAATCCTTTTTCATGCATCAACTAATTAACTTGAATCGATGCTAAACATGCTAAATTTACTTCGAATTAATAACTGAGGCATGATTAACTAAATTGGTTCGATTCGAAGCTAAAGGTATTTGATTCATTTCGATGTAAAATCTCAAACATTCAATGGTCACAGGCATTCGAATTAACGCTAAAGGCATGTAATTCACTTCGAATTATAAATTCAGGCTTCCGATAGCTACATACATTCGAATTAACGCTAAACACGTATAATTCACTTCGAATTATAAACTTAGGCATTCAATAGTTACATACATTCGAATTAACGCTAAACACGTATAATTCACTTCGAATTATAAACTTAGGCATTCAATGGTTACATACATTCGAATTAACGCTAAAGGCATGTAATTCACTTCGAATTGTAAACCTCAAGTAGCACGTTCTAAATTAGGCTATGCTAGTCTAACATGCAACATCGATTCTGCTAAAACGTTTGCGAAATTAGTACTAATTTAGGAGGCGAGGAACACCCACCTCGATACCACGCTAGAAACATGCGATTTAGCTTGAATTGAGGCCAAAAATCGAACACCAACTCCCTGCTCTTCGCGCGTGACTCAACCAGTCCAAACCCACAAACCCTAACTTGCAATTTTTGATAGATTCAGGTACAATTCGGAGGGGATAAAGCAAGGGATTCAATTTATAGAGCAGAAGAGGTTCGAAACTCACCTAGCATGTGAATTTTGTTCGAGCTTCGGCCGTGCCCGTGCAGAATTCGGCCAAACCGTGACCGATTTTCACTCAACCACCGCGCAGAGGTGGTCGTCGGCAGCCAGGCGGGCTCAACCGCCGTCGGGTCATCGTCCTCAGTCGCGACGGTCGCCGGCAGCAGGGCAGGGTTCGTTGAACCCTTTTCGCTCCCTCACTCTTTCGCTCGAACTCTCTCTCTCTCTCTGTGTCGTGGTGTCGCGGGTCGCCGGCGCCGCCTCCGTCGCTGCCTGGCCGGCGACACCTCCCTCTCTCTCGCCCTCTCTCTCTCTTGCATTGGTGGTCGACGGGCTGGGGCAGAGAACCCCCCTGTCGCGAAGAAGATGAAAGAGAAAGGGGGCTTTGGCCCCTTTTCTTTTTTTTTTTTTTTTGTCGCTTGCCCAATCAACTAAAATCGCCTGTCTAATTTCTAATCTCGTACCTCACAACCTATCCCGAATCGATAATACGACCCTTCGTCGATTATTCGACCTCAAATACGTCTAGGTTCGATTCAATAAACCACAAACTAATTCTAAGGTTGAAAACCTAATCGCACTCGGACTAAATAAATTGAATAACGACTAAATTAAACTATCGATATCATTTAAAGGCATAAATGGCACGAATTGATTTTGAAATCAATAATAGCAATAATAATCTCGTCTTTAATGAAATTATAGTCCTCAAAAGCACATTGATAATAATTTAACTCATACAGTTACTAAAAATATGAATTTAAAACGTAAAAAGGAAATTAATTAGCTTAACGGAAAACGAAACTGCGGGGTCTTACACTCTTCCTCCCTTAAAAGAATTTCGTCCCCGAAATTCTAAATCTAAAATCGGTCTTTCCTAGAATGCACGTACATAACTAAGATCTATGCGGTAAGTTTTCAAAAGGTTTCATTTTTCAGACTCTACTTCTTTTAAATCGGAAGAAAATGGCTCATGGTATCCAGCCTCCTCCTCGCCAATCTCTTCAGGCGTCTACTCGCTCTATTTTGGCGCCGAGGGCAAATCGCATTGAAGTGAGACAAATAAGTTGGCGTGGATAACCATATTGAGTTTGTTTTAAAAAAATGAAACATAGATTTTTGATAATCTAGACTCAGTTTGCATGGCAGGCAATAACTGTACGCATATGCACCTACAAGTGAGTGTCTAAAGGTGTGGCAACCGGGACGATGAGATCGCAAGGTTATATATGGTAGTCTCATCCCAAAACATGAATTCAGTCACTTATGGAATCACGATGATCATCAAGGAAACTTTTACAACACATTGGGAATAATAAGAGAGTCACGTAGCACCACATAGCATTACTCGAGCACAATAGTGTCACATGGCATCAACATTTCAGCATTCTCAAGTCTACGAATTGGAGATAACATGCAACCTACTAACATACATTCAGCAAGCAATTTGCAAAATGAAAACATACATGATTGACATAATCCCGAGTATTCTACCACACTACTTTCTTAAACATAAATATATATATATATATATATATATATGTGTCCATGAACGTTATTCAAGTAAATGCAGCTCTATCTTCATTTAGTCATGCATTACATACATCGAGTTCGACTAATCCAACTATAATGCGAGAAACCAGCATTGATGTGAATGATGATTCCAGAGTCATGGTACGAAACTAGCCACACATATCAAGTCGTTCTAACTAATACAGCCACAGGTTCAATTAAATTCAAACCAAGCAATTACAAAAACTCACTTTGTCGGCATTTGATCACAAACAAGTCGATGGTTCCATACAACGATCCTATCTATATATATTCTTATGGTCTTACACAGCACATGACATCATAACAAATCTTTAAGGCATGTGGACCCATATGTTGTCACATAGAACACCTAGGCATGTGGGTATGCGTGCAATCCTCCTTTTGCAGTCTATGGTCAACGGCGTGCTCTAAACCCCATCCAATTTAGGAAAGATTGGTGTTGAGCGGCTAGAATTGTGTGGGTATGGTTGACGTCAATGGCCTCATAGGCTCACGTTGAGTTCTTACGAGGTACATCTATCTTATAGGCGATCGTAGGAGTCTTATTGTAGGTCACTAGCCTTAGGAGGGGATCGTCTACGATGCATAATTCCAAAGTCTGCTAGGTTCTTTCTCCCTTGAGCTTTCTGGGTATATCAGGGTTCGTTCGGGCCAAAACATCTCACCCCATTCATGAATAGTAATTCGTACGATAGGAAGCAAGTAATGCACGATTTAGGCAACAATTACAAAGAAGGAGAACGGTAGGTACACTTTTACGCAATGTACCATCAGCACATAAATTTTCACACATGCATACGAAAATATCCTTTAATTTCACTCAGGCAAATCAAAAGTCACATCAGCAATGTACCATTTAGTAGGATTATCAATCATGGCAGCCAATTTCCAATCATTCCTTCCCTAGCTCAATATGAAGGATTCAATCAACATACACGTCTAGCACATATGCATTTACGAGCAACATTTGATAAACATAAGGGCGCATATTAGTGAATCTAACTACCTCATCATCACTAACGAAAAGCTAATTCTTCGGAGTAAGAAAAACTTGGCTCGATAATCAAAACGACATTAACATCTCAAAATCTTGAGTTTCAAAGGATTAAAAATAGCTCATCTATTTCGAATCTCTTTGTTTTCAATAAAAGGACGGTTAACTGCTTCTAGCTCCCTCTCTACCAACCTTTGAGTACATCTGCTCACTCCATTATGGGGCTCGAGGAGCAAATCGTACTTTAGGGGCAAGGACGAGCTTAAAGAAAGGTCTTTCAATCGTCCGACTTTAAATCGACGTGCTTGAACCATGGATCCTCTTACCAGAACGCACGAAGAAAACGTTTGCCATTCAAAACATCACTTAGCTCACACAAGAACACGGAAGTGAATTGGGTTTACGTCCTAGCACACAGCTCACATTTTATTCGTTCGGTTTATCCGGATCGCATAAAAGTCAATCAATGAAATCAATTAACACATTAGGAACATATTGTACCAATGAAGTACTCACAATGTCACTTGAAGGCGTGGGGAGAGCTATTTGACTCCTACACTAACGCATAACTTGCCGCTTTTACTCAATCGACCTTCTCGAGCCATACGTAAGTCGCAAATGGCCATACTATAGGGCACACGTGCATACAGAGTAGGCATACGTCACATAATCACAAAGTGTTCCTAGGTGACTATATGAAATGCAAGACTCAGGTCGCGGCCTGTGGTCGCAGGACCATGCTCTGATACCATCAATGTAACACCCCCAGCCCCTAGGCTAGAAGCGTTATGCTTTCCTAACTTCTTACTTAGTTCCTGGGACGAAACGGACAGAGTTTCCCCTGAAAACTGATCGTTTCCAGGCTAAATGCCTTATAATACAATCCTATAAATTAACGGAAGCGTAAATATATAAAACATAACTCAACGGCCACACGCCGGAGTTCATAACTCGACGAGCCACCCGCTCGGAGTACACCAACTAGAATAGTTAATTAAAGCAGAAAAAGTAAAAGATACAACTCAACGGTTCACACAACCGGAGTATTGGGGTTTACATCCCAAGGCATAGCTAAATTAAACCAAAGGGACATCTAATTAACTTGATGGTTGGCTCAGACGGCCATACAGAGCGACCTTTATACCATATGCATTACATGAACTTCAATAATCATTTACAGACCTTCATAAACTAAGAATGCATTAGATGACTTCATTAAACACGAAAGTTCCCTTCAAATGGGCACATACGATGCCTTGCAAGCAATAATACATTCCTTCCGCACTTATCTGACTCAACTTCTTCCTGTCATAAGAAAACCTGGGGAAAAGGGGAAGGAGTAGTGGGATGAGCAGCCGCACGCTCAGTGAGTGTCCCCCAACCCCCTGAAAACCAAAACCATTGCAGGCAATACTATCTTTACTAGTCACATATCACGTTTTCATACTTTATTATCATAATAGATGTTCATAAGAATTCTTATGGAAATGTTACTAACCATAAACTTCACTTAAGCACTTAAACACATTTCCAGGATTCTAAATGATCAAACGTCTTCACTAACAGGCAATTGAACACTTAGACAAGCGACGAGGCTAAGCATAGAAACTTCCTTCTATAAGCTAAGCACAGGGATCCTTCTTTTTCATTTCATTCATATAATATACATGTCACACGCATAAACACATATCAAGCATTTAAGTACCTTTAAAAAAAATCATATTAAGCTGTATGACACCCTCGCATGTTATTCACATATCAACGTTCATTCTTTTAGGAAGAGACGCCTTCATTCATGGAATTTTTAACGTGCTATAACTTTCTTTCTCATCTCATACACTTTAAATCAGACAGATTTGCTATGGATAAGAATGATGCCACATAAGATTAGAATCCACGTTCAACCATACTTAAGAATCATTCATAATGCATCCATTGAAAGCTTTCCTTTAATACATAGGCTAAGAATCCACATTCAAACATGCTTGAGGATCATTTCATAACTCATTCATTGAAAGCTTTCTTTCTTTCGTTGAAAACGTTTTCTTAGTCTTCAAAGGAAGTTCCATTTCGTTTGGTCGTGTAACGACCCTTATAAGCTTTTCATACATCATTCCATATAGCCTTTTGGGCTCATAAAAAGAACTTCCTTTCCATTTTAATCGTTTAAAAAAAAATGACAAGAGCCAATTGCTTTTCTTAACTTAGTACGAAAGTACTTCTGGCATAAGATCATTACAGGGTGCTGATTGGGTGAGAACTATTCTCGACCCCATAGTGAGACCTAACGCTCACGCTTAAGCTCTTACTCCCGGGATGGCTACATATAACATATCGGACCATTACATTAGCCCTCGTCAGGGCCTCTAGGGTTTATCCGGACTTATCCCCTAGGTTAACATTTACATCATATCATATTGTCCGCAGCACATTATCTTAGCCACTTAAAGCGTATCGGCCATAACGGCTAGTAATTTTGTTGTATCTTTTGGTAAAATCATTTGTCATGCAACTCACGCCTTTGTAAAAACTCTTTAGGATTCCCCCGTTCAAGCAGGTTCACTCCCAAAACTGTATTCGTTTACTTTAAAATATGTCATCATGCTCTAATATTTGTGGCTACTATTATTTCAAAACATGAAATCCTTCTTTTGCAAATCTCACCCTTATGCACATAATGCAACTTGAGCAAATAGAAGGGAAAGGGGTCCGCATATATCACATTCAAACACTTCATAATTAATTCATCACATCGAGCAACACATGGCCTCGCAATCCATACGATTGCGGTCATTTCACAACCCAGTCTCCCTCCTCACTTGCACCGTACCACAAAACCTCGAATGCTCATAATTATTTCCTCAAACCATCCAACTACCAACTCGTTTCATCGATTTATCAACACAACATATTATCATACTAATTTATGAAAAGGTAAGGTTTAAGTACTTACCAGGGTAAGCAGCGCCACTTAGCGGTGCGTTGTTGTAAGCATACGTAAGTATATATACCATCACGTACACATATAAAATTATAGAACTTTACTTGGGAGTTCATACACGATAAGGTTCTAAGCATTTATAACTTACTTCAGAGTTAGTAAGCCTTTATGGGATAGTTAAGCATATAGGTGATCATAGACTGATTAAACATTTATATACATAAACTTCAAACACGTACGATGCACTTCGAAGTTCATACACGATCATGGAATGACCAAACATTCATAAACGTTGGTTAGAAGTTATATTTCAAGTCTAATTGAGCTATTTCAGCATAATACGATTCTAAGTTTCCGTTTATTATGTCACTGTTGCTATTCGAACCCATTTAGGTCACTTAGACATAATGCGGATCTAACATTCATTATTTGTATGGAAATTACCAGTCGAATCTAAATAAACCATTTAAACATAATATGACTTTAGGCATTCATTTATTACGTCAAAGTTACTACTCAGGTATAAACTAACTAATTACACAAGTATCGATTTCAAGCACACTCATCTTCTTTCGAAACTATTAATTGAGTATGAATTGTTTAAGTGTACATGTGTCGATTCAAAGCATTCATAATTCATTTAGAAGCTACTGAACGAGCACGCATTAACTAAGTGTTCGTATGTCGATTCAAAACATTCGTAATTCATTTCGAACTAAACTTTTAGGCATGAACTAGCTAAATTCACTTGAATCGATTCTAAACACGTTAAACTAACTTCGTTTATAATCCTTTTCATGCATCAACTAATGCTAAACATGCTAAATTAACTTTGAATTAATAACTGAGGCATGATTAACTAAATTGGTTCGATTCGAAGCTAAAGGTATTTGATTCATTTCGATGTAAAATCTCAAACATTCAATGGTCACAGGCATTCGAATTAACGCTAAAGGCATGTAATTCACTTCGAATTATAAATTCAGGCTTCCGATAGCTACATACATTCGAATTAATGCTAAACACGTATAATTCACTTCGAATTATAAACTTAAGCATTCAATAGTTACATACATTCGAATTAACGCTAAACACGTATAATTCACTTCGAATTATAAACTTAGGCATTCAATGGTTACATACATTCGAATTAACGCTAAAGGCATGTAATTAACTTCGAATTGTAAACCTCAAGTAGCACGTTCTAAATTAGGCTATGCTAGTCTAACATGCAACATCGATTCTGCTAAAACGTTTGCGAAATTAGTAATAATTTAGGAGGCGAGGAACACCCACCTCGATACCACGCTGGAAACATGCGATTTAGCTTGAATTGAGGCCAAAAATCGAACACCAACTCCCTGCTCTTCGCGCGTGAGTCAACCAGTCCAAACCCACAAACCCTAACTTGCAATTTTTGATAGATTCAGGTACAATTCGAAGGGGATAAAGCAAGGGATTCAATTTATAGAGCAGAAGAGGTTCGAAACTCACCTAGCATGTGAATTTTGTTCGAGCTTCGGCCCAGCCCATGCAGAATTCGGCCAAACCGTGGCCGATTTTCACTCAACCACCGCGCAGAGGTGGTCGTCGGCAGCCAGGCAGGCTCAACCGTCGTCGGGTCATCGTCCTCAGTCGCGACGGTCGCCGGCAGCAGGGCATGGTTCGTTGAACCCTTTCCGCTCTCTCACTCTTTCGCTCGAACTCTCTCTCTCTCTCTCTCTGTGTCGTGGTGTCACGGGTCGCCGGCGCCGCCTCCATCGCTGCCTGGCCGGCGACACCTCCCTCTCTCTCGCCCTCTCTCTCTCTTGCATTGGTGGTCGACGGGCTGGGGCAGAGAACCCCCCCATCGCGAAGAAGATGAAAGAGAAAGGGGGCTTTGGCCCTTTTCTTTTTTTTTTTTTTTTGTCGCTTGCCCAATCAACTAAAATCGCCTGTCTAATTTCTAATCTCGTACCTCACAACCTATCCCGAATCGATAATACGACCCTTCGTCGATTATTCGACCTGAAATACGTCTAGGTTCGATTCAATAAACCACAAACTAATTCTAAGGTTGAAAACCTAATCGCACTCGGGAAACGACTAAATAAATCGAATAACGACTAAATTAAACTATCGATATCATTTAAAGGCATAAATGGCACGAATTGATTTTGAAATCAATAATAGCAATAATAATCTCGTCTTTAATGAAATTATAGTCCTCAAAAGCACATTGGTAATAATTTAACTCATACAGTTACTAAAAATACGAATTTAAAACGTAAAAAGGAAATTAATTAGCTTAACGAAAAACGAAACTGCGGGGTCTTACACCTTCCTGTGTAAGAACTCCACCAATACCTACACCGGAGGCATCACATTCAACTTCAAATATCTTACCAAAGCATGGTAAAGCAAGTACCGGTGCTTGAGTAAGTTTTGATTTGATATCTTCAAAGGCAGATTGAGCTTTAGTAGTCCATACAAAGGATGTCCCTTTGATCACTTCAGTCATAGGAGCCATAATAGTGCTGAAATTGCGAATAAATCTCCTGTAGAATGAAGCTAAACCATGAAAAGCTCTAACATCATGTATGCTCTTAGGTATAGGCCAAGACCGAATGGCTTCTACCTTACTTTCATCTACCTTTATACCATCTTCAGTTACAATATAACCAAGAAATGTAACTTCAGGAGTGAAGAAAGCACACTTCTTAAGGTTACCAAATAACTTCTCACGTTCCAAGGCAAGCATAACTTGAGTTAGGTGATCCTGATGCTCATGCTCATTCTTAGAATAAATCAGAATGTCATCAAAGTATACTACCACAAACTTTCCAATATAAGGTCTAAATACTTGGTTCATTAACCTCATGAAAGTACTAGGTGCATTAGAAAGACCAAAAGGCATTACCAACCATTCATAGAGTCCACCTTTTGTCTTGAAGGCTGTCTTCCATTCATCACCTTCTCTAATTCTGATTTCGTAGTAACCACTTCGAAGATCAATCTTTGAAAACACCTTGGAGCCATATAACTCGTCGAGCATATCTTCAAGTCTTGGTATAGGATACCTGTACTTGATTGTAATCTTGTTAATGGCCCTGTTATCAACACACATTCTCATTCCTCCATCTTTCTTTGGTACTAGAAGAGCTGGAACGGCACAGGGACTCAAAGACTCTCGAATCAATCCTTTTTCCTGCAACTCTGCAACTTGTCTTTGAATCTCATTAGTATCCATTGGGTTCATCCTATATGCTGGTTTGTTAGGTAGGACGGAACCAGGAATAAGATCAATGTGGTGTTGTATGTCTCTTTTTGGGGGTAAACCCGTGGGAATCTCATCAGGGAACACATGACAGAAATTTTCAAGGAGTGTCTTGGCAATGGGGTGAGTGGGTAGCATATGTTCTGTGATGGAGTCCTAGCTAGCCAAGACCTTGATCAAGATGTAACAAGTCCAAGTCGCCCAAGAACAAGGTCCCAAACCAAGAAGATGGCTCACCTTTAGCAAGAAGTTGAAACTAGCACAAACGAGATAACCGGCCAGCATAAGCCCAGTTTTGTGCACCTCATTTCTTAAGCTACATTGTGGCTTAAGTCTAATATTTTTGCATTTTTGATATCCTCATGAAGTTAGCTTTCAGGTTCAAGCATTGGTTTCACTTCATGCCTTCAAGAGGATAAGGATTCAAGGCATTCTTTCCATGACTGTCAAACAGGTCCAATTTTGCACGGTTAGAAGTTTTAGTTTAGATACTATGTTTAAAGTTGTTTTAACCTTAATTTCTTTCTTTGAAAGGTTAATACACACCCTAAGGCCTTGTCTCATGGCTTAAAATCCAAATCTTGGTCACTTTTGCTAAGGGAAAACCAAGCATTTCAGTCGGTCTTTTTCTGCCTGAACCCGGTTCAAGGATACCCGGCTGTTTACTTCATCACAAGGGTTTCCTCTTCTCTAGATGGATGAGTGGCACAACCCCCAATGCTGGCACACGTCCAAGGCAGCCTAGGGAAGAAAACAACCAATGAGGGAAGGGCTGCAAGAAGGCTTGTCTCTTGAATCTCATTGGTAGACAAGGAAGGTGCTAGCTTGCTTCTCATTGGACAGCCGCAAAGGGAGGTTCACTGTTCGGCTGTGCACATGGCTTTTGCTGAGTTTCCAAGCTATTTAGGCCTAAGTACAAGATAATCAAGTTGTATTAATCATTTGTCTTGCTTTCCTAGTTAGCTTAATGCACTTTGTTTAGTCTTAAGGGAGATTATCAAACCGGTTAGCTTAACCGGGTGTAATTAAGCCTAATACCTTTCCTACTGAGGAAGGAAAGCTAGAAGTGCTTGTGTGAGAGCTTGCTTAGCTTGGTTATTTTGCCGCCTATGTAAAACACACGAATAGAGAAAGCAAACACTTCAGATTTTGGTTGAATGAAAAACCATAGAGAGCATTTGAGGCTTTCACTCCAAACTCTTGCTTGCTTATCTTAGTTTAGGCCAAACTAAGTGGTGTCCAAGTGAGTCTTAACCTTGATTAAGTGGTGATTCTATATCTTAATCAAGCTTAAGGGCCCTAAACTCAAAGATTAGTGGTGTTTCTGTATCTAATCCTAGAGTTTAGTTTTATCTGAATCCATTTGATTAGCTTGAATCAAGTTAATCTCCTTCACCCATTGTGTTCTTCATTTCCAATCCCTAATACTTGAGTGTTCTTCATTCCCTTCCATTAATCCACTCTTTCTACCATCATTCCCGACCTTTCTCATGAGCTCAAGCCCACCAAAAGACTAGAAACACAATTCAAACTCAAGAACACCTAAACCGGCTAAAACTAGGCTTTCCTAGTTTCCGTGGGCAGAACTTTGGCACGGTGTGACCGTGCCTATCGGCACGCCCATGCCACTTCAGCTCGTTTGCTTCCTTTCAAATTTCAACCCCTTTGGTGTGAAGTTGCCTTGGGTCCTCTTTTCCCATGCACCTTTACATCATATTTGGTATCAGAGCTGAGTTTCATCTTGGCCTGGTATTGAATCCACGGATCCAACTTCCTTCTTTTCCATCTCTCAAACACTAGTCATCTTTGGGTTTTCCTTTGAACAAACACAAACATGAGTACTAGTATGAGCACAGAAGAGAAGCTTGACGCCATTTTGAAGAATAATCATGAGGTTACTTCTTCTGATCAAGAACTCAAGGCACAGAACGAGTACCTACGCAAGCAGTTGGGTACTTTTCTCAAGCAAAAGCAAAAGCTCAACGAAGAACCATCCCATTCTGCTTCACAAGGCCGAGAGCACGTGTTCAGTCACAACCTTGAATCCTCAAGTGATGAAGAGCCATTCAGGAGACCACGGCAAGAGCAAAGACGACAAGGTAACTCTAATGATTTTAGAGTTGAGATTCCAGAGTATGAAGGCAAGCTTGATCCAGAAGACTTCTTGGACTGGTTGCACATAGTGGAGAGGGTATTCGAATACAAGGACGTTCCAGAAGAAAAGAAAGTCAAGTTGGTGGCATTAAGACTACGTAAGTATGCTTCTTTATGGTGGACCAACTTGTGTGCTAAGAGAGTTAGGGAACGTAAGACTAAAATCAGAACTTGGGAAAAGATGAAACCAAGATGAAGGCTAGATTCCTACCCCCCACGTATGTTCAAGATTGTTATTCACAACTTCATAATCTGCGCCAAGGCAATCTTAGTGTTGAAGAATACACTAGAGAGTTTGAAAAGCTTGTGATTAAATGTGATTTGCAAGAACCGAAAGAGCAAACGATTGTAAGGTACTTGGGAGGACTTGATCCTAGGTACTCTAATGTTGTTGAATTGCAAGCTTATACCACCTTTGATGAGGTTTGCGTGCTTGCTCACAAAGTTGAGCAACAAAAGAAAGCTAAGCAAACTTTTAAGCCTCCACATCAAAAGCCTCCAATCCGGAACCAACTGATGGGGACCATCATGATCAAACTCCAAATGCACAACCAACAACTCCACACACCCCCTCAAGCCCCAAGGAAGTCAAGAACATCCATGCCTTAGTCAAGGAAGTCGTAGAGCATTCGGACAGAACATGGGCAGATTCAACCGGAAATTGGCCCGGTTTTGTGCATCTTTTGGGACTTGAAGGTGAGGGGATGAATGACTGCCTTGCCCCCTCTCTTTAAGTTTAAGATGTTAGGAATCCAATAAAACAAGTTGCAAAGGATTTGGAGGTCGTTTGGTTAGTCAATCAGCAAGATCTTTTCGAGTGCGCAGGCTGGGCGCCAAAACAGCAGCATCCGAATTAAGGAAGAAATGGGACCACCAGCTTAAGTCCACTCTTTCTGAAATTTTGCAGCATGAAAGGGGACATAAATATTTATCAAGCCAAGGGTTCAAATCCCATCCAAAGCACCCCCTTGTGTTGGTTTTACCTAGCCAAAAGGACAAGCAAAACACCCCTTTAACCGGTTTCTTCCTAGCCGGTACAAGTGGGTTGATTTCTTGGGTTTTGCTTCATCCACTTGCTGAATAGATTACTTTTTCTGCATTTTAGGACCATTATAAGCTTGACACATCACTTAGGAGGCATCATGGCCCCTAAAGAAGTAGATTAAGCTAGTAGTGATGTGTTAAGCTAGATGAGTGATGGATGTAATGTGTTTCCCTCTCCCAAATGTACTTGTCCTTGTTTTTACTGCATGGAAAGGGGGGGAACTCGGCCATAAGCTGATAAAAACCAGCTTGAGCCTCATTTTGGAACCAACTTGAATGAAATGCAATTGTGAGTTCTCAAACTCTCTCCGCAAAATTCCTAGTGTTGTATCTTGAGCTTGGCAACTCAAGTGGGTCTCTAGGTCTCTTTCTCTCAACTAGAAGGTGATTAAATTCTGTAACTAGTTGATACAAAGAGATTGCCCAAGTGTTCCCCAAGGGTGGCTTCTCGGATTATCCCTTGCAAGGTCACTTGACTATCCAAACTCTTGATTTCTCCTCTCCCTTGCTGTTTTTCCTTCTTCTTGTTTTATATTCCACTTTGAGGCAAGTTGTGAGTTGGTTTCTTCTTCTTACAACCCTCCATCAAATTGGTATCAGAGCTTAGGCTATCTTTCTTGGCCAAGCTTCCTTGCCCAAACACATCCCAAACACCCAAACTTACAAAACAGCCCAAGCACATCCTCCACAAATTTCAGTCGTGCCCAACCAGAGACTTGGCACGGGCACACCATGCCATATACGCACGACGGTGCCACAATTCCAGCCCAGACAACCTTTGCCAGCAGCTCAGCACGGTCAGGCCGTGCCTACCAGCACGACCGTGCCTACCCCTGCCCTCCCCAAAACACTCATTCTCCCTTCCAAAGCCGATATGTCTTCTAGCCTCACACCCGAATAAGTGGCCGAACAAGCCCTGAGGGAGAAAGCCGAGGTAGAAGCTCAACTAAAGTATCTCCAAAAGCAACTTGGGCAACTTATGGAAGAGAAGAGGAGAGGTTTATGGTGTTCAAAGAGCTCAAGCAAGCATCAAGACTCGGATGACTCCGAGGGAAGCAACCCCATTAGTGACTCAAGTGAAGGGGAGCTCGCACCAAGGTCCCAACGACATCAAAGGTCAAGGGGACGAAGCTTTGGAGACTTTAAAGTCGACATTCCGAAGTTCGAAGGACAACTAGACCCGGACATCTTCCTTGATTGGCTTCAAACGGTGGAAAGAGTATTTGAATACAAGGACATTCCGGAAAGCAAAAAGGTAAAGCTAGTAGCCTTGAAACTCCGTAAATATGCTTCCATATGGTGGTCTAATGTTGTGTCCAAGAGGGTGAGAAAGGGGAAAAGTAAGATAAAGACTTGGGAGCAAATGAAATCCAAACTTAAGGCCAAGTTCTTACCCCCACACTATCTTCAAGACAATTTCCTTAAACTCCACCACCTCCAACAAGGTTCAAAGAGTGTAGAGGAGTACACTAGGGACTTTGAACAACTTCTTCTAAAGTGTGATTTGAGGGAAGATGATTTCCAAACCTTGATTCGTTACTTGAGTGGGCTTGATGAACAAATTGCTCATGTAGTGGAATTGCACCCCTACACCTCCCTTGATGAGTTGAGTGCTTTAGCTCACAAGGTAGAAAAACAAAAGAAGCTCAAAGGCAAGAACCCCATCTCTAAGCCAACCCCACGGCCTTATGGCTTTCAAAAGCCCCCATTCACTCCTCAAAAACCTTCTCCACCCCCAAACCCGAAACCCCCTCAAACAGCCCCCCCACAAACACCATCTAAGCCACCATCAAAACCCCCTAGTAAAGTTCGATGCTTTCGTTGTCAAGGTCTTGGACATTACGCTTCCGAATGTCCAAACAAGAGAATGGTATCTCTAGCCGAATATCAAGAGTCATTAGAGGAGCCAGAGATTGAGGAAGAGAAAAATGGAGAAGAAAAGGAGGTGTACATGGCCGAAATGTTGGAAGAGGTAGAAGAGGGCCCGGATGAAGGGGAACTACTAGTGATTAGAAGGGCTCTAAGTGGGATTGCTACTCAAGACAACATGGAGCAAAGGGAGAGCATCTTCCATACAAGGTGCACCGTGAGTGGCAAGGTGTGTTCTCTCATCATCGATGGGGGAAGTTGTGCTAATGTGACCTCAAAAACCATGGAGGACAAACTCAAGATTCCGGTCACACCTCACCCAAATCCTTACACCATTCAATGGCTCAACCAAGGTAAGGGTTTGCAAATTACTACTCGATGTTTGCTTACTTTTTCCATTGGAAAGTCGTATAAAGATGAGATATGGTGTGACATAGTGCCTATGGATGCTTGCCATGTTCTTTTGGGCCGACCATGGCTCTTTGATAGAAGGGTGATGCATGATGGTCGAAAGAATACCTACACCTTCACAAAAGACAACAAGAAAATCACCCTCACTCCCCTCAAGCCTAGCCCACAAAAGAACCCTCAAGACAATCCCAAGTTGGATGTCTTTCTCACCACCTTACTCCACTCTCAACTCCATGAGTTCGAAGACTTTAAAGAGTGGATCCTCTTAGGCCAAGAACCGGCCAAGGTAAAGGAATCTCCCCATCCTTTACTTACCTCACTCCTACAAACCTTTGCCCACGTCTTCCCACAAGAAATACCTCATGGCCTACCCCCCAAAAGATCCATCCAACAAAAAATCGACCTCTTCCCGGGTGCCACCCTCCCAAATAGACCGGCCTACCGCATGAACCCTCAAGAGACACAAGAGGTTCAAAGACAAGTGGATGAGCTCCTAGCCAAGGGCTTGATCCGTGAGAGCTTGAGTCCATGTGCCGTTCCGGCTCTACTTGTGCCCAAGAAAGATGGGAGCATGAGAATGTGTGTTGATAGTAGAGCTATCAACAAGATCACCATCAAATACCGGTACCCTATCCCAAGGTTGGAGGATTTGCTAGATGAGCTTCATGGGGCCACTATATTCTCAAAGATTGATCTAAGAAGTGGCTATTATCAAATACGGATCTTTGAAAGGGGATGAATGGAAGACGGCTTTTAAAACCAAGGGTGGCCTATATGAGTGGCTTGTCATGCCCTTTGGTTTGACTAATGCACCAAGCACATTCATAAAGCTAATGAACCAAGTTCTCAAACCATTCATTGGGAGATATGTCGTTGTGTATTTTGACGACATTTTGGTGTATAGCCGTGGAGAAGAAGAGCACTCCAAGCACTTGCATGATGTTTTAAGTGACTTGGCAAAAGAGCAACTTTATGGCAACCTAGAGAAGTGCCACTTCTTCACTCCTCAAGTGAAGTTCTTGGGGTATGTGGTGTCGGCCGAAGGCATCCAAGTGGATGAAGAGAAGATCAAGGTCCATCCGTGAGTGGCCTACCCCCATGTCAATCCAACAAGTCCGGAGTTTCCATGGTTTGGCTTCCTTTTATAGGAGGTTTGTAAGCAATTTTAGCTCCATCATGGCACCCATGACCGAAATCCTTAAGGCCAAGCACTTTGAGTGGAATGAGAAGGCCCAACGTGCCTTTGAAGAGATCAAGGAGAGGCTTACTAGTGCACCCATCCTTGCACTACCTAGCTTTTCCAAAGTTTTTGAGGTAGAATGTGATGCGTCCGGGGTTGGCATCGGGGCCGTGTTGTCACAAGAGAAGAGGCCCATTGCCTATTTTAGTGAGAAGCTCAATGACGCCAAAAGGAAGTATTCTACATATGACAAGGAGTTCTATGCCTTAGTGAGGGCATTGGAACATTGGCGGCATTACTTGGTGGGAGGCGAGTTCATCCTCCACACGGATCATCAAGCCTTGAAGTTCATCCAAGGACAACATAAGCTCAATCCACGACATGCCAAGTGGGTAGAGTTCTTACAATCCTTCCACTTTGTGATCCACCACAAATCCGGCCAAATGAACAAAGGGGCCGATGCATTATCAAGAAGATATCTCTTGCTCTCTACTCTTGAATCCAAGGTACTTGGGTTTGAGTGCATCAAGGCTATGTATACCCAAGACGAAGATTTTAAGACCATCCTTGAAAAATGTTCTAGCCATGCCCACGGTCCTTTCCACCTAGAGGACGGATTCCTCTTCAAGGGAAACCGACTTTGCATTCCTAAATGTGGGTTTAGAGAGCTTTTGATTCAAGAACTCCATGGGGGAGCTCTAGCCGGCCATTTTGGAGTTGAGAAGACATGCTCTATGCTTAAGAAGCATTACTTTTGGCCCAAGATGTCAAGGGATGTGGAGCACTTCATTAAAAGATGCTCTACTTGCCAACTTGCTAAGGATCACATACGGCCTCAAGGTCTTTATACCCCCTTGCCGGTTCCTCAAGGGCCTTGGGAAGATATTAGCTTGGACTTCATCACGGGTTTACCAAGGACTCAAAGGCACAAAGACTCTATCATGGTAGTGGTTGATAGATTCTCCAAGATGGCCCACTTCGTGGCATGTCACACCACCTTTGATGCTTCACAAGTGGCCAATCTTTACTTCAAAGAGATTGTGCGGTTGCATGGAATACCAAGGAGTATGGGGTCCGATCGTGACACTAAGTTCTTGAGTCATTTTTGGCTCACATTATGGAGGAAGCTTGGTACTCATCTCAAATTCAGTACCTCATGCCATCCCCAAACGGACGGCCAAACCGAGGTAACAAACCGCACTTTGGGCACATTACTTCGGGTCTTGGTGAAGAAGAACATTAAAAGTTGGGATGAACTACTTTGCCATGCGGAGTTTACATTCAACCGAGCCCCAAGCAAGGCCACGGGCCTCTCACCCTTCCAAGTTGTGTATGGCAACAACCCACGGACTCCCATTGATCTTGTTCCTATTCCTAACCCCACTAAATTTAGTTGGGAAGCCGAGAAGAGAGCAAAGGAGGTCCAAGAGCTTCATGCTAAGGTGAGAGAAAGGATTGAGAAGTTCAATGAGCAAGCTAAGTCCTATGCCAACATGAAGAGGAGAGAAGCTCATTTTCAGCCCGGGGACCTAGTGTGGGTCCATTTAAGGAAAGAGAGATTCCCAAGCAAGCGGAAATCCAAGTTATTACCAAGGTCGGATGGGCCATTTGAAGTCCTTGAGAAAATTGGCCCAAATGCATACAAGATAGACCTCCTCGGAGACTATGGGGTGTCCGCCACTTTCAATGTGGCTGATTTAAGCCCATACTATGATGAAGAAGAAGAGATGCTGAGTTTGAGGTCAAACTCCATTCAAGCTGGGGGGAATGATGGGGACCATCATGATCAAACTCCAAATGCACAACCTGCAACTCCACACACCTCCTCAAGCCCCAAGGAAGTCAAGAACATCCATGCCTTGGTCAAGGAAGTCGTAGAGCATTCGGACAGAACATGGGCAAATTCAACTGGAAATTGGCCCAGTTTTGTGCATCTTTTGGGACTTGAAGGCGAGGGGATGAATGACTGCCTTGCCCCCTCTCTTTAAGTTTAAGATGTTAGGAATCCAATAAAACAAGTTTGCAAAGGATTTGGAGGTCGTTTGGTTAGTCAATCAGCAAGATCTTTCCAAGTGCGCAGGCTGGGCGCCAAAACAGCAGCATCCGAATTAAGGAAGAAATGGGACCACCAACTTAAGTCCACTCTTTCTGAAATTTTGCAGCATGAAAGGGGACATAAATATTTATCAAGTCAAGAGTTCAAATCCTATCCAAAGCACCCCCTTGTGATGGTTTTACCTAGCCAAAAGGACAAGCAAAACACCCCTTTAACCGGTTTCTTCCTACCGGTACAAGTGGGCTGATTTCTTGGGTTTTGCTTCATCCACTTGCTGAGTTGATTGCTTTTGCTGTATTTTAGAACCATTGTAAGCTTGACACATCATTTAGGAGGCATCATGGCCCCTAATGAAGTAGATTAAGCTAGTGGTGAGGTGTTAAGCTAGGTGAGTGATGGATGTAATGTGTTTCCCCTCTCCCAAATGTACTTGGCCTTGTTTTTGCTGCATGGGAAGGGGGAGGAGACTCGGCCATCCTAGCATAAAATCAGATGGCTTCTCATTGTGTAAACCAACTTTGAATGAATGAATTTATGAGTTCTCAAACTCTCTCTACAAAAACTGCTAGTGTTATATCTTGAGCTTGGCAACTCAAGTGGGTCTCTAGGTCTCTTTCTCTCAACTAGAAGGTGATTAAATTCTGTAACTAGTTGATACAAAGAGATTGCCCAAGTGTTCCCCAAGGGTGGCTCCTCGGATTATCCCTTGCAAGGTCACTTGACTATCCAAACTCTTGATTTCTCCTCTCCCTTGTTGTTTTTCCTTCTTCTTGTTTTAGATTCCACTTTGAGGCAAGTTGTGAGTTGTTTCTTCTTCTTACAACCCTCCATCACCAACCTTTTAACAAGGGGAGTTTCCAACCAGTTTCTAAGCCACAAAATCCCTCTCCTTTCAATCCACAAAGAACCCAAGCGCCACAAAAGGCCCCAGCAACCCCAATTCGACCAAACCCCAATCCTATGAGCACTAGAAGATGTTTCAAGTGCCAAGGACTAGGCCACATTGCTTCGGAGTGCCCAAACCGCAAGGTAATCATCTTGACCGAATGGAGAGCCGTGGATGATCAAGAAAAGGAAGGTGAAATAGAAGGTGAAACTGAAGAAGAACATGAAGAAAGTCAAGAAGAGGTTGAGGAGGAAGCTGATGAAGGTGAAATAGAAAGTCAAGAAGAGGAAGACCCTACTAAGCTCAAGGGGGTCAAGGAAGTGGCTAAACTTTGTGGAACAATCATGGCAATGCCCGACGAGTTGGCGCCGGATTCATTCAATCATAACCCGGTCTTTGTTACTTGTTTTGTGCAAGATTTGGTGGACCCACGGCTTGAGGGCCCACATAATATTTTAGCCTAAGATGTTAGCTTTCTAATAAGTCCAACCATGCTTAAATTGGATCTTATTTGGTTGGGCAACAAGGGACCTCAAAGGCCCAATGTCCAGGCGCAGGCCAGTCTGAGCAGTCTTCATTGTTTAGGCGATAACTTTCAAACGGCCGGGCCACATTGGGCAAACTTGTGCTTCTGGGAAACTACACATCTAGGGCTTTCCAACAAGCCCACAATCACGCAATTTGGCCCAGTAAATCGCGAGATATAGCTGTCCAAAGTCAGAGCTGCTGCAAGGGTGTGAGTGCATTAAAGAAGGAGGATGTTTGGTGTTCCCATTCGGTTCATGAACCTTTTCAGCTGCATTTGGACTTGAGACCCTTCTTATACCATGGGGTTAATGTAATTTATGCAGCCAAGGAGTTGTGGCATCTCAAGGAACTCATCTTTTCCCCTTCCCCTTGATTATTTGTAACGGACACATTAATGTGTCCTTTGGTGTGCCCTATGTTTATTTCTTGTAACTTATGCCCTTTCATTTGTGTTGTTCTCTACTATAAAAGGGGCTAGGTGTGTGGGTTGAGGGATGATCAGCTTGTACTCCAATTTCAAAGTAATACTAAGCCCTTGAGTGTTCTCTAGTGTGCTTTCTTGAAATCCTAGTTCTATATCTTAAGGTTGGCTACCTTAAGTGGTGCTCTAGGTTCTTTTTGCTCTCCTAGGTGGTGAATCTTCTATATTCTAGATTGGGTAAAAAGAATAGCCCAAGACTAAGGCTTGCGTGGCTCCCAAGTGGGATTATCTCAAACCAAAGTCTTGATTTATCCTCCCTTCACCTTTACCTTCGCTCCTTCATCACCCCCACATCCTACCCTTATTCTTTGAATTTGGTCACTTTGGACTCTCATATACATCATTTGGTATCGGAGCTAAGGTTGGCATTTGACCAAGTTTGCCGCCCAAACACATTTCCCAAACAAAAACACAAAAATAACTCAAACCAGCAAAACCGTGCAAAAACCGAGCATCCGCAGGCAGAAAGTTGGCACGTCCCCCCCGTGCTCCCAAGCACGACCGTGCCACCCTTGTTTTCCTGCATTCTGCAAGGCAGCATTCAAGCACGGTTCCCCAGTGCCTAGCTGCACGACCGTGCCCTCCCTCCTCTTCTCCAAAACAGCCTTTTTCTAGCCTAAACACATAACCCACAAAGAACCCTTAAGCATTCATCCATCATGATTTCTCTTGGGAACTTGCGAAAAGAGATTGCTTTGATTGAAAAGGAGATGGTCATCCTTGAAACTCCAAAGTTTCGTGGCCAAAAAGAAGATTTCCCGTACTGGATTTCCAAAGTGGATCAAGTCTTCACTCGCTAGAATATTGACGAGCAAGAGAAGTTTAAGATGGTTATCAAGAAGCTCTGAGGCCATGCGCTTGATTGGTGGGAAAAGTACAAGTATAAGAGGAAGAAGAGAGGGAAAAGTAAGATCACAACATGGGTTAAGTTAAGAGGTAAATTAATGGATACTTTCGCTCCAACCTCTTACTTACACAAGCATCCTTTTCTTTCCTTTGAGGTAAACGGCTTTAATTCCTCTTCTAAAAACCTCCATTTCAACAAGGGAAGTCTAATGAGTGCTTGTAACTCTAGCTCTACTTCCTTCTTTTATTTGGAGAAACTTAACCCCAAAAAAGATGAAGAGATCCTTGGAGAAAAAACTTCAAGCCTAGTTGACCTACCTCCTGTTTTTGATGACTATGGTGATGATGAGACCTTTGAACTTGAGGGACAAGAGGACTATTCATGTCCTTTGCCACTTGTGCTAGATCACCATTTAGATAAGGGAATAGCATGTGTTGCTCACTTTGATCCTTGTTGTGACAATTTCATTGTTCCATTATCCCCACAATTAGAACCTGAACTAGACGAAATTATAACCATGGGGGAACAAATAGGAAACACAAGTGAGGGACAACCAAGAGGGATAGATAAGGAAGGCGAAAATGGAGAACCCTTGATCTTTAAAGAAGGATGTCATGAAAACCATGAGGTGAATTGTGACCTACCTCCAATATTTGATCAACTTGAAATTGAAGAACTCCAAGTGTCCGATTTGGAGCTATGTGGGGTTGTCGAAGGAATTGAGGAACTCTTGAGTCGAGCAGAATGCCCTCATTCACAACAAGAATTGAGGACAATTCTTTTCGAGGAGAGAGGGATTGATGTATATTTTCAAGGGGATCATTCTCATTCTTTATACTCAACTTCAAGGGAGATAAGTTTCAAACAGGTTCATGCATGGCAAGTGATGCATATTTCCATATGCATCATTTTTATTCAACTCCAATTTCAAAGAAGAAAAGGGTCAAAGAAGATCATGCTTGGAAGTGTGCTTATTTGGTCTTCTTAAGTGAGTTCAAAGACTCGCGACACTATGGAGAGGTCAAAAAGAGGTTAAACTTTGCTAGAAATTTGGTGCCGAATTCATCCCTGCGGAACCCGATTTTTGTGACCATTTTTGGACAAGCTCAAGTGGACCCACAACTTGAGGGCCCATGTGCTTTTGAAGCTTAAGATGTCAGCTTTAAAATAAGCCCAATTTTATTTAATTTGGACATCATTTGATTGGGCAAAATATCACTCAAAGATACGTTGTGCTGATCCAATCCAGTCTAAGATAGGTGCATTGTTTGGGCCATAACTTTCAAACCGCTTATCCAAATTGAGCAAATGAGCCCATTCTGGAAAATAGACTTCCAGGGCTTTCTAACAAGCCCAAGAACGCGTGATTTGGCCGAGTATTCTGGAAGTTATGCTCTGTTGAAGTTGAGGCAGTTGCAAGGATTAATGCTGGGAATATGAAGAGTCTTAGGTTACATATATTTGTGTGGCTGATATTGTGCACGTTTTAGATGCTTCTAGATTGATGTAATCAGCTGCAAAAATCCTAGAATATTCCTTGTAACCTCCCCCACCCCCTTTTATGATGTGTCTTTTCATTTTTCTTAGACTTTTCATTAGCTAGTTTTAATTGTTAGGAGTTATTTGAGTCTTTTGATTGTCTTTTGCTGAGTCTATAAAAGGGGAGGGGCATGTGAAGCTAATCATTCAGCATTGTAAGAGATTTCCAAAGTAATACAAGCACCTTTGAGAGTGATTCTCATTTGTGTCTCAAAAATTCCTAGTTCTATATCTTGAATTTGGCTAATTCAAGTGGTGTTCTAGGTTCTCTTCTTTTCCAATTGGAGTGATTCCTTGGTTAAGACAAGAGAATTAGCCCAAGATCAAGTCATTGAGTGGCTCCGTGAAGGATTATCTCAATTACAAGATCTTGTTCTATCCCTTTTTCTTGTGTAGTGAAGTTCTTCATCCATCTCATCCATCTTTCATTTCTCTTTCCAATTTGGCTTATTTGAGTTGGAGTTTGATTTGGTTCACTTGCCCACCCACATATACATCAATTGGTATCAGAGCCAAGGCTTTTAAGTGACCCACATCATACCCAAACACATCCCAAAAAGCCAAAATACAAAAAAAAAAAAAGAGGCACAAACCGGCAATCCGAAGTCTTGAAGACCAGAGAAGCAGCACGGTGCCCCCGTGCCACCATACACGACCGTGCCATATCATTTTTCCAGGAATCTTCAAGTCGAGACGGAGCACGGTGCCCCCGTGCCACCAAGCACGACCATGCCACGGTAAGTTTCTGCATTTCTTCAAGTCGAAGCATAGCACGGCCTGCCCGTGCCCCCTTGCACGACCGTGCCACCTTTGCCACAGCCAACTTTCGTTTCAAATCAATCCACGAAGAACCCTAGACCTCATCCTTTATGTCGTCTTCAAAGAACTTGGAGAAAGAACTAGCTCTTATTGATATTGGATATGCTTGCTTTGCAATTCCAAAATTTCATGGCGAAAAGGAAGAGTTCACAGGTTGGTTATCTAAGGTGGAACGAGTTTTTGCTTGTTGTATCCTTAATGACCAACAGAAGTTCGAAGTGGTTATTTCAAGATTGAGAGGTTGTGCACTTCAGTGGTGGAATAAATATAAGTTTGAGCGAAAAAAGAAAGGAAAAGAAAAGGTGAGAACTTGGAAGAAATTGAGTAGTAAGTTGAAGGGTTCCTTTTACCCATCCACTTACATGCCCATGAAAGAAAGTATCTCCGTTAAGCTCACGGGTTCATTCCCTTCCACCCCACAAAAAGAACCAACCCCACAAATGATCTTTCCCCCACAACCTAGGAGGTGTCTCAAGTGCCAAGGGCTTGGACACTTATCCACGGATTGCCCAAACAACGAGGTCATTACCTTGGAAGAAAGGAAAGCCGTGGAAGAAGAGAACGATCAGGAGGAAAGCCTTGAAGAAGAAATTGAACTCAAGGTTGAAAAAGAAGAAATACTTCCCTTAGAGAAGGTTTCTCAAAAGCCAAACAAAGATGAAGAGATCCTTGGAGAAAAAGGGTCGGGCCTAGTTGACCTACCTCTTGTTTTTGGTGACTGTGGTGATGAAGAGACCTTTGAACTTGAGGCCCAAAGATCCGAGTTGAAGCAAGAAGAGATTGTGCAAGAAATTGAGCAATCCTTCACCCAAGAAGGGTGCCAAGAAGATAATGAGGTGAATTTGAGCATAACCCCAAGAATTGAAGAGCATGTAGTTAAAGACCTTGAAGTGATGAAGCCATGTAGGGTTGCTGAAAAGTTTGAGCAACTCTTGACCCAAGAAGAATTCACCTTAACCCCCATTCAACCTTCCCAACCCTTCAAACCACAAAAGGACCGACAAGCCTTAACCCTCATTCATCCTTCCCAAACCCTTGCCCCCAAAGAAGATTTCCCACTTCCGCCTCTTCTCCTCACCAGATATGACCCGTTTTATCATCCTCCCCTCACCCTCTTCTATATCTCTCTAGAGGTGATGCCCTTTGACCACTTCCTACAAGAGCTCCCATTTCATAAGCATGCCTCCCTTCATGAGAAGCTTGCCAACCCTTTGAGTTTGAGGACAAACTCAAAACAACCCGGGGAGTATGATGCATATTTCCATATGCATCATTTTTATTCATTGATGTAGATGTGGGTGGGCAAGTGAACCAAATCAAACTCCAACTCAAATAAGCCAAATTGGAAAGAGAAATGAAAGATGGATGAGATGGGTGAAGAACTTCACTACACAAGAAAAAGGGATAGAACAAGATCTTGTAATTGAGATAATCCTTCACGGAGCCACTCAATGACTTGACCTTGGGCTAATTCGCTTGTCTTAACCAAGGAATCACTCCAATTGGAAAAGATAGAGAACCTAGAACACCACTTGAATTAGCCAAATTCAAGATATAGAACTAGGAATTTTTGAGACACAAATGAGAATCACTCTCAAAGGTGCTTGTATTACTTTGGAAATCTCTTACAATGCTGAATGATTAGCTTCACATGCCCCTCCCCTTTTATAGACTCAGCAAAAGACAATCAAAAGACTCAAATAACTCCTAACAATTAAAACTAGCTAATGAAAAGTCTAAGAAAAATGAAAGACACATCATAAAAGGGGGTGGGGGAGGTTACAAGGAATATTCTAGGATTTTTGCAGCTGATTACTTCAATCTAGAAGCATCTAAACGTGCACAATATCAGCCACACAAATATATGTAACCTAAGACTCTTTATATTCCCAGCATTAATCCTTGCAACTGCCTCAACTTCAACAGAGCATAACTTCCAGAATACTCGGCCAAATCACGCGTTCTTGGGCTTGTTAGAAAGCCCTGGAAGTCTATTTTCCAGAATGGGCTCATTTGCTCAATTTGGATAAGCGGTTTGAAAGTTATGGCCCAAACAATGCACCTATCTCAGACTGGACTGGATCAGCACAACGTATCTTTGAGTGATATTTTGCCCAATCAAATGATGTCCAAATTAAATAAAATTGGGCTTATTTTAAAGCTGACATCTTAAGCTTCAAAAGCACATGGGCCCTCAAGTTGTGGGTCCACTTGAGCTTGTCCAAAAGTGGTCACAAAAATCTGGTTCCGCAGGGATGAATTCGGCACCAAATTTCTAGCAAAGCTTAACCTCTTTTTGACCTCTCCATAGTGTCGTGAGTATTTGAACTCACTTAATAAGACCAAATAAGCACACTTCCAAGCATGATCTTCTTTGACCCTTTTCTTCTTTGAAATTGGAGTTGAATAAAAATGATGCATATGGAAATATGCATCAGCAAGGCTCCTCTTTGCCTCCAATATTTGAATTTCATGACAAAAGACACTTTATGGAGTTCTATTTGAACTTCAAAGTGCCTTTTCCAAACGGGTTTTCCAAATGGGGATCAAGAGTACCTTGCATTTCAATGTTGGAGACCATCAAGCCCACTCTCCTACGCTCTTTTCTCAGCTCAAGGAAGACCCTACTAAGCTCAAGGGGGTCAAGGAAGTGGCTAAACTTTGCAGAACAATCATGGCAATGCCCGACGAGTTGACGCCGGATTCATTCGTCTTTGTTACTTGTTTTGTGCAAGATTGGGTGGACCCACAGCTTGAGGGCCCACATAATATTTTAGCCTAAGATGTTAGCTTTCTAATAAGTCCAACCATGCTTAAATTGGATCTCATTTGGTTGGGCAACAAGAGACCTCAAAGGCCCAATGTCCAGGCGCGGGCCAGTCTGAGCAATCTTCATTGTTTGGGCCATAACTTTTCCACGGCTGGTCCAAATTGAGAAAACTTGTGCTTCCTGAAAACTACACATCCAGAGCTTTCCAACAAGCCCAAAATCACGCAATGTGGCCCAGTAAATCGCGAGATATGGCCGTCCAAAGTCAGAGCTGCTGCAAGGGTGTGAGTGCATTAAAGAAGGAGGATGTTTGGTGTTCCCATTCGGTTCATGAACCTTTTCAGCTGCATTTGGACGTGAGACCCTTCTTATACTAGGGGGTTAGTGTAATTTATGTAGTCAAGGAGTTGTGGCATCTCAAGAAACTCATCTTTTCCCCTTCCCCTTGATTACTTGTAACCGACACATTAATGTGTCCTTTGGTGTGCCCTATGTTTATTTCTTGTAACTTATGCCCTTTCATTTGTGTTGTTCTCTACTATAAAAGGGGCTGGGCATGTGGGTTGAGGGATGATCAGCTTGTACTCCAATTTCAAAGTAATACTAAGCCCTTAAATGTTCTCTAGTGTGCTTGCTTGAAATCCTAGTTCTATATCTTAAGGTTGGCTACCTTAAGTGGTGCTCTAGGTTCTTTTTACTCTCCTAGGTGGTGAATCTTCGATATCCTAGATTGGGTAAAAAGAATAGCCCAAGACTAAGGCTTGCGTGGCTCCCAAATGGGATTATCTCAAACCAAAGTCTTGATTTATCCTCCCTTCACCTTTACCTTCGCTCCTTCATCACCCCCACATCCTACCCTTATTCTTTGAATTTGGTCACTTTGGACTCTCATATACATCATTTGGTACCAGGCTAAGGTTGGCATTTGACCAAGTTTGCAGACCAAACACATTTCCCAAACAAAAACACAAAAACAACTCAAACCAGCAAAACCCTGCAAAAGCCGAGCATCCGCAGGCAGAAAGTTGGCACGTCCCCCCCGTGCTCCCAAGCACGACCGCGCCACCCCTTGTTTTCCTGCATTCTGCAAGGCAGCATTCAAGCACGGTTCCCCAGTGCCTAGCTGCACGACCGTGCCCTCCCTCCTCTTCTCCAAAACAGCCTTTTTCTAGCCTAAACACATAACCCACAAAAAACCCTTAAGCATTCATCCGTCATGATTTCTCTTGGGAACTTGCGAAAAGAGATTGCTTTGATTGAAAAGGAGATGGTCATCCTTGAAACTCCAAAGTTTCGTGGCCAAAAAAGAAGATTTCCCTTACTGGATTTCCAAAGTGGATCAAGTCTTCAGTCGCTACAATATTGACGAGCAAGAGACGTTTAAGGTGGTTATCAAGAAGCTCCGAGGCCATGCGCTTGAATGGTGGGAAAAGTACAAGTATAAGAGGAAGAAGAGAGGGAAAAGTAAGATCACAACATGGGTTAAGTTAAGAGGTAAATTAATGGATACTTTCGCTCCAACCTCTTACTTGCACAAGCATCCTTTTCTTTCCTTTGAGGTAAACGGCTTTAATTCCTCTTCTAAAAACCTCCATTTCAACAAGAGAAGTCCAATGAGTGCTTGTAACTCTAGCCCTATGATGTATATGTGGGTGGTAAGTGAACCAAATCAAACTCAAATAAACCCAAATGAGAATTGAACCGAAGTAAAGAGAAAATGGAAGGTTGATTGAGATGGAATGAAAATAATAACAAAAAAAGAACAAAGGATAAACAAGACCTTGCACTTGAGATAATCCTTTGCGGAGCCACTCAAGGACTTGATCTTGGGCAAATCCTCTCGTCTTCACCAAGGAATCACTCCAATTGGAAAAAAAAAGAGAACCTAGAACACCACTTGAACTTGCCAAAATTCAAGATATAGAACTGGGGATTTTTTTTTGGACACAAATGAGAATCACTCTCAAGGTGTTTGTACTACTCTTGGAAAAGCTTACAACTCTGAATTTAAATGCAACTACATAACCCACCTATTTATAGGCTAAACAAAGATAACTAGAAGACTTAAAAACTCCTACTAATTAAAACTAGAAAATTGAAAAGGCTTGGAAAATGGAAAAGACTCAACATAAAGGGGTGGGGGAGGTTACGAAGAATATTCTAGGCTTCCAATCAGCTGAAGACATCCATCTAGAACACTCCAATTCGTGCATGATGTCATCCACATGATGTCATGTAACCAAAGTCTCTTCATTTGCCCAGCATTTAATCCTTGCAGCAGCCTCCACTTCAACTGAGCATAACTCTCAGCACACACGTCCAAATCAGGTGATTCTGGTCTTGTTGGAAAGCCATAGAAATCTATTTTCCAGAATGGGCTCACTTGCGCAATTTGGATAAGTAGATCAAAAGTTATGGTCCGAACATTACACCTATATCAGAACTAAACTGGAGCAGGACATGTCTTCTTTGAGTAATATTTAGCCCAACCAAACGACGTCCAAATTAAACATAATTGGGCTTGTTTGAAAGCTGAGATCTTAAACTTCAAAACCATGTGGCCCCTCAAGTTGTGGGTCCACTTGAGCTAGTCCAAAAAATGAGCACAAAAAAAAAAATTACCTTCCGCAGGGATGAATCGGGCACCAATTCTTCCGGAAGGAATACGAGTTTTATCCAGATTTTCGCCACTTGCTTGACTACTTCGTGGTGTCTAAAGTCCTTGAACTCATATAATAAGAGAAAATATGAGAGTTCCCATGCACGCTCTTGTTTGACACTTTTCTTCTTGGAAGTTGACCTTAAATAAAAATGATGCATATGGGAATATGCATCACCCTACTTCCTTCTTTTATTTGAAGAAACTTAACTCCAATAAAGATGAAGAGATTTTTGGAGAAAAAGCTTCAAGCCTAGTTGACCTACCTCTTGTTTTTGATGACTATGGTGATGATGAGACCTTTGAACTTGAGGGACAAGAAGACTATTCATGTCCTTTGCCACTTGTGCTAGATCACCATTTAGATAAGGGAATAGCATGTGTTGCTCACTTTGATCCTTGTTGTGACAATTTCATTGTCCCATTATCCTCACAATTAGAACCTGAACTAGACGAACTTATAACCATGGGGGGACAAATAGGAAACACAAGTGAGGGACAACCAAGAGGGATAGATAAGGAAGGCGAACATGGAGAACCCTTGATCTTTAAAGAAGGATGTCATGAAAACCATGAGGTGAATTGTGACCTACCTCCAATATTTGATGAGCTTGAAATTGAAGAACTCCAAGTGTCCGATTTGGAGCTATGTGGGGTTGTCGAAGGAATTGAGGAACTCTTGAGTCAAGAAGAATGCCCTCATTCACAACAAGAATTGAGGACAATTCTTTTCGAAGAGAGAGGGATTGATGTATATTTTCAAGGGGATCATTTTCATTCTTTAAACTCAACTTCAAGGGAGGTAAGTTTCAAACAAGTTCATGCATGGCAAGGCTCCTCTTTGGTTCCAATATTTGAATTTCATGACAAAAGACACTTTATGGAGTTCTATTTGAACTTCAAAGTGCCTTTTCCAAATGGGTTTTCAAATGGGGATCAAGAGTACCTTGCATTTCAATGATGGAGACCATCAAGCCCACTCTCCTACGCTCCTTTCTCAGCTCAAGGAAGACCCTACTAAGCTCAAGGGGGTCAAGGAAGTGGCTAAACTTTGCAGAACAATCATGGCAATGCACGATGAGTTGGCGCCGGAATCATTCAATCATAACCCGGTCTTTGTTACTTGTTTTGTGTAAGCTTTGGTGGACCCACGGCTTGAGGGCCCACATAATATTTTAGCCTAAGATGTTAGCTTTCTAATAAGTCCAACCATGCTTAAATTGGATCTCATTTGGTTGGGCAACAAGAGACCTCAAAGGCCCAATGTCCAGGCGCAGGCCAGTCTGAGCAGTCTTCATTGTTTGGGCCATAAGTTTCAAACGGCTGGTCCAAATTGGGCAAACTTGTGCTTCCTGGAAACTACACATCCGGGCTTTCCAACAAGCCCAAAATCACGCAATTTGGCCCAGTAAATCGCGAGATATGGCCGTCCAAAGTCAGAGCTACTGCAAGGGTGTGAGTGCATTAAAGAAGGAGGATGTTTGGTGTTCCCATTCGGTTCATGAACCTTTTCAGCTGCATTTGGACGTGAGACCCTTCTTATACCAGGGGGTTAATGTAATTTATGCAGCCAAGGAGTTGTGGCATCTCAAGGAACTCATCTTTTCCCCTTCCCCTTGATTATTTGTAACCGACACATTAATGTGTCCTTTGGTGTGCCCTATGTTTATTTCTTGTAACTTATGCCCTTTCATTTGTGTTGTTCTCTACTATAAAAGGGGCTAGGTGTGTGGGTTGAGGGATGATCAGCTTGTACTCCAATTTCAAAGTAATACTAAGCCCTTGAGTGTTCTCTAGTGTGCTTTCTTGAAATCCTAGTTCTATATCTTAAGGTTGGCTGCCTTAAGTGGTGCTCTAGGTTCTTTTCGCTCTCCTAGGTGGTGAATCTTCTATATCCTAGATTGGGTAAAAAGAATAGCCCAAGACTAAGGCTTGCGTGGCTCCCAAGTGGGATTATCTCAAACCAAAGTCTTGATTTATCCTCCCTTCACCTTTACCTTCGCTCCTTCATCACCCCACATCCTACCCTTATTCTTTGAATTTGGTCACTTTGGACTCTCATATACATCAGGTGGTGTTTGAGATTCCACCTGGATAGCTAATATCCACCCTCTAAAAGCTCTAAATTCATGATAAGAGGCTTTTAAAAGAGGTTCAGTAAATGTAAGTAACAGATCCAAACATTCTAGTTTCTTTTATGGCTTATTGCTATGGAGTTCAAAGGGGGGTAAATGGACTAAGGTGATCTTCTTTCCTCCTTTAGAGAAAGGGTATGTGTTTAGAAAACCATTATGCATCACCTTTTGATCATACATCCACTATCCACCCAGTAAGGCATGGCATACATTAATAGGAATTACATCACACCATAACTCATCTTGGTAATTCTTTCCAATGGAGAAGGAAATTAAGCACCTAGAGTTAACTTTTAACCATTTACTTTGCTTTAACCATTGGATGTTATGAGGATGTGCATAGGTCATGGATTGAAGGCCTGGTTTCTCAATCATGCTAAGGTAAACCACATTAGCACAACTTCCTCAATCAATGGTTAATGAATATACTTTCCCTTGAATCATATATCTAGAGTGAAACATGTTCTCCCTTTATTCATATTTAAAACCCTTTTAGCCACTCAACACTCTCCATAAAAGAAACATTTCACCCTTGTCAGCTACCTCCTCAACTTGTTATTGGTTTTCCTCCTAATCATCCATCACATCTTCCTCCTTTTCATCCTTAACCTCAATCTCTTTCATGACCTCCCACTCAACCAAAGTGATCACCTCTCAGTTTAGGCAGCCCACAGTCAAGTGTCCAAGTCCTTGGCACTTAAAACAGCTTTTAATGCTCAAAGGGCTAGGATTGGATTTGTTTTGTGAAGGTAGGCTTTCTATGGAACTAGGGTTCTTTGCGGTGTGGAAGGGACTGATGCCATGGGTTTTGAAAATTGAATGGGGCTCCCCTTATTAACGGGATGGTTTTAGGTGGGGGTTCAGGAAACTGACATTTGAATGGCCTAGACTTCCTTTATTACTCAACCTTGTGGGCTAAGACATAAACTTCATCAAAGGTTAAGTATTGCTGAAATTCAACCATATTGGCATACTTAGATTCAAGTCCTCCTAAGTACCTAACAAATGGTTTGCTCTTCAGGTTCCTAAGTGTCATAGTTGATTCAGAGTTTCTCAAACTCTTTTGTGTATTCTTCAATGTTCAAGCTACCTTGGATCAAATTATGAAGGTGGGAGTAGCTATCTTGGATGTAAGTTGAGGGTAGAAATCGTGAGCTGAGCTTAGCCTTCATTTTCTCCTATGTTTTGATTTTGCATTTTCAATTTCTTACTCTTTTGGGACATATGTTTATCCACCAAACAGAAGCATAGTTTCTTAGCATAAGAGCTATCAAGTTCACCTTCTTATCTTCAGGAACTTCCTTATAGTCGAAGATATGCTCAACCGTATGCAACCACTATAGAAACTCATCTGGATCCAACTTGTCTTCAAATTTCAGAATTTCAACTCTAAAGTCATTAGAGATAGCCAGTTGCCTTTGTTCTCTACTTCCCCTCCTTAGAGGCTCCTCCTCACTAAAAGAACTCAAGGGGTTACTTGCTGCTCCACCTTCTTCACTGTGGACATAATCGGTGGAACTAGCACACACTTTCTATTTTTGCTTCATCATTTAGCACAATTGTACTCATTTTGATTCTTGACTTCTTGGTTAGAATCCTTAAGTTCTTGATTAGAAGCTGATATAGCTAGGTTATTCTTCAATATAACTTCAAGTTTCTCTTCTAAGCTCATACTCACACTCATGCCTGATTCAGGAGTAAACGGATTGTGTTTGAGGGAATGTGTTTAGGTTATTTTGGAACATGTTGGTTGCTTTCAACTGTAAGGAGAAACTTAGCTCTGATACTAGTATTGAGGGATGCATGCACAAAATCAACTCATACTCAAGGAGAATGCAAGTTATATATGAACAAACTAGATTCTTGCTTTGAGTTTAAGATGATTTCAAATGCAGGGAAACAAGAAGCAATGAAACTATACTTGATTCTTGGATATAAAATCATCACTAAGACCTACTCTGGGGTCCTTAATCTTGAGTAGAATACAGAAACACCATCTAAACAAGAATCAATACTCACTTGATCACCACCTAACTCGGCCTAAGCTAGGATAAGCAAGTAAAGTGTTTAAGTTTGTCAGAGGAGCAAATGCTTTACTCTTTCATTTAATACTCAAAGCTGATTATACAAAGTGAGCTCCTTGCTATCTTATACACACAATCACCTTTTTTTTTTAACAAGGGTAAATAGAACCAAAAGGGATGTTAAGTACCTCTTCTCACAAGAGTGCACCCAACAACGTCATCTGCTAAAATAGCCCTAAGAGTAGGAGAAAAACAAGTGTTTGAAGAGAAGGACGTTGTAACCGAGTGTCCAAACTTGGAAAGCCAATCAAGTACCATATTTGCTTCCCTGAAAATGTGGGTGATGAGTAAATTGATACCTTGAGCATGCCAGATATGTATGTCTTTGATAATATTTGATATTTGCTAAGGAATTTGGATCTTTCCTTTTAGTGCTTGAATTGCTATCTTATTATCACCTTCAATAGCTATCTTCTTGAACCCTGCCTGAATTGCTGCTTGTAGTCTGATGTAAAGGTCAATGGGTATGAATACACACACCAACCTCACACCAAAGAAGACCAAAATTCCAGAATGCTCACGGACTGAAGTGGCACGGCCGTGCTAGGAGGCATGGGTACACCGTGCTATATTGCTGCCCCAAAAACTAGAATTGCCTAGTTTTACACGGTTTGAGAGCTTTTTAACTCTAGCTGGTTTTCTAGCTTTTTCGTGAAGTGGACATGGCGGAAATGGATGTGAATGATAGTAGAAAGAGTAGAGTAATGAGGGGAAATGATGAACACGATTAGTGGAAGTGATTACCTTGAACAATCAAACAAGCAACTTCACTAATGAACCGTGTGGGATGAACTGGGATGAGATAAGACTAAACCCTTGGATTGGATACAGAAATCACCACCAACCTTTGAGTTTAGGGCCCTTAATCTTGGTTAAGATACAGAATCACCACTTAATTAAGGTTAAGCCTCACTTGAACACCACTTAGTTTGGCCTAAACTAAGATAAGCAAGCAAGAGTTTTGGAGAGAAAGCCTCAAATGATCTCTACGGTTTTCATTCAACAAAAACTAAGGTGTTTTCCATATGGCCGTGACTTGCCTTTTGTTACTTGCCTCACAACATTTCCTAATCAGCAAGCAAGCTTAGCAAGCACCTCACTTTACCCTCCTAGGGAGGAAAGGTGTTAATTAGCTCTAATTGCCACAGTTAGAGCTAATTGGTTACAAGCATGCTTAAGGCTAATCAAAATACACTTAAACCATCAAAGAAAGCAAGACAAATGAATATTACAACATAATTAACTTGTCCTTAAACTCAATCAGCTTCAAAGGCAGCAAAAGGACCATGTGCTCAGCCGAAAAGTGGTTTCCCCTTCACGGCTAGCCAATAGCAAGCAAGGAACATCTTCCCTTATCTCTCCCTTCTCATTGGCCATTCTTTTCAAGGTTGCAGCTGATGATTGTCGCCTTGGGGTGTGTGCCCAGCCTTGGAAGACGTGCCAACTCAGTTGAAGAGGAGGAAACCCACCGGTGGAGGTAAAAGAAAACCGTGACACCAAACTGGGTTCAAGGGCAGTTTTGTACCCGGTTTTCAGACCAAGTTTAACCAAAGCAAAAGTGGGTATGATCTGGATTTTAATCATGGGGGGGAAGTTCAAGGTGTGCAGAAATGCCCCCAATTAAGAAATTAAGGTTAAACAAGGTTTAAGTAGGGTAATCACACCTAAACTTTCAACCGTGCAGAATTGGACCAAATCTGGCCGGTTGGGGAAATGCCTTTGACCCTCCATCCTCTTGTGGCATGATTTGAAATCAATGCTTGGACTTGAAAGCTAACATCCTGAGGATTCCAAAAATGCAAAAATATTGACCTTAAGCCACAATGTAGCTTAAGAAATCAGATGCACAAAACCGGGCTTATGCTGGCCGGTTATCCCATTTGTGCTAGTTTCAACTTCTTGCCAAAGGTGAGCCATCTTCTTAGTTTGGGACCTTGTTCTTGGACGATTTGGACTTGTTACACCTTGATCAAGGTCTTGGCTAGGTAGGACTCCATCATCCTCCCCTTGTTCAAAAGATTTGACCCTCAAATCTGGTGGGGAAGTGTCCGGATAGAAGGGGCTCAAATCAGCCACATTAAAGGTGGCTGAAACCTCAAAATCACCAGGGAGATCAATCTTATAAGCATTTTCGTTGATCCTCTCCAAGACTTCAAATGGACCATCAGCTCGTGGCATGAGTTTGTTTTTCCTTTTAGAAGGAAAACGTTCCTTTCTCAAATGGATCCATACTAAGTCTCCTGGTCGAAAGACAATCTTTCTCCTATGCTTGTTGGCGTGTGCTTCATAGGCTGCATTAGTCTTCTCAATTCGTGCCTTCACCAACTCATGGAGCTTTTGAATCTCTTTCACTCTTTGTGTTGCATGAACATGGGGCTTTTGGTCTTGGGGCCGTGGGATGAGATCATTTGGACTCAAAGGATCAATCCCATACACCACCTTGAATGGTGAAAGACCAGTAGCCTTACTAGGTGCCTTATTGTATGCAAACTCAGCATATGGCAAGAGTAAATCCCAGGCTTTAGCATTTGGTTTAATCAAAGCCCTTAGGAGAGTTCCTAGGGTTCGATTGGTTACTTCTGTTTGGCCATCAGTATGGGGATGACAGGTAGTACTAAACAGCAACTTAGTACCAAGCTTCTTCCAAACGGTAATCCAAAAATGACTCAGGAATTTTGTATCCCTATCTGAAACAATAGACTTAGGAATACCATGCAACCTTGTTACCTCTTTAAAATAGAGCTCGGCAATGTGAGTAGCATCATTGGTTTTGCAGCAGGGAATGAAATGTGCCATCTTCGAAAATCTATCTACCACCACGAAGATTGAATCCTTCCCCCTTTGAGTCTTAGGTAGACCCAAAATAAAGTCCATACTCACGTCCACCCAAGGTAGAGTTGGTACGGGTAATGGGGTGTATAAGCCGTGAGGTAGGGTATGGCTCTTGGCTGCTTGACATGTTCCACACCTCCTAAGGATGTCTTGAACATCCTTCTCCATCCCTGGCCAGTAGTAATGCTCCCTTAACATGGTTAAGGTCTTTGACTCTCCAAAATGACCCGCCAAGGAACCTCCATGAACTTCTCTGATTAGAAGCTCATGAGTGCTACACTTTGGAATGCACAATCGCACTCCCTTGAATAGATAACCTTCTTGGATTAGGAAATCTCCCTTGGGATGCTTCAAACATGCAGCATAGAGATTCCCAAGGTCTTCATCTTCAGCATATAAACTCTTGAGATGCTTAAAACCAAGAATAAGAGCATCCAATTGGAACATAAGGAGATGTCTCCTTGATAATGCATCTGCACCTTGATTCAACTTTCCCGACTTGTGCTTAATAGTGAAGTGGAATGACTGTAGGAATTCAACCCACTTAGCATGGCGTGAGTTAAGTTTATGCTGGCCTTGAATGTACTTCAATGCCTCGTGATCTGAGTGAAGTATAACCTCACTAGCCACTAAGTAATGACTCCAATGCTCTAGGCACCGAATGATAGCATAGAATTCCTTGTCATATATGGAGTATTTTCTTCTTGAGTCACATAGTTTTTCACTGAAGAAGGCTAATGGCTTGCCTTCTTGAGTTAAAACTCCACCAATTCCCACTCCTGATGCATCACATTCCACCTCAAAAGCCTTCTCAAAGCACGGCAATGCAAGAACAGGTGCTTGAGTAAGTTTCTTCTTGATTTCTTCAAAGGAAGTTTGTGCCTTATAAGAACATTGGAACAATGAACCCTTTAGCACTTCGGTCATAGGGGACATGATGGTGCTGAAGTTTCGAATAAATCTTCTGTAAAACGAAGCCAAGCCATGAAAACTTCTAACATCATGTATACTTTGTGGTTGAGGCCAGGTGCGAATAGCCTCTATCTTCCCTTCATCAACCTTAATGCCTTCACTAGAAACAATGTAACCTAAGAATGTAACCTCATGAGTAAAGAAGGTACACTTCTTAAGATTACCATATAACTGCTCACGCTCAAAGACATGTATGATTTGATTGAGATGATTTTGATGTGCTTGCTCGTCCTTGGAATAGATAAGAATGTCATCGAAGTAAACCACCACGAACTTGCCAATGTAGGGTTTGAATACTTGATTCATTAATCTCATGAATGTACTAGGAGCGTTGGAAAGACCGAATGGCATAACTAGCCACTCATATAAACCTCCTTTAGTCTTGAATGCAGTCTTCCATTCATCTCCCTCCCTTATTCTGATCTGGTAGTAACCACTTCAAAGATCAATTTTAGAGAAGACTTTAGAGCCATGTAATTCGTCCAGTATGTCTTCAAGCCTAGGTATGGGATACCTATACTTGATGGTGATCTTGTTTATGGCTCTGCTGTCTACACACATTCGTTGGCTGCCATCCTTCTTGGGAACCAACAAAGCAGGTACGGCACAGGGGCTTAAGGACTCACGTACAAGTCCCTTTGAAATCAACTCCTCTACTTGCCGTTGAATCGCCACGGTTTCCTTTGGGTTCATTCTGTAAGCTGGCTTGTTTGGAAGAACTGAACCAGGAATGAGGTCTATGTGGTGTTGGATGTCCCGTTTAAGGGGTAAACCCGAGGGTATCTCTTCTGGAAACAAATGACAAAAAGTTTGGATGAGTGATTTGGCAAATGGATGGGTTGGTAATGAGGATTCTAGTTCATCTTGTATGGTTAGGATCCACTCCTTAAAAGCCTTGAATTCATGATTCGAAGCCTTCAAAAGAGTTTCACTAAAAGTGAGTAAACAACCAGAATGTTCATGGCCTTTTGTGGGTCTGTTTTTGAGGAGTTCGGATGGTGATAATGGCTTTAGGGTAATCTTCTTTCCTCCCTTAGACAAGGAGTATGTATTCATGAAACCATCATGGGTTACCCTTCGGTCATACATCCATGGCCTTCCCAACAATACATGGCATGCATACATAGGTATAACATCACACCAAAGTTGGTCTTGATAGTTCTTACCAATGGATAATGAAATGAGGCACCGTGAATTGACTTGAAGCCCTTTGCTTTGATTCAGCCATTGTATGTTGTAAAGATGGGGATGGGCCGTAGCTTGCAAGCCTAGCTTCTCAATTATGGTAAGGGATATCACGTTTGCACAGCTCCCACCATCAATAATCAATGAACATACCTTGCCTTGAACCGTGCACCTAGTGTGAAAAATGTTTTCTCTTTGCTCATCCTTGGTGCTCTTTTGGCCGTTCAAGACCCTCCTCAAAACTAACATCCCTCCTTCATCAGCTTCCTCCTCAACCTCTTCTTGACTTTCCTCATGTTCTTCTTCAGTTTCACCTTCAATTTCACCTTCCTTTTCTTGCTCATCCACGGCTCTCCATTCGGCCAAAGTGATTACCTTGCGGTTTAGGCACTCCGAAGCAATGTGGCCTAGTCCTTGGCACTTGAAACATCTTCTAGTGCTCATAGGATTGGGGTTTGGTCGAATTAGGGGTGCTGGGGGCTTTTGTGGTGCTTGGGTTCTTTGTGGATTGAAAGGAAAGGGATTTTGTGGCTTAGAAACCGGTTGGGAACTCCCCTTGTTAAAAGGTTGGCTCCGAATTGGAGGCCTTTGATGTGGAGGCTTAAAAGTTTGCTTAGCTTTCTTTTGTTGCTCAACCTTGTGAGCAAGCACGCAAACCTCATCAAATGTAGTATAAGCTTGCAATTCAACAACATTAGAGTACCTAGGATCAAGTCCTCCCAAGTACCTTACAATCGTTTGCTCTTCCGGTTCTTGCAAATCACATTTAATCACAAGCTTTTCAAACTCTCTAGTGTACTCTTCAACACTAAGATTGCCTTGGTTCAGACTATGAAGTTGCGAATAACAATCTTGAACATACGTGGGGGTAAAAATCTAGCCTTCAACTTGGTTTTCATGTTTTCCCAAGTTCTGATTTTAGTCTTACGTTCCCTAACTCTCTTAGCACACAAGTTGGTCCACCATAAAGAAGCATACTTACGTAGCCTCAATGCCACCAACTTGACTTTCTTTTCTTCTGGAACGTCCTTGTATTCGAATACCCTCTCCACTGTGTGCAACCAGTCCAAGAAGTCTTCTAGATCAAGCTTGCCTTCATACTCTGGAATCTCAACTCTAAAATCATTAGAGTTACCTTGTCCTCTTTGCTCTTGCCGTGGTCTCCTGAATGGCTCTTCATCACTTGAGGATTCAAGGTTGTGACTGAACACTTGCTCTCAGCCTTGTGAAGCAGAATGGGATGGTTCTTCATTGAGCTTTTGCTTTTGCTTGAGAAAAGTACCCAATTGCTTGCGTAGGTACTCGTTCTGTGCCTTGAGTTCTTGATTAGAACTCTTCAACTCTTGATTAGAAGAAGTAATATCATGATTATTCTTCAAAATGGCATCAAGCTTCTCTTCCATGCTCATACTAGTACTCATGTTTGTGTTTGTTCAAAGGAAAAACCAAAGCTGACTAGTGTTTGAGAGATGGACAAGAAGGAAGTTTGGATGCGTGGATTCAATACCAGGCCAAGATGAAACACAACTCTAGTACCAAATATGATGTAAAGGTCAATGGGTATGAATACACACACCAACCTCACACCAAAGAAGACTAAAACTCAAGAATGCTCACGGACTGAAGTGGCACGGCCGTGCTAGGAGGCAGGGGTACACCGTGCTATGTTACTGCCCCAAAAACTAGAATTGCCTAGTTTTGCCCGGTTTGAGAGCTTTTCAACTCTAGCTGGTTTTCTAGCTTTTTGGTGAAGTGGACATAGCGGAAATGGATGTGAATGATAGTAGAAAGAGTGGAGTAATGAGGGGAAATGATGAACATGATTAGTGGAAGTGATTACCTTGAACAATCAAACAAGCAACTTCAATAATGAACCGTGTGGGATGAACTGGGATGAGATAAGACTAAACCCTTGGATTGGATGCAGAAATCACCACCAACCTTTGAGTTTAGGGCCCTTAATCTTGATTAAGATACAGAATCACCACTTAATCAAGGTTAAGACTCACTTGAACACCACTTAGTTTGGCCTAAACTAAGATAAGCAAGCAAGAGTTTTGGAGAGAAAGCCTCAAATGCTCTCTATGGTTTTCATTCAACAAAAACTGAAGTGTTGTCCATATGGCCGTGACTTGCCTTTTGTTACTTGCCTCACAACATTTCCTAATTAGCAAGCAAGCTTAGCAAGCACCTCACGTTACCCTCCTAGGGGGGAAAGGTGTTAATTAGCTCTAATTGGCACAGTTAGAGCTAATCGGTTACAAGCATGCTTAAGGCTAAACAGAATACACTTAAACCATCAAAGAAAGCAAGACAAATGAATATTACAACATAATTAACCTGTCCTAAAACTCAATCAACTTCAAAGGCAGCAAAAAGACCATGTGCTCAGCCGAAAAGTGGTTTCCCCTTTACGGCTAGCCAATAGCAAGCAAGGAACATCTTCCCTTGTCTCTCCCTTCTCATTGGCCGTTCTTTTCAAGGCGGCAGCTGATGATTATCGCCTTGGGGTGCGTGCCCAGCCTTCGAAGATGTGCTAACTCAGTTGAGGAGGAGGAAACCCACCGGTGGAGGTAAAAGAAAACCGTGACACCAAACCAGGTTCAAGGGCAGTTTTGTACCCGGTTTTCAGACCAAGTTTAACCAAAGCAAAAGTGGGTATAATCTGGATTATAACCGTGGGGGGGGGGAAGTTCAAGGTGTGTAGAAATGTCCCCAATCAAGAAATTAAGGTTAAACAAGGTTTAAGTAGGGTAATCACACCTAAACTTTCAACCGTGCAGAATTGGACCAAATCTGGTCGGTTAGGGAAATGCCTTTGATCCTCCATCCTCTTGTGGCATGATTTGAAATCAATGCTTGGACTTGAAAGCTAACATCCTGAGGATTCCAAAAATACAAAAATATTGGCCTTAAGCCACAATGTAGCTTAAGAAATCATATGCACAAAACCGGGCTTATGCTGGCCGGTTATCCCGTTTGTGCTAGTTTCAACTTCTTGCCAAAGGTGAGCCATCTTCTTGGTTTGGGACCTTGTTCTTGGACGATTTGGACTTGTTACATCTTGATCAAGGTCTTGGCTAGGTAGGACTCCATCATAGTCCGTCTCATAATGCTCTTGCTCCTGCAACTAAACTAGATGTATCGCCGTAATAGTTCGCTCCTGCCTTTATAAGTTTTTAAGGTCTAATCCCAGATGATGAAGTCTCTTACTGCCTATGTGTTAATGAGGGATCCATCAAAATTAAGTTTGATGAATCCTGGTGATGGGGGATGCCACCTAACCATATGAAGTGAGGGAGCAGGGGAAGAAGAAGATCCCCTAAAAAAATGATCAACCGACATACAAGTTCGGATTCTCCACTCTGCATTTGCTTTTTTTGCTCGAATTAGGCATGCAACAGAATTGAAAATTTCATTATTGAAAACTGCTGCATTCCTTAATTTCCAAATACTCCACAAGATAAATGAGAATTTCTGTTCTAATTTTGAATTATGGGAAGAATGTACCTTGTTCATATAATGTGAAAAATCCTGACATTCTGTAGGAGAAAAGACAATGGAAGCCATTGATGCTTTGCTGCTAGATCCCAAACTTTTTTGACCATTTGGCAATCTTTGAAGAGACGTTCTACAGACTCGAAATCACCTAGGCAGAGGGGGCAAGCTGGGTTGATATCAAGCCCCCTTTCAAGAAGAGTACCTCTTGCAGGTAAGGATTTATGGCAAAGCTGCCGAAGGAAGACTTTGATTTTAGGCAAGGTATCAATATTCCAAATCCATTTGTGATGTATATGTTTAGAGTCCAAACTCACAAATACATATGCAATGGGTTTGCAATCTGATTCTATGTATTCAAGCCTCATAAACACTTAAATCACTCAAAGGAAACCAAAAACACAATTTGGGCAGAATGTAAGTTTTGGATAGAATGTGAGTAAACCAAGCTAAATAGGATAGAAAAGTGGGTTTGTAAGAGATAATCCGAGGAGCCACTCTTGAAACACACTTGGGCAATCTCCTTAGATCAATTAGATTACAGATATTAATCACCCTCTAATTGAGATAAAGAGACCCAGAGACCCACTTGAGTTGCCAAGCCCAAGATACAACACTAGGATTTAAGAGAGAGAGTTTTCAAACTCAACATTTGCATTCATTCAAATGTGATTACAAAGGGGTTTATAGCTGGCTTACAAAGGAGAGAACTCAGCCATTCAAACCTTCAAAATCAGCTACGGAAACCATAGGTACACTTAGGGAAGAGGAGCACATCAAATTGGTTCCCTAAATACAGTAATACATCTATTCTAGCTTTGGCCACCTCATTAGGGTTAATGATTCCACCAAATGAGGTGTTAAGCTTACAAAGCATCCTAGTACATCATTGAAAGACATGTAGCAAGAAGTGCAAGTGAACCCAAGTAACAAGACCCTTGTGCCAGCTAGCTCTTAACCGGGTAAAAGGATGTTTTCCTTATCCTTTTGGCTGGATGAAGGCCGCACAAGAAAGTGCTTTGGAGGGGCTTTGGGCATGTGAATTGATAAATATTTATGTCTTCTTTCATTCCCTATAGTTTTAAAAAGATTGAACATTATTAAGTCCACTTAATCTCACCTTATTCCGCCCTGTGCTGGATTGCCATTAGAACTATACAGTCTGAAAGATCTTGCTGGTTGACCAACCAAATGGTGTCCAAAAACCTTGAAACTTATTTAAGTGGAAAGCGGACTTCTCAAAATTAAAGTTAGGATAGTAAACCCTTGGATGAATCACGTTGATCATGGATAAAAGTTGCCTCAAAATTGGACCTTGCGTACTCGAATTCTGCCCAGTTTGTAGGTTTGACTTGTCTGGCTAATTTGAATGACCAAATGACCTCCAATCCACTTTCAACTTAATTCATGTGAAAGATCTCTTCTTAAACTTAAATTTAGGACAAAAAACCCCTTGATTAATCATATGGAGCATAGATGAAAGGTTCCTCAAAATCAGACTAGCTGACTGCTTTAAACTATCGAGTTGATTAAACTTGAATATTCCGCCCATACTTAATTTTCCCTATGCATGTATCCTCAAAATGGCTTAAGGGCCCTTTAGAGGACATGTTGTGCCTCACAAATGATGAAATAAATAGCTCCTAAATGCATTGGATGCGCCTTTAACTTCTTATTCAAAATCACCCTTGAATCTGATGCTTGAGATCAAACTATATATACATTAATTTATATGACCAAGGTGATAAGTTATGAGTTTGTATGTCATGAGCTGCCCATGTAGCTAATTTTGTGGTGAAGTCACCTGCGCTATTTAACCCCCAATAAAAGGAGTCACTAATTTCATGGATGGGTATGGTGATACCCTGAATCTTTTGTATAACATGATGATTATTGAGGAATTGTCTTAGCTTGGGAACATCCCATTCTAAATTATCCCGAATAAACTCGCAAACTTTGGCTTCAGGGTGGGGAGCACTATCTTCGGACACAACCAAGATCTCAACTAAATTCCTGTTTTAAATCAAATTATCAAACCAAAAGATCTCATCCCCTCTGCCTATTTTCCAGATGACCCCTGTATTTCAGTAAGCTTTTCCAAACTGGCGAATCCGTATTTTTTCGTATACAACAAAATAGATTTGTAGGATGTAGGTACTTGGCCCTCATAGATTGTACCCAAAGACTAGGAACATTAGTAAGTATTTTCCAGGTTGATTTACACTGAAAGGCCTTATTGGTAGCTTTTGTTTTCCGTAACCCTAACCCGCCTCTACTTTTAGGCCTACAAACCTTATCCCGTGATATAAGTGGTAGACCTTTTCCTGTGTTGGACTTTTTCCAGAAGAATTCTCTATTACGTTTGCCTAGATATTTGCTAGTACTTGATGGTAACTCAAAACATTGCATTGTGTGTACTGGGAGTGATTCTAAATGTGATTGTATGAGAATTGTTCTACCTGCTTTAGATAAACAGTTTGCTTTCCATCCTTCTAATTTTGTAGTTGCTTTATTAATAATATCCTAAAAAGTTGAGTAAGAAGGCCGACCCTGGAAAACAACGCATCCTAGATCTTTGCCCAACAACTCTCTGAGCAGAATATTGAATATTGCAGCCACTAGTTGCTTTTGTGTATCAGTGACATTATGCGAGAAAGTTAATGCAAATTTATGATAATTGACTAATTGTCCTAAAGTTGAACAGAAGAAGTCAAGGATGCTTTTTTGTTTTATACAACTTCCTAGATTAGTTTTACAAAACAATAGGCAATCGTCAGCAAAAAGTAGACATGGAATTTTGATATACGAGGGGCAGATCTGAACTCCTATTTCAGACCTTAGAGCATCAGCTTCTTTTAGAAGCATATTGTTTAAGGCTTCTATACATAGAATAAACAGATAAGGGAAAGAGGATCCCCTTGTCTAATCCCTCTTGTCAAGATAAAAAGGCCATTAGGTTCATCATTAATAACGATTGAGTACGAAACTAAAGAGATGCATTGTTTAATCCATGAGTTCCAAGTGGGATGGAAACCTAGCTCTTGAAGACATTTTAATATAAAATCCCATTTGACTCTATCGTATGCTTTTTCCATATCTAATTTAATAGCTGTCCAAGCAGTTCTAGTTTTAGGTTCTTAAATTTATGCATAATTTCATGTGTTAGTAGAATATTATCATGAATAGATCTACCAGGTACAAAGGTACTTTGGAAAGGAGAAATTATACAGTCTACTACAGGTCTCAACCTGTTAACTAGTATTTTCGGAATAATTTTATAAATCATAGAACATAAAGTTATAGGCCTGTAATGGCCAGTTTGTGAAGGAGTATTTGATTTCAGAATAAGAGCGATAAAGCTATGGTTAATCTCTTTAAAGATTTTGCCATTTAAGAAGAATTCAAGAATACAGTTAAAAAGATCCTTCTTGATGATTTTCCAGTAGTTCTTAAAGAAACCGGCACCAAAACCATCCAGTCCTGGTGTCTTATCAGAATCGATGCTAAACAAGGCAGTTTTAACCTCTTCTAAATTTGGAAGTTTAATAAGCTCATTATTATTGAGTTCTAAAATTAATTTCAATAGCCCTAAATTCGATAATACTCTGGCATTGTGATGTGTGGATTTGAATCTCTATTTATAATCGGAAATGAATTTCTCAGCAATTATTTTGTGGTCATCAATCCAAACGCCACAATCATCCTGTAATTTCATGATTAACTTCCTCTTCCCTCTAGCATTAACGTTATTTTGAAAGAACTTAGAATTTCTATCACCGTTTACTAACCATTCTTTTTATGCTAACTTCCCCCAGTATTTCTGGTTAAACAACATTATTTTCTCTCGTTGTTTCAATAATCATTGCATCCAGGAGTTAAATCTATGACTATTAGGATTAGCTATCAGTCTCTCCTCCACATAATCTATTTTAACCGCATTCTTGCTAAGTTTATCATTGAAATTCCCAAAGTATCGTTTCGACCAATCTTTGACATCATGCTTAACACATCTTAGTTTCCGCATAACTCTATACATATTGGTTTCATAGTAGTTATATCGCCAATTTATAGAGATAATAACATCAACATCTTGATATTTCATCCAAAAATTTTGAAACCAAAGGGGAAAACCCTTAGCTTTTGGTATCTGAGCTTGAGTAGACTTAACAACAGGGGAATGATCAGAGCAAGAGAAGGTACCATGTGTTTCGTAAGCTTTACGGTACAGTGTACTCCTATCTTTTCTAATTATAGTTCTATCCAATCTTTCATAAATAAGGTGAGTGTGGACCCTTTTTTTCCAAGTAAATAGACGGCTTGATACTTGAATACATTTAGCATTAATGGCAGATAAAAAGTTATTTAAACGATGAAATCTAATAGTAGTAGGAGGTTGGCCTCCTAATTTTTCATTAGGACACAATATTTCATTCAAATCTCCTATTAGACACCAAGGTAAATCGATAACATTATTAAGCTCAACTAAATGATTCTAAAAATCATTCTTATCTCTAGGTTGTACTGGTGCATAAATTTCTGAAATAACAGAATTTTGCACCTTATTTGGGTCATGAATTAACAAATGAATAGCTTTAGTTCTTTTTAGTAAGACTGAAGCCTGAATATTGCCGTAATTCCAAAGAACCGCTATACCACCAGACTGATTAACTAATGACACAAAGTCAAAATGATCAAATCCCATTAGGGGAAGAATTTGCCGTATATTTGATTCATTAACCATAGTTTCTAATAGAAACAACATATCAGGCTTATGAGTTCTTGCCAGGAACTTCACTTTGTGTACAACCTATGTTTTTTTAATGCCTTGGACATTCCAACATGCAATGTTCATGAAAAAAGTAACACTAAAATATCCCCCTCCACTGGGAACCTGTTCGTATGTGAAATCATTAATGACATATGTCGTGCAAATAGCCTGCATAAATCATTCTGGGACTGTGTTCGGTCATTCTTGAGCCTTAGAAGGCTGGGCCACGGGAAAAACCAAAAGGGATTTTCCGCATTCCCCCAAAACTCAAAGCTAAATAGAAAACATAAACAAATGCAGCGAAAAATACAAGTACTAATGTACAAAGTCAGCCATAATTCAATGTTAGTTGAAACTGAGCCAAAATTAGGCATTACGACCAAGAGCAAATGTGTTGACATCTTTGTCAAACATAAAGGAGCGCAATGACCTCCAAAAGCAGATAATGTATGTACAATGCCTGATACTATTTGGAGTAATATAATAAGGTGACCTCGTTAGCGATGCAGAAAAAATAATACAATTATTGCTATCTACACGACATATAGTTAAGCAAGAATACGCATATGAGATAATGCTATTTCGGGCGACTGGGATGGGAGAGAAACTACAACAAAAAGTCTTAGAATGATTTAGATTCATTATTGACAAATACCAAGGTGCGGGACTGCACGTCGAGTATCACCCATTATGCTGCTCAACCTGGAAGGGAGCAACAACAATGAGCTTACAACACTTCGACATTATTCCATCGATACCTTTATCAGAACGATAGAGGCTAAGGGAAAGCTCTACGCAAGTAGGGGCCATAACAAGTAAGAAACTCCGTAAGATAAGTACATACACTGGTCTGGGCCCAAAGGCAGCCTAAACAAATGTATTGGAAATGCAAGGGATATTAATCTCATCGAGCATTTCTCTCACCATAACAAATTGAATAGTATATAGCAAAACCAAAAAGAGAGGTTCAAGTTTGGAGTGTTATACCTCCAAATTACTGCTGAATGATTTAAACTTGTAGCAGACTAGGCGAATATGCATAGTAGAGGAGAGTACTTGAAGCAGACTGGGTGAACATGCATAGTTAAGGAGAGTACTTAAACAGTCCATATAACTGCCATATGAATAGGACAAAGCTATGTGATGTCCAAAAGTAAAAGAGTTGTGCAGTATGCCATACAAAGTCTTAATATTATGAAGGCTCCCCAACGACCAAGTACTGGATGTAGAACCAAGCTAACACCCTAGTAGAGTAGGCTTTTCACCACAGTGAGAAGCAGCACTATCAATACTAGACAGCAGCTTAATTCAGCACCCATCTAGATGAATAGATGACATAGGGTATGAAGGGGCATAAGATGAAAACGTGATCGTCAAGCCATGACGTGATCGTCAAGCCATAACATAAAAATAGAGCTGTATGGCTGCTAAATCTTAGAGATGAAATACAAAGAGTCATCCTTTGTAAGTACACTTTGGACATTAAGCACAAAGTAATTTTGACTTTTCAATAGCAAATGCTCAAGCTGCACATCCAACAAGGGTTACTGCAAATTAACCTCCAAATAACAATGATAAATAGGTTAGTGTTACAAATGGTAAACACAGTACCAATGGAGCACCAATTATCATTCAACGAAAATTCCCATCTAAGATTAGTAATATATAGCACATCCAACAAGCCCACCCAGCAAGCTACTCCAAAAACTTTTCAAGACAACCCATTTTACAAAGAATTATAGTTATAATCATCATTACTCTACTAATACGAAACCATAATGAGCAATCTGTATCCCTAGACAGGATATACGGTTAAGCTTAAACACTATCCAATTCAATTCCTGAGCCAAAGGTCCAACTAAAATGACATGAATTCTATTACTACAAGCCATACCATAACATAACATCTCAGAACAAGCACGTAATAACTCTAGAGAGGAGGGAGGGGCAAGGAGTAGGGAAGGGATAGTAGAATAGGAAACATACTTTCGATGTGGCCAAATCAACAGACAATTTGAAAGACCTACCAAATAGGATGTATAATGCCTGGATTGATGATCCTCCCTAGCCAAAGCCAGATGAAAACTGAAGACCTTAAGGAATCAAGCAGCTTCGATCGCTGGCCGGATAGTGAGTCAAAGAGCATGTATAGAATTTGGCTTGAAGATCTGTACCCAATATACCCATTTAGTATTGTGTGATGCAGATCTGGTGATTGGGGTTGCTAATCGTCGGTCGATGCAGTGAGGACCGAGACTACCAGAAACCACCCTTAATTTCATCCAAGTAGCGAAAATAATCCAAATTTTTGTGGATCTACAATAGTGGAACATATCGAACTCATAAGAACCATCATTCATGGGCTCTAAAAACTCAAATAAGGTGCCTATGACTCGGAAGGGGTGGTTGTTGCGAAAATCACGGGCATCATGTTTAGGACACTTATGGCTGGACATGGTTGGTGAAGAAGATGGGGTCCAGTGGGTGAAGAGAGGAGCATGATGGTAAGGATCTGGAGGTTTGGGTTCTAAGGGAGCCATTGAAAGCAAAACAGATAGAAGAAGAGGCAGAACAGAGAGGCTAGAAATCAAAACTAGGAAGGCAATCCATATCTTTCTCTCTCTAGATTTTCTCTCTCTCTCTCTCTCTCTCTCTCTCTCACTAGAGATAGCTTCTAGTGCTCTTCATTAATGCATGAGAGTCTACATACACACAATCACCTTGCTGCCTAGGATAAGAAGAGATTTCTTTATCCTCAGAAAACCTTTAAGCTAGCTTAAACTAACAAAGTTTACAAAGCATACTTAAGTAAGCTAGTTACAATCAATGAGTCTAGTTAGAGAAAATGATAATGGCTAAACTCATTCCTAGGCATATTAATTAGCTGAAGGGGCTACCTCGCACATGGAAGAGAGAGGAAAAGGCAGCGGAGGTCTTCTGCTTTACGGTTAACCAACCACAATCACCTTGCGTTTTCTTCTTTGCTCCTTAGTAGCTAAACACTTTACTTGGCCAAAAGGAAGGTATGATGATATTTCCAACCACCATTGGAAACCAATGAGGTAGGAAAGTGGTTAGGCATGCCTAAAAAGGAAGGAGTAACCACTATGCTAACCAACCGGGTGAGAGAGCTGAATTTGCTCAATTTTTATGCAGCCTTATCACCTTGGCTATTGCCGATTTGATCTAGATTTTCTTACTTGGGGGGAAACCTTAGGATGTTAACCAACCCCCTCTATGAGGAAATTAAGGTTGAATTAGCCTTAAGATACCTAAAACTCACAGTAAACCGGGTTGATTAGGTGCTAATCTGGTGCAATTTCCTAATTGGCCTTGATTCTTCAATTTGTGCTTGACTTAAATTTCTTTGCTGGCCATGCTACCTAACTTCCTTAGGAACCAAAATATGCAAAAATATTGGACTCAAACCTCATGGAGGCCTAAGTAATTTTGTAAACAAAACCCGGCCGCTTCATTGAATTGAACCCAGGACTTTTTGGTTTGGACCTTAATACAATGTGGGTCATTTCTTGGACTTTGGCTAGCAAATATGAATTACCTTGACTAATTTAGACATCTAAAAGTAGGCTAGCTGGATAGAGCTCCATCAAAAAAATGACTAAGGAACTTCGAGTTACAATCGAACACAATGGAAAGAGGAATGCCATGGAGTCTCACCACCTCTTTGAAGTATAAATAGGCCACATGTGATGCATCATTGGCCTTGTGGCAAGGGGGGATATGTTCCTGATGTATATGTGGGTGGTAAGTGAACCAAATCAACTCAAACTCAAACTAAACAAGAATCAACCAAAGAAAAGTGAATATGGTGGAAGATAGTTTGAGATGGTTTGAAGAATAATAACAAAAAGAACAAGGATAAACAAGACCTTGTAATTAAGATAATCCTTCACGGAGCCACTCAATGACTTGATCTTGGGCTAATTCTCTTGTCTTAACCAAGGAATCACTCCAATTGGAAAAGGAAGAGAACCTAGAACACCACTTGAATGAGCCAATTCAAGATATAGAACTAGGAATTTTGAGACACAAATGAGAATCACTCTCAAAGGTGCTTGTATTACTTTGGAAATCTCTTACAATGCTGAATGATTAGCTTCACATGCCCCTCCCCTTTTATAGACTCAGCAAAAGACAATCAAAAGACTCAAATAACTCCTAACAATTAAAACTAGCTAATGAAAAGTCTAAGAAAAATGAAAAGACACATCATAAAAGGGGGTGGGGGAGGTTACAAGGAATATTCTAGGATTTTTGCAGCTGATTACATCAATCTAGAAGCATCTAAAACGTGCACAATATCAGCCACACAAATATATGTAACCTAAGACTCTTCATATTCCCAGCATTAATCCTTGCAACTGCCTCAACTTCAACAGAGCATAACTTCCAGAATACTCGGCCAAATCACGCGTTCTTGGGCTTGTTAGAAAGCCCTGGAAGTCTATTTTCCAGAATGGGCTCATTTGCTCAATTTGGATAAGCGGTTTGAAAGTTATGGCCCAAACAATGCACCTATCTCAGACTGGACTGGATCAGCACAACGTATCTTTGAGTGATATTTTGCCCAATCAAATGATGTCCAAATTAAATAAAATTGGGCTTATTTTAAAGCTGACATCTTAAGCTTCAAAACCATGTGGAGCCTCAAGTTGTGGGTCCACGTTAGGTAGGCCAAAAGTGCACACAAAAATCGGGAAATTTCTGGATGAAGGCGGCACTACCTCTTCGGGCATGAACGCCAATTTCCGGCAAAGTTTGGCAACTTCCTTGACCTCTTGAAGCTTGAGTGAATCCTCCTTGGGCTGAGCTTGATGGTCCTTGGGCTTCTCACGATGGTCTCCATCAGTTCCATCTAAGGAAATCAATCCACCACCACCATGATTGAGTCCTTATTGCATTGAGTTTCGTGGAAGGCCTAGCACAAAGTCCATGTTAATATCCAACCATAGTCCTTAAGGGGTAGGAAGTGGTGTGCGCGAGCCGTGAGAAAGGGAATGGCTTTTGGCTACTTGGCATGGTGAACACCTGTTGACATTGTCTTGAGTATCCTTAAACACGTGAGGCCAATGGTAGTTTTCCTTGGCCATCAAATAGGTCTTGTCTTCACCAAATAGCTCCTACATAGATCCTCCACAAACTGCCTTCACCACTCCCCTTAAGTTTGAGTTATCTTTCAAACAAAACAAGTTGCAATGCTTTTGGGCATCAATTGATTAGTCAATCAGCAAGCTCATTCCAGCAGTGCAGTTGTGGTAGTAATCCAGCGTAGGTCAGAATATGGGGAAATTAAGTTAACCAAATAAAGTATAACTCCTATGAATCTTTAGTGCATGAAAGGAGACATAAAAATTTAACAAGTAACATGCCCAAAGTTCCCACAAAGCAGCCTCTTGAGCAGCTATTGTCCAGTTGAAAGTACAAAGAAATACCCTTTTACCAAGCCACATACTAGCCGTATGAAAGGGGCTTATTCTTGGTCCTTTCACTTATGGAATTTGATGATTTTAAATTGTATTGATGTAGTAGGCTATTTTGTAAGCATGAGGCCTAATTTAGATGAATCATTAGCTCTAATGAGGTGACCAAGTTAGATTAGGCTAGTAAGTATGTACTTAGGGAAGCCGATTTGATCTTATCATCCAGAGTGCAATAGGTTTGGGAGGTTGGAATAGCTGTAAGGACTCTTATAAAGCTAGCCCTAAGGTCATTTTGTAATGCAGACTTTGATGAATGGATATTGTGTTTGAAAACTCTCTCCTTTTATATCTTAGTGTTTTATCTTAAGCTTGGCAACTCAAGTGAGTCTCTAGGTTCCTTCATCTCATTTAGGGGTTGATTTCTATAACCTAAATGATTTAAGGAGAATGCCTGAGTGTGAATAAGGATGGATCTTGGGATCATCTCTTGTATTTTCATGTGTTTATCTCAAGTTGTGTGAGTTTGATTCCATTCTGTCAGGGCAGTCCACATTCTGTCTGTAACTTCCCCATTTATTTCTTATCCTTAGAGTTGTTAGTGAGGCTTGAATGCATCAAGTGGTATGAGAGCTTTGCTACAAGAGGGTAGCCATAGCTTCCTAACAAAACACACAATCTCAGCCAAACACAGAACCAACCCACAAAGAACCCTCTCCAAGCGTGTCTTCTAGCCTCATGCTGAAGCAAGTGAGTAAGCAAGCTTTGAAAGAAAAGGCTGAACTTGAGGCATGTGTCCAATACTTGCAATCTTAACTTGGCCAACTTATGCAATAATGAATGAGGAACTTGAGGAGTTCAAGGAGTTCAAGATGACTCGGATGAATCTGAGGCAGAAGAAAGCAACCCAGTTGGAGACTCAAGTGATGATGATTATCCAAGGAGATCAAAGAGGCACCGTAGACCTAATGATAGAAGCTACCATGACTTCAAGGTCCACATTCCTGAATTTGAAGGTCAATTAGACCCAAACCTATTCTTGGATCGGCTTCAAACCATAGAAAGAGTCTTTGAGTTCAAAGATATCTTAGAGGAAATTAAGGTAAAGCTACTTGCTTTAAAGCTTAAAAAAGTATCCTTCTATTTGATGCTCAAACGTAGTATCTGAATGAGGTAGGAAGGGACAGGAAAGGATCAAAACCTGGGGAAGGATGAAGCCAAGCTTATGTCTAAATTCTTCCCCCCTACCTTGAAGACAACTTCCTTAAACTCCACCACCATAAACAAGTCTTTAAGTGTATAGAGGAGTACACTAGAAACTGTTGAATTAGAGAGTACACAACCACAAGAGGGGGGGTGAATTGTGGTGTCCGATTTTCGCAAGTTGCTGACAAACAGTCTTAGACCCTGTTCGCACAGGTTGTTTCTGAGATAAGCAGAAGCGAAAATCCAACAAAATTGAATGCGGAAATAATGGACACAGGATTTTTACGTGGAAAACACCTCTAGCCCAACTGAGGTTAAAAACCACGACCTACCTCGTGTAGGATTTAAACACTTCACTAAACGGGCTAATCACGTTACAATAGTAACACACCTTGTTACAACTTGTAACACACATAACCTGTCTTCCCTAAGACAGGTTACCCCACGTCCAAAATCCTCTTGATTTGGACACACACTCTACTCACTCTTGTGAAAGAAGAATGTAAAGAAAAAACACCCTATTACAATACTTCTCAACTAAGCTAATATAGGGTACAATGAAGTCCTAGTATGCCAACTTTGAAAGCTCAATTAATTCACTCACAAGGCTCGGTTTTCTTTTCAAACGTTTTAGCTCATGAACTCAGATTTTTTTCTCTTTGAAAACCGATGTTCCAAGATTGTAAGAAGCCGCCTTTTATAGTGCTTGGAAAACAATTCATCAAATTTTTGGAAACTAAAAAATCTGAAGAATATAGAATCCTTTACCCACAAGGGATGGAAAAACTATTTCTGAAATTTTTGGAAACTAAAATCCTAGAGAAAATAGAATCCTTTAGCTATAAGGGGTAAGGTGACATGAGCTGAAAAACACTTCCTGAACCGCGTGCATAAGGCGGTGTTCTTTAGCAGCTAGCCCATGTTTTTCTCAACTACCTTATCCACTTGCCAAAAATTGGATATTCTTTTTATTCAAAAAGATTTTGCAAATCCCTTAAGATTTTTGATAACCGTTTTTAGGGTAAAGGAATAAGATACTCCATAGAAAAATCTTTCTTGCAAATCTTTGAAGAAGCTGCTCAAAATCCAAAAGATAAAAATCGTGCAAAGCAGTTTTTCGCAGCTTATTCGGGAAACACCCTGATCGCCCTGTTCTCAGGGTTGTTATGAAGGGTGATCCGAAATATTTTTCGAAAAGGAAAACCGTTTCCAGTGAGTGGTAAATTAAAACTTTCTAATTGGCATATTAACAAGAGTCTAAAAATATAAAACCAAATCAGATCAGGACATCTTGTTGTAACCACTAGTCATCTTGTAGAACGACTTTGCTGCAAACACTTCACAGAACCTATTTGTCACAACTGCACTTATATCTTATGTTTCAAACACTTCACAGGATATGCTTCAAACACCTTACAGAGCCTGTTCCTCATGGTTGTTCTTACATCGCTGACTTGAGTACCTTTCTTGATAAACCATTAGTCAAGAGTTTTAATATATTGAAGAACAGCAGTAAGACCCTGTTGGTAAAGCCTGTTTGGAACAGCAACAACTACTACAAACACTTGGATTTGTTATCATCAAAACCTTATACATTCTAACAGAAACTTTAAACAACTTCTTTTGAAGTGTGACTTAAGAGACAACAAATCACAAACATTGATAAGATACTTGAGTGGATTAGATGAGCAAATTGCTATGCTGTGGAACTACACATGTGCGCTTTATTAGATGAGTGAACCACATAAACCTATTGAGAAATAGAGGTGATTTATATGCCAAGGCTTCAGACACATTGCGTTCGAGTGTCCTAATGAGAGGGTGGTGTCTTTGGTCCCGTATAAAGCTTTCTTATGGCATCTAGACGAGGAAGAAGAGGAAGGAGAGAAGGAGCTTTTCTTGAATGGAGCTCTAGAGGAAGTTGAGGGGGGTTCGGATGAAGGGGAAATGCTTGTGATTAGCAGGGCATTGAGTGGGATAGCTTTCTATGAAAACTTGGAGCAAAGGGTGAACATCTTCCATACGAGGTGCACCGTGATTGGGAAGGTATGTTCTCTCATCATTGATGGGGGAAGTTGTGCTAAGGTGGCCTCGAAGACCATGGTGGAGAAGCTTAAGCTTGAGGTTTCACCTCATCCTAGTCCGTATACTATCCAATGGCTCAATCAAGGCAAAGGCATGCTTAACTTCTCTCAATGCTTGCTTATTTTGTCCATTAGAAAGAACTACAAGGATGAATTATGGTGTGATATTGTACCTGTGGATGCTTGCCATGTCATTTTGGGATGACAATGGCTCTTTGATAGAAGAGTCATGCGTGATGGTCGCTTGAATACCTACACCTTCTCCAAAGATCATAAGAAAATCACCCTTACCCCTCCCAAACCTACCTCACAAAACAAACCCCAAGATACTCTAAAGATCGATATCTTCCTTACTCCCCTACTCCGATCTAAACTCCATGAATTTGATGCTTACGACGAGTGGATTTTAATTGGCTAAGATTTGGCTGAAGCTAAGGAGCGCTCCCATCCATTGGTTACTCCAATCTTACAAACATTTGAATATGTGTTTCTAAATGTTATACCCCACGACCTACCTCCCAAGAGATCCATCCAACACAAAATTGACCTCATTCCTAGTTCTACCCTCCCAAATAAACCGGCCTATCGAATGAACAGTCAAGAAACACAAGAAGTCTAATAGGAAGTTCATGAGCTCCTAGCTAAGGGCTTGATCCGAGAATGCCTTAGCCTTAATGCCGTTCTGGCCTTATGAGTATCCAAGAAGGATGGTAGTATGAGGATGTGTGTGGATAGTAGGGAAATCAACAAGATTGCTATCAAATACCACTACTCTATCCTAAGGTTGGAAGATCTTCTTAATGAGTTATATGGAGCCATCATTTTTTCTAATATTGATCTTAGAAGTGGCTATTATCAAATTTGGATATGTGACAGAGATGAATGGAAGACAGTTTTGAAAACCAAAGGGGGACTCCATGAGTGGCTTGTGATACCCTTTAGTTTGCCGAGTGCACCAAGTGCCTATATAAGCCTTATGAATCATGTAGTTAAGGCTATCATCGGCAAGTGCGTCATTATGTACTTTGACAACATGTTGGTGTATAATAACAATGAGGAAGAGCACACTCATCATTTGTATCAAGTTCTAAGCATCTTAGCTCAAGAGAAAATCTATGGGAACTTAGAGAAGTGCCACTTCTTTTCCTCTCAAGTCATCTTCCTAGGGTATGTTGTTTCGGCTCAAGGCATCCATGTGGATGATAGCAAGATCAAGCCCATTAGTGAGTGGCCTACCCCGATCTCAATTCAACAAGTTCAAAATTTCAATGGTTTAGCCTCTTTCTGGGAGAGCTTTGTTAGGAATTTCAACACCATTAGTATAGCACCCATGACCGAAGTATTCAAGGCTAAAATGTTTAAGTCGATCAAGTAAGCTCAAACGGCCTTTGAAGAAATCAAGCTCAAGCTCACTAGTGCTCCCAACGTAGCCCTTCTAAGCATTTCCAAGGTGATTGAACTGGAGTGTGATGCCCTAAGAGGGGGTAGGGGCCATTTTGTCATAAGAAAAGTGGCCCATTGCATTTTTTAGTGAAAAGCTCAATGATGGCAAGAAGAAGTACTCCACCTATGACAAAGAATTCTGTGCTATAATGAGAGCTTTGGAGTATTGGAGACACTACTTCGTGGGAGGAGAATTTATACTACATTGGGATCACGAGGTTTCTCAAGTTCAACATAAGCTCAAGCAAAGGCATGCCAAAAGGGTAGAGTATGCGCAATCCTTCCACTTTATGATGGACCACAAGGCCGGCAAGATGAACAAAGGAGCAGATGCATTGCCAAGAGGGTATCTTCTAATCTTTCCTTTGGAAACTTAAGTGCTTGGTTTTGAGTGTGCAAAGGAGATGTATGTTGAGGATGATGATTTCAAGGAAATCCTTGAGAAGTGCTCCAAATGTGCTCATGGTTTATTCCACTTATAGAATGGGTTTCTATTCAAGGGCACTCGGATTTACATTCTAAAGAGTGGCTTTAGGGAGCTCTTGATTCACACACTCCATGGAGGAGATTTGGCCGGATATTTTGTGCAGAGAAGACATGCTCTATGCCCAAGGATCACTACTATTGGCCAAGAATGTCCAAGGATGTAGAAAACATTGTTGAAAGGTGTTCCACTTGTCAATTTGCTGAGAGTCACCTACTGCCCCAAGTCCTTTATTATCCTGTTTCCGTAGCTCAAGCTCCTTAGGGGGATGTGAGCCTTGATTTCATCACTAGTTTGCCAAGAACACAAATGCACAAGGATTCCATTATGGTAGTGTAGGTAGATTCTCTAAGATAGCTCATTTTGTAGCATGCCACACCACTAATGATGCATCCCATATTGCAAACCTCTACTTCAAAGGGATTGTGTGCCTCCACGGCATTCCAAGAAGTATGGTGTTAGATAGGGACACCAACATTTTTAGCCACTTTTTAGCTTGCTTTGTGGAGAATGTTGGTCACTCATGTCAAGTTTAGCACAACTTTGTCACCCCTAAATGGATGGCCAAACCGAACTGACTAATAGAACCTTGGGCACCTTACTTTGGGTACTAGTCAAGAAGAGTACCAAATGGTCGGATGAGTTGCTTTGTCATGTAGAATTCACCTTCAACCTAGCACCAAGCAAAGCTACCCACCTGTCTCCTTCCCAAGTGGTGTATGGATACAACCCTTAGACTCCACTAGACCTTGTTTCGACCCCCAATCTAACTAAGTTTAACTGGGAGGCCGAGAAGAGAGTTAAGGCAATCCAAGACTTTTACACCAAGATTAGAGAAGGGATTGGGAAGTCCTATCATGCCAACAAGCATAGGAAGGAAGCTTATTTTTAGGCAGGGAGACTTGATACGGATCAATTCGAGGAAGGAAAGGTTTTTAAGCAACTGCAAGTCCAAGCTCATGCCAAGGTTGGATGGCCCTTCGAAATCCCTAAGAAGATAGGTCCAAATGCAAACAAAGTGGAGCTCCCTGGTGAGTATGGAGTGTCTGCCACCTTCAATGTGGCTGGCCTTACTCCTTACTACGATGAAACTGATAAAATTCCAAGTTTCACGTCAAATTCCAATCAAGCTGTTGGGTATGATGGGGAATCATCCTTTGGAACCTATTGAAGCCCATTCACAAAGCTCACTGGAACCAGCAAGTACTAAGGAGATTATCGAAGTCAATGTCCTAGTCAAAAACCCCTAAACTAATTTGACAACTTTTTTCCCCAGTTTGTTTAGAAGTTAGACCAGATTTGTCTATCTTCCAGGGCCAGCTACTAATGGCATTACAAACTGCCTTGATCACTCTCATTAAGTTAAGGAGTTATCTTTCAAGTAAAATAAGTTGCAAAGCCTTTGGACATCAATTGATTAGTCAGCCAATAAGTTCTTTCCAGTAGTGCATTTCTGGCAGCAATCTAGGGCAGGTCAGAATATGGGTGAATTAAGTTAACCAAATTAAATACAACCTCTACAAAACTTTATAGCATGAAAGAAGACATAAAATTTTATAATAGCCTTGGACATGGGTCTTAAGTCAATTGTCTTAAACTAAATAGATATATTAGTCTAGTGAGACTAATGGTCTTGTGGTAAGAAAGTAATATTTAAGGACGTAAATTATGCTAGAACACTTTTGGAAGGTCTCTTCATTATGCTAATCGATTGTTAGCCTTGTTTATATTTTACGAATCGTTTTAGGCATCCTTATTATTTACGATGTTTTACCAAGTGAAGAATTATTTTTTACCATTACTTTTGAAATATGCTGGATGCTCGATCAAAAGGATGGTAAGCTCAATTTGAGTGAATTTGTTTATAAAGTGCATTATGCCAAAATGTATGTTTGGTGTTTATGTTACCATGGCATAAGTGTTGTTCGAATGCTTATTTGGAATTTCTTTTTTTCTAAATAAAGTGGGTCAAGTGGTTAAAGATTCTTTTTAAAAAAAAGAGAGATTGTGCTTATGAAAGTTGTTTTTATGTAAAAACACTTTGTTGTTGAGAATAATTAAAATGCTTGCATAATACTCATGTTTTAAAAAATTGTGCAGCCTATGTTTTCTAGGCCAAGAGATTCCCAATGCGATTCGGGTTTCCAGAGATTAACCTTTGTGTTGCAGTTAACATTATCCAAATGAGGGTACAGTAAATTATAGACTTTAGTGTGTCCCCAGGAACCTATGTGTCTAACAGGTTTACGTCTCACCTGTATTAAGAAGGAACTAAGGACTAGCAACTAAAGAATACCCTGAGAATTAATTTTAAATCCATTAATTGAAGTGTTGTAAATTCCTATGGGTTTTAACCCCAAATAGCATTTTAAAAAGGATTCTAGTTTCATCCTGCTAATGGTTGCAAAATGCAATTTCTTACATTACACTATTATTATGCCCTAATTATTTGGGTGCTATTAATTAATGTACGGCATGCAAAGGTTTTTGATTTTAAGGGTGTTGGTTATTCACTGAGTGTGTGGTTTGGTTATCTCCTCTTTTTCCTATTTTTCAAAGTTTGGAGTAAGTTTTGTGTTCATATAGAACAATTCCTAATTTTGGTTTGACATAAACCTCATGGATGTATACCATATGTTGTTGGAGGGACCATGGTTGTATGATAGGAGAGTAACCCATGATGGTTACTTGAACACCTACTCCTTTGTTAAGGATGGTAAGAAGATAACCCTGTCCCCTTTATCCTCACATCAAGTAGCCAAACACAGATCCTCCAAACCATTTGAACCATAAAAAAAATACTGACCTTAGTGGGGTCTGACCTTAAGGCTTCACAACATGAGTTTAGACCTTTCAAGTGTTAGATCCTTCAAATCAGTGTAGATCAAAATGAGATCCCAACCATACCCCCACAAGCCAAAGCCATCTTGCATCAATACCTTCATATTTTCCCAAAAGATATCCCACCTAGCCGACTACTAAAAAGATCAGTCTAGTATAACATTGACCTGATTCTAAGAGCTATCCGACCTAACAGTCCAGCCTACATAGTGAATCCCAGGGACACTCAGTAGATCCAAAGACAGGTTGGAGAGCTATTGGCCAAGGAAATAGTCAGGGAGAGCCTTAGTCCATATGTTGTACCTACTTTGCTAGCCCTAAAGAAGAATAGGAGTATGAGCATGTGTGTAGACAATAGAGCTATTAACAAGATCACCATTAAATACAAGCATCCTATTCCCAAATTGAAGACATGCCATATGAGCTATATTGCTCAAAGCTTTTCTTAAAGGTGGACCTAAGGGGTGGCTATTATCAAATTTGTGTTTGTACACTTTGGAGACATCCTAAGCTAGAGCAAAACTAAAGAGGAGCACCTTGATCACCCCAAGCTGATTTCAAATTCTATGAAGAGAAAAACTATATGACAATCCTATGAAGTACAACTTTTTCACTAATGAGGTCACTTCCTTAGGGTGCATGGTTATTGCTAATGGGATTCAAGTAGATGGGAGTAAGGTGGAGGAAATTAGGAATTGGCATGTTCTTAAAAGCATCCATGATGTGAGAAGTTTCCATGGCCTAGCTTCATTTTACAAGAGATTCACCAAAAATTTCAGCACCATCATGGCACCAATGACTGAAGTGATGAAGGGGAGTTCCTTCTAGTGGAATTCTGAACATTAGTAAGCCTTTGAAGAGATCAAGAGGAGACTAACTCAAGCACTAGTGCTAGCAGTACATTACTTTAAGAAGGTATCTGAGGTAGAGTGCGATGCCTCTGGACTAGGCATTGGGGGAGTTTTAACTTAAGAAGGCACACCATTGGCCTTTTTTAGTGAGAAACTTTGTGATTCAAAGTGGAGATACTCCACATATGATAAAAAGTTTTATGCTATGATTAGATGCTTAGAACATTGATGTCATTATCTTATAGCTGCTGAGTTCATAGTCCATTTTGCCTATAAGGCTCTTAAATACATTCAGGGGTAGCACAAGCTCAATGCTAGGCATACCAAATGGGTGGAGTACCTTTAGTCCTTTCATTTTTCTATCAAACACAAATTTGACAAGTTGAATCAAGGGGTAGATGTACTGCCTAGGAGGCACCTACTATTATTTTAGCGTAAGGCTTGTGTTCTAGGATTTGAGCATTTTCACTCCTTGTATAAGCATAATGAGAATTCTAAGAGCTGTATGAGAGTTCCAAGTGAAGAGCAAAGGGACATTATTTACTATAAAATGCATATTTGTTCAAAGGCACTAGATTGTGTGCTCTAAAAGTGTGGAGCAAGAGACTTACTAATTATAGAGGTTCATAGAGGTGCTCTAGCTAGTTATTACAGGGAAAACAAGATGACATACATGCTTAAGGAGCATTATTACTAGCCAAGCATGTCAAAGGATATCCAATACATCATTAGGAGATGTGCCAATTGCCAAGCAGCCAAGTGTCACTCCTTACCTTAAGGACTCTACACTTCGCTACCAGTCCCACTAGCTACTTGGACTGATGTGAGTATGGATTTTATTTTTGTTCTGCCGAGGACCCCAAGGGGGAAAGATTCAGTCTTTGTGGTTGTGGACAGCTTTTTCAAAGATGGCTCATTCCATAGCCAGTACTAAAACCATTGATGTTGTTTAAGTTATTGAGCTCTACTTTAAGTAGGTGATGAGACTTCATGGCATTCCTAAGTCATTAGTTTCAGATAGGGATGCTAAGTCTCTTAGCCATTTCTGGCATACTCTTTGGAACAAGCTGGGAATAATGGTAAAGTTGAGCACCACATGCCATGCTCAAACTAATAGCCAGACTAAAGTCACCAACAAGACTCTAGGGGTCCTTCTGAGAGCATTGATCAAGACATAAGCCAACGCTTGGGATATATTGCTACCTTATGAGGAGTTCACATACAATATAGCCCCTCACAGGACGACTAGCTTATCTCCTTTAAAGCCAGTTTATGGTATTGATCTATTGGCTCCAAGAGATTTGTTTCTAAGAGCCATTGAAGGGAAACCAAGTCTAGACGCTGAGCAGAAAGTAAAGAAGATTCAAGCATTACATGATAGAGTCATAGATAAGATTGAAAAGCATAATGCCAGCTACTAGACTCAAGCTAATAAGCATAGAAGGAATGTTACTTTTCAAGCTAAAGACCTTGTATGGATTTATTTAAGGAAGAAAAGGTTCCTTGAAAAACGAAAGTCTCAGTTGAGTCCAAGAGCATATGGTCCTTTTAGGTCTTGGAAAGGATAAATGATAATGCGTATAGGGTAGAGGTTCGTGGAGAATATAGAGTTTCTGCTACCTTCAATGTAGCAGACTTAAGTCCATATTTGGATGATATACCCCTTAAGGATTTAAGATTAAATCCTCTTCAATAAGCGGAGGATGATGGAGACTACTTCTCTGAATCCAATCCAAGTCAGAATGTCCAACCACTAGTCCACAAGCTCATAAAGTAACGCCCTAATCTTAGTGAGCTGCCTAGTATGCTTAGACAGTCTAAGAACTACTATATGATTTAGTGAGCATTAGCTCCTATTAGGGGGTAACTTAGACCATTTGCTAGCTCATAAATCTGCTAATAAATGATATAAGTTGATGGAGACCATCAAGCCCACTCTCCTACGCTCCTTTCTCAGCTCAAGGAAGACCCTACTAAGCTCAAGGGGGTCAAGGAAGTGGCTAAACTTTACAGAACAATCATGGCAATGCCCGATGAGTTGGCGCTGGATTCATTCAATCATAACCCGGTCTTTGTTACTTGTTTTGTGCAAGATTTGGTGGACCCATAGCTTGAGGGCCCACATAATATTTTAGCCTAAGATGTTAGCTTTCTAATAAGTCCAACCATGCTTAAATTGGATCTCATTTGGTTGGGCAACAAGAGACCTCAAAGGCCCAATGTCCAGGCACAGGCTAGTCTGAGCAGTCTTCATTTTTTAGGCCATAACTTTCAAACGGCTGGTCCAAATTGGGTAAACTTGTGCTTCCTGGAAATGACACATCCAGGGCTTTCCAACAAGCCCAAAAGCAAACAATTTGGCCCAGTAGATCGCGAGATATGGCCGTCCAAAGTCAGAGCTGCTGCAAGGGTGTGAGTGCATTAAAGAAGGAGGATGTTTGGTGTTCCCATTCGGTTCATGAACCTTTTCAGCTGCATTTGGACGTGAGACCCTTTTATACCAGGGGGTTAATGTAATTTATGCATCCAAGGAGTTGTGGCATCTCAAGGAACTCATCTTTTCCCCTTCCCCTTGATTATTTGTAACCAACACATTAATGTGTTGTTTGGTGTGCCCTATGTTTATTTCTTGTAACTTATGCCCTTTCATTTGTGTTGTTCTCTACTATAAAAGGGGCTAGGCATGTGGGTTGAGGGATCATCAGCTTGTACTCCAATTTCAAAGTAATACTAAGCCTTTGAGTGTTCTTCAGTGTGCTTGCTTGAAATCCTAGTTCTATATCTTAAGGTTGGCTACCTTAAGTGGTGCCCTAGGTTCTTTTTGCTCTCCTAGGTGGTGAATCTTCTATATCCTAGATTGGGTAAAAAGAATAGCCCAAGACTAAGGCTTGCGTGGCTCCCAAGTGGGATTATCTCAAACCAAAGTCTTGATTTATCCTCCCTTCACCTTTACCTTCGCTCCTTCATCACCCCCACATCCTACCCTTATTCTTTGAATTTGGTCACTTTGGACTCTCATATACATCATTTGGTATCAGAGCTAAGGTTATCAAGTGATCAAATTGCCTCCAAACACATCGTAAAACACCAAAACCCAAAAACACAAAACAAACACACAAACCGACAAACCGTGCAAATCCTGAAACTCGCCAACCAGAAATTTGGTACGGTGTACCCGTGCACCTAGGCACGACCGTGCCATCTCCATTTTCAGCCTTTTCCAAGCTTGAACACAAGCATGGCCCCCTAGTGCCATAGTGCACGACCGTGCCCCTTCCTTCACGTCTCAAACAGCCCTCCATCAAGCCTACACACATCACCATGTCCGCTAGATCTTCAAAGTCATCAAAAGGTGCTCAAGAACGAGTCGAAGAGTTGGAAGCCTAAGTTAAGTACCTCCAAACTCAACTTGGCCAACTTATGGAGGAAAAGAGAAGATGGACACGAAGCCCAGCTCCTTCCCATATAGAGGAATCCGAAGAGGAAGCCGACAACTATCAAGTAAATTTAAGTGATGAGGAAGTCCCAAGGAGGAGAAGACAAGAAAGCAATCTTGGAGATTTTCGAGTCGAAATTCCTGAATTTGAAGGCGAGTTAGACCCCGACCATTTCCTTGATTGGTTACAAACTATTGAACGCATTTTTGAATACAAGGAAGTGCCGGAGGAGAATAAGGTCAAGCTTGTGGCCTTGAAACTCCCCAAATATGCCTCTATTTGGTGGGCCAATGTCATGGCGAAAAGAGCAAGGAATGACAAAGGAAAAATTAGGACTTGGGCTAAAATGAGAGACAAGCTCAAGGCCAAGTTCCTTCCCTCCCATTATGTTCAAGACAACTACTTCAAGCTACACCATCTCAAGCAGGGCACCAAGAGTGTGGAAGAGTACACCCGGGAGTTCGAGCACCTCCTTCTCAAATGTGATCTAAGGGAAGATGATGCTCAAACAATGGTAAGATATCTAAGTGGCCTTGATGAATCCATTGCTCATGTTGTGGAATTGCACCCCTATTCCTCCCTAGATGACTTGAGTTCGCTAGCCTACAAGGTAGAGCAACAAAAGAAGTCTAAGGGAAAGGGTACCCTTTCCAAGCCCCCTTCCTGTCCATATTCCACCACAAAACCTCCCTACTACCCTCCTAAACCCGAAAATCCCCCACAAACCAAAAATGCCCCTCCAACCGTCCCTAATCCCTCCACAAAAGCACCACCCAAACCCAAGGATCAAATCCGTTGCTTCCGATGCCAAGGCCTTGGACACATCGCCTCCGAGTGTCCTAATAAGCGAATCGTCTCCCTAGCCGAGTATCAAGCCTCATTTGAAGAGCCACATGATCATCAAGAAGATGAAGAAGGAGAAAATTATGAGGAAGAAAATGTGGAAGAAGTGAAAGAAGGTCCCGATGAAGGTGAACTTCTTGTCATTCGAAGGTCATTGAGTGGATTTGCCACTCAAGATAATATGTAGCAAAGAGAGGTAATTTTCCATACGAGATGCACTGTTGAAGGAAAGATATGCTCCCTAATCATTGATGGGGGTAGTTGTGCAAACGTTGCCTCCAAAACCATGGTGGACAAGCTTAAGCTTCAAGCATCACCTCACCCCAAGCCATACACCATTCAGTGGTTGAACCAAGGCAAAGGTATGCAAATCACCCACCGATGCCTTGTTCCTTTCTCCATTGGGAAACACTACAAGGATGAGATTTGGTGCGATATAGTCCCCATGGATGCTTGCCACATCCTATTGGGACGTCCATGGTTGTTTGATAGAAGTGTCATCCATGATGGCCGGATGAACACTTACACCTTCCAAAAAGACCACAAAAAAATCACCCTCACCCTGCTCAAAATCTCTCCCTCCAAACCAAAGACAACCCTCATTTGGATGTCTTTCTCACCACCCTCCTCAAATCCCAACAACAAGAATTCGAGTCTTTCAAAGACTTGATCCTCCTACAAGATGAGCCTAAGTCTCCATCTCCCTCAAACCACTCACACCCTCTACTCACCCCTCTCCTACAAACCTACCACCATGTCTTTTCACCAGAGATTCCCCATGGCCTTCCCCCTCCAAGATCCATCCAACACAATATTGACTTTATCCCTGGTTCCGTTCTTCCAAATAAACCAGCCTACCGCATGTCCCCAAAAGAGACCCAAGAAATCCAAAGACAAGTGGATGACCTCTTGTCTAAGGGGATGATCCGAGAAAGCTTAAGTCCTTGTGCCGTGCCCGCCCTCCTTGTTCCCAAAAAGGATGGTAGCATGCGCATGTGTGTGGATAGCCGGGCCATTAACAAAATCACCATCAAATACCGGTATCCTATTCCGAGGTTGGAAGATCTCCTTGATGAACTTCATGGTGCCGCCATTTTTTCCAAAATTGATCTTAGAAGTGGCTACTACCAAATCCGGATCTTTGAAGGAGATGAATGGAAAACCGCCTTTAAAACTAAAGGAGGTTTGTATGAGTGGCTTGTTATGCCATTTGGGCTAACTAATGCCCCTAGCACTTTCATGAGGCTTATGAATCAAGTTCTAAAGCCCCTCATTGGCATTTGTGTGGTGGTATACTTTGACGACATCTTGGTCTATAGCAACACCGAAGAAGAGCATGCCCATCATTTACAACAAGTTTTGGAGATTCTCTCTCAAGAGCAATTATATGGCAATTTGGAGAAGTGTTACTTCTTCACTCCCCGAGTGGTATTTTTGGGCTACATTAGTTCCGCCCAAGGACCTCAAGTTGATGAAAGCAAGATCAAAGCCATTCAAGAGTGGCCTACTCCCACATCCTTCACTCGAGTGAGGAGTTTTCATGGATTAGCATCTTTTTACCGGAGATTTATACGAGATTTTAGCACTATTGTGGCTCCCATGACCAAAGTGCTAAAAGGGAAAGAGTTCACTTAGAATGAGCAAGCGCAACATGCTTTTGAAGAAATCAAGAACAGACTCACTAGTGCTCCCGTTCTTGCCTTGCCCGACTTTTCAAAGGTCTTTGAAGTTGAATGCGATGCATCCGGAGTAGGGATTGGAGCCGTCCTTTCCCAAGAGAAGAGACCAATAGCATACTTTAGCAAGAAGCTAAATGATGCCAAGAGGAAATACTCCACCTATGACAAGGAATTCTTTGCCATCATTCAAGCTTTGGAGTATTGGCGCCATTACCTAGTGGGAGGAGAGTTTATTCTCCATTCCGACCATGAGGCACTCAAATACATACAAGGTCAACAAAAGCTCAACCCAAGACATGTCAAGTGGGTAGAGTACCTTCAAGCCTTCCATTTCACCATCCAGCATAAGGCGGGAACTCTTAACAAAGGAGTCGATGCACTTTCCCGTAGGTACTTGCTCCTCTCTACCTTGAGTACCAAAGTTCTTGATTTTGAAATTTTGAAGGAGCTATATCCTAATGATGATGACTGCAAGGACATCTTTGGAAGTTGCTCCAAACACCCGCACGGATTATTCCATTTGGAGGATGGTTTTCTATTCAAGGGATCACGCCTTTGCATCCCTAAGTGCGGATTCAGAGAGCTCTTTGTTCAAGAACTTCATGGTGGAGCCCTAGCTGGTCATTTTGGTGTGGAAAAGACTAGAGCTATGCTTAAAGAGCACTATTATTGGCCGAAAATGTCAAGAGATGTTGACCACTTTGTGAAGAGATGCTCTATTTGTCAATTGGCCAAAAGCCATGCGCTTCCACAAGGCTTGTATTCTCCCCTTCCTATCCCTCAAGCTCCATGGGAAGATATAAGCCTAGACTTCATCACGGGTTTGCCTAGAACCCAAAGAAACAAGGATTCCATCATGGTGGTGGTGGATCGTTTCTCAAAGATGGCGCATTTTGTCCCGTGTCACACTACCAATGATGCTTCTCAAGTGGCCAATTTATATTTCAAGGAAATTGTCCGTCTTCATGGCATACCCAAGAGCATGGTGTCCGATCGTGATAGCAAATTCCTTAGCCATTTTTGGCTAACCTTATGGCGAAAATTGGGGACCCAGCTCAAATTTAGCACTACTTGCCATCCCCAAACTGATGGGCAAACGGAAGTCACTAATAGGACTTTAGGCACTTTGCTAAGAGTCCTTGTGAAGAAGAATCTCAAGAATTAGGATGAATTGCTCCCCCATGCCGAGGTCGCCTTCAATAGAGCACCAAGCAAGTCTACCCATCTCTCCCCTTTCCAAGTAGTGTATGGGTACAATCCATGGAGCCCCCTTGATCTCATTCCCATTCCAACTCCCACCAACTTTAGTTGGGATGCCGAAAAGAGGGCACAGGAGATTAAAGACTTACATGCCCGAGTTCGAGAGAATATAGCCAAGGCCAATGAGAGAGCTAAGCAAAGCACCAATAAGCATCGAAGAGAAGTCCATTTTCAACCCGGAGATTTGGTGTGGATTCATTTGAGGAAGGAACGCTTCCCTTCCAAAAGAAAGTCCAAATTGATGCCTACATCGGATGGCCCATTTGAGATCATTGAGAAAGTTGGGCCTAATGCTTATAAAGTTGATCTTCCTGGTGATTATGGAGTTTTGCAACGTTTAATGTCTCCGACCTTAGTCCTTACTTTGATGATGAACCCCTTCCAAGTTTGAGGACAAACTCCCGTTCACCCAGGGAGAATGATGGAGACCATCAAGCCCACTCTCCTACGCTCCTTTCTCAGCTCAAGGGGGACCCTACTAAGCTCAAGGGGGTCAAGGAAGTGGCTAAACTTTACAGAACAATCATGGCAATGCCCGATAAGTTGGCGCCGGATTCATTCAATCATAACTCGGTCTTTGTTACTTGTTTTGTGCAAGATTTGGTGGACCTACGGCTTGAGGGCCTACATAATATTTTAGCCTAAGATGTTAGCTTTCTAATAAGTTGTTGCAGTATCTTTTGGACAGTCAATACAGCAAATAAAGCACTTTGGTCCAACCAGCCTCTAGCCTAATTTTCTGACCAGCCCGGCAGTATTTTGATAGTAAACTTTGACTCATCTTAGCAGCCAACTCTTAAGTCGTTTAAGAGCATGATTAGGTGTTAAAAAAAAATTAAGAACAACCTTAAAGTTCCAAAGTTAAATCAGCTTGCATCCGCTACTAACTATGATAAAGTTCAAGGAAATTCCCTTTAATCCAGTGGATTACTGGCTGCTGCACTTACTGACTACTCGGGGATAATCATTTGATTAGTAGTTGAACTTGCATGTCAAGACCATCATTAATAGCACTTTGATGTTGTGTTTGATTGACACCTCAGTACCGGAGATTAATAACTTAATTAGGTGCCAAATAGCAGAATATAGTAGCTGTTTTGGGGGCAGTTTTGTTTGAATATGTTCGCTAGTTTTAGCATCACTTGTTATGTAGCCTAGCCGTTGAGAGAGGAAGCAAGGTTGAGTATAAAAGGCCTGATACTGTGATGCATTACCCAGTTTATGAATTAATGAAGTTGACCATGGCTCCTTTCCTCTTAAATTTTCTCTTGGTATCCCGCATTTAACAAATACAAGTGGTGTTCTAGTGAGTTTTTGTGGCTATTCTAGTGGTGTATCTGTATCCAAAATACCTCTAAGGACCCTAAACTTAGCTTGGTGGTGTGATTGTATCTAATATAAAGTTCAGATTATCCTTTGCTCTTTGTGATTGCATTTTAGTTTTCAATTCAACTCATTCCAGTTTGCCTTAGCTGTGTGACTACTTGTTCTTTCTTCTCTTATTCTTACATAATTCTACATCACAATGGGCCTTTGAAGATATCAAGCAGAAACTGCGCCACGCACCTGTGTTGGCACTATGAAGCTTTGAAGATCTGTGTAAGCTTGAGTGTGATACAAGTGGAGTTTGGATAGGAGCTGTCCTCATCCAATCTAGAACAGCCATTGCCTATGTCAATAAGAAGCTTAATGGTTCTAGATGCAGCTATAGCACTTATGAGAAATAGTCTTATGCTATTATAAGGGCCTTGACTCATTAGGGTCATTACCTTAAAGTTAGGGCTCTTGTCCCACATTCTGACCATCAAGCGCTCCAATATATCAACGGTCAACACAAACTGAACCCAGGGCATGCAAAACGAGTAGAGTTCCTCTAGTCATTCAACATTACTTGCAAACACAAAAGTGGAAAGGAGAATGTGGTTGTGGATGGCCCATCTAGAAGGTATACTTTACTTTCTGTTTTGAAAGCAAAGGTGCTTGGATTTGATTCAATCTAGGCTATCTACAAGGAGGATCGAGATTTCCAACTCTTGATTGAGGGAGCTCCAAAAGATGGCCCCTACACTATCCAAAATGGCTATTTATTCAGGTATAACAAGCTTTATATCCCTAAGTGTCCTTTAAGAGAGTTACTAGCCTGAGAGGCTCAAGGTGGTGCTCTTGCTGGTCATTTTGGCCTAAACAAACCGATTGATATTTTAAAAGAGCATTTCTAATTTCTTGAGATGGGAGGGGATGTTCTCAAGATCATTTTAGCTCACTCCATTTGCTGCAAAGATAGGAGTCAATTCCATCAAGGCTCATACACCCTATTGCCTATACCTTCAAAAGCCTTGGGATGATGTAAGTATGGATTTCATTGTGGCCATCCCTAGGACCAAGAGGGGAAAGGACGTAAGCATGGTGGTTGTGGATTGATTTTTCAAGCTGGCTCACTTTGTTCAATGCCATAAAAATGATGATGCTAGCTATATTATTCAGTTATACTTCAAAGAGATTATTAGGCTCCATGGTGTGCCCAAGTCCACTATATCCGGTAGAGACTCCAAGTTTCTGTCCTACATTTGGAGACGTTCGTGGAAGCTTTTAGACACTAAACTCTTGTTTAGTACAACCTATCATTCGTAAACTAATGGCAAGATAGAGGGAATAAATTGAACTCTTAAGAGTTTGGAGAGTAAAAGGTTAAAAAATTAGGACGTAAAGCTATCCCATGCTATGTTTTCCTATAATGGGGCTCCATCCGATGCTATTAAACACCTTTCTTTGAGTGTGTGCATACAGTGGACCCTCTTACGCCCATTGATTTACTGCCTCTATCATGTGACTCAAGGGTGAATCATGAAGTTGAATAAAAGGTAAAGTAGACGAAGAAGTTACATTAACAAGTGAGGAACCACCTAGAGAAGACCAACGTAGCTTACAAAGCAATGGCAAACAAACACAGGAAGAAGATTGATGCATATTTCCATATGCATCATTTTTATTCAACTCCAATTTCAAAGAAGAAAAGGGTCAAAGAAGATCATGCATGGAAATGTGCCTATTTGGTCTTCTTAAGTGAGTTCAAAGACTCGCGACACTATGGAGAGGTCAAAAAGAGGTTAAACTTTGCTAGAAATTTGGTGCCGAATTCATCCCTGCGGAACCCGATTTTTGTGACCACTTTTGGACAAGCTCAAGTGGACCCACAACTTGAGGGCCCATGTGCTTTTGAAGCTTAAGATGTCAGCTTTAAAATAAGCCCAATTTTATTTAATTTGGACATCATTTGATTGGGCAAAATATCACTCAAAGATACGTTGTGCTGATCCAGTCCAGTCTGAGATAGGTGCATTGTTTGGGCCATAACTTTCAAACCGCTTATCCAAATTGAGCAAATGAGCCCATTCTGGAAAATAGACTTCCAGGGCTTTCTAACAAGCCCAAGAACGCGTGATTTGGCCGAGTATTCTGGAAGTTATGCTCTGTTGAAGTTGAGGCAGTTGCAAGGATTAATGCTGGGAATATGAAGAGTCTTAGGTTACATATATTTGTGTGGCTGATATTGTGCACGTTTTAGATGCTTCTAGATTGATGTAATCAGCTGCAAAAATCCTAGAATATTCCTTGTAACCTCCCCCACCCCCTTTTATGATGTGTCTTTTCATTTTTCTTAGACTTTTCATTAGCTAGTTTTAATTGTTAGGAGTTATTTGAGTCTTTTGATTGTCTTTTGCTGAGTCTATAAAAGGGGAGGGGCATGTGAAGCTAATCATTCAGCATTGTAAGAGATTTCCAAAGTAATACAAGCACCTTTGAGAGTGATTCTCATTTGTGTCTCAAAATTCCTAGTTCTATATCTTGAATTTGGCTCATTCAAGTGGTGTTCTAGGTTCTCTTCCTTTTCCAATTGGAGTGATTCCTTGGTTAAGACAAGAGAATTAGCCCAAGATCAAGTCATTGAGTGGCTCCGTGAAGGATTATCTTAATTACAAGGTCTTGTTTATCCTTGTTCTTTTTGTTATTATTCTTCAAACCATCTCAAACTATCTTCCACCATATTCACTTTTCTTTGGTTGATTCTTGTTTAGTTTGAGTTTGAGTTGATTTGGTTCACTTACCACCCACATCTACATCAATTGGTATCAGAGCCAAGGTTTTTAAGTGACCCACATCATACCCAAATACATCCCAAAAAGCCAAAATACAAAAAAAAAAAAGAGGCACAAACCGGCAATCCGAAGTCTTGAAGACCAGAGAAGCAGCACGGTGCCCCCGTGCCACAACACACGACCGTGCCATATTCTTTTTCCAGGAATCTTCAAGTCGAGACGGAGCACGGTGCCCCCGTGCCGTCAAGCACGACCGTGCCACTCTACTTTTCTGCATTTTCTTCAGCCGAAGCATAGCACGGCCTGACCGTGCCCCTTGCACGACCGTGCCACTTTCCCTGCTGCATATTCTTCCTTCAACGCATCTCCAACATGTCTACAAAGTCCACAAGAAGCGACCAAGCACGTGTGGAAGAATTAGAAGCACAACTCACTTATCTTCGAACTCAACTTGGGCAACTTTTGGAGGAGAAAAGAAGGTGGGTTCATAGCCCCACTCCCTCTCATCCTCATGAACCGGTGGTTGAATCTGAAGAGGAAGTCCATCACTCCCATGCCAATTCAAGTGATGAGGAACCCCCAAGGAGACGAAGGCAAGGAGGAAATATTGGTGGTGTCCGAATTGACATCCCCGAATTTGAAGGCCAACTTGATCCGGACTTATTTCTCGATTGGTTGCACACCATTGAGAGGATCTTTGAATATGAGGACATCCCGGAAGATAAGAAGGTAAAGCTTGTAGCCCTTAAACTCAGAAAATATGCTTCAATCTGGTGGGCTAACCTTGGAGCGAAAAGAGCAAGAAACGGGAAAGGGAAAATCAGAACTTGGGCCAAAATGAAAGAAAAACTCAAGGCCAAGTTTCTTCCCTCTCACTATGTGCAAGACAATTATCTCAAGCTCCATCGACTCAAGCAAGGATCCAAGAGTGTGGAAGAATACACTCGGGAGTTTGAACAACTCCTACTCAAATGCGATTTGAGAGAAGACGACTCACAAACCTTGGTAAGATACTTGACCGGTCTTGATGAGTCCATTGCTCATGTAATTGAGTTGCAACCCTATTCATCCCTAGATGACTTGAGTTCTCTAGCCTACAAGGTAGAGCAACAAAAGAAATCAAAGGGAAAGAGTGTCCTTTCCAAGCCTCTCTCTCGTCCTTACCCCACACAAAAGCCTCCGTACTACCCTCCTCGTCCACAAAATCCCCCACCTCCACAAACCAAAAACACCACTCCAACCCCTCCAAAACCCTCCACACAAGAGCCCAAATCAAAGGACAAGGTTCGTTGCTTTCGGTGTCAAGGCATGGGACACTATGCATCTGAGTGTCCAAACAGGAGGATTGTTTCCCTAGCGGAGTACCAAGAAGCATGTGATGAACATGCCTATGATGAAGAAGAAGGAGAGCACTTTGAAGAAGGAAGTTTGGAAGAAGTTGAGGAAGGCCCCGATGAAGGAGAGTTGCTTGTTATCCGCCGGGCCTTGAGTGGAATTGCCACTCAAAAGGACATGGAGCAAAGAGAAGCCATTTTTCACACAAGGTGCACTATTCAAGGGAAAGTTTGTACCCTCATCATCGATGGAGGTAGTTGTACAAATGTTGCATCCAAAACCATGGTGGACAAGCTCAAACTTGAGACTACACCCCATCCTAAGCCTTATAGCATCCAATGGCTAAATCAAGGCAAAGGTATATACATTTCTCATCAGTGCCTCATTTCTCTTTCTATTGGAGACCACTATAAGGATGAGATATTGTGTGACATTCTTCCTATGGATGCAAGCCATATATTGTTGGGTAGACCATGGATGTTTGATCGCCATGTAATTCATCATGGGCGCCTCAACACCTACTCCTTTATTAAGGATGAGAAGAAAATCACCTTGACCCCTATTCCATCGTGCCAAAGCCCCAAGCCACAAAAGGACCGACAAGCCTTAACCCTCATTCATCCTTCCCAAACCCTTGCCCCCAAAGAAGATTTCCCACCTCCGCCTCTTCTCCTCACCAGGTGTGACCCGTTTTATCATCCTCCCCTCACCCTCTTCTATATCTCTCTAGAGGTGATGCCCTGTGACCTCCTTCCCCAAAAACTCCCATATTGTAAGCGCGACCCCTTTCTTGAGAGGCTTGCCAACCCTTTGAGTTTGAGGACAAACTCAAAACAACCCGGGGAGTATGATGCATATTTCCATATGCATCATTTTTATTCAACTCCAATTTCAAAGAAGAAAAGGGTCAAAGAAGATCATGCATGGAAATGTGCCTATTTGGTCTTCTTAAGTGAGTTCAAGACTCGCGACACTATGGAGAGGTCAAAAAGAGGTTAAGCTTTGCTAGAAATTTGGTGCCGAATTCATCCCTGCGGAACCCGATTTTTGTGACCACTTTTGGACAAGCTCAAGTGGACCCACAACTTGAGGGCCCATGTGCTTTTGAAGCTTAAGATTTCATCTTTCAAATAAGCCCAAGTTTGTTTAATTTGGACATCATTTGATTGGGCAAAATATCACTCAAAGATACGTTGTGCTGATCCAGTCCAGTCTGAGATAGGTGCATTGTTTGGGCCATAACTTTCAAACCGCTTATCCAAATTGAGCAAATGAGCCCATTCTGGAAAATAGACTTCCAGGGCTTTCTAACAAGCCCAAGAACGCGTGATTTGGCCGAGTATTCTGGAAGTTATGCTCTGTTGAAGTTGAGGCAGTTGCAAGGATTAATGCTGGGAATATGAAGAGTCTTAGGTTACATATATTTGTGTGGCTGATATTGTGCACGTTTTAGATGCTTCTAGATTGATGTAATCAGCTGCAAAAATCCTAGAATATTCCTTGTAACCTCCCCCACCCCCTTTTATGATGTGTCTTTTCATTTTTCTTAGACTTTTCATTAGCTAGTTTTAATTGTTAGGAGTTATTTGAGTCTTTTGATTGTCTTTTGCTGAGTCTATAAAAGGGGAGGGGCATGTGAAGCTAATCATTCAGCATTGTAAGAGATTTCCAAAGTAATACAAGCACCTTTGAGAGTGATTCTCATTTGTGTCTCAAAATTCCTAGTTCTATATCTTGAATTTGGCTCATTCAAGTGGTGTTCTAGGTTCTCTTCCTTTTCCAATTGGAGTGATTCCTTGGTTAAGACAAGAGAATTAGCCCAAGATCAAGTCATTGAGTGGCTCCGTGAAGGATTATCTTAATTACAAGGTCTTGTTTATCCTTGTTCTTTTTGTTATTATTCTTCAAACCATCTCAAACTATCTTCCACCATATTCACTTTTCTTTGGTTGATCCTTGTTTAGTTTGAGTTTGAGTTGATTTGGTTCACTTACCACCCACATCTACATCAAAGATGGAGTTCAATCTAGGAGATCTAGTCTCGTTACACCTCATGAAAGACAGGTTCCCATATAGGAGGAAGAATAAGCTTATGGTAAGAGGGGATGGTCAATTCAAGATCTGAGAAGGTAAGAGACAATGCCTACAAGCTACAGCTTCTAGGAAATATAGCTATTTTAGCCACTTTCATCCTTAGAGATCTAAGTCCTTATATGGAGGAGTATTTCGAAGACCCTTAATATTTGAGGTCAAATCCATTTAAGGAAGAGAGATTGATGTAGAACATAGCACACAAGAGATCTAAAGCTTATCCAGGGTGCTATCCAAGGTCAAGAAGATCAAGGTAAGCAGATAATAGTCAACCAGATTCATTCCTTGCTCGCCTGCTCGAAGCTAGAATTGAACACAGTTTTAGATGGTATAATTCGAGGAGTTTTCAAGGGCTCCTATGTGCAAGTGCTACTTTGTTGGACTCCATATGATGTGTAATTTCTCTAAGGAAACTAAATTTTGGCCTAAGTCAAAGGCATTTTGCCACATTGGTCCAAATATTAAAGCTATGTTGAGAAAGCTCTAGTTTACTCACATTTAAAGATTAGCTAGAATCATCATCTTAAACCTGATATAGGGCCAGTATTTATACTTAGGATGCTAGCCAGCATCCTAAGGTATCAATCCATGAAGAGAAGTCCAAATCATGGCAAGTTCTTCATTGAGTTCGAACTGCATTTTGTCAACTATTGCGGATTGAGGCTATTCTAGACTCGATTTTATTTTCTCGATGGTACTCCTACCTAAACTGAATTTAGGGTTGATTTTTCTATTTGGGATGATTATTAACATCCTAAGGAACCATCGTATGCACTAAAATCAGTTTTAAGTCAAGTATAGATTGGGAAGCAACTCTATCAACTTTAGTGATTACCTAGGCTTAACAAGCTTAAGCAAGTTATTTTAACCCTGCAGTTTTTTCCTTAACAGAGAGGGTTTGTTCACCTACAAACTTATTTCATTGGTTGCTGGGACATCCAGAAACACCATCATTGCCACCCTTGTAGCTTTGGCAGCCACTCGACTTGAAGTGTGATGGCTACTTTATTCTGGATTGGACAGCCGAAAAGCAACCACCTGTAGCCTACCTTTTTCTCTCTCCCCCATTTGCAAGTGGCTTAGTTATAGCTAATTAATAATGTTTTAATCCTTGATTGATTCTAAACATATTGTATTAGCTATACTCATGCTTGTAATTAGCTTAAGTTAAAACTGTTGTCTTAAACAATTTAGTTAAGTTAGGTCATTTAGCTACGGTGCTGGGTTATTTGCTTGCTAGCTTTGGGTCGTGCATATATGCTTTCCTAGCTACTTGTTCAGTGATACATTTGATGAATGAAAACCTCTATTTTTGAGCTTCAACTCAAACTCTCTCAAATGCCTCTTTAATAGATCAGACTTGGTTATTCACTAGAGTGGATTCCTTCAATCCGAATCTGGTGGCTTAGCCTTCATGATTTAGAGGGTGAATTCTTAATTTATTTTGGGTAGTTGCTAGGCCTTTACCCATTTATATCCCCCTATTTTACCTTAGTTTATTTTTGTTTTCTAGCCAAGTCAAGAACAAATTACAAACCATTCCTCATTAGTTGAGCTCATCCAAGGCTAATGCCTCAATGACTTAGCCTTTGATCTCATTGTTGGTGGGTTTTTAGGCTTGAATAGTGGTTTTGCCTTTAGATCATGTCATATCACCTCTTTCTAAGTTCTTTCTTAGCATTCTCTCATCTTGCATTCGCTTTTGATTTGCATTTGCATTTTGATTATTATGGTTAACCTGCCTTGTCCATTTTCTAAGGGTTATGGTTTTTATCTAATTCTCTTTATGCTTGTGCCATCCTTACTCTTTTAAGGGTTATGGTTTTTTCATTTTAGAAAAATAAAATAGCTCTTTCTAGTTTACTAGAGTTGAGGTTAAAAAAAAACAAAACAAAATCTGTCCCTCTCTTTGAGTTGTGGTCTTGAGCGAAAAGATTCAACCCCTTTAAGTTATTTTGAGCTACAGTTTTAAGGGTTTATTTTGCGAGATTTAACCTTCTAAGTATTAGATTACGTTTACATGTGATCGGTTTAACCAACACACATTGAAGCTAGGCTTGGGGTTCGAGGATCCTGCACGCATCAAAGTGGAATCAGAGCGCAGCCTGGTGGTATTATGAGTTGTTTCCTTTTTTGCTTTGCACCAATAACCATGTCACCATTCCTTAGTCGCAAGGAACCTAAGCCAAACACAAGACCAACTATAGAGGAACCCTCAACCCCACAAAATGCTTTAAACAGAATTTCATTTGTTTGGCCAAATTCAAATCTAAACTCGTCTCTTTAACCACAAATGTGCCAGTTTGAAAAGGAGAGTTGAAAACAACTCTTTCAATAAAAGGGGGTTCACTACTTGACGCTTGTCATGAAGGAAAAGAGTTTTCAGATGAAGAGAGTTTTAAGGTTATAGTGATCCTTAAACATAAGTTGTATGACTATGCCTGGTATATACACCTTGTTGATGCAAGAGCCAAAGAGGGTAGATTTGAAATCAAAACAAGGGGCAAACTTAAAAGGTTGTACACACTATCCTAAACTTTGGAAAAGGGGGATTATGGAAATTTTGACAATGGTAGAACCAAAGGAAGTCTTGTAAGAAGTGACATGTGAACCTGATGAAGGAAATTTCCGGGGGCTTAAACTTGAAGAAGTAGTAAATGACAGCATCAGAGAGCTCTTTAAGATGACTTGAACCAAAGGTTTACGTTAAGTGGTGTTGCCATCATTGATACTCATTAGGATGAGGTTCATGAGGTCACAACTATCTTAGAAGAAAGCTCACTCAGCCCCATAATGTTCTTTCAGGAAAGTAGGCCACACTAGCCTGACTTGGTGTATGACGGGGAGGTACACCAATTTGATTTGAGTTGTGATCAGTGTATTATGGTTTTTACCAAACTTATAGGATCTTGTGTTTCTTTCTTATCCCATTCAAATAGGCCACCCCCAAAGTGCTTTAGAAATTGTTATATGTTCAAGAAAGGTGAGGTGTGCAGCATCATAAAGTCATTACAACCTAATTGCTCCACTAATTGCTCACACTTATTATTTGTGTTTAAGGGTGTACTCTATGCATGCAATGTAAAAGTTTGAGAATAAACCACCAGGATTTGAGGACAAATCCTCTCTAAGAGGTGGAGTTTGATGCATGGCATCTAGGCTCTAAACATGATAAGCTAAATGGTAGTACTTACTATCTTGCTTGCTTGCTTGCTTAATCTATCTCGAGATTGAACTTGGTAACCATATATTTTATAATCAAAGATTTAAGACCTGAATTAGCTAAAACCTTGGGATATTTTGTTTCCAAGGTCATTTTCTATGTTCAAGTAATAAATTACAGTGGAGTTGTAATTTTTGTTACATTGCTAGAAGTTTGCAGATGTTTCTTGTCTCATTTCATTGATTAAAAGAGATCTATTTTTTACCCAAGTAGTATTCATATAAAAGCTTATTATGTCTATTTTATGGATATGTAATTTGTTTTGGGGTAAATGCAGTGGAAGTGGTCATCTTGATCCAAACATTTTGATGCACAGTTTGATCCAGTTTTGCCTAGTTTTGGGTTTTCAATTAGTTCACCCCCTTGCACCTAATTTAGGGCAAATATTTTTGTTTGGGGTGTTGTCTAATATCATAAGATATAATACCTTACAAGAAAATCCCAGCTAAATATACTTCTTAATGGTAATCCATTCAGCCAAATTCAGCCTATGTGGGATTGTCACCTATGTGCCTAGTTTTTGGGGCTAGGTTGGTTGACCTACCAACACCTTGTTTAGAGCCAATATATTTGTTTGTGATGTTAGGGAAAATATGAGGGTATCCTATAAGGTAAGTAAATTGGGACTAGATCAAGTTCATCAAGGTGATTCAGCTAGCACAATTTGACCGGTGCAGGATTCATTTCATTTTGCCCCGCTTTGAAAACTGAGTTGGTTCCCCTACCAAAACATGATTTGGGGATGTTTTCTTGTTCATGGTGGACATCCTAAGCATTGCTCCCATGTAAAAAAATTAGGCTAAATGCATTTCAGATGGAGGACATCTTTACTCAAGATTGGTGATTAATTAGGCGACTCTAATATGCTTTGTTTAGTGTCTATAACTTCTCCTCCTTTTGTGCTACTCTATAATCATATCTAACCTAATAAGAGAGATATGGAAATGTCCAAGAGCAAATCCATGTGAATAACTACTGGTTTGGGGAAGCAAACAGCCAAGGTAGCACATAAGCAACTTAAACATGCACCATAGTTACCTCCTTTCTTACTTTCTTCCTTGATCTTTCTATCTCGAGATTGAGATTGGTAGCCTGATGATTTGATTGAATATTCTTAATCTTAAGCTACCCAATCCATGTGATTCTATTGATTCCAAGCTTGATTACCATGTTCAAAAAGTGGGATTAGGTCCCTTAATCTTTATTAACTAATTTGCATTCTGGTTTATATTCTATGTACGTACTTAATGTATAAGCATATAATATCTTGCATACATTGACCCCAAAAGGAACTGGCCTTCCCAAGGATATAAATACCCTCTGCCCCCTCTTGTAAGGACACGTTAAGAATTCTAGTGAAAGTTTAAGCTTTGTAAATTAATGAAGATGAGAGCTTTGCTTCTATCTTAAAAATCTCCTTCTCTCTGTCCAAGTGGTCTTGGTAGTGAGCTAGACTGAATCCTATATACAATTAGAGGGTGGCTTGGCCTTTAATCTAATTGTTAGTGGGTTTTCGGCTTGACTAGCAGCTTTGCCTTTAGATCAAGTGATATCAGTTCTTTTCATGTTCTTTCTTTGCATTCTCTCATGCTCAATTTGCATTATGACTTTTATGCTTAACCCTCCTTTGACCTTTTTCTGAGGGTTGTGGTTTTTATCTCATTCTCTTTATTATTATCCCCTCTCTTACTCTTTTAAGGGTTATTTTTTTTTTTTCATTTAAGCAGCCAAAAAAAACCCCCACTAGCTTACTAGAGTTGAGGTTCCCAAAAAAAAAGAAAAAAAAGAAAATTAGACCATCTCTTTGAGTTGTGGTCTTGAGTTAAAAGATTCAACCCTCTGTAAGTTATTTTGGGTTGCAGTTTTAAGGGCCTAATTTGTGAGGTTTAACTAGAGCTGGGTAATAAGTCAGGTCGGGCCGAGTTTGTGTTCGTGTTGAACTTAAATAGGTTGAGAATTTCTCGACCTTAACCTAACCTGTTTATTAAACAGGTTGAAAAATTTTGACCTGTACCTATTTAATTTTTAAATGAGTTGACCCCCTTAACCCATTTAAGATAAATAGATCGAGTTCAGTTGTCTAATTAACCATTTACGCATTTAATATTTTCAACTAATACGTAATCACAACGTTAAAAATTAAATTTACAAATTACATTAAACTATTACTCTTTAAAATTTCCACGATTTATCGTGATTCACAAGTTTATAAAATTTTTTTATATTTTTAATTATCTAACCAAAAAAATTTGATAAATGACAAAAGGGAAAATTGGTTGACTTATTTAACCCATTTAGTTAAACGAGTTAAATAGGTATTTTTTCGTATCGATAATTTCGACCTAAAAGTAACCTATTTAATTAAATGGGTTAAAAGTGTCAACCAATTTAATTAAATAGGTTAAAAAAATTTATACCCAAACCCATTTAACTTCATGTCGGTTTCGGGCCGATAATTATGTCAGGTCAGGTTTTTCCAAGTCCAAGTTTAACCTTCTAAGTATTTGATTGTGTTTGCTTGTGATGGATTTAACCAACAGACATTGAAGGTAGCCTTGGGGGTTAGGGATTCCCCATGTATCACAGTGGTATCAGAATGCAATCTAGTTGTAAGGGCCATGCTTTCGTGCTATCACCGACTAACTGTTTAGTTGCTGATTTGACCAGTTGCTTTTAATTTGTTATCCGACGAAAGTATTAAATCGACCGTGTGAGTTTTTAACGACTAGTTTCAATAAAAGGGGCGATTATTTGACTAATATTATCATTGACGCTACTTATTTATAAAACATTTGAATCTATGCCAAACCCAGTTTTTAAAATCGTTTTTCGTTTTACTTGGCAGTTTCCCAAAGTTTAAACCAAAATGTACATGGTAGGTCGTTCAATTTGAGTTTAACCTAACTATTAGCGAGTACGGATCAAAATTTAGCTGTATGTTGTTAGTTTAACCCAAAAAAAAAAAAAAAGGATTGAAAAGGGGGACTGAAGTCGGGGGACCCCGACCCCCCCTCCTCTCGCACCTCGCTCTCTCTCTCTCTGCTACGCTCTCTCTCTCTCTCTCGCGGGCCACCGGTCGCCGCCTGGCGTCACCGCCGGCCGTCACGTGTCGCCGGCGAGAGGAGGAGCTGTCTGGCCTCACCCACGCGTCGCCAGCCACCCAACCACTGCCTGTTTTCCTTCCCCACGTCACACGAACGAGTCAGCTCTCCAACCACGCGTCTAACACCTAAAAACCACCGCCCACGTGCCGGATTCCGGCGAGCCACTGCCCACTCCACCTCCTCTATAAATCTGGGGGTCGAATTTGACCCCAGACAACCCCAAATCGCGACCAAATCAAAGCTAGGGTTTCGGTTCTGGGTGTAGCTGAACCAAGGACGAATTCAAAAGGGTTTGGGCGGGAATTACTGCCAATTGAGTGGGTAATTAAGCACTTTCAGGTGAGTGAACATCCTCTCCTAAGCTGCTGCTGTTATTTTAAGTATGAATTCAGTAGAATGATGTTGCATGTCAGATTAAGGTTAGCTCAAGTAGTTAGAAATGTCAGAGATTGATTGAAAATGTGATGCCTGGTAATTTCAAGCCTATTTATGCACGCCCAAACCGCACAAACATACCTTGCTCACTGCCGTCAGTATGCATGTTTTGAAACAGTAAATTTTCAGCTTAGAAATGCACAGGAATTGTTATAGGCTGTAACCGTACTTTCAATAATACCTGAATTGATGCATGTGCAAACTCGCTGCCTGATAATAACTCGAATCATGTTATGCTAAAACGACTTAAATAGGCTTGAAATGTAATTCCGAGGCAATGAATGACTCTTCAAATCGATACGTGTTAAATCGCGCTTGAAAAATGACTTTAAAATGAATTATGCCTAATTAATGAGTTATAGTTTAAAACGGAATTAAAATCGAAGTTAATTTAACGTATTTAGCTTCGATTCAAGTTAATGAGTTATAGTTTAAAACGGAATTAAAATCGAAGTTAATTTAACGTATTTAGCTTCGATTCAAGTTAATGAGTTATAGTTTAAAACGGAATTAAAATCGAAGTTAATTTAACGTATTTAGCATCGATTCAAGTTATTTAGCTAATATATGAAAAGGGATTAAAAGCGAAGTTAGTATAACGTGTCTAACTCCCATTCGAACTGAACTAGCTAATGTATTATGTGCAAACGAAATAAATTCGAACTCTTTGTAGTGCATTCATGCTTGGGGAAGTGGATTCGAAATGCCACGTATATGTTTAGATTCGAATTATGTTTGATGTACTGAATGAAATATTGACGAATTATGAATAAATGTGGCTATATGCACGCTTGTTGTAACGCTTCGCTGAATGATGCTGGTTGCTCAGGTAAGGGCCTAAACTTCCCTCCCTTTTACATAAGCTAATATGATAAAATGTTGTGATTAATAAATCGATGAATCGAGTTGGTAGTTGGATGGTTTGAGGAAAGAATTATGAGTGTTCGAGGTCTTGTGGTACGGTGCAAGTGAGGAGGGAGTCTGGGTTGTGAATTGACCGCAATCGTGTGGATTGCGAGGCCATGTGTGGCTCATTGTGTTGAAATGATTACAAAGTGTTTAAATGTGATATGTGTATTTCCCTTTTCCGTGTATGTTTAAAATGTAACATGTGTGTGGAAAGGTGATGTTTTAGCAAACGACTTTTCATGTGTTTTAAATGAATAATAGCCATGTCTAGTAACGAGCTATGGCCTATTTTAGCTATTTGAATAGTGTTTGGGAGGAATCCCTAAAACGTTTTTAACAAAAAGGGAGATGGGAATTATACGTTGAATGATTTTATTGTTTGAAACGGAAAATTACTAGCCGTTATGGCCGATACGCTTTAAGTGGCTAAGATAATGTGCTGCGGACAATATGATATGATGTAATGTTAACCTAGGGGATAAGTCCGGATAAACCCTAGAGGCCCTGACGAGGGCTAATGTAATGGTCCGATATGTTATATGTAGCCATCCCGGGAGTAAGAGCTTAAGCGTGAGCGTTAGGTCTCACTATGGGGTCGAGAATGGTTCTCACCCAATCAGCACCCTGTAATGATCTTATGCCAGAAGTATTTTTGTATGAAGTTAAGAAAAGCAATTGGCCTTTGCCATTTTATACGTTTTAAAGAGGAAGAATGTTTTATGGGCCCAAAGAGGCCATATGGAATGAATATGAAATGCATACAAGGGTCGTTTTACGACGAATGCGAATTGTAAACTCCTTTAAAAGATTGAGAACCTCAAGGTTATGAAATGCTTTCAAATGTTCAAAGAAAGTTTCATTGCAGATTTAAAGGAAATGTTCTTAAATATGATGAATGTGGCTTCAAATAGAATATGTGACATGCTAGTGAATCGTGAAATGACATTCAAATGTGCCTAGTGAATACATAAGTCATGACTTGTCCGATATTTATGTTCTTCAACCTGTGTCCTATAATATGTTGCCTAATACCATGTTAGTAGTAGCTAATTGCTTGATAAGTGAATATTATGGGTATTAATGCTTGAAAAAGGTTTTGTTTTAAGGAGTGGAGGAACACTCACTGAGCATGTGGTGGCTCACTCCATTTCCTCTCCCCTTTTTCCCCCAGGTGAAGAATGAATGGACCGCTAGTTGCTTCCGCTGATGTATCTATAATGTGAAGTTGTGAAGCCATCTGAAGTGATGTTTTGTTTTAAGAAAGTGCGTGCGTTGGTCATGTAGTGGCTCAAAGGCTCTGGCAGTATGAACCTATGTAAATCTTTTGTAATAAGTGTATGTAAAGGGCTTAAGCCCCACCACGAGTGTGTGACTCGCTGGTACTCCTAGTTATTTTGCATTTTGGTTTAAAAGTTCACAGGTACCCTGAACTTCGTAATGTAATTTTGGAAATTGTTGTAATTACAGACGGAACTCTGCCGGTTTCGTCCCAGGTTTTCCTAACCTAAGCTAAAGTTGGGTAAAAATTAAGAAGAAAGTTAAAAGAAGAAGAGCCTTAGGGGTCTCCCTCGGGGGATCCTGGCGGTGTGACATTCCTGAAAGGTAGTCGGGGGTGTTACATTGGGTGGTATCAGAGCCATACGTTGCATATGCATATAGATATGACCTTAGGAGTGTCAATTTGTGAAATTATGTGCCTTAAAGTGTTTACTTGAGCCTACTACGTGCTTACTTGCTTACTTGAGGACACGAACTTGAATATGGTTTAGGACTCCCATTCAAATGCGTGCTTCTTAGTTCATGTCTAATCTCGTGTGGTGGTGTAGGATGGTGTTTAGCATTGATGATTTCGAGTACCCCCCATTCTCGCTGGCCGCGTGGAATGCGGTTTTCTTTGGGGAAGCAATGATTAGGAGTAACCAGAGGGGACCCTTACGGGTCACCCAAAACCACTGGACTTACAAGTTCATCCGAACGATGCCGTGCACGGGAAGATGGGGCGAGGTCACCTCAATCCTCCGTCTATTTCATGTACGCAGGGGAGCTTATACTCCGTTTACTTTCCGGGGATTAGTGGATTTCCTGATGTTAGCAGAAGGACGGGTGGATTCCTTAGGAAGTACCCCCTTGGGAAGGAGCGATGTTGCCATGCAAATGATCAATACGGCTCTAATTGCTCCTGCTGCTACCCAACAACTACCAATCACAATAGTAGAGAGAAATCAGATTGAACATCGTCAAATGAGACATCTGTTCACAGAAAACCCTCAGGCAAGACGATACAAGCGAGTAGCCACTCTGTGGGCACGTTGGATAGATTCCTTCGGTGCACAATACCCCCGGGGCTGGCAAGCCACAATGCTGAGGATGAGAGAACTGGTGGATGGAGCACCTGATGTGGAGTACTCCCCACCATTTGTATTATGGGACCTACTAGCCCCAGTTGAGTCTGAGGGCTCGAATGATCCAACGGTAGATGATCCCCCTGAGGAGGGTTCCTCAGGTGGTAATTAGGATGGTAATAGGGGCTGTGTGTAGCCTGGAGTCGCCAATGTGTGCATTGTATTTAAATAAAACATAGTTAGTGTGCGTTCGAAAATGAATAAGCAAGGGTGATACCCGATATTTCGTGATTCGTGAAAGTGCATTTTTGAGAAGTGTTCGTGCAACCAAAATAGGATTGCACGAATACTTAAAGTTCTACACATTCTGTCTAATGTTGTACTATGTTTTTAAATGCTTTTGACAATCTATTTTTATGAATAAAAACTAAGCAACTTTGCATAAACGACTGTGTAGCCAATGCCTCCACGAAGGGAACAGATGGCGGCGCCAACCGCCTTGGGGATGATTTGTCAGTTTAATAAGTTGAAACCACCAAGGTTTAGTGGTGGAACAGATCCTCTTGCCTATGAGGAATGGCTAAGAAGGATGGAGAATTTATTTGAAGTAATGGACTGCCCCGAAGATTTTAAAGTACGTCTGGCGACCCATCAGTTCGAAAAGGAAGCGGAATTCTGGTGGGCACGGTCAAACCTCGAGCTGGTGAACCAGCTCTAACATGGGAACAACTAAAAGCCATGATGGATGCTCAGTATTACCCACGAGATGTAAAGAGGGCAAAGGAACAAGAATTTCTACGGTTGAAACAAGGCCAAATGAGTGTGGTAGAATACGCGGCGAAGTTTAACGAGCTTAGTCGCTTTGCGCCTAATCAAGTCGCAACTGAAGAAATGAAGATGGACCACTTCGAGCAAGGTCTTAAAGGACCCATTAAGCGGATGATAGCTGGGCATGTTTTCACCAGCTTCCAGGAGATGTACCAGAGGGCGGTGAAAATAACCCGAGTCATAGCTGAAACTGAAGTGGAAAGTCGTCAGATTGGCCCAGCAAAAAGAAAGTTTAATTAAGGAGGGTCCAGTACCCAGGGAAGCAATAAGATCGGCAATTTCGACAACCGGGGAAAAGGAAAACAAGTTGTACCAAGGCAGGCGCTGGAACCCTGCAACCAATGCGGGCGTATGCACTCTGGTCGGTGCCGATATGGCACACAAGAATGCTATGGGTGTGGATCTACGGACCACAAAATTGCAAATTGCCCCAAAAAGGCGTGGAATCGGCAGAACAGTACACAAGGTTCAGGCACGGGGGCTAATCCAATTCCACAAAGAGGCCGACCTCCTGTGAATGCAACTTCAGAAGGCAAACGAGGTGGAAAAAGGCCGCAAGCAGGTGGCCGGGTGTTTAGCTTGGAAGGAGGTGAGACGGAGGACCTCACTGCCACCGTATCAGGTACCCTTTTTATTAAACATCTTTATGCTTATGTTTTATTTGATTCAGGTGCCACACATTCTTTTGTAAATCCTACCTTTGCAAGGAAACTCGCTAGCAAGCCCAGTGAAATGGATGTACAATTATGTGTGACTACCCCCTTAGGGTCTGCTTACTATACCGACCTTGTCTTTAAGGACTGTGCTATTCAATTGGAAGGGAGAACTCTCCCTGTAGACCTAATACAGCTGGATATACAAGGTTGGGATGTTATTCTAGGGATGGACTGGTTAATGAGACATAAAGTTACTATTGACTGCGAGAGAAAACTGGTTACCTTCACGGCCTCCAATGGAGAAAGAGTAACCTTTAAGGGAAGTGGCCACCAAATAACCATTCCAATGTTATCTGCTATGCAAGCACTCAAAATGTTGAAGAAAGGATGTTAGGGCTATTGGTGTGCAATTGAGGTCGCAGAACTAAAGGAGCCGGACTTGAGTGAGATTCCGGTAGCGAAGGAATTTCCACAGGTGTTTCGAGAGGTACCGGGGCTACCGCCCGACAGAGAAATCGAATTCACCATTGAACTAGTGCCTGAAACCGCTCCAATATCCAAGGCACCTTATCGAATGGCACCTGCGGAATTGGCGGAGTTGAAAACTCAGTTGCAAGAGCTACTAGATAAGGGGTTAATTCAGCCTAGTGTTTCACCCTGGGGAGCACCAGTACTATTTGTGAAGAAGAAAGATGGGAGTTTGAGGTTATATATTGACTATCGAGAACTAAACAAGGTAACGGTTAAGAATAAATACCCACTCCCTCGAATTGATGACCTGTTTGATCAATTGGCTGGTGCTTCGGTGTTCTCGAAGATTGATTTGAGATCGGGGTACCATCAATTGAAGATCAAGAAGGGGGACGTGCCTAAAACTGCTTTTCGCACTCGATATGGCCACTACGAGTTCTTGGTGTTACCGTTCGGACTAACGAACACTCCTGCCTTCTTTATGGACTTGATGAACAGAGTCCTTAGGCCCTTCCTAGATAAATTTGTAGTGGTGTTCATCGATGATATCCTGGTTTACTCCAAGACCAAGGAAGAGCATGCAAACCACTTGCGAATGGTGCTGAAAACCCTAGAGGAGCACAAATTATATGCCAAACTTAAAAAGTGTGAGTTCTGGTTAGAAAGGGTGCAATTTCTGGGACACATAGTGACCAAAGATGGCATCTCGGTGGATCCGGCAAAGGTAGAGGCCATTATAAACTGGCCAAGACCAACAAACGTCTCCGAAGTGCGAAGCTTTTTAGGTATAGCTGGCTAGTATCGAAGGTTTGTAGAAGGATTTTCAAAACTAGCCTTACCTATTACCAAACTACTTCGGAAGGCCACTAAATTTGAATGGACCCCAGAGTGTGAAGATAGCTTTCAGGAGCTAAAGAAACGTTTGGCATCTGCACCAATATTGGCGATACCTGAAGGCAATGAAGGATTTGTAATCTACAGTGATGCGTCCAAGAAGGGACTGGGTTGTGTATTAATGCAGAAAGATAGAGTTATTGCTTATGCCTCTCGCCAATTGAAGCCCTACGAAGAGAATTATCCAACACATGACCTAGAATTGGCCGCGGTGGTATTTGCCTTGAAAATCTGGAGACATTACCTCTATGGAGTAAGGTGTGAAGTATACACTGACCACAAGAGCTTGAAATACATCTTTACTCAAAAAGAGTTAAACATGAGACAAAGAAGATGGCTAGAACTCCTTAAGGATTATGATATGGAGATCAAATATCATCCTGGAAGAGCAAACGTGGTGGCTGACGCACTGAGTAGAAAATCCATGGGGTCTGTAGCCTGTCTACTTACACAAGAAAAGAGACTCCTAAGGGAGCTCGACGTGCTACAAATAGAGGTAGTACTGCGAGGAAATCAAGGCTACTTGACAGCGCTCCAAGTCTCTTCGCCATTGATCGAAACGATCAAACAACAGCAGAAGGATGACCCTGAACTTATGAGGACAAAGAAAGGCATGGAAGAGGGAAAGAACAAGGAATTCTCCATCCGAAATGAGGTACTTTGGTATGGGAATAGACTGTGTGTACCGAACATAACAGCTCTCAAGGAGGAATTGTTAAAGGAGGTGCACAACTCCACACTTGTTGTACACCCTGGGAGTACGAAGATGTACCATGACTTGAAGACCCATTACTGGTGGAATGGCATGAAAAGGGATATCGCAGAGTACGTAACTCGATGTCTTACGTGCCAACGGGTGAAAACCGAGCATCAAAAACCTGGAGGTTTACTGCAACCCTTGCCAATTCCTGAGTGGAAATGGGAACACATCACCATGGATTTCATGATTGGAATGCCAAAAACCATCAAACAACACGATGGTGTGTGGGTTATAGTTGACAGATTGACCAAGGCTGCACACTTGTTGCCCATCAAGGCCACTTTCACCTCTGAGCAACTAGCTCACCTATACATTAAGGAGATAGTTAGACTGCATGGTGTGCCACTCAGTATTGTGTCAGATCGCGATACCAAGTTTGCATCTCGCTTCTGGCATGGGTTTCAAAGAGCAATGGGCACAAAATTACGATTAAGTACGGCCTTCCATCCTCAGACGGACGGTCAATCCGAAAGAACTATTCAAACTCTGGAGGATATGTTGAGAGCCTGTGCCCTCGATTCTGCTGGAACTTGGGATCATAACTTGCCTCTGGTTCAATTTGCGTACAATAATAGTCACCATGCCAGTATAGGCATGGCTCCTTTCGAGGCGCTATACGGTAGACGTTGCAGAACTCCAGTTTGTTGGAATGAAATAGGAGAAAGGGAGCCATCCAAAGTTGACTTAATCGACCGAACGATCGGAATAATCAAGACCATCCGCCAGAGATTGCAAGTTGCGCAAAGTAGACAAAAGAGCTACGCGGATAATAGGAGAAGGCCACTGGAGTTTGAGATTGGAGACCATGTATTTCTGAAAGTGTCCCCACTTAAGGGGAGCATAAGATTTGGACAAAAGGGGAAACTAAGCCCACGGTTCATTGGACCGTTTGAAGTCTTGCAGAAAGTAGGATCGGTTGCATACCAATTGGCCTTACCACCCTCATTGCAAGGCATCCACGATGTATTCCATGTATCCAGTCTCAGGAAATATATTCCGGATCCAAATCATGTCATCCGATATGAACCCCTACAAGTTAAGGAAAATCTTACCTATGTAGAAGAACCCATCCGGATTTTGGAGAAGACGGAAAGGAAGCTCAGAAATAGGAGCATTCCCTATGTTAAGGTGTTATGGAAACATCACAAGGTGGCAGAAGCAACTTGGGAGTTGGAAAGCGAAATGCGTGAGAAATATCCCGCATTATTTTCACCAGGTGAGCAAATTTCGAGGACGAAATTCTTTTAAGGGGGGGAGAGTGTAAGGGCCATGCTTTCGTGCTATCACCGACTAACTGTTTAGTTGCTGATTTGACCAGTTGCTTTTAATTTGTTATCCGACGAAAGTACTAAATCGACCGTGTGAGTTTTTAACGACTAGTTTCAATAAAAGGGGCGATTATTTGACTAATATTATCATTGACGCTACTTATTTATAAAACATTTGAATCTATGCTAAACCCAGTTTTTAAAATCGTTTTTCGTTTTACTTGGCAGTTTCCCAAAGTTTAAACCAAAATGTACATGGTAGGTCGTTCAATTTGAGTTTAACCTAACTATTAGCGAGTACGGATCAAAATTTAGCTGTATGTTGTTAGTTTAACCCAAAAAAAAAAAAAAAGGATTGAAAAGGGGGACTGAAGTCGGGGGACCCCGACCCCCCTCCTCTCGCACCTCGCTCTCTCTCTCTGCTACGCTCTCTCTCTCTCTCTCGCGGGCCACCGTCGCCGCCTGGCGTCACCGCCGGCCGTCACGTGTCGCCGGCGAGAGGAGGAGCTGTCTGGCCTCACCCACGCGTCGCCAGCCACCCAACCACTGCCTGTTTTCCTTCCCCCACGTCACACGAACGAGTCAGCTCTCCAACCACGCGTCTAACACCTAAAAACCAACGCCCACGTGCCGGATTCCGGCGAGCCACTGCCCACTCCACCTCCTCTATAAATCTGGGGGTCGAATTCGACCCCAGACAACCCCAAATCGCGACCAAATCAAAGCTAGGGTTTCGGTTCTGGGTGTAGCTGAACCAAGGACGAATTCAAAAGGGTTTGGGCGTGAATTACTGCCAATTGAGTGGGTAATTAAGCACTTTCAGGTGAGTGAACATCCTCTCCTAAGCTGCTGCTGTTATTTTAAGTATGAATTCAGTAGAATGATGTTGCATGTCAGATTAAGGTTAGCTCAAGTAGGTAGAAATGTCAGAGATTGATTGAAAATGTGATGCCTGGTAATTTCAAGCCTATTTATGCACGCCCAAACCGCACAAACATACCTTGCTCACTGCCGTCAGTATGCATGTTTTGAAACAGTAAATTTTCAGCTTAGAAATGCACAGGAATTGTTATAGGCTGTAACCGTACTTTCAATAATACCTGAATTGATGCATGTGCAAACTCGCTGCCTGATAATAACTCGAATCATGTTATGCTAAAACGACTTAAATAGGCTTGAAATGTAATTCCGAGGCAATGAATGACTCTTCGAATCGATACGTGTTAAATCGCGCTTGAAAAATGACTTTAAAATGAATTATGCCTAATTAATGAGTTATAGTTTAAAACGGAATTAAAATCGAAGTTAATTTAACGTATTTAGCTTCGATTCAAGTTAGTGAGTTATAGTTTAAAACGGAATTAAAATCGAAGTTAATTTAACGTATTTAGTTTCGATTCAAGTTAATGAGTTATAGTTTAAAACGGAATTAAAATCGAAGTTAATTTAACGTATTTAGCTTCGATTCAAGTTAATGAGTTATAGTTTAAAACGGAATTAAAATCGAAGTTAATTTAACGTATTTAGCATCGATTCAAGTTATTTAGCTAATATATGAAAAGGGATTAAAAGCGAAGTTAGTATAACGTGTCTAACTCCCATTCGAACTGAACTAGCTAATGTATTATGTGCAAACGAAATAAATTCGAACTCTTTGTAGTGCATTCATGCTTGGGGAAGTGGATTCGAAATGCCACGTATATGTTTAGATTCGAATTATGTTTGATGTACTGAATGAAATATTGACGAATTATGAATAAATGTGGCTATATCCACGCTTGTTGTAACGCTTCGCTGAATGATGCTGGTTGCTCAGGTAAGGGCCTAAACTTCCCTCCCTTTTACATAAGCTAATATGATAAAATGTTGTGATTAATAAATCGATGAATCGAGTTGTAGTTGGATGGTTTGAGGAAAGAATTATGAGTGTTCGAGGTCTTGTGGTACGGTGCAAGTGAGGAGGGAGTCTGGGTTGTGAATTGACCGCAATCGTGTGGATTGCGAGGCCATGTGTGGCTCATTGTGTTGAAATGATTACGAAGTGTTTAAATGTGATATGTGTATTTCCCTTTTTCTTGTATGTTTAAAATGTAACATGTGTGTGGAAAGGTGATGTTTTAGCAAACGACTTTTCATGTGTTTTAAATGAATAATAGCCATGTCTAGTAACGAGCTATGGCCTATTTTAGCTATTTAAATAGTGTTTGGGAGGAATCCCTAAAACGTTTTTAACAAAAAGGGAGATGGGAATTATACGTTGAATGATTTTATTGTTTGAAACTGAAAATTACTAGCCGTTATGGCCGATACGCTTTAAGTGGCTAAGATAATGTGCTGCGGACAATATGATATGATGTAATGTTAACCTAGGGGATAAGTCCGGATAAACCCTAGAGGCCCTGACGAGGGCTAATGTAATGGTCCGATATGTTATATGTAGCCATCCCGGGAGTAAGAGCTTAAGCGTGAGCGTTAGGTCTCACTATGGGGTCGAGAATGGTTTTCACCCAATCAGCACCCTGTAATGATCTTATGCCAGAAGTATTTTTGTATGAAGTTAAGAAAAGCAATTGGCCTTTGCCATTTTATACGTTTTAAAGAGGAAGAATGTTTTATGGGCCCAAAGAGGCCATATGGAATGAATATGAAATGCATACAAGGGTCGTTTTACGACGAATGTGAATTGTAAACTCCTTTAAAAGATTGAGAACCTCAAGGTTATGAAATGCTTTCAAATGTTCAAAGAAAGTTTCATTACAGATTTAAAGGAAATGTTCTTAAATATGATGAATGTGGCTTCAAATAGAATATGTGACATGCTAGTGAATCGTGAAATGACATTAAATGTGCCTAGTGAATACATAAGTCATGACTTGTCCGATATTTATGTTCTTCAACCTGTGTCCTATAATATGCTGCCTAATACCATGTTAGTAGTAGCTAATTGCTTGATAAGTGAATATTATGGGTATTAATGCTTGAAAAAGGTTTTGTTTTAAGGAGTGGAGGAACACTCACTGAGCATGTGGTGGCTCACTCCATTTCCTCTCCCCTTTTTCCCCCAGGTGAAGAATGAATGGACCGCTAGTTGCTTCCGCTGATGTATCTATAATGTGAAGTTGTGAAGCCATCTGAAGTGATGTTTTGTTTTAAGAAAGTGCGTGCGTTGGTCATGTAGTGGCTCAAAGGCTCTGGCAGTATGAACCTATGTAAATCTTTTGTAATAAGTGTATGTAAAGGGCTTAAGCCCCACCACGAGTGTGTGACTCGTTGGTACTCCTAGTTATTTTGCATTTTGGTTTAAAAGTTCACAGGTACCCTGAACTTCGTAATGTAATTTTGGAAATTGTTGTAATTACAGACGGAACTCTACCGGTTTCGTCCCAGGTTTTCCTAACCTAAGCTAAAGTTGGGTAAAAATTAAGAAGAAAGTTAAAAGAAGAAGAGCCTTAGGGGTCTCCCTCGGGGGATCCTGGCGGTGTGACATTCCTGAAAGGTAGTCGGGGGTGTTACACTAGTAGTATTATGAGTTGTTGTTCTCTTTTCTTCATTACACCATTAACCATGTGACTATTCCTTAGTGATGTAACCGTGGAGGGAATTCAACTCACACTCAAAGCTGATTCTAAATCCAATGATAAGCAATCTGAAATCAATGGAGATTTTAAGGAGAATCCGAATGAAAGGACAGATAAATGAGTTCTAAACTCTTGCTTAAATATAGGTATCACCAGTAAGCTTGAGTTTAGGGCCCTTAAGCTCAATTAGGATACAGATATCATCACCTAATTAAGGCTTAAGACTTACTTGTTCACCACCCTAACCGGCCTAGTTAGAGATAAGCAATTGAAGGGTTTAAGCAAGAAAAGAGCAATGCTCTCAACTCTAGTTTTCAATATATCAAGGCTTGGTTACAAAATGAGGCCCCGAAGGCCTTTAAATAAATGTCGAAAGGCTTCCTAGTAAAGGTAGGAGGTTTCTTCAAGGTTAGGAAACCTCTAACCCAACTTAATCTAGCCTAATGTAGCTTAGTAAAACTGGTTACAACTAAGCATGATTTAACTAAGCTAATTACAACTTTATGCAACAAAATAAGCTAGATTGCAATTATTATAACCAGCCTAGGCAACCAAACAAGTGAACAAGCAGACAAGCAGCTCCCCTTATGTGAGAGAAAAAGCAAAAAGTGGTTTATCTCCTTTGTACTTTATTGCTAGCCAATGGGACCAAAGCTAACTTTCTTCACTTGTTTTCATTGGTTCTCTTTGTGGTTGAGTAGAAAGCTTTATGATTATATCTGAACCCCTTTAAGAAAGCTAAGTAAGCTGTTTAGATATGACTTGACCCTTAGATTGCTGAGAACTCTGCACAGCAGTAGCTTAGATGATGAAGCAGTTTCTTGGCTGGTTTTGAAAGCCACGTTTCCCTTGCAAAAAGTGGTGATGATATCATTTTCCTTTGCATGGGGGGAACCTTATGATGTCTACTAACCTACCCTGATGAGAAATCAAGGCTAAATGAAGAATTAAGTACAAAACATAAGGGTTAAACCAAATCGGGCAGAAAGAACTCCATTCTAACATAGTTTTACAAAATGCATTGGTTCTCCTAATCTACTTAATATAAACCAGATTTCTTTACATGTACGTAGCTAAGACATTAGAGAACCAAAATATATAAAAATTTCATACTTAAACCCAAAATAAGTCAAAGAAATGCAATACACAAGACCAGATAGATTTCTGTCTCAACTGGCGGTTTTGGCGGTTTGGATTAAAGGGCTGATTTAGATGGGGAAATTAAGTCCAAATAGGCTGAAACTTGTTTTTCTAGAAATCTAGCTTCTTGAGCTTCAAAACCATTGTAAAATATTAGACTTAAACATCAAAGAGGCCAAAGTAATTAAGCTCATAAAAATCGGGTTTTGCTGCTGGAATTAACATGTGACCTACTATTTTGCATCTTTTGAAGGTTTGGACAAAAATACTTAATTTAAAACTGATTTAATTGAATAATTAGGTTTATTAGGTTGTTAATAAACTCTCTTATAAAAGAAATCAAAGTTAAATTAAGTTCAAGTTGATGAATCAACTTAAAACTAAAAAGGGTTCAAAAAGATTAGGGCTAATTGAGGATAGCATGGGATGAGTTACATCACTTAGCCACATAGAACTTAAAGCTGAACAAAAAAACCAACAACGAAGGAACCCTTTACTCCACAAAATGCTTTGAACTGAATTTCGTTTGTTTACCCAAATTTAACCCTAAACGCATCTCTCTAATCGTGGATGTGCCATTTTTAAAAGGAGAGTTGTAACCAACTCTTTTACTTGGATTTGGGCTATCTACTTGAAGCATGCCTTGAAGAAAAAAGGTTTTCAGATGAAGTCGGTTTTATGGCAGCTATCCTTAAACTCAAGTCATGTGTTGACTCTTGGTATACACGCCTCATTGTTGTAAGAGCCTAAGAGGGTAGATCTGAAATCAAAACTGGGGGCAAACTTAAAAGGTACATGGATAAGTTCTGTCCTGGAGGTTATACACACTATCCTAATCCTAGGAAAAGAGGCATTGTAGAGATTTTGACAAAGATAGAACTACAGAAAGTCATAGAAGAAATGATATGTGAACCTGACGAAGGAGATTTCCTTATATTTGAACTTGATGAAGTAGTAAACGAGAGTAAAGGAGAGCTATTCAAAGATGACTTGAACCATGAGTTTGGGTAGAAAGATTTTTCCTTTTTTAAAATTCAATAGGATGAGATGCATGAGGTCGCACATTTTGTAGGAAAAAGCTCACTCAACCCAGAAGGTTATTTCAAGAAAGTAACCCACAAGAGCTTGACTTAGTGTATGATAGAGAGGTGTGCCAATTTCATTTGAGTTGTTGTCAGTATATTATGGTTCTTAACAAACTTATGGGATCTTGTATTTCTTTCTTATCCTATTCAAATGGACCAACCCCAAAGTACTTTCAAAATTGTTATATGTTTAAGAAAGATGGGGTATATAGCATCACAGACTCACTATAACTTGATTGCTCCACCATTTGTTCATGCTTATTATTTGAGTTTAGGGGGTTTACTCCATTAGTGCAATGTGAAATTTTGAGAATAAACCATGAGGATTTGAGGACAAATCTGTTATAAGAGGGGGGGTTTGATGGATGGCATTCATGCTTCAAACATGATAAGCTAAATGGTGGCACTTACTCGCTTGCTTCTTCACTTGATCTACCTCGAGATTAAACTTGGCTGCCATATACTTTTTTATGGAATATTTGAGACCTTATGTAGCTCAAACCTCATTATTATTTTGGTTCGAAGGTCATTTACCAGGTTCAAGTCATACCATAAAGTTGAGCCCCAATTTTGTCTACACTACTAGAAGTTTACAGGCATTCCTTAACTTATTTCAATGAGTTAAAGAGATCTATTTTGGAAGCAAGAGTATTCATCTAGAAGCTTAATATGTGTACTTTATGGATATGTAATTTATTTTGGGCTAAATGCGATGGAAGTGGTCGTCCAAATCAAAACAACTTGATGTGCAGTTTCGATCCTGTTTTGACTTGTTTTGGGTTTTGAGTTACTTCGCCACCTTAAACCTAATTTAGGGTAAATATTTTTGTTTGGGGTGTTATCCAATCATCCTAAATTCCTGTAGAAAATCCATACTAAATATAGTTCTTAATATTAATACATTCAACCTAAGTCAGCTTATGTGGGATTGGCTTACATGTGCCTAGTTTTTGAGATTAGGTTGGTTGACCTAGGAAGACCTTATTTGGAGCTATTTTTTTACTTAGGATGTTATTAAACATCCTAGGGTATCCCAAAATGCATGTAAATTGGGGCTACCTCTAGTTCACTAAGGTGACTCAGTTAGCACAAGTTGACCAGTGCAGGATTCGTTCCATTTTGCACCATTTTGGAAATTGAGTTGATTGTCGTTACTCAAACCAAGGGGACCAAAACACTTGGATTTGCTAGAAACCCTTAGTTAACCTCTTCTAAAAGCTTCATATCACGAGTTTAGAGCTTTTACAGAGTGGATATTGAACATTCAAGAGGAATCCAAAACAGCCCACCAGCAATCTATTAGCCAATTCCTTACTCAAACGATTCAACCATGTATCTCCAGAAGAGATACTGCTGGGTTTACCCCCAAAAAGAGACATGCAACGCCATATTGATCTTCTTCCATGATCTATTCTTCCAAACAGACCAGCATATAGAATGAACCCAAAGGAGAAATTGTTTGATAACCTTAAGAAGTGCAACTTTTTCTGACATGAGATGACTTTTTTGGGTTATATTATCACTGGTCATGGCATTATGGCATATAAGAGCAAGATTGAGGCTATTGGGACATGGCCTATTCCATAAAGCATTCATGATCTATGTAGTTTTCATAGACTTGCTTCCTTTTACAGGTAGTTCAAAAGACAACTTTAGCACAATTATGGCTCCTATGATTGGGGTTATTAAGGGTACACCCTTCAAATGGACCCCCAAAGCCCAATCTACCTTGAAAGAAGTCAAAAGCAAGCTAACTCAAGCACCAGTGCTAGCTTTGCTTTGTTTGATAAAGTCTTTGAAGTTGAATATGATACATCTTGCAATAGATGGTGTTCCTACTCAAGAAGGGAAGCCTTCAGCCTTCTATAGTGAGAAATTATGTGATTCAAGAAGAAAGTACTCTACTTATGGTAAGGAATTATATGCTATTGTGTGTTGTTTAGAGCACTGGAGCCATTATTAGGTGGCTGGTGATTCTATTTTGCATTCTGATCACAAGACCTTGAAGTATATTCAAGGGTAGCATAGGTTGAACTCACGACATGTAAAATGGGTGGAATATCTCCATTTATTTCATTTCACAATCAAGTATAAATCGAGATAACTTAATTAAGGTGCAGATGCATTATCTCAGAGGTACTTGCTATTATTCTAGTTAAATGCTATTATTTTGGGTTTTGAGCACCTAAATTGTTTATATGTCAAAGATGAAGACTTTGGGGAGCTTTATTCAGTTTGTCAGAAGCACCCCAAAGGTGATTTCTTGATTCAAGAAGGATACTTGTTCAAGGGTACTCACTTTTGCATTCCAAGGTGTCGTAGTCGAGAACTTTTCATTGGAGAAGTTTATAGAGGTTCAATGGCTGCTCATTATGGTGAAAACAAGACTCTTACTATGTTAGGACAACATTATTATGAGCTTGGCAAGAACGGGGATGTCCAGGACATCTTGAGGAGGTGTGGTACATGTTAAGTAGCTAAGAATCATGCATTACTTCATGGCTTATACACAACTCTACCGGTTCGCACTCTTCCTTGGGTTGATGTTAGTATAGATTTCATCTTAAGCTTTCATAAAACCAAAAGGAACAAGGATTCATTCATTGCTGTGGTGGATAGGTTTTTAAAGATGGCTCATTTCATACCCTATGATAAGACCAATAATTGTACACATATTGCAGAGTTGTACTTCAAGGAAGTGATGAGATTACATGGTATTCCATGATCCATTATTTCTGATCGTGATACTAAGTTTCTTAGTCACTTTTAGATTACCTTGTGAAAGAAACTGGGTGCTAAACTGAAGTATAGTACTACTTATCATCTACAAATGGATAACCAAACTAAGATTACCAATCAAACCTTAGGAACACTCCTAAGAGCTTTGATAAAACTGCATGGCAAAGCTAAGGATTTGTTAGATCCACATGCTGAGTCAACATACAACAAGGCACCTAGCAAGGCTACTAGCATATCTCCTTTCAAATTGGTGTGTGGAATTGATCCCCTACCTAATCTTATTCCACGGGCATTAGATCAAAAGCCAAGTGTAGATACTGCCAAGAGAGTGGAAGAAATGCAAAAGCTCTATGAATAAGTAAAGTATAATTTAGAAGAGTAATGCATCATATCAAGCCCAACCAAGCAAGCACAGAAAGAAGAAGGTATTTCAGCTAGGAGACATAATTTGGATCCACTTAAGGAAACAATGTTTTGCATCAAAGCGCAAGAGCAAGCTTGTGCTATAAGTAGATCCATTTGAGGTCTTGGAAGGAGTTAATGGCAATGCTTGCAAGGTTGATTTACCAAGAGACGACAGTGTTTCAGCCACGTTCAATGAGGCAGATTTGAGCCCTATTTATAAGATGATTACCTAGCCAATTTGAGTGAAATTCTTCACAAAAGGGGAGGGTGACGGAGGTCCACTAAGCCCACCGAATTTAAAGGTCCAAATCATTCAAGAAAATCCACATTTTCCAGCCAATGTCCAAGAAATGACCCACATCCTGTTAGGGTATAAAAAAGAAAGTCCCGAGTTCAATTCAGCACAGTAGCCCAGTTTTGTGCACGGAATTACTTTGGCCTCCATGAGATTTAAGTCCAACTTTTTTCCATATTTTGATTCCCAACAAATTTAGCTATAAAGGCCAGCAAAGAAATTTAAGTTATGTCAAGCACAAACTGAAGAATCACAGCCATTTGGTGAATTACGCCAGATTAGCACCTAATCTACCTAGTTTGCTTTGCTGGATGTTTTAGAAAACTTAAGGCTGATATAACCTTGATTTCTTAATAGGGGGTTCCAAGCCAGGAAATCCAGATCAAATGAGCTTTAGCAAAGGTAAAAGTGTTACATAAAAACCGAGCAAATCTGACTGTCTTACCCGATTGGTTAGCAAGGTGGTTACTCCTTCATTTTTGGGTGTGCCTAGCAAGTTCTTTGACTTATGAGTTGTTAATGATGGTTGGAAACACCATCATACCTTCCTTTTGGCCTAGTAAAGGGTTTAGCTAGTATAGAGAAAGGAAATAAATACGAGGTGATTCTGGTTGGCTAGCCGTAAAGGGAAAGATCCCAACAACCTTTTTCTCTCTCTTTCATATGCAGCTAATTAATATTTTAGGAATGAGTTTAGTCATATCCTTTCGTTTAACTAGACTCATTGATTGTAACTAGCTTAGTTAAGCATGCTGTGTAAGTTTTGTTAGTTTAAGCTAGCTTCAAGGTTTTCTAAGCATGAAGAAACCTCTTTTTGTCCTGGCCAGCAACGGGAACGTGTGCATAAGCAGCAAATAGCTCACTTTGTACAACTAGCTTTGAATGAAAGAGTAGAAAGTAGAGCACTTGCTCCTTTAATGCACCAAAACACTTTACTTGCTTATCCTAGCTTAGGCTGAATTGCCCGGTGATCAAGTGAATCTTAATCCTTATTTAGGTGGTGTTCTCTATATCATGATCAAGATTAAGGGCCCTAAACATGCTTTTAGTGGTGATTCTGTATCCGAAACTTAAGTTTAGTTTCATTATCCTTTGTTCCTTGCATTCAGATTCACCCTAAACTCAAAGCTAGAATTCCATTTGTTCCTAGCTACCTTGCATTCCCTTTTGAGTGCGAGTTGAATTAGTGTGTGTACCCATTATTTGGGGAAGCAAATAGCTACTGTAGCATCCAATCAACTCAAACTTGCATCATGGTCACCTTCTTTCTTGCTGTCTTCCTTGATCTTTGTATCTTGACATTAAGCTTGGTAACCTAATGATATGATTGAAGATTTTTAATCTTACATTGCCAAACCTAATGATTATTTTGATTCCAAGCTTGATTACCATGTTCTAAAAGTAAGATTAGGTCCCTTAATCTTTATTAGCCAATTTTGAATCTGGTTTGCATTCTATGTAAGTGCTTAATGTACAAGCTTGTAATATCTTGTACACATTGACCTTAGGTGATGAATTTCCTCATAAACAAACCCAGGTTCAAAGATGGAATGCAAGTAAGCTCAAAAGGAATGAAAGCAGAAAGTTTGGATTCAAGACAACCAAGATATGATGAATTAGGATGGATAGAAGCTAATATGATTTTTGGATATAAAAAACACCACCAAGAATCAATTTGGGGCCCTTAATTAGTCCTAGGTTTCAAAAACACCACGTAAGGATTGATTAAAACTCACTAGATCACCATTTTACTCAGCCTAAGTAAAGATAAGCTAGTTTAAGTTTTTGATAGAACCATAGGCTGAGGAGCAAAGGTTAGCTGAATTATGCTTCATTCATAATCTGATTTCATGAACAAACAAGCTCGAGTTTAAGCAGGCTCCTAGCCAGCTCCTAGCTGCTTAGGGGTTTCCCTAGTCATTAGGAAAGCTCTAATCTAGCTCATACAAATTAGATTGTAGAACATAGCCTAGCTTAACTAAGTAAGTCTAGCTTAATATATGTTGTTCAATGCTAAACTCAAGCTTGAACATGTTCATTAGACCTTAAGCCATCCTCTTGCACATGGGAGAGAGAAGAAAGATTACTGATTTGACTTGGATTGTGACTGGCCAATCAGAAGCAAGGGAGATTTTAATCTCTCCTCCTAGTGGCCAATAGACCTTCCAAAGTTGCAAATGGGCTAATGATGATGTTCCCAATAGTGTCGGCTAGTAGGTAAGTAGGCAAGTTGGTGACCAAACCCTCCCTTTGAACAGATCCCAGCCGTTGACCCAAAATAGTAAAATTGGCCGGTTCGACGCTAAAGGGGAGCAGCTTGGTTACCTTGCTTCTACTCAATTTAGACTTAGTTTTAAAATGTGAAAGGCCCAAGTGAAGAAATTAGGCCCAAATTAGGTTTAGGGGGGTAACTAGATAGAAACTCAAACTAGGCCATAATAGGGCTCAATCTGTAAAAATTAATTTGTGAGTCCAAACTCCTCATGAAGAACCTTACGTAACATGAATTTTTATTCATGGCTTGTTATTTGAGGATGTTAGGTGACATCCTCTGCAAAAATATCAGCTCTAGACACCTTGGAGGTTTAGCAAATTAGATGAACAAAGCTGGGTCGTTGTATGGAATCATACCCGGGTAGGTCAGAACTTTTCTTTAGTAATGCTAGGATTATTGTCTGACGATTGGTGCTTGAACTTGCATTTCCCTGATTGTCTTGATGGGCTAAATCATGTAGCATGGCTTATTCTACATCATCCTTCCCTTATTGGAAGGAATTCACCATTAAATTCACTAGGTGATCATCTTCCAAATAAGGACTCAACTCTGCTACATTGAATGTAGCTAAAACACCATAATCTCCATGGAGATTAACCTTGTATGCATTGTTATTTGCATTCTCCAACACCGCAAAAGGACCATCAGCCCTTGGTATTAACTTGCTCTTTCTTTTTGATGTATTTAACCTCACTAACACTAAAACCAAGAAATAAAGAAAACATACTCACACAACTGAAAGTATGCACAAATCAGTTTGTGAAGAACAAGGAAGAAGAACGATAATCAAGTGATCAAATAAGGGATAATCTGAGGAGCCACCCTTGAATCACACTTGGGTAATTGATGGAAATCCCTCCATCCCTTTTGGCTTAAAAGAATCAAATCAATTAGGTAAGCTCAATATGCTGGTTTAAGGATGAATAAATCATCCAAATTTTGTTTAAACATTGAAACTGCAGGGCAAGGGTTAATTCCAGTAGCTAACCCGTTTTTGTGTGCTTAATTTCTCAAACATACTAAGGGTTTACGTCTAATATTTTTTGATAGATTTGAAGATCAAGATGTTAGCTTTCCAACAAATCAAGTTTCATCCAATTCGGACTTCATTTGGTCATTCAAATCAGCAATTAAACCCAAGGTGTCAAAACTGCCCAGCAAGGCCAGGATGCACCCGGTTTTGTTCTTTTTATTTCTTATGATATAGTTTGGTTTAAGTCTCGTATTTTTACATATTTTGGGTCCCCAACATCTTAGCTTTCATGTCCAATTGGAATTACCAGATTTGGAGTTCAATTGGTTAGTGAATTAAGCTAAATAGTAAACCTGTGCTGTTTCAGAGTCCAATCTGCACGGTTTGGGAAATCAGGCTCATTCAAGGGGTAAATAACGTCCAATTGCTATGATTCAAAAAGTAGGGTAATCTATACATCTTGAGGTTTCCATCCATGTAAGAAACGTAGCAATTAGTCAGCATTTGATGTGTCAAGCATGTGGGAAAAGTTGAGGCAGAAACCGACTGGTTAACACTCGGTTACTTAGCCTAGTAGTTTTCCTCCTTCAAGGGGTTTGCTTAAGGTGTAACTTGCCTACTAGGTCAAATTGAGCTGCTTGGTAAGCTGCCACTCAGCTGCATAGGAGAGAGACACGTGGAAGCATGAAGAAGAAGACATTTTGCAAGCATGTATTCGGCCACCACCAACACACATGTCAAGCTCGAATTCAGTAGCCTTTTGCTAGGTGGCAGCCGTGTATCTTTGCCCTCCAAGGAAGGAAAATGAGTCACAATTATGCCTTAGATATTAAGAAAGGTCTTAGGATAAGTAAACTTGTGTATTAAGCTTGATTGTATCGGTTTTACTTTGTTTAGCTTAAACCGTGTGTAAGTATGCTTAGCTAGACTAATACCTTTCCTCCCTTAGAGGGAAAGGTTGTATTATGACTTTAGTGGCTATATAAGGCCGTGTACTTCTCACTTCAAATAGCAGATTTTGAGTTTAAACTTTGAGAAAAGACTTTGTGTCTTGAGTTCCTCTTAAACATTTAAGTTGCTTATCCTTAATTAGGCCGATTAAGGTGGTGTTCAAGTGAGTCTTAATCATTGATTAGGTGGTGTATCTGTATCCTAATCAAAGGTTAAGGGCCCTAAGCTAAGTGATTAGTGGTGTATCTTATCTAATCACAAGGCTTAGAACTATCCAGATTCCATTGAATTCACTTAAAGTTCATGAAGTTAGCTTTGGGTTCCTTAAACCAAAGCTCTCCTTTTTCATGTTCTAATCAGTGAACTTCATTCCTCTCTTCTTTTTTTCTTTTCATATTCATTTCAAGCTTAATCAAGGCCAAGAATTCTTGCTTTGATTTAGTTTTGAGCCCAAATACAAAAACCACTTCAAACCGTGAGAAATCACAAACTTAGGCGTGAAAGGTAGAAGATTGGCACGGCTACACCGTGCCCTTAAGGACGACCGTGCCTCCCTTGGTTTGTGAGTTTTCCACTTGTTTTGGTTGTGTTCTTGTTGTAAGTTGGCTTGGGTTGTTCCTACCCTTGAGACTTACATCATTTTTGGTATCAGAGCAAGTTCAGATCCTTGCCTGCACCCCACGCTCCCAAATTAAATTCAAACACAAACAGCCTACTTACGTTTCAAATCAATCCACAAAGAACCCTAGACCTCATCCCTCATGCCATCTTCAATGAACTTGGAGAAAGAACTAGCTTTTATTGATATTCGATATGCTTGCTTTGCAATTCCAATATTTCATGGCGAAAAGGAAGAGTTCACAGGTTGATTATCTAAGGTGGAACGAGTTTTTACTTATTGTATCCTTAATGACCAACAGAAGTTCGGAGTGGTTATTTCAAGATTGAGAGGTTGTGCACTTCAGTGGTGGAATAATTACAAGTTTGAGCGAAAAAAGAAAGGAAAAGAGAAGGTGAGAACTTGGATGAAGTTGAGTAGTAAGTTGAAGGGTTCCTTTTACCCATCCACTTACATGCCCATGAAAGAAAGTATCTTCATTAAGCTCACGGGTTCATTTCCTTCCACCCCCCCAAAAAAACCAACCCCACAAATGATCTTTCCCCCACAACTTATGAGGTGTCTCAAGTGCCAAGGGCTTGGACACTTAGCCACGGATTACCCAAACAACAAGGTCTTTACCTTGGAAAAAAGGAAAGCCGTAAGAGAGGAGGAAAATCAGGAGGAAAAGAAGATGCCCTTAGTGGAAGAACTGAAGGAGGTCGAATTAGAGGAGGAAAAAGAAGAGGATGAAGAAGATGATCTTGAGGAGATAGAGATTGAGGCAAATAAAGGTGCTATGCTCACTTTAAACATCCACCATCCACCTAGAAGCCATGAGCATCTCATCCTTCCCACCACTTTTCATAAACCACCATCATTTTTTCCCACTCCACCCACACCTAAAACACTCAACCCAAATTTCTGTCAATCCATTTCAGAACTATTACTAAAAGCTCCTAATTTTGAGTTAAGAGCATTTGAAGAATTGGTTCAAAGCAAGTCCAAGAAGTCCCCTACATCCACCATCCAGATTAGCAAGGGGAAAGCAAAGAAAAGAGTCTCTAAATTCAAGAGAGACTTGTTTTCATGGCTGATTTTATTTCAGCCAGAAATGAAGAAAGAAGAGGAGTTCATTACCTACTATGATTTGAGGGCAAATCATTTTTAACAAGGGGAGTATCATGGAAATCCCTCCATCCCTTTTGGCTTAAAAGAATCAAATCAATTAGGTAAGCTCAATATGCTGGTTTAAGGATGAATAAATCATCCAAGTTTTGTTTAAACATTGAAACTACAGGGCAAGGGTTAATTCTAGCAGCTAATCCGTTTTTGTGTGCTTAATTTCTCAAACATACTAAGGGTTTACGTCTAATATTTTTTGATGGATTTTAAGATCAGGATGTTAGCTTTCCAACAAACCAGGTTTCATCCAATTTGGACTTCATTTGGTCATTCAAATCAGCAATTAAACCCAAGGTGTCAAAACTGCCCAGCGAGGCCAGGATGAACCCGGTTTTGTTCTTTTTATTTCTTATGATATAGTTTGGTTTAAGTCTTTTATTTTTACATATTTTGGATCCCCAACATCTTAGCTTTCATATCCAATTGGAATTACCAGATTTGGAGTTCAATTGGTTAGTGAATTAAGCTAAATAGTAAACCTGTGCTGTTTTGGAGTCCAATCTGCACGGTTTGGGAAATCAGGCTCATTCAAGGGGTAAATGACGTCCAATTGCTATGATTCAAAAAGGAGGGTAATCTAGACATCTTGAGGTTTCCATCCATGTAAGAAATGTAGCAATTAGTCAGCATTTGATGTGTCAAGCATGTGTGACAAGTTGAGGCAGAAACCGGCTGGTTGACACCTGGTTACTTAGCCTAGTAGTTTTCCTCCTTCAAGGGGTTTGCTTAAGGTGTAAGCTTGCCTACTAGGTCAAATTGAGCTGCTTGGTAAGCTACCACTCAGCCACATAGGAGAGAGACACGTGAAAGCATGAAGAAGAAGACATTTTGCAAGCATGTATTTGGCCACCACCAACACACATGTCAAGCTCGAATTCAGCAGCCTTTTGCTAGATGGCAGCCGTGTATCTTTGCTCTCCAAGGAAGGAAAATGAGTCACAATTATGCCTTAGATATTAAGAAAGGTCTTAGGATAAGTAAACTTGTGTATTAAGCTTGATTGTACCGGTTTTACTTTGTTTAGCTTAAACCGTGTGTAAGTATGCTTAGCTAGACTAATACCTTTCCTCCCTTAGAGGGAAAGGTTGTATCATGACTTTAGTGGCTATATAAGGCCGTGTACTTCTCACTTCAAAAAGCAGATTTTGAGTTTAAACTTTGAGAAAAGACTTTGTGTCTTGAGTTCCTCTTAAACACTTAACTTGCTTATCCTTAATTAGGCCGATTAAGGTGGTGTTCAAGTGAGTCTTAATCATTGATTAGGTGGTGTATCTGTATCCTAATCAAAGGTTAAGGGCCCTAAGCTAAGTGATTAGTGGTGTATCTTATCTAATCACAAGGCTTAGAACTATCCAGATTCCATTGAATTCACTTAAAGTTCATGAAGTTAGCTTTGAGTTCCTTAAACCAAAGCTCTCCTTTTTCATGTTCTAATCAGTGAACTTCATTCCTCTCTTCTTTTGTTTCTTTTCATATTCATTTCAAGCTTAATCAAGGCCAAGATTTCTTGCTTTGATTCAGTTTTGAGCCCAAACACAAAAACCACTTCAAACCGTGAGAAATCACAAACTTAGGCATGAAAGGCAGAAGATTGGCACGGCCACACCGTGCCCTTAAGCACGACTGTGTCTCCCTTGGTTCGTGAGTTTTCCACTTGTTTTGGTTGTTTTCTTGTTATAAGTTGGCTTGGGCTGTTCATATGCTTGAGACTTACATCAATAATCTCTTTAGATCAATTAGACTACAAAAATTAATCACCTTTCTAATTGAGTTAAGAGACCTAAAACCCACTTGAGTTGCTGAGTGCAATATGCAAACTAGGATTTCAAAGAGAGTTTTTCTTACTCAAAGTTCATTCTACTTATTATTCGACCAAACTCAAGAATGGCCTTTTATAGGGCTGGCTAATACTCTAAGGAACTTAACTTACATAAGAAAACGTAAAATATAACTTACTAGATTAACATAGAAAATATAAAAGAAAGTTACTAGATAAAATATGGTAAAAACAATATATAATCTGAAGACTAAGGCTCTTGAAACTTGTTCCCATCAGCTTGGGAACTTATTATCTTGAATTCCCACATTAAGAAAGGGGTATGCATCCTTGGAATTAGCTGGCCATGCATTAGCTTGCTAGGGGTGAAGAATCCACTTGTATTTAATGCTTTCAGACTTCCATCCATTCACCCAACAGCAGGGTCAGATTCATTGAGTCATAACTCTCTTGTTTCCGGTTCAAATCCAATGAAATAGGATTCATATGAAATCTTGAGAATTCTATTTTTTAATGGAAAAAGTTTCATTATTTTTGGTCCAGCCATTTGAGAGAAATATGCTGTAAACCCAGATGGCCCAAACTAGAACTGACAATTTACTTTGGGGTAGTCCATTTTAGAGCTTAATTTGACCTACCAAATGAACTCCAAATTACTTGAAACTTACTCCATGTGAAAGCTAACATCTTGAACCTAAAGAAAGTAGTCATTGTAACCAATCATGACGTTACCTTCATTCCTCAAAAGATGCACAAAACTGGCCAGATTCTGTCTAAATTGGGCAGCAAGTGCATGGGCTAGTTTATGACTTCTTAAACGAACATATGAACTTCCTTGATCTCCTTGGTGCTGGCTGACTCCTTAATACTTGCTTGATGATCTTTTGAAGGCTCTAAGGGATGGTCCCCATCATTTCCCCTGGGTTGATTAGAGTTTGTCCTCAAACTTAGTAGCCCTTCATCTTCATCATGGTATGGACTAAGATTAGCCACGTTGAAGGCGGCAAAGACTCCATAATCACCAGGAAGGTCCACCTTGTAGGTATTTGGACTAATCTTCTTAAGGACCTCAAATGGATCATCCGACCTTGGCATTAACTTGGACTTTTGCTTACTTGGGAGTCTTTCCTTCCTTAGGTGGATCCAAACCAAGTCCCCAGGCTAAAAATGAACTTCCTTTCTATGCTTGTTAGCATACAACTTGGCTTGTTCACTAAACTTCTTAGTCCTTTCCCTAACCTTGGTATGAAAATCTTGAATATCTTTGGCCCTCTTCTCGGCCTCCCAACTAACTTTAATTGGATTAGGGGTAGGATTAACATCCAATGGAGTTCTTGGATTGCTACCATACACCACTTGAAAGGGAGAAAGGTTTGTGGCCTTAGTTGGTGCACAATTGAAGGCAAATTCAGCATGGAAAAGTAACTTATCCCACCCCTTGATGCTCTTCTTCATTAGGACCCAAAGCAAGGTACCCAAAGTGCGATTGGTTACCTCGATTTGGCCGTCTGTTTGTAGGTGACATGTTGTGCTAAACTTGAGATAAGTCCCTAGCTTCCTCCATTATGTGAGGCAAAAGTGCCTCAAGAACTTTGTAACCCGATCCAAGACCATGCTACTTGGGATGCCATGAAGTCGTACAATCTCCTTGAAGTAAACATTAGCAGTGTGAGAGGCATCATTAGTGGCGTGGCATGCAACAAAGTGAGCCATTTTTAAGAATCTATCCACCACCACCATGATGGAATCTTTGTACCTTTGAGTTCTTAGCAACCTCATGATGAAGTCTAAGTTAATATCTTCCCATGGACTTTTAGGAACCAGGAGGGGAGTGTAAAGACCTTCGGGCCGAATGTCTTGGCAAGTTGGCATATGGAGCACCTTTTTACATAGTACTCTATATCTTTGGACATGCGAGGCCAATAGTAATGTTCCTTGAGCATTTAACATGTCTTCTCTTTGCCAAAATGTCCCGCCAAGCTAGTCCATTAAGCTCTTGGATCAAAAGTTCCCTAAGTCCATTCTTAAGTATGCATAACTGAGTTCCGTTGAAAAGGAAACCATTCTCCATATGAAACAATCTATGAGCATGCTTAGAACACTTTTCTAAGATCTCCTTGAAATCTTCATCATTCTCGTACAACCCTTTGATGTGCTCAAAACCAAGGAATTTGGAGAGAGAAGTAGGTACCTCCTTGAAAGAGCATCCGCCCCTTTGTTCAATTTCCCGGCCTTGTGATGGATCATGAAATGAAAGGATTACAAGTATTCAACCTACTTTGAATGTCGTGGATTGAGCTTGTGTTGCCCCTTGATGAATTTAAGAGCCTTATGATCTAAATGGAGAATGAATTCTCTTTCTACTAAGTAGTGTCTCTAATGCTCCAAAGCTCTCACAATGGCATAAAACTCCTTATTGTATGTTGAGTACTTCCTCTTTGCATCATTTAACTTTTCACTAAAGTAAGCCAAGGGTTGGCCTTCTTGGGATAAAACTACCCTGATGCCAACTCCCAAAGCATCACACTCAACTTTAAAGACCTTGGAGAAGCTTGGGAGGGCAAGGATAGGTGCATTAGTGAGCTTACTTTTGATGTCTTCAAAGACAGCTTGTGCTTTCTCATTCCACTCAAATCTTTTACACTGAAGGACTTTGGTCATGGGAGCAAGATTAGAGCTAAAATTCTTCACAAACCTCCTATAGAAAGAGGCTAGACCATGCAAGCTTCGAACTTGCTGAATGGAGGTTGGAGTGGGCCACTTTCAGATTGCCTTGATCTTGCTTTCATCCACATGTATGCCTTGGGTCGAGACTACATACCCTAGGAACATCACCTGAGAAGTAAAGAAGTGACACTTCTCAAGGTTGCCATAGAGCTTCTCTTCTGAAAGAACCTCAAGGACTTGTTAGAGATGGCTAGCATACATCAGTTCATCTTGGCTATATACCGAGATATTATTAAAGTAGACCACCGCGAACTTGCCAATGAATGGTTGGAGCACTTGGTTCATTAAATGCATGAAAGTGCTGGGTGCATTAGTGAGGTCGAATGGCATCACTAACCATTCATGCAAGCCTCCTTTGGTCTTGAAGGTTGTTTTCCATTCATTCCCTTCATAGATTCGAATTTGATAGTAGCCACTTCTAAGATCAATCTTAGAGAACATACTGGCTCCATGAAGCTCATCAAGAAGGTCCTCCAATCTTGGTATAGGATAGTGGTACTTGATAGTGATTTTGTTGATTGCTCTACTATCCACACACATCCTCATTGAGCCATCCTTTTTAGGAACAAGCAATGCCGGAATGGCACAAGGACTAAGGCTCTCACAGATTAAGCCTTTAGCTAACAACTTATCAACTTATCTTTGCACTTCCTAAGTTTCTTATGGGTTCTTATGGTAGGCCACCTTATTTGGGAGTGTAGAACCGGGAATGAGGTCAATTTTGTGTTGTATGGTTCTTTTTGGAGGTAGGCCATGGGGTACTTCTTATGGAAAGACATAGGAAAAGGCTTTTAGGAGGGGGGAGAGCAAAGGATGGGAAGAATCCTTAGCTTAGGCCGGTTCTTGTCCAAGTAATATCCAAGCTTTGAAGTCATCAAACTCATGGAGTTGAGAGTGAAGGAGAGTGGTGAGGGAAAGGTCCACTCTCAGGTTTTCTTGGGTTCTTTTCTGGGGTGTATGCTTAAAAGGGGTGAGGGTTATTTTCTTGAGATCTTTTGCGACAGTGTATGTGTTTGCACGGCAATCATGCATAACTCTTCTATTAAAGAGCCAAGGGCGTCCCAAAAGGACACGACATCCATCCATGTGCACTATGTCACACTAAATCTCATCCTTATAGTTCTTACCAATAAACAAAGTAAGAAGACAATGAGAAGTGATTTGTAAGCCTTTACCTTGATTGAGCCATTGAATAGTGTAAGGGCTTGGATGTGGTGAAACTGAGAGGTTAAGTTTCCCCACTAAAGTCTTGGAGGCAACATTTACACAACTGCCACCATCAATGATAAGAGAACAAACTTTCCCGCTCATGGTGCACCTAGTGTAAAAGATATTCTCTGTTTGTTGAAGCTCATTTTATGAAAGAATGCCACTAAGAGCTTTCCTAATGACAAGCATCTCACCTTCATCAGGTCCTTCCTCGACTTCTTCAAGAGCCTCATTCAAAAGAAGCTCCTTCTCCTCCTCATCTTCAATATCATCCTGCTCCTCAACGGAAGTTTGATATTCGGCCAAAGAGACTACTCTCTTGTTAGGACACACTAATGCAAACTGACAGAGGAGTTGACAACGAAAGCACCTCTTCTTATAAATGGGTTTTGGAGGGGGTCTTGAGGGTGTTTAAGGGGTTGTGGGTGGTGGGGTTTCGAGTTTGTGTTTATGGGGTTCTTTGGGGTAGCATATGGGGGTTTTTAGAGGTAGTAAGGCCATGATTAGGCTTAGAAGCCATGCCCTTAACTTTGAGTCTCTTTTGCATCTCTACTTTGTGAGCAAGGTTACTTGGCTCGTCGAGGGAAGTGTATGGATGCAACTCAGCCACATGAGCAATTTGCTCATCTAAACCACTCAAATAACAAATCAAGGTTTGTGACTCATCCTCATTCAAGTCACATTTCAAGAGAAGTTTCCCAAAGTCATGGACATATTCCTCTACACTCTTGGATCCTTGCTTTAGGTGGTGGAGTTTAAGAAAGTTATCTTGTAGATAGTGAGGGGGAAGAAATTTAGATTTGAGTTTCGCTTTCATTTTGTCCCAAGTCTTAATTTTCCCTTTTCCTTTCTTAACACTCTTAGAAACAATATTCGACCACCAAATAGATGCATACTTTCTAAGCTTCAAAGCTACAAGCTTTACCTTTTTTCCCTCTGGAATGTCTTTGTATTCAAAGACTCTTTTGACGGTTTGAAGCCAATTAAGGAAGAGGTCCGGATCTAGTTGGCCTTCAAACTCTGGGATGTCCACGTTGAAATCATTGAAACTCCGGTCCTTTGGTCTACGATGCTTCCTTGGATGTCTCTCATAATCTTCTTCACTAGAATCTCGCATTGGGTTGCTTCCTTCAGAGTCATCCAAATCTTCATGCTTACTTGAACTCCTAGAGCTCCTTAGGTTCCTTTATTTCTCATGTAGAAGTTGGCTTAGTTGAGATTGTAAGTACTTGACTTGAGCCTCAAGCTCGACCTTCTCCTTTAGTGGTTGTTCAGGCATCTACTTCGGTGTGAGGCTAGAAGGCATACTTTGAGAAAAGGTTTTTTATGGACTAGGTTGGGTTGTGTTTGGGCTGAGGAAGCTTTGCCCACAAGAGGGTAGCCAAGCTCTGATACCAATTAATGTATTCTAAGCTCACTAACACTCAAACCAAAAAATGAAGAAAACACACTCACATAACTGAAAGTATGCACCAATCAGTTTGTGAAGTAAAAGGAGGAAGAATGGTAATCAAGCGATCAAACAAGGGATAATCCACGGAGCTACCCTTGAATTACACTTGGGAAATCTCTTTAGATCAATTAGATTATAGAAATTAATCACCTTTCTAGTTGAGTTAAGAGACCTAGAACACACTTAAGTTGCAGAGCTTAAGATGCAAACTAGTATGTCAAAGAGACAGTTTTTCCTACTCGATGTTCATTCCACTTGTTATTTGACTAAACTCAAGTATGGCCTTTCTTACATCTTACTAGATTAACATACAAAACATAAAAGAAAGATACTAGGTAAAATATGACAAAAATAATATATAATCTGAAGACTAGGGCTCTTGAGGCTTGTTCGCATCAGCTTGGGAACTTATTGCGGGGATGCATCCTTGGAATAAGCTAGCCATGCATTAGCGTACTAGTGGTGAAGAATTCACTTGTATTTAATGCTTCCAGACTTCCACGCATTCACACCGCAGTAGGGTCAGATTCATTGAGTCATAACTCTCTTGTTTCTGGTCCAAATCTAATGAAATAGGATTCATATGAAAGACTGAGAAGTCTATGTTTTACTGGAAAATGTTTCACTATTTTTGGTCCAGCCGTTCGAGAGAAATTGGCCATAGAAGCCACATGGTCCAAATTAGAACTGACAATTGATATTGGGGCAGCCTAATTTGGAGCTTCATTTGACTGACCAAATCAACTCCAAATGACTTGAAACTTCTTCCTTGTGAAAGCTAACGTCTTGAACCTAAAAATAGTGGTCATTGCAACCAATCATGAATTTACCTTCATTGCTCAAAAGATGCACAAAATCGGGCCATATTCTGTCTGAATTGGGCAGCAAGTGCATAGGCTAGTTTGGGGACTGCCCATGATCAAATGGCCTTGACTTTGCTTTTATCCACCTTGACTCCTAGGGCAGTCATAATGTAGCCTTAAAAGGTCACTTCTTTAGAAAAGAAAGTGCACTTATTAAGCTTACCATATAGCTTATCCTTCGCTAAGACCACCACAATTTGAGTTAAGTGATCTTTGTACTCCACTTTTGCCTTGCTGTAGATCAAAATTTTTTTGAAGTACACCATCACAAACTTATCAATGTAAGGCCTAAGTAGTTGGTTCGTAAGCCTCACGAAGGTACTTAGTGCATTTAACAATCCAAATGGTATAACTAGCCATTTATACAAACCTCCTTCAGTTTTGAATGCTGTATTCCATTCATATCCCTCTCTTATTCGTATTTGATAGTAACCACTCCTCAAATCAATCATAGAAAACACACTAGAACTATGAAGTTCATCCAGCATGTCTGCAAGCCGTGGGATAGGATGTCTATATTTGATTGTGAACTTGTTTATAGCTCAGCTATCCACACACATTCTCATGCTCCCATCCTTCTTAAGGACTAATAAAGCTTGTACAACACAAGGATTAAGTGATTCCCTAACTAACCATTTGATGATTAGTTCATCTAGTTGCCTTGAAATATCCATAGTCTCCTTAGAATTCATTCTGTATGCTGCCTTGTTTGAGAGTATGGCTCCGGGTTTAAGATCAATGTGGTACTAGATAGATCTTTTGTGGAATAGGCTAGGAGGTATCTGATCATGGAAGATATCACCAAACTGTTCAAGCAAGGATATGGTAAAAGGGTGGCTTGAGGATAAGGGTTCTGGTTCCTTAATGGTAGTGAGGATCCACTCCTAAAAGTCCTTGAACTCATGATAAAAGGCCTTAAGTAATGGTTCTCCGCTGGAAAGGAATAAGTTAGCATATTTTGGGGTTCTTTTGTGGCTTGTTTTTATGGATCTAAGAAGGGCTTAAAGGGGCAATGGTTATGTTTTTCCCATCCTTAGAAAAGGAGTAGGTGTTTAAGTACTCATCATGCTTTACATTGCTTTCAAACAACCATGGCCTACCAAGCAGAATGTGACATGCATTCATAGGGATAACATCACATCATGGCTCGTGTTGGTAATTCTGCCCAAGTGAGAATGAAATCAAGCATCTGGAACTCACTTGTAATCCTTTACCTTGATTCAGCCATTGTATGTTGTATGGATGGGGATGGGCAGGAACATGGAGATTGATTTTCTCCACCATGATAATAGAAACCACATTAGCATAGCTACCACCATTATTGATCAATGAGCAAACTTTGCCTTGGATAGTACACTGAGAGTGAAAGATGCCCTCTTGTTGTTCTTCTTTTTTTAGGTCCACTCAAAACTCTCCTTAAAACTAGCATCTCACCTTTATTTGCTTCCTCCACAAAGTCCTCTTGACTTTTATCTTTTCTCTCCATCAAATGTACCTCCTTTTCCTTCTCAACTTCTTCATCTTATACTACCTCTCACTTAGCCAAGGTTATAACCTTTCTGTTTGTACAGTCAGAGGTAATGTGACTAAGTCCTTAGCATTTGAAACAGCTCCTGGTACTCAAATGGCTAGGATTTGGTCTATTCTATAGCGCTAGACATTTTGGTGGGGCTTGGGTTTTTTGTGGGGTGGTAGGGGGCAATGTTATGGGTTTGGGTGGTGGAAAGGAACTCCCTTTATTAAAAGGTTGATTCTAGGGTGGGAGTTTAGGAAGGTCACTTTTATAGGTTCTGGTTTTCCTTTACAGCCTAACTCATAAGCCAGCGCGCACACCTAATCAAAAGTAGAGTATTGTTGTAACTCAACAATACTAGCATACCAAGGATTAAGTCCTCCTAACTATCTCATAATAGTTTGATCTTATGCCTATTACAGATCAGGCTTAATCAATAACTTTTCAAACTCCCTAGTATATTCCTTTACACTCATGGTGCCTTGGGTTAAATGGTGTAATTGGGAGTAGTTCTCTTGTAGATAAGAAGGGGAAAGAAAATGAGACTTAAGTTTAGCCTTCATTTCATCCCAAGTGCAGATTTTCTCCTTTCTTAGACTAACTCTTGTTATACACAAATTGGTTGGCCAAAGAGAAGCATACTTTCTAAGCATAAAGGCAACCACTTTTACTTTTCTCTCTTCTGGAATGCCCTTGAAATAAAAGATACTCTCCACTGGTTACATCCATTCTAAGAATTCATCCAGGTCTAGCTTCCCTTCAAATTCTATAATATCAACTTTAAAGTCATTAAAGATGGGTTGAGGTCTTCTTTCTCTTATCCTTGATCTTCTGGGAGGCTCCTCCTTACTAGAAGAAACCAAATGGGGGTTATTTCTATTATCTTCTTCTTCTTAGGCAGAACCGAGTGAACTGGACGAGCTTACAAGTTTTCTTCTTTTTTGCCTCATTGATTCAGCAAGTTGGCAGCTCAAATAGGCATTCTGGTTCTTGTATTCTTCATTGTTAGTGGTCATAGCCTCATAGTTCTTCATGAGGGATTTAAACTTCTCTTCGAAAATCATACTAGCACTTACGACTGAAACAGGATCAAAATTGGGCAATGTATGTGAAAATATGTTGGAGGTAGAGAAACATGACCGGGCAGGGGGGTCAAGGTCAAAGTAAAACTTAGCTATCATGCTAAATATGGTGTATTTCCTATCAAACAAACCCACATTCAAAGATGGAATGCAAGCATGCTCAAAAGGAATGAAAATAGAAAGTTTGGATTCAAGAGAGCTCGGATAGGATGAACTATGATAAATAGAAACTGATATGATTTTTAGATACAGAAAACACCACCAAGAATTAGTTTAGGGCCCTTAATCCTTCCTATGATATAGAAACACCACTTAAGGATGGATTAAGACCCAGTAGTTCACCACTTCACTTTGCGTACGTAAAGATAAGTTAGTTTGAGTTTTTTAGAGAGTCATGGGTTTAAAAGCAAAGGTTAATTGGATTTTGGTTCGTTCATAATCTGATTTTATAAAAAAAGAAGCAGACATTTAAACAAGGTCCTACCCAGCTACCTAGTTGCTCAGGGGTTTTCTTAGTCGTTAGGGGACTAGTAATCCAGCTTATACAAATCAGATTGCAAAACATACTCAACCTAGCTTAAGTATACTACTTGGGTCTAGCTTTTCTACATGCTGTTAAATGCTAAACTCAAGCTTGAACATATTTAGTAGTCCTTAAGCCATCTGGTTGCACATGGGAGAGAGAAGGAAGGTTGCAGATGTGACTTGGATTGGGGCTGGCCAATCAGAAGCAAGGGAGATTTTTATCTCTCCTCCTAGTGGCCAATAAACCTTCCAAAGTTACAAATGGGCCAATGATGATGTTCATAATAGTGTAAGCTAGCAGGCAGGTAGGAAATTTGGTGACCAAATCCTCCTCTTGAATAGATCTCAGCTATTGATCTAAAACAGTCAAATTCACAGGTTTGGCGCCAAAAAGGAGCAGGTTGTTACCTTACCTCTACTCAATTTAGACTTGATTTCAAAATTTAGCTGACTTCATTACGATGTTAGTAATCACCCCAAGTGATGAAATTAGGCCTAAATTAGGTTTAAGGGGGGTAACCAGTTAAAAACTTAAACTAGGCTAGAATAGGGCTCAGCTTGGAATATTTGGCTTGTGAGTGCAAAATCCTCATGAAGAACCGGACTTAACTTATATTTCTATTCATGGCTTATCATTTGAGGATGTTAGGTAACATGCTATGAAAAAATATTAGCTCTGAGCCCCTTGGAGCTTTACGAAATTAGATTAACAAAATCAGGCCTTTATAAAAAATCATACCCGAGCAAGTCAAAACTTTTCCTTAGTAATGATTGGATTGCTGCCTAAGGATTGGTGCTTGAACCTGCATTTCCTAGATGTCTTCAGGGGCTAAATCATGCACCATGGCTTAATCTTTGATGGAGGTCGTGTGGTCATCCCTCACTTCCAGAATGTTTAGGCAAGAACCAAAAATCAAAAACAAGCCTAGACATCAAAATATACCATGCTGCCTGGTCAGATAGCACTTAACCGTGAAATCTGGTTATGGTCACCTAATTTTGGGGTGACTTAAGTCCTTAATTTTGGTGTTCCTATAAACCCTAGGATGTTAGGTTTCTAATAAAACAAGTTTCAGCCTCATTGGAGTTCATTTGCTCATCCAAAACCTATGTTTAAGTCAAACTGCCCTGAAGACAGTTTACATCCAGATTTTACCCGGTTTTGGAGATTACATTTCTTAATCTTTCATGAGGTTTAAGTGTCCAATTTTTCCATCCCTGAAAAGCTTAAGATCTTATCTTTCATTTCCAATTGGAATTACCAGATTTGGAGTTCAATTGATTAGTGAATTTAGCTAATTAGTAAACCTGTGCTGTTTTGGAGTCCAATCTGTACGGTTTGGGAAATCAGGCTGATTCAAGGGGTAAATGACGTCCAAATGCTATGATTCAAAAACGAGGGTAAACTAGACATCTTGAGGTTTCCTTCCATGTAAGGAAATCCAAGATTACTCAGCATTTGAGGTGTCAACCATTCACGGCAGAAACGGGTAGATACCCGGTTGCTTAGAGGTGGATTTCCCTCCTAGATGGGTTTGCTTGAGGTGTGTGCTTGCCTACTTGGTCACCTAGAGCTGCTTGGTAAGCTGCCACTCAGCCACATTGGAGAATGACACGTGGAAGCATGAAGAAGGCGACACATGGCAAGCTATGGACCGGCCACACTCAAACAACTTGGCAGCCATGCATTCATCAGCCTTTTGAGGTGGCAGCCATGCATCCCTTACCTTCCTTGAAGGGAAATTGATTCAACAAGGTTTCTTAATGCTTAGGAAAGAGTTTAAGAAAGAAATTTTGTATTTTGTAGCTTAAACTTTCAACTTATGCATGTTTGAGCTTAAACCGTGTGTAACTAAGCATAGGATTAGCTTAATGACTTTCCTTGCCTCGAAGGAAAGCTTTTTTTTTGTGTATTCGAAGACCTAATAAATGCCTTTGCTACTCTTTTGTAAAACATCAAGCTTGAGTATTGAAATTAAGAAAAGACTTTGTGTCTTGTGTTCCTCTCAAACACTTAACTTGCTTATCCTTAATTAGGCCGATTAAGGTGGTGTTCAAGTGAGTCTTAATCATTGATTAGGTGGTGTATCTGTATCCTAATCAAAGATTAAGGGCCCTAAGCTAAGTGATTAGTGGTGTATCTTATCTAATCACGAAGCTTGAAACTATCCAAATCACATTGAATTCACTTAAAGTTCATGAAGCTAGCTTTTGGATTCCTTAAACCATAAGCTCTCTTTTGTGTTCTAATCAGTGAACTTCTCGTTCTTTTCATTCCACACATTTCCTACCCTTTCTCATACTCTTTTTCAAGCTTAATCGAGGCCAAGACTTCTTGCTTTGATTCAGTTTTTAGCCCAAACGCAAAACCACTTCAAACTGTGAGAAATCACAAACTTTAGGCGTGAAGGGCAGAAGTTTGGCATGGTCACACCGTGTCCTTAAGCACGACCGTGCCCCCTTTGGTTTGTGAGTTTTCCACTTGTTTTGGTTGTGTTCTTGTTGTAAGTTGGCTTGGATTGTTCCTTCCCTTGGGACTTACATCAATCTTCATCATTAACAGAAGGGAACCAGCCCTCCCAAGGTAATAAATACCACCTCCCCCTTCTTATAAAGACACATTGAGAATTCTAGTGAAAGTTTGAGCTTTCACAAAGGAATGAAGCAGAGAGCTTTGTTTATGTCTTAAAAATCTCTTTCTCTTTATCTAAGTATTCTTAGTAGTGAGCTAGATTAAATCCTTTATGGAGTTAGAGAGTGCTTAGCCTTTAATCTAGTTGTTGGTGGGTTTTTAGGCTTAACTAGGGGCTTTGCCTTTAGATCAAGTCATATCAATTCTTTTTAAATTCTTTCTTTGCATTCTCTCATCTTGTATTTGCATTATGACTTTTATGGTTGACTCGCCCTTGTCCATTTTTTAAGGGTTATGGATTTTATCTAATTCTCTTTATTGTTGTCCCTATCTTACTCTTTTAAGGGTTACAGCTTTTTCTTTTAAGTAAAACAAAATAACCCCCTTTAGTTTATTAGAGCTGAGGTTCCAAAAAAAAGGGAATCAGACCCTCTCTTTGAGTTATGCTCTTGAGTGAAAATATTCAACCCTCTGTAAGTTATTTCAAGTTGTGGTTTTAAGGGCTTATTTTGTGAGCTTTAACCTTCCAGGTATTTGATTGTGTTTGCTTGTGGTGAGTTTAATCAATAGACATTGAAGTTTGGCCTGGGGGTCAGGGATTTCCCATCTGTCAAAGTGGTATCACCTGGTGGTGTTATGACTTGTTTTCTTTTCTTTTTTACCATTAACTATGTTACTATTCCTAAGCCACAAAAAACCTAAAGCCAAACGCAAGATCAACCATGATGCTTCAAATAGAACTTTATTTATTTTCCTAAGTATAACACTGAACTTGTATCTCTAACCATGGATGTGCTATTTTTCAAAGGAGAGCTGAGACCAACTCTTTTACTTAGAACAGGGTTATCTGCTTGAAGCTTGTCTTGAAGGAATAAGGGTTTTCAAATGAAGAGAGTTTTAAGGTAGCGATCCTTAAAATCAAGTTGTATGCCTACTCTTGGTATAGACACCTTGTTGATGCAAGAGCCTCAGAGGGTGGATCTGAAATAAAAATTGGGGGCAAACATAAAAGGTACATGAATAAAAAGTTCCCTACTAGAGGTTCTGCACACTATCACAAACTTAGGAAAAGGGTATTGTGGAGATTTTAACAAAAGTAGAACTGAAGGAAGTCCTAGAGGAAGTGATATGTGAACCTGATGAATGAGATTTCCTTGCTTTTGAATTTGAGGAAGTACTAAACGAGGGTAACGGAGAGCTTTTCAAAGATTACTTGAACCATGAGTTTGAGTTGAAAGATGTTGCCTTCTTTCAAGCTCATTAGGATGAGGCCCACGAGGTCACACCTCTTATAGGAGAAAACTCACCCAAGCCCACAAGCTTTTTTCAAAGAAGTAGGCCATAAGAGCCTGACTTGGTGCATGAGAGGAAGAAGCACCAATTTGATCTGAGTTGTGATCAGTATATTATGGTTTCTAACAAACTTATAGGATCTTGGGTTTCTTTCTTATCCTATTTAAATGGACTAGCCCTAAGGTGATGCATATTTTCATATGCATCATTTTCATTCCTTAAGCTCAACTTCAAGGGAGGAAAAGGCCAAACAAGATCATACATGGAAACACTTATATTTGGTCCCATTATTTGAATTCCATGACACAAGACACTTTGTGGAGTTTGTTTTGAACTTCAAAGTGCCTTATTCCAAGGGGTTTCCCAAATGGGGATCAAGAACATCATGCTCCATGCTTGTCCACTCTCCTACTCAACTCAAGGAAGATCCTAGAAAGCTCAAAGAAGTCAAAGAATTTGCTATACTATGCAGAAAAGCCGTGACAATGCCGGAAGAACTCACGCCTAGTTCATCCTCAACACACCCGGTTTTTGTTACTCTTTTACAGAAACATGTAACGGGCCAAAATTCTGATGGTCCTTACATTAATCTAGCCTAAGAAAAGAGCTTTCTAACAAGACCAACCACGCATTACTTGGAGTCCATTTGGTTGGTGAACTTCAGCCCACAAAATAAAGTACTGAAATGCAGTCTAGTTTTGAGCAGTCTTCATTGTTTGAGCCATAACTTTCAAACGGCTGGTCTCAATTGGGCAAACTTGTGCTTCCTGGAAACTACACATCCAGGGCTTTCCAACAAGCCCAAAATCACGCAATTTGGCCCAGTAAATCGCGACATATGGCCGTCCAAAGTCAGAGCTGCTGCAAGGGTGTGAGTGCATTAAAGAAGGAGGATGTTTGGTGTTCCCATTCGGTTCATGAACCTTTTTAGCTGCATTTGGACGTGAGACCCTTCTTATACGAGGGGGTTAATGTAATTTATGCAGCCAAGGAGTTGTGGCATCTCAAGGAACTCATCTTTTCCCCTTCCCCTTGATTATTTGTAACCGACACATTAATGTGTCCTTTGGTGTGCCCTATGTTTATTTCTTGTAACTTATGCCCTTTCATTTGTGTTGTTCTCTACTATAAAAGTGGCTAGGCGTGTGGGTTGAGGGATCATTAGCTTGTACTCCAATTTCAAAGTAATACTAAGCCTTTGAGTGTTCTCTAGTGTGCTTGCTTGAAATCCTAGTTCTATATCTTAAGGTTGGCTACCTTAAGTGGTGCTCTAGGTTCTTTTTGCTCTCCTAGGTGGTGAATCTTCTATATCCAGATTGGGTAAAAAGAATAGCCCAAGACTAAGGCTTGCGTGGCTCCCAAGTGGGATTATCTCAAACCAAAGTCTTGATTTATCCTCCCTTTACCTTTACCTTCGCTCCTTCATCACCCCCACATCCTACCCTTATTCTTTGAATTTGGTCACTTTGGACTCTCATATACATCATAAAGTACTTTAGAAATTGTTACATATTAAAGAAAGATGTGGCATACAGCATCATAGACATATTACATACACCATTTGCTCATGCTTGTTATTTGAGTTTAGGGGGTTTACTCTATTCATGCAATGAGAAAGTTTGAAAATGAACCATCAAGATTTGAGGACAAACCTCTCTAAGAGGGGGAGCTTGATGGATGGCATCTAAGCTCCAAACCTCATAAGCTGAATCGTGGTACTTACTAGATTGCTCTGTTGTTCGCTTGATCTATTTTGAGTTTGAACTTGGCAACCACATATTTTTTGACGAAACATTTGAAACCTTAAGTAGCTCAAAACTTGTGATTATTTTGGTTCGAATGTCTTTTACTAAGTTCAAGACATAGATTAAAGTTTAGCCCTAATTTTGTCTACACTTCCAGAAGTTTGCAGGTGTTGCTTAACTCATTTCATTAAGTTAAAGAGGTCCATTTTGGATCCAAGAGTGTTCATATGAAATCTTAATATGTCTACCTTGCATATGTGTAATATATTTTGGGTTAAATGCTATGGAACTGGTAATCTAGATCAAAACATTTTGATGTGTAGTTTTGACATAGTTTTACCTAGTTTTGTGTTTTTAGTTGCTTCACCACCTTAAACCTAATTTGGGGTAAATCTTTTTATTTTGAGTGTTATCTAATATCCTAAAGTACCATACCTTACAGCAAAATCCAGGTTAAATAGAGTTCTTAAAGGTGATGCATTCAGTCAAAGTCAGTCTATGTGGGATTGGCTCCTATGCGCTTACTTTTTAAGATTAGGTTGGTTGACCTACCAAGACTTTATTTAGAGCCAATGCTTCATTAGGGATGTTATTGAACATTCTAGGGCATCCTAAAATCCAAGTAATTTTGGCGCTAGATCAAGTTCAACAAGGTGATTGAGCAGGCACAATGATGGAGGTCCATCCATGAGCATGTTCACGAGCCCTCAAGGAAATCCAAGCGAGTCGAATTTCATGACTAAAATCCAAGCAATCAGGTTTACATGCCAAGACACATTTCAGCCCAGCCACGGTTTCAGGCCTGTGCACAAAACTGGTTTTGTGCACGTTATTTCTTAACCCTCCCAAGGGTATGATTGGGTTGATGGGGGCCTAAGTTAAGTTTAAGATGTGCTCTTTCCAATAAGACCAGTTGCAAGTCATTTGGAGGTCATTTGCTACCTCAAATCAGCCGTTAAAGTCAAGTGCTCAAAACTATTTTAGTTCTGCCCAGTTCTGGAAATGGGTCTGTTTGGATACCCAAAGCTCCCCCACCTGGACTGAAACTTTTATTGGTTGAAAGTACATTAAAAATATTATCAAGTGGCTATAAAAAGATTCAGCCAAATTGCACTCATAAGGAGCTATTAACCAGCAAAATAAGGGAAGAAAATCCCTTTTACCCGATTAAGGATAGTCGGCTACCATGTTGTTCTTTTTGAGATATTTTGCTCTTATCAAGGTCTAATCCACTTGCAAGTGACTTGATTAGTGTACTTTGAAGCTGATTGAGGCCCCTAAGCTCCCCAAGCCGACAACTCATCCTGAAGATCAACAATGAAGTGTTATCAAGCCACAGTTCAATCTTCCCTTTTGTAGTTTGTTTTGGATTTCCGAAATGTACCTCGTTTAGCTTGATATTTTGAATTTGTGGCAGATGTGTAGTGTTAGGGGGGATTATATGAGCCCCCAAGCTGCCTTGTATAAGGACTTTAGCTTGTATGTTGAATAAAGTTGAGCCTTAGCTCCTTTGAACTCTCAAACTCTCTTCTAGCTTATCTCTATCTTTGGCCGGGTCGGGCGGTGTTCCAGCAAGAGTCTTAGCTTATTCTTGGTGGTGTTTCTGTATCCAAGAGGTTGTTAAGGGCCCTAGCATAAGCCTTGGTGGTGAATCTGTATCCAAGAATTTGTGTTAGCCTCGGTTTATCCCACGAAGTTATAGTGTGAGTTTGTGATTTCAAAGTTTGCTACTCCATTTCCCTTCTTGCTTGCATTTTGAATTTCCTCCCCTTTGATTCTCCCCTTTGAGATACATCATATTTGGTGTCAGAGCAAGTCTCCCCTTAGCCTGGTTTTTGCCCTCAAACTTCCCTAAACACAAGCCCAAACACATCCCCAAAATACAAACCACAACCGATTGTTTCAACCACGCCAGGCAGAAATTCAGCACGGTTACACCATGCCACTGAGACACGACCATGCCACCTTTCCGTCTTACCATCCTGTTCCAACATTTTTGCGCGGCCCACCTGTGCTTCTAGGTATGACCATGCCACTGCCTGTCCGTCCCCAAAATCACAACTCTCCATTCCAAGAGTCGAGATATCTACTAGCATGACTTTGGATGAGAAGTTTGAGGCCCTTATGAAGAATTATGAGGCCTTAAGCCTACAAAATGAAGAAATCAAGAACCACAGTGAGTATCTAAGGCGCCAACTTGGAGAGTCCATGAAGCAAAGACAAAAGGAGCTTACAAGTTCTCGTTCCTCCAACTCCTCCGAATGTGACCGAGAAGAAGACAACCATGATGAAATCCATCACTTGAACTCTTCAAGTGAGGAGGATCCTTATAGAAGGCCAAGAAGAAATAGGAGTAATACATCAAATTTTGGAGACATCAAGGTTGAGGTTTCGGAATTTGAAGGAAGACTTGATCCCGACGAGTTCTTGGAGTGGCTCCAAATTGTTGAAAGGATTTTCGATTACAAGGAAATCCCAGAGGAAAAGAAGGTGAAACTTGTTGCCCTTAGACTCCGTAAGTATGCTTCCCTTTGGTGGTCCAACTTCTGCGCCAAAAGAGCAAGACAAGGGAAGGGGAAGATCTGGACTTGGGAGAAGATGAAGACTAAACTCAAGGCCCGTTTCTTGCCACCCTCCTATCTTCAAGATAGTTACTCTCAACTCCATAACCTAACTCAAGGTAATGTGAGTGTTGAGGAGTATACTAGGGAATTTGAGAAGTTGTTGATTAAGTGTGATCTTAGAGAGGCCGAAGAGCAAACCATAGTGAGGTACTTAGGGGGACTTGATCCTAGGTATGCTCGTGTGATTGAATTGCAACAATACACCACTGTTGATAAGGTGTGTGTTCTAGCCCATAAGGTTGAGCAATAAAGAAAAGCCAAGCCCTACAAAAGAAACCTTCCTAAACCTTTCCCTAAGAGCCAACCTTTCAACAAGGGGAGCTCTTACCCACCTCCTAAGCCCTCAGCTCCTATTCCCTCCACTCCACAAAAGTCCCAAGCCCATCAACAGAACCAACCACCTCCAAACCGGCCTAACCCCTCTCCTATGAACAATAGGAGATGCTTTAAATGCCAAGGCCTAGGTCACATAACCTCGAAATGTCCTAATAGGAGAATTATCTCCTTGGCTTAATGGGAGGCATGTAACAAGGAAGAAGAGCATGAGGAAAAGGATGTGTACCTCATGGAGGAACAAGAGGAGGTCGTGGAGGAAGCGGATGAAGGAAAGTTACTAGTGTTAAGAAGAGCCTTGAGTAGCCAAAAGGGGGACTCGGAAGAACAAAGGGAGAACATATTCCATACAAGATGCACCGTCCAAGGCAAAGTATGCTCTCTCATCATCGATGGGGGGAGCTATGCGAATGTTGCTTCCTTGAGCATGGTGGAGAAGCTAGGTCTCCAAGCTTCGGCCCACCCCCATCCTTATAACATCCAATGGGTTAACCAAGGTAAGGGTTTGCAAGTCAATTCGAGATGTTTGATCTCCTTTTCCATTGGCAAGAGTTATCATGATGAATTGTGGTGTGACATCATTCCCATGGATGCATGTCATCTTTTGTTGGGGAGACCATGGTTATTTGACCAAAAGGTGATGCATGATGGCCATTTGAATACCTACACCTTTCATAAAGATGGGTAGAAGATCACCTTGCCCCTTAAGCCCTTCCCAACTCCACAAAATTAAACCACAAAAGAACCAAGACCATTCGGATTTGCTCCTTACCTTCGGTGAACCCCTCCTTAAGGTATCCCATCATGAATTCAAGGCCTTTAAGGAGTGGATTCTCGCCTCACTAGGAGAATCTGAAGCACCCCTACCCTCTCATCCCATAGCTATCTCACTCTTTGAACGATTTGCCAATGTCTTTCCCGAGGAAATACCCTCCGGCCTACCCCCACAAAGATCCATCCAACACCACATTGATCTCATCCCCGGAGCCATACTTTCCAACAAACCGGCCTATAGAATGAACCCTAAGGAGACCATGGAGGTCCAAAGGCAAGTGGAAGAATTGGTCACCAAGGGATTGTTAGTCCCAAAGAAGGATGGGAGTATGCGAATGTGTGTAGATAGCCAGGCCATCAACAAGATAACCATCAAGTATAGATATCCTATCCCATGACTTGAGGATATGCTTGATGAACTACATGGCTCAAGTGTATTCTCTAAGGTTGATTTGAGGAGTGGCTACTATCAAATTAGGATTAGAGAAGGGGATGGGTGGAAGACGGCTTTTAAGATAAAGGAAGGCTTGTACGAGTGGCTAGTCATGCCATTCGGATTGTCCAATGCTCCAAGCACTTTTATGAGGCTCATGAATCAAGTATTTCGTCCATTCATTGGAAGGTTTCTGGTGGTATACTTTGATGACATCTTGATTTATAGCAAGAATGAAGAGGAGCACCGGGAGCATCTAACTCAAGTCATGGAGGTCCTTGAAAGGGAGAAGCTTGATGGTAACCTCAAAAACTGTACATTTTTCAATTATGAGGTGACATTCCTTGGTTACATTGTTACTAGTCACAGCATCAAGGTGGATGAGAGCAAAGTTGAGGCGATTTGGTCATGGCCTACACCAAAGAGCATCATGATGTGAGAAGCTTCCATAGACTTGCCTCTTTCTATAGGCGATTCATTAGAAATTTTAGCACTATCATGGCTCCCATGACCGAGGTGATTAAACGCACAACCTTCAAGTGGAGGCCCAAGGCTCGAGAAGCATTCGACGCCATCAAATCTAAGCTAACTCAAGCCCCGGTCCTAGCCTTGCCATGCTTTGACAAGGTGTTTGAGCTTGAATGTGATGCATCCGGGGTTAGCATTGGAGGAGTGCTCACTCAAGAAGGGCGGCCCTTAGCCTTCTTTAGTGAGAAGCTTTGTGACTCAAGGTGAAAATACTCAACTTATGATAAGGAGTTTTATGCGATCGTGAGATGTCTTGAGCATTGGAGTCATTATTCGGTGGCTAGTGAGTTCATATTGCATTCGGACCATGAAGCCTTAAAGTATATTCAAGGACAACATAAGCTAAACTCACGGCACACCGAATGGGTGGAGTTCCTCCAATCATTCCACTTCACCATCAAGCACAAGTCCGGGAAGCTAAACCAAGGAGCCGATGCCTTGTCAAGAAGGCATTTACTTTTTGTTGATTTAGGGAGTACACAACCACAAGAGGGGGGTGAATTGTGGTGTCCGATTTTCGCAAGTTGCTGGCAAACAGTCTTAGACCCTGTTCGCACAGGTTGTTTCTGAGATAAGCAGAAGCGAAAATCCAACAAAATTGAATGCGGAAATAATGGACACAGGATTTTTACGTGGAAAACACCTCTAGCCCAACTGAGGTGAAAAACCACGACCTACCTCGTGTAGGATTTAAACACTTCACTAAACGGGCTAATCACGTTACAATAGTAACACACCTTGTTACAAATTGCAACCCACGTAACCGTCTTCCCTAAGACAGGTTACCCCACGTCCAAAATCCCCTTGATTTGGACACACACTCAACTCACTTTTGTGAAAGAAGAGTATAAAGAAAAACACCCTATTACAATGCTTCTCAACTAAGCTAATATAGGGTACAATGAAGTCCTAGTATGCCAACTTTGAAAGCTCAAATAACTCACTTACTAGACACGGTTTTCTTTTGAAACTTTTAAGCTCATGAACACTGAATTTTTGCCTTTTTAAAACCGATGCTTCTATCGTTCTAAGAAGCGACTTTATATAGTGCTTGGAAAAACAATTCCTCAAATTTTTGGAAACTAAAATCCCTAAAGAATATAGAATTCTTTAGCCACAAGGGATGAGGAAACATGAGCTGGAAACACTTCCTAAACCGTGTGCATAAGGCGGTGATTCTCAGCAACTAGCCCATGTTTTTCTCAACAACCTTATCCACTTGCCAAAAATTGGATATTCTTTTTATTCAAAAAAGATTTTGCAAATCCCCTTAGATTTTAATAACCGTTTTTAGGGTAAGGGGTAAGATACTCCATAGAAAAATCTTTCTTCCAAATCTTGGAGAAGCTGCTCAAAATCCAAAAGATAAAAATATGAAAAATTATTTTTCGCTGCTTGTTCTGGAAACACCCTGAGCGTCCTGTTTCCAGAATTGTTTCGAAGGGTGATCCGAAATATTTTCCAAAAACAAACAAAATCGTTTCAAGTAAGTGGTAAGTTAAGACTTTCTGATTGGCATATTAACACGAGTCTAAAAATATAAAATCAAATTAAATCAAGACATCTTGTTGTAACCACTAGTCATCTTGTAGAAAGACGAATTTGCTGCAAACACTTCACAGAATCTGTTTCTCACGGCTGCACTTATATCCTGTGCTTCAAACACTTCGCAGAACCTGTTCTTCACGGCTGTTCTTGTATCGCTGACTTGAGTACCTGTTCTTGATAATCCATTAGTCAAGCAGTTTTAAGACTTGAGAACAGCAGTAAGAATCTGTTTAGAAAGCCTGTTTGGCGCAACAACAACACTTGGATTTGTTATCATCAAAACCTTATACATTCTAACAAATTCCCCCTTTTTGATGATGACAAACCAAGTGACCATATTGACTTTCAAGGACAATTGAAGTGATTAGTGCCAATTTTTCACATTCACATAAAGCAGTGAGTATCGAATATGTAAGAAAATTTACACGTCCATGGCAAAACTAAAACAATATTGGTCATCCTATCTTCCCTTTTGGCATCATTAAAAAGTAGGAGCAAACAGTCAAACAGAGGGTGTTTGCTATCACCACCACTTGGGTAATGGAGGAAAGTCAACAGGCGATACACTCAAGTGTGTTGGTACGGTAATGAGATTGGCCATCCTAGTCACACACAAGCAATTCACAGCAAAAAGCAAGCAAGGCAAAGCCAATCAAAAACCAAGATAACCTGTCATTCACCAAAAGAGTGCAATATAGTACAAACTGGTAAGAGAGGATAACCAAGAGAAGTGAGAACAGCCTATGAGAACAACCTATGGAAACAGCTTTTGGGGGGGTGATCAGGGAGTAGGAGAAAATTTTGCTGAAAGGAAAGAGAGAAGGGCGAGGAGATCTTTATGGTGCTTAGCATTTAGAGCTTTTTCCTCGTCCAGGGCAGCCTTCACAGCAGTAAGCTCAGCACTGAGTCGAGAGTTTTCCTGCAGAGCAGCCTCAAGTTTGATTGAGGAACTGCCAGAAATAGGAGGACGGGGTGTTTTTGTCCCCTGTTCTGATGCAGACCCCTCAACCAAAGTGTATCCACACCCCATAAGGGTGTTACTTCCATTCTCATCAATGAACTGAGCTCCCACCTTCTTCTGCAATACCCCAAAATGCTCAAAGACACTAGTCAGGAAGAAACCATACCCCAGGTCATGTTCCCTGGAGGTGTTGGCAATTCTTGCAATATGTCAAACCATGATGGCAGGAAGGTTGATTTGCTCTTCCTTGTCCATCAGGTCCATAAGACACTGATCCATGGCATCGGTAAGATTGCAACCCTGGCCTCGAGGAATGACATTCTGGATAATAAACCAAAATATCAATTGATGAAGCGATGTCATGTCCCCTTTCTTCACAGACTTGGGTGTTTGCAGGCTTGGTTGCTGGCTAAATTTCTGGGAGAGCTCCAGCAGCCTAGCTGTCCCTAGAATAGTCTTGTCTTCTCTCACATATATATCAAAGCCCGTGGAGGGAATCCCCAGAATTTCCCCTAATATCTTCGCATCAAGGCGAAGCTGTTGCCCATTAGCAATACTTGTCACCACTCCTTCGGTGATAGTGCAGTTGGCATAGAACTCTGCCAACTCATGTACAGAACACCCCAGCTGGGTGTTTGTAAATAGCTCATACCACCCCTGTGCACGCAGCTTGTGCAGAAACACCCCCAGACCCTGTTCCTCAAAATATTTTACCTTGATAATTTTGCCCCTGACGACCCGTCTCTGAAGCAATTGGGTCAGTTTGGCTGAAATGGCAGACGGGGTAGACTTCTTGGCTCTTTTAGGTTGAGGCTCAGTAGGAGGGTCTTGTGTGGAGGCGTGTTTGAGAGAGGCTTTTCTCTTGGGAGTTTTGAGGGGTGATGGTTTGGAGAGTAAAGTGGAGGTCGATGTTGGTGCAGGCAGAGGCTTATCCTCTGAGGACTCTGAGAACACGGGAGTGTCCTGTTTGAAGGTGGTGTTCTCAGTGTCGCTATCTGATGAAGGCTCAGAGGAGGAATCAATTTCCTCAACAACAGGGAACGACTGTTTGACAGGACGAGGCGTGGATTGGAAAGCAATTCGGGCTGATTTTCGAGTTGGCCTGTGTGTGGGTTTGGCCGAAGAGGGGATTTTTGGTTTTGGTTTGACAGGGGTTTCACTTTTTGAGGGTTCTTCAGTCTGGCCGCATTTAGGCCTTGATGGTGGTCATGTTCTTGCCATTCTAGTACGCCTAGCCACAATTTTGTACCTTTTGCGTTTCTCACTGGTTTGTGTTACCGATGTGGCTTGTGCAGGCTTGACAGGGGACTCCTCCATTTGACCACTACTTCCCCCTTCTTCTTTTGACAAATCCTCCCCTAGGTCATCCCTAAAAACCTCATGCCCTGTTTCGGCCCCTGTTTCCTGCTCTGGAAACAGCCCAAATGAATTGATGTCATCTAGGCCATGTTCGAACAGAAAGAGTTCATCTAAAGCCCCAATTTCTCGGTCAGATGCCCCAACAGGTTCTTGGGGTTCTCCAGACTGTTGACATGCGCCCAGTTCACCAAACAAAATTAAATCCCACCCAAATTTGTAGGGAATATCTTCTAATTTTAGACCTACTGTTCTAAGGTCTATACTCTTCAAAAACCCAAAAGGTTTGTAGATAATTAGGCGAGAAGGTTCAGTGGATTTACCTTCCATTAACGCTGCCAGAAACTGTGTAGGCGCAAACAGGGCTGTGGCTGTTTGCGAGGCTGTGCTTGGTGACTGGTTGCCCTGGGTCATGGTCGAGGAACTCTCGGTGCTGATGGGGGACGCCATTTTTTCAGAGGAAGGAGAGAGATTAGGGTTTCTCGAGCAGATTTTCAAAGTAAGAGGAATTTCGGTTGAGGTAAGAGAGTGAAGCAAGTTTGAAGAGAGATTTAAAGAGAGAGAAGCGTGCAAGATCTTTTAAAGATTTTGCCCGTTTTGCAACGGGCTTTAGCATTAAATTAGGCCGCGCACGCCTCGGTAGGTGTTTTAGCAATTCCCAACTAGTTGCACATATTTGATAAACAAGAGGCGTACCTATTTCTTATGCTTGTTCTTGAGGTTACTTGCTAGGTAACATGGGACAATAAGGGCAATCTCATTAGACCTCAACGAGTGTCAGCAGGTTGCATACCTCACATATGCTAAACATAGCACAAAAGTTGATTGCAAACAAAAATTTAATATGTTGTACCCATAGCATTTTAAATTTCTCCAACAGGGAGAGAGAACAGGATGGTCAGGTTGTTTTAATTAAACCTAGTTCGAGTCTATTCCTTTCAAATTGTTCTCTACTCAATGCCTTGGTGAATATATCAGCAATTTGATTTTCAGTGGCACAAAAATTCATTGAGATCACTCCTTTTTCAACATTGTCTCTTAGAAAATGATGACGAATGTCAATATGTTTTGTTCTTTTGTGTTGACATGGATTTTTGGCAATGTTAATTGCACTTGTATTGTCACAATAAATAGGAATGCATCCTATGTTAACACAAAAGTCCTTGAGTTGTTGTCTTATCCATAATAACTGAGCACAACAGGATGCAGCTGCCACGTATTCAGCTTCTGCTATGGACAAGGCAGCAGAGAGTTGTTTCTTGGTTGCCCAAGATACTAAACAAGGTCCAAGAAAGTGAGCCATACCTGAGGTGCTTTTTCTATCAACCAAGAACCCTGCATAATCAGCATCAGCATACCCAACAAGATCAAAGTTGCAACCTCTAGGATACCATAAGGCTAGATCAGGTGTATGTTTTAAGTATCTTAAAATCCTTTTTACAGCCTTAAGATGAGTTTCTTTAGGGTTAGACTGAAAACGTGTATATAGACCAACACTGAAAACAATGTCAGGTCTACTAGCCGTTAGGTATAGGAGTGACCCTATCATGCTCCTATAGGATTTCTCCTCAACTGAGGGACTACCATCATCCATTACCAACCTGGTTGAGGGAGAGATGGGAGTATCAATGGGCTTGGCCGACTCCATCCTAAAACGCTTAAGTAACTCTTTGATATACTTTTGTTGATCGATCATGGTGCCGTTTGAAGTTTGCTTGATTTGCAAGCCTAGAAAGAAATTAAGCTCACCCATCATGCTCATTTCAAACTCACTCCTCATCATTTTTGAAAATTCATTGCACAAATCATGATGAGTTGCACCAAATATGACGTCATCGACATATACTTGGACAATCAACAAATGCTCCCCCTTAGATTTTAGAAACAAGGTATTGTCTACCTTGCCTCTTGTAAAATCATTTTTCAATAAAAAACTTGACAACTACTCATACCAAGCTCTAGGGGCTTGTTTCAAACCATAAAGTGCTTTGTCAAGTTTGAAAACATGGTTAGGAAATTCATCACTTTCAAAACCAGGGGGTTGTTTGACATACACTTCTTCTTTGAGGTACCCATTTAAAAACGCACTTTTGACATCTATTTGATACAACTTGATCTCCATATGGGCTGCAAATGCTATCAAGATTCGAATGGCCTCCATCCTTGCAACAGGTGCAAAGGTTTCTTCATAATCAATTCCCTCTTCTTGGTTGTAGCCTTGAACCACCAGCCGGGCCTTGTTTCTAGTGACTGTTCCGCACTCATCCAGCTTGTTACGGAACACCCACTTGGTTCCAATGATTGTTCTATCCTCTGGCCGTGGCACAAGGTGCCATACCTTGTTCCTTTCGAACTGATGGAGTTCTTCTTGCATGGCTGTGACCCAATCTGAATCTGCAAGGGCTTCATTAATATTCTTAGGCTCAATTTTTGAGAGAAAAGCATAGAAAGCACAGAAATTTTTTGAGTCTAGATCTAGTTTGAACTCCTGCATTAATATCAGACAAAATTTGATCAAGAGGATGTGAACTTTGATATTTCCATGATCGTGGTGAAAGTGGGTTCACAGACTCGCTCTCCATCCTAGCTGGAATACTAGGTGAAACAGGTCCAGAACCTGTTCTCGAGCCTGTTTGGGAGCTTGTTCCTGGATTTATCCCTGAAGGATTCGGCTGGTGTTGTCCCGAACAGGGTTCCACCCTGTTTCCCCCTGTTTGGTTCACACCTTGCTTACCTTCCTGAAGAACAGCCTCAAGCTTTGCTCCCTCCGATTGATCCTTACCTTGTTCACTTTGAAGCAGCACGTCTTTTCTAACAAGACCTAGTTCGAAGTCTTCTTCCTGTGCATCATTCTCGCTTAGAGAGTTAGTTTCATCAAAAAGCACATGCACACTTTCCTCAACACACAAGGTTCTCTTATTAAACACTTTGTATGCCTTACTATGCGAGGAGTAACCAAGGAATATTGCTTCATCACTCCTTGGATCAAATTTCCCTAAGGCATCCTTTCCATTATTATGCACAAAATATTTACAACCAAAAACTCTCAAATGCATAATATTAGGTTTTCTTCCCTTGAAAAGTTCATGAGGAGTTTTGTTAAGAATAGGTCTAATCATGCATCTATTTATAATGTAACATGATGTATTCAAAGCTTCAGCCCAAAAGTTTCTAGGAAGACCACTAACAACAAGCATTGTTCTAGTCATGTCCTCTAGAGTGCGATTTTTGCGTTCCACCATCCCGTTCTGTTGGGGTGTTCTTGGAGCTGAAAAATTATAATCAACACCATGCTCATTACAATAATCAATAAAGCTCGAATTTTCAAATTCTGTACCATGGTCAGCCCTTAGGCATACCAAAGAGTGTCCTACCCTCTTTTCAGTCTTTTTAATGAAAGCAAGAAATTTTTTAAAAGTTTCATCTTTAGAAGCCAAAAATAGGGTCCAAGTGAAACGAGAGTAGTCATCCACTATCACAAGCACATACCTCTTACCACCTCTGCTCATAATCCTCATTGGACCACATATATCCATATGTATCAATTCAAGAGATCGAGTAGTGCTTACACACCTTTTAGATTTAAATGAATTTTTGACTTGTTTGCCTTTGGCACATGCATCACATACCTTGTCATCATTGAATTTGATGGAAGGTAAGCCTACCATTAAGTCTTTGGTTACAAGTTTATTCAAAAGCGAGTGGCTTGCATGACCTAGCCTTTTGTGCCAAAGCATAACATCATCATTTAGGGCACTCAAACAAGTCAAATTATTTTAGGGAAGAGTAGAAATACACACTTTATAAACATTTTTGTGTCGCTTCCCCCTCAACACAACATCTCCTGTGTTCATATTTACAACCAAGCAACGTGTTGGAGAGAACACTACTAGGTTGTCTTTATCACACAGTTGGGACACACTTAGCAAGTTGTGTTTTAATCCATCCACAAAATAAATATTGTCAATTGAATGGGAGAGTGACTCACCTATCTTACCTATACCGACAATTGTCCCGGATTTGCCGTTTCCAAATGCCACACTCCCTCCTTCTGAAGCTGTAAGTGAGAGAAAATTGGATTTTTCACCAGTCATATGCCTTGAACACCCATTGTCAACATACCACAGCTGCTTGTTCCCTAGGTTGTTCCCTGCGCTGTTTGCTGGGTTGTTTGCTGGGTGGTTTTCTCTCACTTCAGCCTGCAAAACAGATCATAGGTTAGTTTTGGGAACCCAGATCCACTTGGGTCCCATTCCTTTAGACGTACAAATCTCATCTTTCCTAACCCATATTTGTTTTACATAAGCTGTGTTCCTTTTAATGGCATACTTTCTCGAGGGACAAGTATAACGATAATGACCCGTTTTACCACAGTGATAACATACAATGTTCTCAGATAATCCTACGTATTTTCTATTCACTGGGTAGGTCATCTTAGGCACAAAACCTAATCCTCTTCTATTTCGACTATGATGTGTGTTTAATCATTCAAGCGCCATTGAGGACCTGTTTCAGAGCTTGTTTGTGACAAGGTCTAATTCCATTTGTTTTATTTTCTCAAGCAAGTTTTTGTTTTCTTCCAGCAAAGATTCGACCTTTCCTTTTAAGTCAAGAGATTCCTTTTCCAACTCAGTCAGATTAATGGAACAAGTCTCTTCTTTCATGAGTAAAGTCTCTTTAAGCACATTAATGTTTTCATGCAAGGCAAGTGTCTCTTTGTCAACTTCAAGTTTTTCCAATCTAAGAGTTTCATTTCAAGTTCTAGGTCACGAACATCCCTTTTTAATTCAGCACATATATCCATTATAGTGTACACTAATTCCTCAAGAGTTGATTTATTTAGACCACGTACCTTGTTCTTGAGTTGAGTCAGACTATCTGTTGATCCATCATCTGAATCAGTGTCACTTCTTGCCATGAGTGCTACATCAGCTTCCTCGGCTTCAGACCTTTCCTCATCCTCGCTTGAATCACCCTAAGCCGTGAGCATAGCTTTTGAGAATCGTTTCGCTGAGCTGCTTACACCCTGTTTCCTCCCCTGTTTTCTAGGGTGTTCGGGTTCTTGTTCCTCCTTGTGATGTATATGTGGGTGGTAAGTGAACCAAATCAACTCAAACTCAAACTAAACAAGAATCAACCAAAGAAAAGTGAATATGATGGAAGATAGTTTGAGATGGTTTGAAGAATAATAACAAAAAGAACAAGGATAAACAAGACCTTGTAATTAAGATAATCCTTCACAGAGCCACTCAATGACTTGATCTTGGGCTAATTCTCTTGTCTTAACCAAGGAATCACTCCAATTGGAAAAGGAAGAGAACCTAGAACACCACTTGAATGAGCCAAATTCAAGATATAGAACTAGGAATTTTGAGACACAAATGAGAATCACTCTCAAAGGTGCTTGTATTACTTTGGAAATCTCTTACAATGCTGAATGATTAGCTTCACATGCCCCTCCCCTTTTATAGACTCAGCAAAAGACAATCAAAAGACTCAAATAACTCCTAACAATTAAAACTAGCTAATGAAAAGTCTAAGAAAAATGAAAAGACACATCATAAAAGGGGGTGGGGGAGGTTACAAGGAATATTCTAGGATTTTTGCAGCTGATTACATCAATCTAGAAGCATCTAAAACGTGCACAATATCAGCCACACAAATATATGTAACCTAAGACTCTTCATATTCCCAGCATTAATCCTTGCAACTGCCTCAACTTCAACAGAGCATAACTTCCAGAATACTCGGCCAATCACGCGTTCTTGGGCTTGTTAGAAAGCCCTGGAAGTCTATTTTCCAGAATGGGCTCATTTGCTCAATTTGGATAAGCGGTTTGAAAGTTATGGCCCAAACAATGCACCTATCTCAGACTGGACTGGATCAGCACAACGTATCTTTGAGTGATATTTTGCCCAATCAAATGATGTCCAAATTAAATAAAATTGGGCTTATTTTAAAGCTGACATCTTAAGCTTCAAAAGCACATGGGCCCTCAAGTTGTGGGTCCACTTGAGCTTGTCCAAAAGTGGTCACAAAATCGGGTTCCGCAGGGATGAATTCGGCACCAAATTTCTAGCAAAGCTTAACCTCTTTTTGACCTCTCCATAGTGTCGCGAGTCTTTGAACTCACTTAAGAAGACCAAATAGGCACATTTCCATGCATGATCTTCTTTGACCCTTTTCTTCTTTGAAATTGGACTTGAATAAAAATGATGCATATGGAAATATGCATCATACTCCCCGGGTTGTTTTGAGTTTGTCCTCAAACTCAAAGGGTTGGCAAGCCTCTCAAGAAAGGGGTCGCGCTTACAATATGGGAGCTTTTGGGGAAGGAGGTCACAGGGCATCACCTCTAGAGAGATATAGAAGAGGGTGAGGGGAGGATGATAAAACGGGTCATACCTGGTGAGGAGAAGAGGCGGAAGTGGGAAATCTTCTTTGGGGGCAAGGGTTTGGGAAGGATGAATGAGGGTTAAGGCTTGTCGGTCCTTTTGTGGCTTGGGGCTTTGGCACGATGGAATAGGGGTCAAGGTGATTTTCTTCTCATCCTTAATAAAGGAGTAGGTGTTGAGGCGCCCATGATGAATTACATGGCGATCAAACATCCATGGTCTACCCAACAATATATGGCTTGCATCCATAGGAAGAATGTCACACAATATCTCATCCTTATAGTGGTCTCCAATAGAAAGAGAAATGAGGCACTGATGAGAAATGTATATACCTTTGCCTTGATTTAGCCATTGGATGCTATAAGGCTTAGGATGGGGTGTAGTCTCAAGTTTGAGCTTGTCCACCATGGTTTTGGATGCAACATTTGTACAACTACCTCCATCGATGATGAGGGTACAAACTTTCCCTTGAATAGTGCACCTTGTGTGGAAAATCGCCTCTCTTTGCTCCAAGCCTTCTTGAGTAGCAAATCCGCTCAATGCTCGCCTAATGACAAGCAACTCACCTTCATCGGGGCCTATGATAACCTCTTCTTCTTTTTCCTCCAAACTTTCCTCTTCTTCATGGTCATGCTCCTCAAAAGAAGCTTGGTACTCAGCCAGGGAAACAATCTTCTTGTTAGGACACTCAGATGCAAAATGTCCCATACCTTGACAACGGAAACAACGAACCTGGTCTTTTGGCCGTGAGGGCACTTTTGTGGGAGGTGGAGGGGTGATGGGAGGGACACTTTTGGCGGGTGAGGGGGTTTGAATTTGTGGGGGAAAGTAAGGTGATTCTTGAGAAAAAGGACGGGAAGGAGTCTTGGAAAAGATGCTCTTTTTCTTAGATTTCTTTTGTTGCTCTACCTTATAGGCTAGAGAACTCAAGTCATCTAGGGATGAGTAAGGTTGCAACTCAATTATATGAGCAATGGACTCATCAAGACCGGTCAAGTATCTTACCAAGGTTTGTGAGTCGTCTTCTCTCAAATCGCATTTGAGTAGGAGTTGTTCAAACTCCCGAGTGTATTCTTCCACACTCTTGGATCCTTGCTTGAGTCGATGGAGCTTGAGATAATTGTCTTGCACATAGTGAGAGGGAAGAAACTTGGCCTTGAGTTTTTCTTTCATTTTGGCCCAAGTTCTGATTTTCCCTTTCCCGTTTCTTGCTCTTTTCGCTCCAAGGTTAGCCCACCAGATTGAAGCATATTTTCTGAGTTTAAGGGCTACAAGCTTTACCTTCTTATCTTCCGGGATGTCCTCATATTCAAAGATCCTCTCAATGGTGTGCAACCAATCGAGAAATAAGTCCGGATCAAGTTGGCCTTCAAATTCGGGGATGTCAATTCGGACACCACCAATATTTCCTCCTTGCCTTCGTCTCCTTGGGGGTTCCTCATCACTTGAATTGGCATGGGAGTGATGGACTTCCTCTTCAGATTCAACCACCGGTTCATGAGGATGAGAGGGAGTGGGGCTATGAACCCACCTTCTTTTCTCCTCCAAAAGTTGCCCAAGTTGAGTTCGAAGATAAGTGAGTTGTGCTTCTAACTCTTCCACACGTGCTTGGTCGCTTCTTGTGGACTTTGTAGACATGTTGGAGATGCGTTGAAGGAAGAATATGCAGCAGGGAAAGTGGCACGGTCGTGCAAGGGGGCACGGTCAGGCCGTGCTATGCTTCGGCTGAAGAAAATGCAGAAAAGTAGAGTGGCACGGTCGTGCTTGGCGGCACGGGGGCACCGTGCTCCGTCTCGACTTGAAGATTCCTGGAAAAAGAATATGGCACGGTCGTGTGTTGTGGCACGGGGGCACCGTGCTGCTTCTCTGGTCTTCAAGACTTCGGATTGCCGGTTTGTGCCTCTTTTTTTTTTTTGTATTTTGGCTTTTTGGGATGTGTTTGGGTATGATGTGGGTCACTTAAAAGCCTTGGCTCTGATACCAATTGATGTAGATGTGGGTGGTAAGTGAACCAAATCAACTCAAACTCAAACTAAACAAGAATCAACCAAAGAAAAGTGAATATGGTGGAAGATAGTTTGAGATGGTTTGAAGAATAATAACAAAAAGAACAAGGATAAACAAGACCTTGTAATTAAGATAATCCTTCACGGAGCCACTCAATGACTTGATCTTGGGCTAATTCTCTTGTCTTAACCAAGGAATCACTCCAATTGGAAAAGGAAGAGAACCTAGAACACCACTTGAATGAGCCAAATTCAAGATATAGAACTAGGAATTTTGAGACACAAATGAGAATCACTCTCAAAGGTGCTTGTATTACTTTGAAAATCTCTTACAATGCTGAATGATTAGCTTCACATGCCCCTCCCCTTTTATATACTCAGCAAAAGACAATCAAAAGACTCAAATAACTCCTAACAATTAAAACTAGCTAATGAAAAGTCTAAGAAAAATGAAAAGACACATCATAAAAGGGGGTGGGGGAGGTTACAAGGAATATTCTAGGATTTTTGCAGCTGATTACATCAATCTAGAAGCATCTAAAACGTGCACAATATCAGCCACACAAGTATATGTAACCGAAGACTCTTCATATTCCCAGCATTAATCCTTGCAACTGCCTCAACTTCAACAGAGCATAACTTCCAGAATACTCGGCCAAATCACGCGTTCTTGGGCTTGTTAGAAAGCCCTGGAAGTCTATTTTCCAGAATGGGCTCATTTGCTCAATTTGGATAAGCGGTTTGAAAGTTATGGCCCAAACAATGCACCTATCTCAGACTGGACTGGATCAGCACAACGTATCTTTGAGTGATATTTTGCCCAATCAAATGATGTCCAAATTAAATAAAATTGGGCTTATTTTAAAGCTGACATCTTAAGCTTCAAAAGCACATGGGCCCTCAAGTTGTGGGTCCACTTGAGCTTGTCAAAAGTGGTCACAAAAATCGGGTTCCGCAGGGATGAATTCGGCACCAAATTTCTAGCAAACTTAACCTCTTTTTGACCTCTCCATAGTGTCGCGAGTCTTTGAACTCACTTAAGAAGACCAAATAGGCACATTTCCATGCATGATCTTCTTTGACCCTTTTCTTCTTTGAAATTGGAGTTGAATAAAAATGATGCATATGGAAATATGCATCACCTTGTGTAGTGGGCAGTTCCTCACAATGTGGTTTAGCTTGCCACACTTGAAGCATCCAGAGAACTGTTCCCGAGAGGTGTTTCTGCCCTTGCCAAAGTCCTTCCTTTTGCTGTTTTCTTTAACTTTCTTGAAGAACTTCTTAAATTTTTGAGTTATCATGGCAATCTCCTCCTCATCAGAATCAGAATCATCTTCTAAGGCCTTTAGAGCAAGACCCCGATCTCTCTTTGTCTCATCTTTCTGCTGAGAATTTTTTCTAAATTCATACGTTTGGAGATTTCCAATCAGCTCATCTAGGGTGATCTTGTTCATGTCCTTAGCTTCTTGGATGGCCGTGACTTTCGCTTCCCAAGAATGAGGTAAAATTCTTAGGATTTTCCTCACCAATTCTTCGGTGGTGAAGGATTTTCCTAGGGATTTCAACTCATTCGTTATGTGAGTGAAGCGAGTGTACATGTCCATCACACTTTCACGATCACCCATCTCAAACAGCTCATATTTTCTCATAAGCAATTCAATCCGGGATTGCTTTACCTGATTGGTCCCTTCGTGAGCTACTTGTAAAGCATCCCAGATTTCCTTGGCAGACTCACATTCAGATATGCGAGTATATTCATCAGGACGTAGGCCGAAATATAGAAGTTTCTTGGCTTTGGCATTCTTCTCCATCATTTTGTAATCTTCAGTATTGAATTCTTTAGGCTCCTTGGGGATTGACTTTCCATCTTCAGTTATTTTCTTAGGGATGAGTGGTCCATTCTTGATGAGCATCCACAACTCATACTCCTCGGCTTGGATGTAGTTTTCCATCCTATTCTTCCACCAACCATAGTGTTGGCCATTGAAGTATGGTGGTCGAGTTATGGATTGACCTTCAAGCATGCCTTATGGGGTACTCATCTTCAAGGATCTTTCAAGGTGTTAGCCTTTCAAAGGAGAACCTGCTCTGATACCACTTGTTGATTTAGAGAGTACACAACCACAAGAGGGGGTGAATTGTGGTGTCCGATTTTCGCAAGTTGCTGGCAAACAGTCTTAGACCCTGTTCGCACAGGTTGTTCCTGAGATAAGCAGAAGCGAAAATCCAACAAAAATTGAATGCGGAAATAATGGACACAGGATTTTTACGTGGAAAACACCTCTAGCCCAACTGAGGTGAAAAACCACGACCTACCTCGTGTAGGATTTAAACACTTCACTAAACGGCTAATCACGTTACAATAGTAACACACCTTGTTACAAATTGCAACCCACGTAACCGTCTTCCCTAAGACAGGTTACCCCACGTCAAAATCCCCTTGATTTGGACACACACTCAACTCACTTTTGTGAAAGAAGAGTATAAAGAAAAACACCCTATTACAATGCTTCTCAACTAAGCTAATATAGGGTACAATGAAGTCCTAGTATGCCAACTTTGAAAGCTCAAATAACTCACTTACTAGACACGGTTTTCTTTTGAAACTTTTAAGCTCATGAACACTGAATTTTTGCCTTTTTAAAACCGATGCTTCTATCGTTCTAAGAAGCGACTTTATATAGTGCTTGGAAAAACAATTCCTCAAATTTTTGGAAACTAAAATCCCTAAAGAATATAGAATTCTTTAGCCACAAGGGATGAGGAAACATGAGCTGGAAACACTTCCTAAACCGTGTGCATAAGGCGGTGATTCTCAGCAACTAGCCCATGTTTTTCTCAACAACCTTATCCACTTCCCAAAAATTGGATATTCTTTTTATTCAAAAAAGATTTTGCAAATCCCCTTAGGCTTTAATAACCGTTTTTAGGGTAAGGGGTAAGATACTGCATAGAAAAATCTTTCTTGCAAATCTTGGAGAAGCTGCTCAAAATCTAAAAGATAAAAACGTGAAAAAAATTTTTCGCAGCTTATTCTGGAAACACCCTGAGCGTCCTGTTTCCAGAATTGTTTCGAAGGGTGATCCGAAATATTTTCCAAAAAATACAAAACCGTTTCAAGTAAGTGGTAAGTTAAGACTTTCTGATTGGCATATTAACAAGAGTCTAAAAATATAAAACCAAATTAAATCAAGACATCTTGTTGTAACCACTAGTCATCTTGTAGAAAGACGAATTTGCTGCAAACACTTCACAGAATCTGTTTCTCATGGCTGCACTTATATCCTGTACTTCAAACACTTCGCAGGACCTGTTCTTCATGGCTGTCCTTGTATCGCTGACTTGAGTACCTGTTCTTGATAATCCATTAGTCAAGCAGTTTTAAGACTTGAGGACAGCAGTAAGAATCTGTTTAGAAAGCCTGTTTGGCGCAACAACAACACTTGGATTTGTTATCATCAAAACCTTATACATTCTAACACTTTTGTTCCAACTTGATGCATGCATCCTTGCGTTCGAACATTTAAAATCCCTTTATGAAGATGATAAAGACATTAGAGAGCTCTATAAGGATTGTAAACGGCACCCAAAGGAAGATTTCTTGATTCAAGATGGGTTTCTTTTCAAGGGTCCTCAGCTTTGCATCCCTAAGTGTGGGACTAAGCAGTTGCTCATTTGGGAGGTTCATGGAGGGTCCTTGGCCAGTCACTTTAGGGAGAACAAAACTCTTCTCATGTTGAAAGAGCACTACTATTGGCCAAAAATGAGCATGGATGTCCAAGATGTATTGAAGAGATGTGCCACTTGCCAAGTAGCCAAGAGCCACTTGCTACCTCACGGCCTTTATATGCCCTTGCCGGTACCCACCTTAACATGGGTAGATGTGAGCATGGATTTCGTGCTAGGGCTACCAAGGACACAAAGAAGTAAAGACTCCATCTTTGTGGTTGTAGACCGCTTTTCAAAGATGGCACATTTCATCCCTTGTGCCAAGACAAATGATGCTACCCACATTGCCGAGTTGTACTTCAAAGAAGTAACGAGGTTGCATGGCATTCCAAGGTCCATAGTTCCCGATCGTGATACCCAGTTCCTTAGCCATTTTTGGGTGACACTTTGGAAGAAGATGGGCACCAAGCTCAAGTATAGCACTACTTGTCATCCCCAAACAGATGGCCAAACCAAAGTCACCAACCGAACCTTGGGAACCCTTTTGAGAGTCTTGGTGAAATCCAATGTTAAGGCTTGGGATTTGCTCTTGGCACAAGCTAAATTTGCCTACAATAAGGCCCCAAGCAAGGCCATTGGTTTATCTCCATTCAAGGTTGTGTATGGAGTGGATCCTTTGAGTCCAGTTGATGCTATGCCAAGAGGGATGAATGAGAAGCCAAATGTGGAGGCTAGCAAGAGGGTGGAGGAGATTCAAAAACTCCATGAGATGGTCAAGTCCAAGATTGAGAAGACCAGTGCCTCCTATCAAGAACAAGCAAACAAGTATAAGAAGAGAGTGGTGTTCCATCCCCGGGACTTAGTTTGGATCCACTTAAGGAAGGAAAGGTTTCCTTCCAAATGCAAGAGCAAGTTAATGCCAAGGGTGGATGGCCCCTTTGAAGTCTTGGAAAGGATCAATGACAATGCATATAAGATCAATTTTCCCGGGGACTATCGAGTTTCGGCCACTTTCAATGCAGCCGATTTAAGTCCCTACTTGGAAGATGAACATCTAGACAATTTGAGGGCAAATTCTTCTCAACAAGGGGAGGATGATGGAAGTCCATCCATGAGCATGATCACCAACCCTCAAGGAAGTCCAAGGGAGTCGAATTTCATGAGTAAAATCCAAGAAATCAGCTTTGCATGCCAAGACACATTTTAGCCCTGCCACGATTTCAGGCCTGTGCAGAAACCCGGTTTTGTGCACATTATTTCTTAACCCTCCCAAGGGTACGATTTGGTTGATGGGGGCCTAATTTTAAGTTCCAATAAGACCAGTTTCAAGTCATTTGGAGGTCATTTGCTACCTTAACTCAGCCGTTGAAGTCAAGTGCTCAAAACTATTTTAGTTCTGCCCAGTTCTACAAATGGGTCTTTTTGGATGCCCAAAGCTCCCCCACTTGGACTAAAACTTTTATGGCTTGAAAGTACATTAAAAATATTATCAAGTGTCTATAAAAAGATTCAGCCAAATTACACTCATAGGGAGCTATTAACAAGCAAAGTAAGGGAAGAAAATCCCTTTTACCCAGTTAAGGGCAGCCGGCTGCCATGTTATTCTTTTTGAGGTACTTTGCTCTTATCAAGGTCTAATCCACTTGCAAATGACTTGATTAGTGTACTTTGAAGCTGATTGAGGCCCTTAAGCTCCCCAAGTTGACAACTCATCCTCAAGATCAACAATGAAGTGTTGTCAAGCCACGGTTCAATATTCCCTTTTGTAGTTTGTTTTGGATTTCCGAAATGTACCTAGTTTAGCTTGCTATTTTGAATTTGTGGCTGATGTGTAGTGTTAGGGGGGGGATTATATATGCCCCCAAGCTACCTTGTACAAGGACTTTAGCTTGCATGTTGAATGAAGTTGAGCCTTAGCTCCTTTGAACTCTAAAACTCTTTTCTAGCTTATCTCTATCTTTGGCCGGGTAGGGTGGTGTTCTAGCAAGAGTCTTAGCTTCTTCTTGGTGGTGTTTCTACATCCAAGAGGTTGTTAAGGGCCCTAGCATAAGCCTTGGTGGTGAATCTGTATCCAAGGATTTGTGTTAGCCTCGGTTTATCCCACGAAGTTACAGTGTGAGCTTGTGATTTCAAAGTTTGCTACTCCATTTCCCTTCTTGCTTGCATTCTGAATTTCTTCCCCTTTGATTCTCCCCTTTGAGATACGTCACACAAGTTAGCCGGTGCAGGATTCATTCCATTTTGCCCAGTTTTGGAAATTGAGTTAGTTCTCCTATGAAAACCAAACTTAGCAACTTTTTTATTATGTGCAGTGCCTGTCGACATCCTAAGCATTCCTTGCATGCAAAAAAATTAGGTCTAAATGCAGTTTGAGATGGAGAACTCATCTACTCTAGATTAATGATTAATCGGGCCAATCTCGCTTTTATATGCCTATTTGGTGTCTATAAATTCTCCTCCTTTTGTGCTGCTCCATAATCATGGCTAACCTATTGAGAGAGACATTAAATTGTCCAAGAGCAAAGTTATGTGAAAAACTTAAGATTTACTGATGGAGGTCCAACAAGCCAGCCTAATTTAGAGGTCTAAATCAATAAAGGTAATCCACATTTGCCAGCCAAAGTCTAAGAAATTACCCATATTTTGTTAGGGTCTAAAACAGAAGGCACCTGGTTTAATTAAGAGCATCAACCCAGTTTTGTACACAAAATTACTTATGCCTCTATGAGGCTTATGTCTAATTTTTTTTTTTTCAGATTTTGTTTCCTAAGGAAGCTAGCTATCAAGGCTAGTACAGAAATTTAAATTAAGTCAATCATAAAGTGAGAAATCAAAGCCATTTTGCAAACCACACTGGATTAGCACCTAATCTACCTGGTTTGCTTTGCTGGACCTTTTAGGCAACTCAAGACTGAGTTAATGTTGTTTTCTTAATATAGGGTTTGCTAACATCTTGAGATTTCCCTAAGCAAAGAAATCTGGATCAAATCAGCTTTAGCCAAGGCAAAAGGGCTGCATAAAAATCGAGTAACTCCGACTCTCTCACCTAGTTGGTTAGCAAGGTTGTTACTCCTTTCTTTTTGGGTGTACATAGCAACTTCTCTACCTTAGTGGTTGTTAATGGTTGTTAGAAACACCATTATACCTTTCTTTCGGCCTAGTAAAGTGTTTAGCCACTAAAGAGCAAGGAAAGAAAGGGAAGGTTATTCTAATTCGCTAGCTGTGGAGGGAAAGATCTTAGCAGCCCTTTTCTCTCTCTCCCATGTGGAAAGCAGTCCCCTTAATCTAATTAATATGTTCAGGAATAAGTTGGTCATATCCTTTTGTTTAGTTGGACTCATTGAATCTAATTAGCTTAGTTATGCATGCTGTGTAAACTTTGTTAGTTTAAGCTAGCTTCGAGGTTTCCTAAGCATGAAGAAACCTCTTTTCCTAATAGGCAGCAAGGGAAACACGTGTATGAGGTAGCAAAATAACTCATTTTGTAGAACTAGCTTTGAATATTGAATTAATGAGTAAAAAGTAGAGCATTTACTCCCTTGGCAAACCAAAACACTTTGCTTGCTTATCCTAGCTTAGCCCGAGTTAAGAAGTGATCAAGTGAGTCTTAATCCTTGTTTAGTGTTTCTATATCCTAATAAATATTAAGGGCCCTAAACATGATTTTGGTGGTGATTCTCTATCCAAAACTCAAGTTTAGTTTCATTATCCTTTGTTCCTTACATTTGGATTCACCATAAACTCAAGCTAGAATTCAATTTCTTCTTAGCTAGCATGCATTCCCTTTAGAGTGTGAGTTGAATTAGTGTGTGCATCCGTCAACTTTGGTATTAGAGCTAAGTTTCTCCTTGGCCCTGAAACTAGCTGAAATGTTCTAAAACTGCCCAAACACATTCCCCTAAACACAATCCCTAAACACAGTTTATTTACATCCAAAACAGGCATGAGTGTGAGTATGAGTTTGTATGAGAAACTTGAAGCTATCTTGAAGAATAACCAAGCTACATCAGCTTCTAATTGATGAAGCAAAAGTAGAAAATGTATGCTTATCCCACCTGTTCTATCCACAGTGATGAAGATGAGGTGGCAAGCAACCCTTTGAGTTCTTATAGTGCGGAGAAACCTCTAGTAAGGGGAAGGAGAGAATGAAGGAAACTAGCCAACTCTGATGACTTTAGAGTTGAAATTCTAGAATTCGAAGGCAAGTTGGATACACATGTGTTTCTAGAGTGGTTGCATAGGGATGAACATATCTTTCAATAAAAGGAAGTTCCTGAATATAAGAAGGTGAAATTAGTAGCTCTTAGGCTTAGAAAGTATGGTTCAGTTTGGTGGATAAACTTATGTGCTAAAAGAGTGAGAAACCGAAATGGCAAAATTAAAGCGTGGGAGAAAATGAAAGCAAAACTCAAGTCATGGTTTTGGCCGCCAACCTACATCTAAGATAGCTATTTCCAACTTCATAATCTGACTAAAGGCAATTTGATCATTGAGGAATACACAAGAGAGTTTGAGAAACTCTTAATCAAATGTGACATTCAAGAACCAGAAGAGCAAGCCATTGTTAGGTACTTACGAGGTCTTGAACCTAAGTATGCAAATGTGGTGGAATTGCCACAATACTTAACCTATAATGAAGTTTGTGTCTTAGCCAATAAGGTTGAGCAGTAAAGGAAGTCTAGACCCCTTAAACGAGAGTTTCCTAAACCCCCGCGCCGAAACCAACCCTATAACAAGGGGAGCCCTATTCTATTCCCAAAACCCATGGCGCTAGCACCTTCCACCGCATAAAGAACCCTAACTCCACAAAAGAGCCTACCTCAATAAAATAGACCCAATCCTAGCCCTTTGAGCACTAGAAGGTGCTTTAATTGTGAAGGACTTGGACACGTAGCTGCAGATAGCCCAAACCGAAAGGTTATCACTTTAGCTGTGAGGTTATCACCTCTCTTTGAATTGTGGTCTTGAGCGAAAAGATTCAACCCTTTGTATGTTTTTTTGAGTTGCAGTTTTACGGGCTTATTTTATGAGGTTTAACATTTTAAGTATTTGATTCTGCTTGCTTATAATGAGTTTAATTGACAAACTTTGAAGTTAGGCTTGGGGGTTTAGAATTTCCCACGCATCAAAGTGGTATCAGAGCACAACCTTGTGGTATTATGAGTTGTTTCTTTTCTTCTTTACACCATTAACCATGTTTTTTTGAGTTGTAGTTTTACGAGCTTATTTGGTGAGGTTTAACGTTTTAAGTATTTGATTCATTTTTCAAAAGAGAGTTCAACCGACAAACTTTGAAGTTAGGCTTGGGGGTTGGCGATTTCCCATGCATCAAAGTGGTATCAGAGCGCAACCATTAACCATGTTTTCTTTCCTTAGCCACAAAGAACCTAAAGGCAAACATAAGACCAACTGTGAAGGAACCGTTAACTCAATAAAATGCTTCAAGCATAAATTCATTTGTTTCCCCAAATTCAACCCTAAACTTATCTCTCTAACCATGAATGCGCCATTTTTCAAAAAAGAGTTGAAACTAACTCTTTTACTTGGAATACGGTTATCTACTTGAAGCTTGTGTAAAGAAAAAGGGTTTTCAAAAAAATAGAGTTTTGAGGTAGTGATCCTTAAACTCAAGTTGTATGCCTACTTTTGGTATACACGCCTGGTTGATGCAAATGCCTAAGAGGGTAGATCTGAAATCAAAACTGGGGTCAAACTTAAAATGTACATGGATAAGAAGTTCCATCATAAAGGTTGTACACACAATCCTAAACTTAGGAAAAGGGGCACTGTGGAGATTTTAACAAAGGTAGAACCAATGGAATCCTAGAGGAAGTAATATGTGAACCTAATGAAGGAGATTTCCTTGCATTTGAACTTAAGGAAGTAGTAAACGAGAGCAAAGGAGAGCTCTTCAAAGATGACTTGAACAATGAGTTTGATTTGGAAGATGCTAACTTATTTCAACATTGTTAGGATGATGTCCACGAGGTCATACTTTTTATAGGAGAAAGCTCACCCAACCCCATAAGGTTCTTTCAAGAAAGTAAGCCACAAGAGTCTAACTTAGTGCGTGATAGGAATGTGCACCAATTTGATTTGAATTGTGATCAGTATATTATGGTTTTTAACCAACTTATGCGATCTTGTGTTTTTTTCTTATCCTGTTCAAAGGGGCCAGTGTAAAACCCCAGCTATTTTTTTATTTAATTACTAATATATATATATATATATATATATATATATATATATATATATATATATATATCTGTGTAGATATGTCTTTATATTTATTAAGTTAATTTTAATTGATACAATACCGGCCAACCTAGTATACTTGAGGTCATAGTGTTCATTTTTTTCTGATGATTTGGGCAGAATAGTCGAGGGTTAGTAGGGCGGTCCGAGTAAGGGTGTTTTAAAAAAAAGGGGGAAATTGATGAGGGAGCTGTAGGGAAGTAAGGGGGGAAGGCAGAAAGAAACCCTAGTTTTCTTTTTAAAATTTCCTTCTCTCTCTTCCTCCTCACTCTCTCACTCGGCCTCCCGCTCTCTCTCACTGCCTCTCTCTCTCTCTCTCTCTCTCTCTCCCTCTCTCATTGGTTCTCTCACTCTCTCACCGTCTCCATCTTTGTTCTCCTCGCCCTAGCCGCTACACCGCCGTCCTCTCTCCTCTCCCACTCTTTTGCTTCGAATTCGGTAAGTGCGAAGTTCTTATGATACTAACGAATATATTATTGATCAGTGAATTTTTCCCAATTAATATTTGTATATCAATATTACAAGTTGATTTCTTTATTCACTACCCTAGGAAGCTCGGAGAGGAGTACCTAGTTGGTGGAGCAATTCAACTTTAGGTCTTTTCTTCATTTGTAAATCATTTCAAGGTAAAGATTTGCCCTTTTGTTATGGTTTGGGTTATTTGACGATTGCAGATAGTGGCTTTTTAGGTGAGGGTGGTATATTCATGTTTGGGAAGGGATTTCAATTGAGATTAGTTGAACATAAGCTTAAAGGACATAGTATAAACACTATTCTATTCATCCAGATTTAGGGTTGATTTCACAAATTTTCTGGGAATGATCAGGTTCTCCAAAAATTACAAAACAATTAAAAAAGGTATACTTACGTGTCCTGGGAATGGAAAATTTTCAATTCCTTGAATCGGTGTTAAAACAAGAAAGTTATAACTAAATTACCAGGAGTGTACGAAACTGTCAGTAACTAGGATAGTTTAGGAAATTTGTAAGATTTAAACTAGTTATGGCCTTTCTAGATTGGGCTTATTTATGAAATTTTAATGTTAGGTGATGGAGTCCCCTTCACCCAACATGGAAGAAGGCCTAAGAGTCTAGCAAGGTCCAATGTAAGTTCCAAAGCCCAAGCTATGGCTCAAATTGTGGAGAAGAGCCAAACTGAAGCAACCAGGTTAAATAACCAGAAATTACCCGGTTTTGTTCATCTAATTTCATAAGCTACATTGTCGATTTAAGTTTGATATTTTTGCATTTTTGGGATCCTTAAGATGTTGGCTTTTAGGTCCAAGCATTCAAAGTCAATCATGCATAGTCAAAGTCAAGGGATCAAGGCATTTTGTTCAACCTGCCAGTTTTGGTCCAAAATTACACGGTAAAATGTTTTTAGTAGTAATCTCCTATTTAAACATGATTTAACTTTGATTTCTTTATAGAGAGGTTTGTACACACCCTAAGGATTGACCCATGCCTGAAATTAAAATCATTCTCACTTTTGATTGGTGGAAATAAGGGTACAAAACCGGGCTGAAAATGATTTTTGAGAACCCAGTAAGCTGCTTCGTGTTTTTCCTTCTCAAGTGGGTTTGCTCAGCTTCTTCTCTGCTTACTTGCTTTAATCACAAGTCTAGCAGCTCGGAATATCATCATTTGCTGCTTTGGAGCCTTGGAAGAGCCTAACCAATGAGTGCAGAAAGGAAGAAATCTCACCTTGCATTCTAATTGGCCAGCCGAAAAGAGAGCATGCTTTACGGCTGTTTTTCTCCACTTCTGTAAAGCTTGTCGAGGGCTACAAATTTAACCACTACTTTGGTTATTAAAACACTTTTTATAGCATAGGAAAGTAGGGATCGATCCACGAGGAAAGATAGTTTTAGAAGGCTAGCTTAATCCTAAATAATTTTACTAATCCAATTTATTAAGTCTAATCTTAATAATTCTAAGATAATTATAATCTAATAAATAAAAGTCTAGAAAAATACCCAATGATGCTCCTAAATATTTTGGATTATATTCTGGAAAGAAAACAGTAAAAAGCTTTCCTAAATAATTTACTAAAATTAAATCAGAAAAATAACTGAAATTCTAATTAAAATCCAAAACAGAAAATAATAAACAGAAAATAAATATTAAAAATTTCAAACAGTAGCCTAAAATACTATAATTCAGGTCTGTGAGTTTATAACCTATAAATTGTATCCACTTTATTTTATAAAAATCAAAACAGAAAATTATCACAGAATATCAATGCAGAATATTGAATTTAAAATTAAAAATAAAATAATTTGTGAAAATAAAATTACGAAACTAATCAAGAAAATTACTATAATGCTAAAACACAATTTTCTGGACTCAACAATATCTAAAAGTCGTAATTTAATATTAAAAGTCGAAATTTCAGAATTAAACACCTAAAAATCTGCACTTATTATTTCCACAAAATAATTCTGAAAAATTACCAAATAAATTCCAAAAATCACGAATTTAATTATGGGCATATTATGACACTCTATAAACCCTAGGAACTTATAAAAATCAAAAAAAGAACAAAAATAACTATTTTTAGTCGTATTTCCAACAAACGCTAATGAAAGACTAAAACTAAATATAATTCAATCTAAAAATTATAACTACCCTAAAAATTAAAATCTAAGTTATCTAAAATTACCTAGACACTCCTAAAAGACTATACTTTTGGGGGGGTCGATTGAATTTATATTGAAACTAATAAATATAGAACAAAATTTATCAAACTAATCAAATTGACTCTTAAAAAAAATAAATAATGATCAAAAGTTGTCAAATTTATGAAGAATACCTAGTATAATCTCAATCCACCATGCAAATTAATATTTATCATCAACACATAAGTTAATTTCATTCATGAGTTAAACTGTAGAAGAAATCCACCAGCGGTTCTTCCCCATTTCTCCTTAGATTCTAGTTTACTTAGGTCCAGCCCTAATATAAACCCTACTAATTTGATAATTTTTACACCAGCGCAAAAATTTAACCAAATTAGAGCATTAAGAATTAGAAAAACATCATTTAACACTTTGTAACCAATTTACCAGCAAATCGATTTAACAAAGATCTAAAGCGATTACCTAATTAAAAGAGAAGGGTTTGAGCCATCCATGATTAATTAGGGTGATACCTAGGCTTAAAAGACTATAACTTTTACGTATTATAATCTTCTAAACTATCAATCGAAATTATATTTAATCAACTAGCATGCATTCTAATCGATTCAACACAATTTTCATAAACGATAAACGCTAATCGCCAAAGAATCACGAATATAAATCAACTAGGCATTAAAGCACAAAACTTGTTTCAAAATAATTAATTTAGCATGGCTTCAAGAAGATTATACTAAGCATAAAAAAAATTACTCACTCATATTAAAAGTAAAATTACACAATTCATCCAAATAATTCTTCTTTAATAATACTCTAGTCAAAGAAATACAATAAAATAAGGTAAAAATAAATCAAAGAAATAAAATTGTATTACTTAGAGATGGTGGTGATGGACGATGATGATGACGATAAGCGATGAAAGTGGCGTGAGTTATCTGGCAGCCGTGGGTTTATGGTGAGGAGGATTAAGATGTTGATGATGGAGATTAGGCGTGATGATGGGATGATGAGGAGATGGTTGATGAGAGGATGGTGATTAAATAAAGAGGTGGTGTGGGGGTTTAGGCGTGAGGTGAGAGATGATTAGGGTAGATGATAGTATGGGATGGGATGGTTTAATGTGTGTTAGGCATGGGTTTATATATGTGAGGAGGTGATTATTATATGGAAAGTGAGGGGGTTAGGTTTAGTAAATTAGGGTTTCCTTCCTCTTTTCCTTAGATTTCTTCTTCCTCAAGACTTCTAGCTCTTCACCCAATTCTTGTAACCCTAGCCCAATATAATAATTATGAAAATAATATTTTCTATAAATTATTTATTGGACCGTCTTTTCAGCAAATTGTGTAAAATTGGAGTTTCAACGTCTTGTCTTCTCATTTTTATTTTATTAATGCCCATCCTGAAAAATATATAAAATAAGGTAAATTAGATGCATTAATGTGTAAAATATAATCAAAATAACTAATAAAACGATGCATGATTTTTAGCTTAACAAATTCCCCCACACTTAGACTTTGGACGTCCTCGTGCAAAGAAATCTTAGACTCGATCTAAAAACTTACCTTCTTCCTTTCTTATAAAGTCATGCATACTATGATGTTCCTACTGGCTTTGGCTTGCTTTAGAAAAACCGTTTTACTAAATTAATTAGTTTTTCCTTTAATAAGTGAATACATGCTAAACATCCAACTATCCTTAGAGAATTTATTCATCAGCCTCACAATATTTTCATAATGAAGTAACAAGATCAATAATTATCCATCTCTTTTTGATTATGCACACACCAATCAAGAGGTCGAGAAAGAATTTAAGGTGGAAAAATTTGGGTATGGTCTGGCTATAGAGACAATTCAACTAGGTAGAATAACTTCATTAAATTTGATCCTAAACTTGTCTTGTATTTATTTTACTCTTCTTCTTTGTTCAAACTCCACTTGCGCACATATTCGAGGCCCATATAGGGTCTTAGAACTTAAATACTCCCTGTCTCTCGCTCACCCGAATAGAGGTGTTGGAGCTAATAATTCATTCTCATCTTATTATTTCTTCATTTTATTAGCTTGCTAGTATGGGAAGCAAGCTTTCCAGTGGCAGTATTGCCTCAAAGGGTAACACCCAGTAGCGCATGCCTCTAAGGGGTACTTGTCATTCCCAACTTTGACTCTCTTTTCTCTTTTATTTCTTTCATGGATGAAAAGTAAAATCACAATTTTAATGAGTTATTCAACTAATTCAATAGTCTAGGAAAATGGGTGGTTATTTTATTGCCTTTGAGTTGGATATATTACACGACCAAATAAGATGGATAATCAAGAGAGTTACTCATTAAAAAGATGTATGAGGATCAATTCAAACTTCTCTCGCGGATAATTATCATGTTTAGAAGTCTTCACTTATAAAAGAATAAACTACAAAATAGCTAATAAAACCAAATTTTTCTAAACAAGAAAGCCTAGCATAAACTCATATCATGCATTGTTTATAAGAAAAGAATTTTTTTTTTTCAAGAATAAAAACTGCAGGAATTAAATGCAGGGTGCACCCCCCCACACTTAATTCATGCATTGCCCCTAATGCATGCAGAAAGATAGAATTAATGAGAACAAAAGCAAAAGTAAATAGGAACTTCCCTGAAAACGTTGGGCTGCCTCCCAACCAGCGCCTTTGTTTACCGTCTTTGGCTCGACGTCATGAAGCTCATGGATCCTCAAGTCGGATCTCATCTATTAAACATACCTGGTCTCCGTCATAGAAATGCTTTAGCCTGTGACCATTCACTTTGAAAATCTTGTTAGTAGCAAAAGATTTAATCTCTACAGCACCATGGGGATAAGTCTTTACTACTTCAAAAGGTCCTAACCACCTAGAGTTTAACTTACCAGGAAAAAGTCTCAATTTAGAATTGAATAACAGCACTTTCTCACCTATTTGAAATTCTTTCCTAATAAGTTTGGCATCGCGAAATGCTTTGACCTTACCCTTATAGATGACTGAATTGTCATACGCTTCTAAGCGTATCTCTTCTAGTTCTTGCAATTGCAGTTTACGCTCTTTCCCTGCTAACTGATAATCAAGATTGCATCGCTTCACAGCCCAATATGATTTATGCTCAATTTCTACAGGGAGGTGACACGGTTTTCCAAAGACTAGTCTGTAGGGTGACATACCAATTGGAGTCTTATATGCAGTCCTGTAAGCCCAAAGAGCCTCCTCTAGCCTAAGGCTCCAATCCTTCTTATCTGGCTTAACTACTTTTTCAAGGATGCCCTTAATCTCTTTATTAGAAATTTCAGCTTGGTCATTAGTTTGGGGATGATAACTAGTAGATACCTTATGAGTTATATGATATTTAGCTAGTAAGGCACCTAGAGTTCTGTTACAAAAATGAGTCCCCCTATCACTGATGATTGCTCTTGGCACTCCATATCGATGCAGAATTAGAGATTTAACATATTTCACCACAGTCTTAGCATCATCAGTCCTAGTGGCCACAGCTTCTACCCATTTGGATACATAATCAACAATCACAAGAATATAAGTATATCCAAAAGAAGGGGGAAAGGGTCCCATGAAATCAATGCCCCATATATCAAAAATTTCACAAACATACGTATTACATAAAGGCATTTGATTCCTCCTTGATAAGTTTCCAGTCTTTTGGCACACTTCACATCTTTTACAGAATTCATAAGTATCACTAGAAATAGTGGGCCAATAAAAACCACATTCAAGCACTTTATGTGATGTTCTTTTAGGTCCAAAATGTCCCCCACTTTCTGAAGAATGACAGAAGGTTAGAATAGAATGAATTTCACTATCATCTACACATCGCCTTATAATCTGGTCACCACAAAACTTCCATAAATATGGCTCATCCCAAACATAATATTTAGATTGAGCTCTTATTTTCTCTCTTTCAGCTCTGGTCAATTCAATGGGAAAAGTTTTGGTGACTATATAATTTACAATATCAGCATACCAAGGCAATCTACTCGTCATAGCATATAGAGTCTCATCAGGAAAACAATCAGTAAAAGGGCTACCACTCTCTCCTGTTTCTAATCTACTCAGATGGTCAGCAACTAAATTCTTAGTTCCAGGCTTATCTCTAATTTCTAGTTGAAATTCTTGCAACAATAACATCCATCTAATTAACCTGGGCTTTGAATCTTTCTTTTCAATAAGTGTTTGAGAGCAGAGTGATCAGAATAAACAGTAACTTTAACACCCAACAAATAAGGACGGAACTTTTCAAGCGCAAAAACGACAGCATACATCTCCTTTTCTGTAGTGGTGTAATTACACTGTGCAGGGTCAAGAGTTCTAGAAGCATAATATATTACATGAGGTACCTTTCCAACTCTTTGACCTAAAACTGCCCCCACTGCCTTATCACTAGCATCACACATTAACTCAAAAGGTAAGGCCCAGTTTGGGGGTTGCACAATAGGAGGAGAAGTCAATGTTACTTTCAATTGATCAAAAGCCCTCATACAATTCTCATTAAAATCAAAAGAGACATCCTTTGCAAGCAGGGTACATAAAGGAGAAGCAATCTTAGAAAAATCTTTGATGAATCTCCTATAGAACCCCACATGTCCTAAGAATGATCTCACATCTTTGACACACTTTGGATAGGGTAGAGACTGGATGATATCAACTTTAGCTCTATCTATCTCTAATCCTCTTGATGATACTACATGTCCCAATACTACCCCATGCTCCACCATGAAATGGCACTTTTCAAAATTCAAGACCAAATTGGTCTCAATACAACGCCTAAGCACAAGAGTAAGATGATGCAAGCACTCATCAAACGAATCACCATGTACAGTAAAATCATCCATAAAAACCTCCATAATCTTGGTGATAAAATCAGAAAAGATACTCATCATACATCTTTGAAAAGTAGCAGGTGCATTACACAAACCAAAAGGCATACGTCTAAAAGCATAAGTACCAAAAGGACACGTAAAGGTAGTCTTCTCCTGATCGGCAGGAGCTATAGGGACCTGAATATAACCTGAATAGCCGTCCAAAAAGCAATAATGTGACCTCCCAGCTAGTCTCTCTAACATTTGGTCCATAAAAGGCAATGGAAAATGGTCCTTCTTAGTGGCCTTGTTAAGCTTTCTATAGTCAATACACACTCTCCAACCACTTTGGACTCTAGTAGGTATCAACTCTCCTTCATTGTTTTTCACTACTGTTGTCCCCCCCTTTTTAGGAACCACATGAGTAGGACTAACCCACTCAGAGTCAGCAATGGGGTAGATCACCCCAACATCTAACCATTTAAGAATCTCTTTTTGGACTACCTCCATCATAGGTGGATTAAGTCTCCTTTGAGGGTCTCTCTTAGGCTTAGCATCTTTTTCTAAGGTAATAGTATGTGAACACAAGGTAGGGCTAAGGCCTTTGAGATCTGCTAGCGTCCACCCTAAAGCTTCGCTATGTTCTCTAAGCACTTTAATAAGTTTTTCTTCCTGATCTAAGGTGAGTGCACTAGAGATAATTACAGGCAAGGTCTCATTGTCCCCTAAATAAGCATATTTCAAATTTTCAGGTAAGGGTTTCAATTCCAGTTTAGGGGGTGAGATACTCGAGGGAAGTAACTTAGCATGCTTTTCAGACAGTTCAAGTTTGCTAGGACCATTATGCTCTTTCAAGTGAGACAAGGAACTCATCACCTCATCTAACTTATCATTAACTGGATATAGCACTTTCTGGGACTCAGCATGATCAAGACTCTTAGTAAGCACAGTAAATAGCTCATCCTCATGTGACAAGTCATAGACATCTTGAGATAACTCATCAAAAACATCAAGTGCATATAGATAGTTAACATCAGAAGGGAATCTCATGGCATCAAAAATATTGAACTTAATAACCTCACCATCAAATTCCATGGTTAGTGTCCCTTCGTGCACGTCAATTTTAGTCCTAGCAGTTTTTAGAAAGGGCCTGCCAAGCAAGATGGGAATATCATGGCATGCTTCACCCATGTTCATTACATAAAAGTCAGCAGGGAACACTAGTTCATTTACTTGAACCAAAACATCCTCTAACACTCCGTCATGATAAGTGTTGCTCCTATCAGCTAATTGAATTACTATGCCTGTTTTCTTTAATTCGCCTAAATTTAGTTTGTCATAAACAGATCGAGGCATAACATTAATGGGAGGCACCTAAATCAAGCATAGCTTTATCAAAGCAAAGGTTTCCTATTTTGCAAGGGACAGAAAACACACCAGGGTCTTGACACTTAGGGGGAAGTTTTCTTTGAAACACAGCAGACACATTTTCCCCCACACTTATCTTCTCATTACCAATGAGTTTCCTCTTGGTAGTGCATAGTTCTTTTAAGAACTTAGCATAACGAGGCACCTGTTTAATGGCATCAAGGAGAGGTATATTAATTTCTACCTTCCTAAAAGTCTCTAAAATCTCTTGGTTAGCCTCATTAACCTTAGACGTAGGGCTCCTAAATCTACTAGGGAAAGGTGGGATTGGTTTGTAAGATTCTCTTTTCTTTTCTCCTAATTCCTTAGTAGTTTGATTAGACTCTGTATCTAATTCTGGTTCAGCCCCTTTCACTTCTAACTCAGGTTCTACTTCTCTCTTCTTCATAGGTTCCTTTAACTCTTTCCCACTTCTAAGTGTCATGGCACTAACATTCTCTTTGGGGTTAGGGTAAGGTTGAGATGGTAACCTATTCTGCAATTGGGCTTGCAAGTTGCTAACTATGGTATCAGTCGCTGTTTGTCTCTCTTGAACTTGCTTAAGGGTGGTTTCCATACTCTGGAACCCATCATCCATTTTTTTAAGGACTTGTTCTAAGAGGAAATTGGTCCTATCTTGACTAGAAGGCTGACGAGAGGGTTGATCAAAACCAGGTGGATTTGGCTTAGGGCCATACCTAAGGTTAGGGTGGTCCCTCCATCCTTCATTATAAGTATTCGAGTATGGATCATACCTCCTTTGATTTTGGTTAGAGTAAAGGGCATTAACATTACCTTCTTGTAGAGTAGGACATGTATCAGTAGAATGTCCTTCTAGACAACAAATACCACATATTACTGCCTTTTGAATACCCCCAGTAACAATCTTATTTAACATAGCAGTAATGTGAGACAATTGATTCTCTAGAGATGAACTAGAACCTATCTCATTTATCCTTTTAACTTGTGAGTCCCTAGTACCAAATTGCTGAGTATTTTGGGCCATTAAATTAAATAGATTTCTAGCATCAACTGGTGTTTTATTAACCAGAGCCCCCCACTAGCGGCATCAACCATATTACGATCCATAGGAAGCAAACCTTCATAAAAATATTGAATCAATAGTTGTTCAGTTATTTGATGTTGGGGACAATTAGCACATAACTTATTAAATCTTTCCCAATACTCACAAAAGGTTTCCCCATTCATTTGTTTGATTCCACATATTTCTTTCCTAATAGATCCAATACGGGATGCAGGGAAAAATTTTTCTAGAAACGATTTATGCAATGCAGTCCATGTAGAAAAAGATCCAGCAGGCATATAATATAACCAGTCCTTAGCATTACCAAGCAAAGAGAAAGGAAAAGCCCTTAGTCTAATTTGATCCTCAGAAATTCCTTCAGGCACCATAGCAGAACAAGTAATAAGGAATTCACTAATATGTCTATAGGGGTCCTCTCCAGCTAATCCATGAAACTTAGGTAATAAATTAATAAATCCTGAGTTTAATTTCAAAGGTTTATCTAAAACAGCATAAGTGATGGACATTGGTTGGGTTTCTAAGTTAGGAGCAGCAAGTTCTCGAAGAGTAGACATACTTACCTCTTTAACCCTAAAACTTATTGGGTCAGGCTGACTCTCTTTGTTTTCAGCTTTCAATGATTGATCCCTAGCCTCCCCAGTGTCCTTACTACTCCTTAATTTCATGCACTATAAGGAGTCCTACAAAAATATAATACTAAAGTTAAAACAAAGCAAAGGAAGGAGTAAAATTAAATAGAAATGAACTAGCAATTTAATTTTCTTTCCCCGGCAACGGCGCCAAAATTTGTAAAGCTTGTCGAGGGCTACAAATTTAACCACTACCTTAGTTATTAAAACACTTTTTATAGCATAGGAAAGTAGGGATCGATCCACGAGGAAAGATAGTTTTAGAGGGCTAGCTTAATCCTAAATAATTTTACTAATCCAATTTATTAAGTCTAATCTTAATAATTCTAAGATAATTATAATCTAATAAATAAAAGTCTAGAAAAATACCCAATGATGCTCCTAAATATTTTGGATTATATTCTGGAAAGAAAACAGTAAAAAGCTTTCCTAAATAATTTACTAAAATTAAATCAGAAAAATAACTGAAATTCTAATTAAAATCCAAAACAGAAAATAATAAACAGAAAATAAATATTAAAAATTTCAAACAGTAGCCTAAAATACTATAATTCAGGTCTGTGAGTTTATAACCTATAAATTGTATCCACTTTATTTTATAAAAATCAAAACAGAAAATTATCACAGAATATCAATGCAGAATATTGAATTTAAAATTAAAAATAAAATAATTTGTGAAAATAAAATTACGAAACTAATCAAGAAAATTACTATAATGCTAAAACACAATTTTCTGGACTCAACAATATCTAAAAGTCGTAATTTAATATTAAAAGTCGAAATTTCAGAATTAAACACCTAAAAATCTGCACTTATTATTTCCACAAAATAATTCTGAAAAATTACCAAATAAATTCCAAAAATCACGAATTTAATTATGGGCATATTATGACACTCTATAAACCCTAGGAACTTATAAAAATCAAAAAAAAGAACAAAAATAACTATTTTTAGTCGTATTTCCAACAAACGCTAATGAAAGACTAAAACTAAATATAATTCAATCTAAAAATTATAACTACCCTAAAAATTAAAATCTAAGTTATCTAAAATTTACCTAGACACTCCTAAAAGACTATACTTTTGGGGGGGGTCGATTGAATTTATATTGAAACTAATAAATATAGAACAAAATTTATCAAACTAATCAAATTGACTCTAAAAAAAAATAAATAATGATCAAAAGTTGTCAAATTTATGAAGAATACTTAGTATAATCTCAATCCACCATGCAAATTAATATTTATCATCAACACATAAGTTAATTTCATTCATGAGTTAAACTGTAGAAGAAATCCACCAGCGGTTCTTCCCCGTTTCTCCTTAGATTCTAGTTTACTTAGGTCCAGCCCTAATATAAACCCTACTAATTTGATAATTTTTACACCAGCGCAAAAATTTAACCAAATTAGAGCATTAAGAATTAGAAAAACATCATTTAACACTTTGTAACCAATTTACCAGCAAATCGATTTAACAAAGATCTAAAGCGATTACCTAATTAAAAGAGAAGGGTTTGAGCCATCCATGATTAATTAGGGTGATACCTAGGCTTAAAAGACTATAACTTTTACGTATTATAATCTTCTAAACTATCAATCGAAATTATATTTAATCAACTAGCATGCATTCTAATCGATTCAACACAATTTTCATAAACGATAAACGCTAATCGCCAAAGAATCACGAATATAAATCAACTAGGCATTAAAGCACAAAACTTGTTTCAAAATAATTAATTTAGCATGGCTTCAAGAAGATTATACTAAGCATAAAAAAAAATTACTCACTCATATTAAAAGTAAAATTACACAATTCATCCAAATAATTCATCTTTAATAATACTCTAGTCAAAGAAATACAATAAAATAAGGTAAAAATAAATCAAAGAAATAAAATTGTATTACTTTGAGATGGTGGTGATGGACGATGATGATGACGATAAGCGATGAAAGTGGCGTGAGTTATCTGGCAGCCGTGGGTTTAGGGTGAGGAGGATTAAGATGTTGATGATGGAGATTAGGCGTGATGATGGGATGATGAGGAGATGGTTGATGAGAGGATGGTGATTAAATAAAGAGGTGGTGTGGGGGTTTAGGCGTGAGGTGAGAGATGATTAGGGTAGATGGTAGTATGGGATGAGATGGTTTAATGTGTGTTAGGCATGGGTTTATATATGTGAGGAGGTGATTATTATATGGAAAGTGAGGGGGTTAGATTTAGTAAATTAGGGTTTCCTTCCTCTTTTCCTTAGATTTCTTCTTCCTCAAGACTTCTAGCTCTTCACCCAATTCTTGTAACCCTAGCCCAATATAATAATTATGAAAATAATATTTTCCAGAAATTATTTATTGGACCGTCTTTTCAGCAAATTGTGTAAAATTGGAGTTTCAACGTCTTCTCTTCTCATTTTTATTTTATTAACGCCCATCCTGAAAAATATATAAAATAAGGTAAGTTAGATGCATTAATGTGTAAAATATAATCAAAATAACTAATAAAACGATGCATGATTTTTAGCTTAACAACTTCTTTGCTAGTATATTGATGTATTAGCTTAACTAAAGTGTATTAAAGTTAAGTACATAATTTCTTTTGCTTTCCTTAATATTCTGGTTGTAATCAGTTTAGTTAAGCAAGCATGTAATCTAGTTTAGCCTTAAGCACATGGATTAGATTGTTTAAGCCGTTTCCTTCCTACGGAGGAAACCTCATTCTAGCTTATATGCTGCCTAGTTGCTTGCTTGGTCATGTATTAATGCCTTACCAAGGCACATTTTGTAACCAAAACTTTGATATTGAATGAAAACCAGAATTGAGAGCACCTTGTTTTCGTTCCCCTAAATACTTCACTTGCTTATCCTTAATTTGGTCGATTAAGGTGGCGACCAAGTAAGTCCTAAACCATGATTAAGTGGTGTTTCTGTATCTTAATCACAGTTTAGGGGCCCAAAACTCAAGTTTAGTGGTGATTCTATATCTAAACAAGAGTTTAGTCTATCCTTTATTCAAACATTCATACACGGATTCACCTTTAGCTTGAATTCAAGTTCCTTTGTTTTTAGCTTTGAATTCAGGTTTGAGTGTTCGTGTTTCCCTTCTAAGATACATCATATTTGGTATTAGAGCTTAGGTTCCTCCTTGGCCTGGTACGTCCCTCCACTTTCCAGAATCATACCCATCCAATTCCAAACACATTCCGTATGTGAGTTTAAAGACAATCCGAGAGCAAGATGAGTTATAGCATGAGTTTAGAAGAGAAATCTGATGCTTTCATGAGGCAGAATGAGATGCCAATGAATAAAATTCATAAGAGGCTCAACACAACTAAGAAATGCAGGCTCAAAAAGAGCATCTACAAAACTAGCTTGGTTCCTTCTTGAAGCAAAAGCAAAAGATAAACAAAGAACCTCTTCAATCTGAACCAAGAAGGCAAGAGAAAGTCTTTAGTCATAACATTGATTCATCTAGTGAAGATGAACCGTTGAGAATAACTAGGCCAGAACCACAGTTTCAAGCTAATACAAATGATTTCAAGGTTGAAATCCCAGAGTTTGAAGGTAAGCTTGATCCAGAAGAGTTTCTAGATTAGTTGCATACTGCTGAATGAGTTTTTGAGTACAAAGATGTTCCAAAGAACAAGAAGGTCAAGTTAGTGGCCTTAAGACTTAGAAAATACACTTCATTATGGTGGACAAACCTATGCGCCAAATGGGTTACAGAAAGAAAGTCTAAAATCAGAACATGGGAGAAGATGAAGTCCAAGCTTAAGGCTAGGTTTCTTCCTCCTACCTAAATTCAAGATTGTTATTCTCAACTTCATAACTTGACTCAAGGTAATCTGAATGTAGAGAAGTACACAAGGGAGTTTGAAAAACCTGTAATCAAATGTGATTTACAAGAGCCCGAAGAGCAAACCATTGTTAGATACTTAGGAGGTCTTGATCCTAGGTTTGCTAATGTGGTTGATTTGCAAGCCTACACCACTTTTGGTGAAGTTTGTGTGCTAGCTCACATGGTTGAGCCGCAAAAGAAAGCTAGACAGCCCCCTAAGCCATAAAATCCAAAGCCCTTTACCCAAAACCAACCCTTTAACGTGGGGAGTTCTAATCCCAGTCCCAAGCCACAAAATCCGTCCCCTTCCTTTCCATAAAGAACCCCAACTCCATAAAAGATCTAAACCCCTCAAAAGGGACCTAACCATAATCTGATGAGCAACAAAAGATGCATCAAATTTCAAGGACTTGGGCATATAACTTCGGACTGTCCAAACTATAAGGTAATCACCTTAGTTGAATGGTCCACTACAAAGGAGGTGTTTGAAAAAGAAGAAAAGGAAGATGATTATGAGGATGAGCTTGAGGGAACTCAAGAAGAAGTAATGGAAGAGGCTGATGAAGGTAAATTGCTAGTTTTGAGAAGATTTCTAAGCAACCAGAAGGGAGTTAAAGATGAACAAAGGGAGAACATATTCCATTCCCGTTGTACAGTTCAAGGGAAGGTATGTTCTTTAATTATTAATGAAGGAAGCTGTGCAAATGTGGTTTCTCTAAGCATGATTGAGAAGCTAGGATTACAAACCATGACTCATCCACACACTTACAACATTCAATGGCTGAATCAAAGCAAGCATATCCAAGTGAACTCACAGTGCTTAGTTTCTTTCTCCATTAGAAAGAACTATCAAGATGAACTTTGGTGTGATGTCATTACTATGGATGCTTGTCATATGCTTTTGGGAAGACCATGGCCATATGACCGTAAGGTTATGCATAATGGATATTTAAATACCTACTCCTTTACTAAGGATGGTAAGAAGATCACTTTAGCCCCTTTACCCCCATTAAAACTCCGTGAAATCAAGCCTTAAAACAAGCCAAACCATTCTGATTTGCTACTGGTAATTAGTGAGCCATTACTAAAGGCCTCTCAACATGAATTCAAGGCCTTTAAAGAGTGGATTTTAAGCATTCAAGATGAACTAGAAAACCCTTTTCCCACTCACCCTGTAGCCAAGACACTCATAGAAAACTTTTATCACTTATTTCCTAGGGAGATACCCACGGGTTTACCTCCTAAAAGGGATATCCAACACCACACATTGATCTCATTCCTGGTTCCATCCTACCTAATAAGCCAGCTTATAGGATGAATCCAAAGGATACCATGGAGATACAACAGCAAGTTGAAGAATTAAAGTATAAGGGCTTAATTCATGAGTCTTTAAGTCCTTGTGCTGTGCCTGCTCTTTTGGTGCCTAAAAAGGATGGTGGGATACGTATGTGTCTGGATAGTAGAGCCATTAACAAGATCACAATCAAGTATAGGTGTCCCATACCTAACTTAAAGACATGCTAGATGAATTATATGGCTCTAAGATGTTTTCAAAGATAGATCTTTGAAGTGGATATTACCAAATTCGAAATAGAGAAAGTGATGAATGGAAGACAGCCTTTAAAACTAAGGGAGGGCTTTATGGGTTGTTGGTTATGCCCTTTGGTTTTTTAAATGCACCTAGCACATTCATGAGATTAATGAATCAAGTTTTCAGGCCATACATAGACAAGTTTATGGTGGTTTACTTCGATGATATCCTAATCTAGTCCAAGGATAAGCATAAACATCAAGACCATTTAACTCAAGCTATACTTGTTCTGGATTGCGAGAGACTATTTAGGGTCTAAAACAGAAGGTCCCTGGTTCAATTCAGCTCAACTGCACGGTTTGTGTACAAAATTACCTAGGCATCCATGATGCTTAAGTCATTTTTTTTTGGGGCATATTTTGCTTCCCAAGGAAATCAACTATCAAGGCCAGCAAAGAAATTCAAGTTAAGCCAAGCACAAAGTGAAGAATCAAAGCCAATTTGTAAACCGCGCCAAATTACCACCTAATTTGCTGGGTTTGCTTAGCAGGACATTTTAGCAACTTAAGGATGGTTTAACCTTGATTTCCTAACAGGGGGTTTGTTAACATCCTACGGTTTCCCCCTCAACCATGCAAATCTAGATCAAATCAGCTTTAACCAAAGAAAAAGGGCTGCACTAAAACCGAGTAACTCCAGCTCTCTCACCATGTCGGTTAGCAAGGTGGTTACGCCTTCCTTTTTGGACGTGCCTAGCAAGTTCTCTGCCTTCTTGGTTATTAATGGCGGTTGAAACACCATCATACCTTCCTTTTGCCCTAGTAAAGTGTTTAGCCAATAAAGAGCAAGGAGAGAAAGGCAAGGTAATTCTGATTGGCTAGCAATAAAGGGAAAGATCTCAGTAGCCTTTTTCTCGCTTTTTCATGTGCGAGGCAGCCCCCTTAAGCTAATTAATATGTTCAGGAATGAGTTTAGTTATCTCATTTTGTTTAGCTGGGCTCATTAATTATAATTAGCTTAGTTAAGTATGCTTTTAAACTTTGTTAGTTTAAGCTAACTTAGAGCTTTACTAAGCATGAGGAAACCCCTTTACCTCCTAGCTAGCAAAGGGAAAGTGCGTATAAGCCAGCAAATAGCCCACTTTACGTAGCCAGCTTTAAGTATTAATGAATGAGTAGAAAGTAGAGCATTTACTCCATTAACAAACCAAAACACGTTACTTGCTTATTATAGCTTAGGCCGAGCTCGGTGGTGATCAAGTGAATCTTAGTCCTTGTTTACATGGTGTTTTCGTATCCTAATAAAGATTAATGGCCCTGAACTTGTCTTCGATGGTGATTCTGTATCCAAAATTCACGTTTATTTTCATTATCCCTTGTTCTCGCATTCGGATTCACCCTAAACTCAACCTAGAATTCAATTTGTTCTTAGCCAGCTTGCATTCCCTTTTGAGTATGAGTTGAATTAGTCTATTCATCTATCAACTTTGGCATCAAAGCTATGTTTCCCCTAGGCCTTGAAACCATCCCACGAGTTCTAAAACATCCTAAGCACATTCCCCTAAACATAATCCCCAAACAACATTCCCCTAAACATAATCCCCAAACATAGTCCGTTTACATTCAAAATAACCATGAGTGCAAGTATGAGTTCAGAAGAGAAACTTTAAGCTGTCGTCAAGAATAAACAAGCTACATTATCTTCTAATCAAGAACTTAAGGATTCTAATCATGAACTCAAGAATCAAAATGAGTACTTGAGTCGTCAATTGGGTTAATTGATGAAGCAAAAGTAGAAAATATATGCTTGTCCCACCGGTTCTGTCCATGGTGAGGAAGATGAGGTAGCAAGCAACCCCTTGAGTTCTTCTAGTGAGAAGGAACCTTTAAGAAGAGGAAGGAGAACATGAATGACACCAGCCAACTCTAATGACTTTAGAGTTGAAATTCCAAAATTTGAGGACAAGTTGGACCCATATAAGTTTTTAGAGTGGTTACATACGGTTGAATATATCTTTCGGTACAAAGACGTTCCTAAAGATAAGATGGTGAATTTGTTAGCTCTTAGGCTCAAAATACGTGCTTCACTTTGGTGGACAAACTTATGTGCCAAAAGAGTGAGAAACTGAAAAGGAAAAATCAGAACGTGGGAGAAAATGAAAGCAAAACTCAATTCATACTTTTTGCCCCCAATTTGCATCCAAGATAGGTACTTGCAACTTCATTATCTGACCAGGACAATTTGAACATTGAGGAATACACGAGAGAGTTTGAGAAATTCCTAATTAAATATGACATTCAACAACCAGAAGAGCAAACCATTGTTAGGTACTTAGGAGGTCTTGAACCTATACATGCTAATGTGGTGGAATTACCGCAATACTCAACCTTTGATGCAGTTTGTTTCTTATCTAATAAGGTTGAGTAGCAAAGGAAGTCAGGACCCCTTAAACGAGAGTTGCCTAAAACCTCACCTAGAAACCGACCTTTTAACAGGGGGAGCCCTATTCTATTTCCGAAGCCCTCGGCACCGCCCCTTCCACCCCACAAAGAACCCCAACCCAACAAAAAGGCCTACCTCACCAAAACAAACCCAATCCTAGCCCTTTGAGCACCAAAAGGTGTTTTAAGTGCGAAGGACTTCAACACATAGCTACAGAAAGCCCAAACAGAAAGGTGATCACTTTGGTTAAATGGGAGGCCATGAGAGAGATTTAGATTGAGAACGAAAAGGAAGAAGATGTGGTGGATGATCAGAAGGAAAACTAAGAAGAAGTTAAGGAGGAAGCTAATGATGGTGCGATGCATGTTTTAAGGACAGTCTTGAGTAGCCAAAAGGCAGCAAAAGATGAACAAACAGGGAACATAGTTCACTGTAGATTTTCAAGGGAAAGTATGTTTAATGATCGCAGATGGAGAGAGTTGTGCTAATGTGGTTTCACTTAGCATGATTGAGAAAGTAGGCCTCCAAGCTATGGCCCATCCACACCTCTACAACATCCAATGGCTAAACCAAAGCAAAGGCTTACAAGTTAACTCACGGTGCTTAATCTCTTTCTCCATGTGAAAGAACTACCAAGGTGAGTTATGGTGTGATGTGATTCCTATGGATGTATGCCATATGTTACTCGGTAGGTCGTGGTTATATGACTGAAAGGTGATGCATAATGGTTTCTTAAACACATATTCTTTCTCTAAGGGAGGAAAGAATATCACCTTAGTGCCTTTATCCCTTCTGAACTCCATAAGACCAAACCACTAAAGCGACCAGAACACTTAAATTTTCCACTCCTCTTAGTAAACCTCTTTTAAAAGTTTTATATCATGAATTTAGAGCTTTTTAAAAGTGGATATTAAACATTCAAGAGGGATCAAAAACCCCCTCACCAAGCCTTCCATTAGCCATTTCCTTACTCTAGCGATTTAATCATGTATTTCTAGAAGAGATACCGTCGGGTTTGGCCCCAAAAAGAGACATCCAACACCATATTGATCTTATTCTTGGATCTGTTCTTCCAAACAAACCAGCATTTAGAATAAAAATCCCAAAGAAACTATGGAGATTCAATGCCATGTGGAAGAATTGATGCCTAAAAACTAGTTCGTGAGTCCTTAAGTCCATGTGTCGTTCTAGCCTTCCTAGTTCGAAAGAGAGATGGGAGCATGTGCATGTGTGTGGATAGTCCTGCAATTAACAAGATTACTATGAAGTATAGTATCCTATACCTAGACTTCAAGATATGTTGGATGAATTACATGGTTCCAAAGTGTTTTCTAAGATTAATTTCAGAAGTGGTTAGTACTAAAGAAAAATTACAGAAGGTGATAAATGAAAGACTGCATTCAAGACCAAAGAAGGACTATTTGAGTGGCCAGTTACGCCATTGGGTTTATCAAATGCCCCAAATTCTTTTATGAGGTTAATGAATTAAGTATTCAGGCCTTATATTTGTGAATTGGTGGTGGTTTACTTCAATGACATTCTAATTTATAGTAAGGATGGGAGGGAGCACTAAAACCATCCAAATCAGATTATGATGGTTCTTGAAAATGAAAAATTATTTGGTAGGCTTAAGAAGTGCACCTATTTCTCATATGAGGTGACTTTTTTGGGTTATATTGTTACTGGTTATGACATTAAGTTTGATGAGAGCAAGATTGAGGCTATTCAAACATAGCCTATTCCACAAAGCATTCATGATGTACGTAGTTTCCATGGACTTTTTTCCTTTTACATGCGGCTCATAAGAAACTTTAGTATGATTATAGGTCCTATAACTGCGGTTATTAAGGATAAACCCGTCAAGTGGACCCCGAAAGCCCAATCTGTGGTTGAAGAGGTAAAGAACAAGCTAACTCAAGCACCGATTTTAGCTTTACTTGATTTAATAAAGGCCTTGAAGTTGAATGTGATACATCTCGCATGGGTGTTGGCAGTGTTCTTACTCAAGAAAGAAAGCCTTTAACCTTTAGTGAGAAATTGTGTGATTCAAGAAGAAAGTACTCTACTTATGATAAGAAATTCTATGCTATTGTGTGTTGTTAGAGTACTAGAGTCATTACTTGGTAGCTATTGAGTTTATTTTTCATTGTGATCATGAGGCCTTAAAGTATATTCAAGGACTGCATAAGCGGAACTCATAAAATGTAAAATAGGTGGAATATCTACAGGAGACTATGGCGTTTCAGGCGCATTCAATGTGGTAGATTTGATCCTTATTTGCAAGATGATTTCCTAGCCGATTTAAGGTCAAATTCTTCTTAACAAGGGGAGGATGACGAAGGTCCATCAAGCCAGCCTAATTTGGAGGTCCAAATTAGTCAAGATAATCCCTATGTTTCAGTCAAGGCCTATGAAATGACCTGCCTTCTATTAGGGTCTAAAATAGAAGGTCCCAGGTTCAATTCAGCACAACCGCCCCATTTTCTCTACAAATTACTTAGGCCTCCATGAGGTTTCAGTCTAATATTTTTTCATATTTTTGTTCCCAAGGAAGTCAACTATCAAGATCGGTGAAGAAATTCAAGTTAAGCCAGGCACAAAGTGAAGAATCAAAGCCATTTTGTAAACCGTACTAGATTAGCACCTAACATACTTGGTTTGCTTTGTCGTACATTTTAGGCAACTTAAGGTTGATTTAACCTTCATTTCTTAATAGGGGGTTTGTTAACATCCTAAGCATTCCTCCCAAGCCAGGAAGTCTAGATCAAATCAACTTTACCCAAGGCAAAATGGCTACACAAAAGTTGAGCATATCTATCTCTCTCACCCTGTTAGTTAGCAAGGTCGTTAATCCTTCTTATTTGGGCGTGCCTAGCTACTTCTCTGCCTCATTAGTTGTTAATGGTGGTTGAAAACACCATCACAACTTCTTTTTGGCCTAGAGGAAGGAGCAATGAAGGAAAGACAAGGTGATCCTGATTTGCTAGCCACAAAGAGAAAGGTCTCAGTAGCCTTTTTCTCTCTCTTCCATGTGCAAGACAACCCCCTTATGCTAACTAATATGTTTAGGAATGAGTGTTGTCATATCCTTTTGTTTAGCTAGACTCGTTGATTGTAATTAGCTTAGTTAAGCATGCCTTATAAACTTTGTTAGTTTGAGCTAGCTTAGAGGTTTCCAAAGCATGAAGAAACCCCTTTTTTTCCTAGGTAGCAACGGGAATGTGTGTATGAGGTAGCAAATAGCTCACTTTGTACAACCAACTTTGAGTATTAAATGAAAGAGTATGAAGTAGAGCATTTGCTCCTTTAACTAACCAAAACACTTTACTTGCTTATCCTAGCTTAGATGACTTTGGTGGTGATCAAGTAAGTCTCAATCCTTGTTTAGGTGTTGTTTCTGTATCCTAATACAGATTTAAGGGCCCTAAACTTACTTTGATGGTGATTTTTTTATCCAAAACTCAAGTTTAGTTTCATTATCCTTTGCTCCTTGCATTCAGATACACCCTAAACTCAAACTACATTTTAGTTTGTTCTCAGCTAACTAGCATTCTCTTTTGAGTGTGAGTTGAATCAGTGTATGCATCCATCAATTGACGAACCAAGCAATGAAGCTGGCACGTAAGCAACTCAAACATACACCATGGTCACCACCTTTCTTTTTTTCTTCCTTGATCTTTGCACCTTAACATTAAGCTTGGTAACCTCATGATTTAATTAAAGATTTTTAATCTTAAGCTGCTCAAACGTTGTGATTCTTTTGATTCCAAGCTTGACTATTATATTCAAAAAGTTGGATTAGGTCCCTTAATCTTCATTAGCCAATTTAGATTCTGGTTTATATTCTATGTAAGTGCTGAATCTATAAGCTTGTAATATCTTATACACATTGATCTTAGATGATGTGTTCCCCCAGATTATGAACCCACATTCAAAGATGGAATGCAAGCAAGGTCAAAACGAATGAAAACAGAAAGTTTGGAGGAGAACCCAGATAGGATGAACTAAGATAGATAGAAACTAATATGGTTTTTAAATATAGAAAACACCACCAAGAATCTCACTGAGAGTGAAAGATGTTATCTCGTTGTTCTTCCTTTCTTTTTAAGTCCACTCAAAGCTCTCCTCAAACCTAGCATCTCACCTTCATCAGCTTCCTCCACAACCTCCTCTTGACTTTCATCTTGTTCTCCATTAAATGTACCACCTTTTCCTTCTCAACTTGCTCCTTTTTTGCTGCCGTCGACTCAGTGAAGTTAGTAACTTTTCTGTCTGGACAATCAAAGGCAATGTGACTAAGTGCTTGGCATTTGAAACACCTCCTGGTGTTCATGGTCCTCGGATTAGGTCTATTCTGTGGGGCTAAGGCTTTTTGGTGGAGCTTGGATTTTTTGTTGGGTGGAAGGGGGCAATGTTGTGGGTTTGGGTGATGGAGAGGAACTCCCCTTGTTAAAAAGTTGATTTTGGGGTGGGGGTTTAGGAAGGTCTCTTTTGTAGGTTCTGATTTTCCTTTGGTACTTCACCTTATGTCCCAGCATGCACACCTCATCAAAAGTTGAGCATTGTTACAACTCAACAACACTAGCATACCTAGGATCAAGTTCTCCTAGGTATCTCACAATAGTTTGATCATCCGCCTCTTGTAGATTATACTTAATCAACAACTTTTTGAACTCCCTAGTGTATTCCTCCAAACTCATGGTGCCTTGGGTTAAATGGTACTATTAGGAGTAGTTATATTGTACATAGAAGGGGTAGAAAACGGGACTTGAGTTTGGCCTTTATTTATCCTAAGTTCTTATTTTCTCCTTTCTTAGCCTCACTCTATTCGCACATAAATTCATCCACCAGAGAGAAGCATACTTTCTAAGCTTAAAGGCGACAAGTTTTATCTTTCTCTCTTCTGAGACGTTCTTGAAATCAAAGATCCTCTCCAGTGTTTTGCATCCATTCCAAGAATTCATCCGGGTCTAGCTTGCCTTTAAATTCTGGAATATTAACTTTTAAGTCATTAATGTTGGGCTGAGGTCTTCTTTCCCTCATCCTTGATCTTCTGGGAGGCTCTTCCTCGCTAGAAGAAACCAAATAAGGGTTGTTTCTCTCATCTTCTTCTTCCTGGGAAGAACTGAGTGAACTGGATAAGCTCATAAGATTTCTTCTTTTCTACCTCATTGATTCAGGAAGTTGACGTCTCATGTAGGCATTCTGGTTCTTGAGTTCTTCATTGTTGGTTGTCACGGCCTCATAATTCTTTATGAGAGATTCAAACTTCTCTTGCACTAATCAAAGAAACATGACATAGTAGAGGGTTCAAGGGCAAGGTGCAACTAAGCTCTGATACCAAATATGATGTGATGGGGACCATCAAGATCAAGCCTTCGATGAGCAACTAGCTAGCCTACACATCCATTCAAGCTCCAAGGAAATCAAGAACATTCATGCCTTGGTCAGAAACACCATAGAGTAATCAGACAGAATACAGGCAAATTCGATCGATAATTGGCCCGGTTTTATGCACCTTTTGGGACTTGAAGGTGAGTGGATGATTAACTACTTTACCCCTTCTCTTTAAGTTTAAGATGTTAGGAATCCAATAAAACAAGTTGCAAAGGATTTAGAGGTCATTAGGTCGGTCAAATAGTAAGATTTTTCCAACACTGTAGGCTGGATGCTAATCCAGCATAGTCCAAATTAAAGGGAGACTTGGACCATCAACTTAAGTCCATTATTTCTAAAATTTTAGGACATGAAAGGGGACATAAATATTTATCAGATCATAGGTTCAAATCCCATCCAAAGCACCCCCTTGTGTTGGTTTTATACAGCCAAAAGGACAAGCAAAACACCCTTTTACTTAGTTGCTCACTAACCGGTGCAAAGGGGTTCATTTCTTGGGTTTAGCTTTGTCCACTTGCTGAATTGACTCTTTTACTACATTCTAGGACCTTTGTAAGCTTGACACCTCATTTGGGATGCATTATGAACCCTAATGAGGTAGATTAAGCTGGTAAGTGATGTATTAGACTAGTAACTGATCAATGGGATGTGTAGACTCTTCCCCATATGTACTAACTTAGTTTTTGCTGCCTAGGGAGGGAGAACTCGACTGAATGGGCACAAAACCAGCCTTGGTTCTCATTTTGTAATCACTTTTGATCATATGAACTTCGTGAGTTTGAAAAACTCTCTCCGTTAAAATCCTAGTGTTGTATCTTGAGCTTGGCAACTCAAATAGGTCTCCAGGTCTCTTTATCTCAACTAGAAGGTGCTTAAATTCTGTAACTAGTTGATCTAAAGAGATTGCCTAAGCACTCTCCAAGGGTGTCTCCTAGGTTTATCCTTTGAAAGATCACTTGATTATCCAAACTCTTGATTTTCATCTATGTATTTCGGTTTCCTCACATTCAATTCGTGACTTCCTTTAAGTGTTCTTATGAGTTTGAGCTTTGTTGAGGTTGGGATACATCATGACGCATTTCCTCACAAATAAACCCACATTCAAAGATGGAATACAAGTAAGCTCAAAACAGATGAAAATAAAAAGTTTAGATTCAGGAGAACCAGGATAGGATGAACTAGGATAGATAAAAACTAATATGATTTTTGTATGCAAAAACCATCAAGAATCTCTTTAAGGCCCTTAATCCTTCCTAAGATACAGGAACACCATCTAAGGATTGATTAAGACTCACTTGATCACCACTTTAATCAACCTAAGTAAAGATAGGCCAGTTTGAGTTTTTGAGGGAGTCACGCGTTTAAGAGCAAAGCCTAACTGAATTCTGGTTCATTCACAATCTGATTCCATGAGTAAACCAGCAGGCATAAAAACAAGCTCCTGTGCAGCTGCCTAGTTGCTTAGGGGTTTCCTTTATCATCAGGAAACCACTAATCTAGCTTGTACAAATCAGATTGTAAACATACCTACCCTAGCTTAAGTATACGACATGAGTCTAACTTAATGCATGTTGTTTAATGCTAAACTCAAGCTTCAATAGGTTCATTAGTCCTTAATCCATCCACATGCACATAGGAGAGGGAAGGAAGGCTACTGATTTGACTTGGATTACGGCTGGCCAATCAGAAGCAAGAGAGATCTTCATCTCTCCTCATAGAGGCTAATTGACCTTCCAAAGCTACAATTGGGCTACTGATGTTGTTCCTAGTAGTTTAGGCTAGTAGGAAGTAGGTGACAAAACCCACCCCTTAAAGAGATCTTAGTCATTGATCCAAAACCATCAAATCGATCGATTTAGTGCCAAAAGGAGTAGTTTGGTTGCCTTGTTTCTACTAAATTTAGACATGATTTCAAAAAGTCAATGACTTCATCATGATGCTAATAAACACCCACATTAAAGAAATCAGGCAAAAATTAGGTTTAAGAAGGTAACTAGCTAAAAACTCAAACCGAGCCAAAATAGGGCTCCATTTGCAATGGTTGACTTGCGAGTTCAAAATCCTCGTGAAGAACCTGACCTAACATGAATTTCTCTTCATGGCTTGTTATTTCAGGATGTTAGGTAACATCCTATGTAAAAAAAAGCTCTAAACGCCTTGGAGGTTCAGGAAATCAGATGAACAAAACCTAGCCTTTACAAGGAATCATACTCAGGTGGGTTAGAACCTTGCTTTGGTAATGTTTGCATTACTGCCTAAATATTGGTGCTTGAACTTACATTTTCTTGACTGTCTTGAGGGGCTAAATCATGTACCATGGCTTGATCATCATCACTAGAAGAAGGGAACCTTACTCTTAGCTTTTGCAAAGGAATGATGCGGAGAGCTTTGTTTCTGTCATAAAAATCTCTTTCTCTTCATCCAAGTGTTCTTGGTGGTGAGCTAGAGTGAATCCTTTATGCAATAAAGGGTGGCATAGCCTTTAAGTTAAGTGTTGGTGGGTTTTTTTTGGTGTGACTAGTGGCTTTTCCTTTAGACCAACTCATATTAGTTCCTTTTAAGTTCTTTTTTTCCATTCTCTCATCTTACATTTGCATCTCATTTGCATTTGCATTCTGACCTTTATAGTTAACCATCACTTGTCTATTTCCTAAGGATTATGGTTTTCATGTAATTCTCTTTATCGTTGTCCCTCCTTTACTCTTTCAAGGTTATGGTTTTTTTTTAATTTAAGCAAAACCAAAATAACCCCCTCTAGTTTACTAGAATTGAGGATCAAAATCCCCTTGAGTTGTGGCCTTTAGTGAAAAGATTCAACCCTCTATAAGTTATTTTGAATTGCAATTTTAAGGATTATTTTCTGAGGTTTAACCTTTTAAGTATTTGATTGTGTTTGCTTGTGATGGGTTTAACTGACTTTGACATTAGGCTTGGGGGTCAGGCATTCCCCATGCATCAAAGTGGTATCAGAGCGTATCTCTTTCTTCTTTGCAACATTAACCATGTTACTGTCCCTTAGCCACAAAGAATATAAAGTAAAACACAACAAGAACTACAAAGGAACCCTTAACTCCCCAAAATGCCATGAGTAGGATCGTATTTGTTTGCCCAAATTCAATCCTAAACTCGTCTCTCTAACCCCGGATGTGTCATTTTTCAAACTAGAGTTGAACCCAACTCTTTTACATGGAATGGGTTTATCTACTTGAAGCTTGCCTTGAAGAAAAAGGGTTTTTAGATGAAGAGAGTTTTAAGGTAGCGATACTTAAACTCAAGTTGTATGCCTACTATTGGCATAGACACCTTGTTGATATAAGAGCCAAAGAGGGTTGATCCGAAATCAAAACTGGGGGCCAACTTAAAAGGTACATGGATAAGGAGTTCCTTCCTAAAGGTTGCAGACACTATCCTAAACTTAGGAAAAGGAGTATTGTGGCGATTTTAACAAAGATGGAACTAAAGGAAGTTCTAGAAGAAGTGATATGTGAAGCTAATAAAGGTGATTTCTTTGGGTTTGAACTTGAGGAAGAACTAATCGAGAGCTAAGGAGAGCTCTTCAAAGATGACTTGAACCATGAGTTTCAGTTGAAAGACCTTGCCTTCCTAGAAACTCATTAGGATGAGGTTCACGAGGCCACACATCTTATGGAACAAGCTCACTCCACCACACAAGGTTCTTCCAAGAAAGTAAGCCACAAGAGCCTAACTTGGTGAATTACAGGAAGGTACAGCAATTTGATTTGAGTTGTTATAAGTCTATTCTGGTTTTTAAAATACTTATGGGATCTTCTATTTCTTTATTATCCTATTCAAACAGACCAACCCTAAAGTGCTGTAGAAATTGTTACATGTTCAGGAAAGGTGTGGTATACAGCATCATTGAGTCATTACAGCTTGATTGCTCCACTATTTGCTCATGCTTATTATTTGAGTTTAAGGAATTTGCTCTATGCATGCAATGTGAACGTTTGAGAATGAATCATTAAGATTTTAGTCCAAATCCTCTCTATAGGGGAGTTTAATGCATGGCATCTAGGCTCCAAACATGATAAGCTAAATGGTGGCACTTACTAGCTTAGTTGCTTCTTCACTTGATCTATCTCAAGGTTCAACTTGGTAACCACATATTTTTTTCTCAAGGATTTGAGACCTTAAGTGCTGAATGTATACGCATATGTTTTTTTGTGCACATTCACCCTAGAAGAAGGGAACCAGCCTTCCCAAGGCTATAAGTACTCCCCCCTTTCTTGGAAAGGCACGCTGAGAATTCGAGAGAAAGTTTAAGCATTTGCAAGGGAATAAACCTGAGAGCCTTGTTTATGTCTTAAAAGTCTCTTTGTCTTTATCCATGTGTTCTTAGTGGTGAGCTAGAGTGAATCCTTTATGCAATTAGAGGGTGGTTAGCCTTTAATCTAATTGTTAGTGGGTTTTTAGGCTTTATTAGTGGCCTTGCCTTTAGATTAAGTCATATTAGTTCTTTCAAAGTTCTTTCTTTGCTTTTTCTCATCTTGTATTTGTATCTGATTTGCATATGCATTATGACTTTTACAATTAACCCTACCTTGTCTATCATCTAAGTGTTGTGGTTTTTGTCTAGTTATCTTTATTATTGTCCCTCCTTACTCTTTTCAGGGTTACCATTTTTTCATTTAAGCAAAACAAAATAACCCCCTCTTGTTTACTAGAGATGAGGTTCAAAAAAAAGAATATCATACCCTCTCTTGAGTTGTGGTCTTGTGTGAAAAGATTCTACCCTCTATAAGTTATTTTGAGTTGCGGTTTTAAGGAATTGTTTTGTGAAATTTAATCTCTAAGTATTTAACTATTTGCTTGTGATTGGTTCAACCAATGGGCATTAAAGTTAATCTTGGTGGTCGGGCATTCCCCATGCGTCAAAGTGGTATCAAAGCATAACCTGGCAGAATTACGAGTTGTTTCCTTTTCTTTTTTACACCATTAACCATGTTACTGTTCCTTAGCCACAAAGAACCTAATACAAACACAAGACCAATTACAAAAGAACTTTTTACTCGATAAAATGCTTCGAATAAAATACCATTTGTTTCCCGAATTCAATCTTAAACTCATCCCTATAACCACAGAGGTGCCACTTTTTAAAGGAGATTTGAAACCAACTCTTTTTCTTGGAATGACATTATCTACTTAAAGCTTGTCTTAAAGAGAAAGGGTTTGCAGATGAAGAATCAGGTAGCCATCCTTAAACCGATGTTGTAGGCCTACTCCTGGTGCACACGCCTCGTTTATGCAAGAGCCAAAGAGGGTAGATCTGAAATCAAAACTGGGGGCAAACTTAAAAGGTACATGGATAAGAACTTCCTTTCTAAAGGTTACACAAGCTATCCCAAACTTAGGAGAAGAGGTATTGTGGAGATTACCTTAGGTTCGAACTTAAGGAAGTAGTAAACTAGAGAGCAAAGGAGAGCTCTTCAAGGGTGACTTGAACCATGAGTTTGGGTTAAAAGAAGTTACTTTCTCTTAGACTCATTAGAATGAGGTCCATGAGGTCACACCCCTTATAGAAGAAAGCTCAATCAACCCCATATGGTTCTTCTGGGAAAGTAAGCCATAAGAGCCTGACTTGCTGCATGACAGGAGGGCACACTAATTTAATTTGAGTTGTGATCAGTATATTATGGTTTTTAAAAAACTTATAGGATCTTGTGTTTCTTTCTTATCCTATTCAAATGGACCTATGCCAAAGTGCTTTAGAAATTGTTACATGTTCAGGAAAGATGGGGTATTATAGAGTCTTTATAATTTGATTACTCAACCATTTGCTCATGCTTATTATTTAAGATTAGTGATTTACTTTATGCATGCAATGTGAAAGTTTGAGAGTTACCAGGATTTGAGGACAAATCCTCTCTAAGAGGGGGAGTTTGATGAGTTGCATTTAGGCTCCAAACATGATAAGCTGAATGGTGCTACTCAGTAGCTTGCTTTCTCGCTCGCTTGATCTATCTTGAGATTGAACTTGGTATGCACGTATTTTTTTAAAAAAAACTAGTTGAGACCTTAAGTAGCCTAAACCTTGTGATTATTTAGGTTCCAAGCTTATTTACCAAGTTCAAGTCATAGATTATAGTTGAGCCCTAATTTTATCTACACTATCAGAATTTTATAGGTGTTCCTTAGCTCATTTTATTGTTAAAGAGATCCATTTTGGATCCAAGAGTATTCATATGAAAGCCTTATATGTCCACTTTATGAATATGCAATTCATTTTGGGCTAATTGCAATGGACGTGGTTCATCCAAATTAAAACATTTTAATGCGTATTCTTGATCCACTGTTGCCTGGTCCCAACTCAAACATGCACCATGATCACCTCCTTTCTTGCTTTCTTCCTTGATCTTTCAATGTTGAGATTAAGCTTGGTAACTTGATGATTTGATTGAAGAATCTTGAGCTACTAAAATGTTGTGACTCTTTTGATTCCAATCTTGATTACCATGTTCAAAAAGCAGGATTAGGTCCCTTAATCTTTATTAGCCAATTTACATTGTGGTTTGTATTTCACGTAAGTGGTAAATGTATAAGCTTGTAATATCTTGTACACATTAACCCAGAAGAAGGGAACTAGCCTTCGCAAGGTTATAAATACCCCCACCCCCCTCTTGTAATGATGCAATACGAATTCTAATGAAAGTTTGAGCTCTTACGAAGGGATGAAGCTAAGAGCTTTATTTTTGTCTTGATAATATGTTTCTCTTTCTCTTTATCAAAGTGCTCTTGGTGATGACCTAGAGTGAATCCTTTATTCAATTAGAGGGTGGCTTAGCTTTTAATCTAATTATTGGTGGGTTTTCAGGCTTCATTAGTGGCTTTACCTTGAGATCAAGTCATATCAGTTCTTTTTAAGTTCGTTCTTTGTATTCTCTCATCTTGCATTTACATCTCATTTGCATTTGTATTTTGACTTTTATGGTTTGACCTCCCTTCTCCATTCTCTAGGGGGTGTGGTTTGTATCTAATTTTCTTTATTATTGTCGCCTCCTTACCTTTTTAAGGGTTATGGTTTTTATATTCAAGCAAAATAAAATAACCATCTCCAGTTTACTAGAGTTGAGGTTCAAAACAAAGAAAAGTACACCATCTCTTTGAGTTGTGGTCTTTGAGTGAAAGGATTCAACCCTTTGTAAGGTATTTTAAGTTGCGGTTTTAAGGGCTTATTTTATGAGGTTTAACCATGTAAGAATTTTATTGTGTTCGCTTGTGATGGGTTTAACCAACAGACATTGAAGTTAGGCTGTGAGGTGGGGGATTCCCCGCTCACTAAAGTGGTATCAGAGCTTAACCTAGTGGTACTATGAGCTGTTTTCTTTTCTTCTATACGCCGCTCACCATGTTACTGTTCCTTAGCCACAAAGAACCTAAAGTCGAACATAAGACCGACTGCAAAGGAACCCTTAACAAAATGCTTCGAACAGAATTTCATTTGTTTGCCAAAATAAACCCTAAGCTCATCTCTCTAACCATGGATGTGCCATTTTTTAAGGGAGAGTTGAAACCAAGTCTTTTGCTTGGAATGAGGTTATCTACTTGAAGCTTGTCTTGAAGAAAACGGGTTTTTAGATAAAGATAGTATTGAGGTGGTGATCCTTAAATTCAAGTTGTATGCCTACTCCTACTATACAAGCCTTGTTGATGCATGAGCCAGACAGGGTAGATCTGAAGTCCAAACTAGGGGTAAACTTACAGGTCACATGGATGAGAAGTTCTTTCCTATAGGTTGCGGACACTATCCTAAACTTAGAAAAAGGGGTGTTATGGAGATTTTGACAAAGGTAGAACCAGAGGAAGTCTTAGAAGAAATGATATGTGAACCTGATGAAGGAGATTTCATTAGGTTTGAACTTCTAGATAGAGAACGAGAGAGCAAAGGAGGGCCGTTCAAAGATGACTTGAACCATGAGTTTGAGTTGAAAGATATTGCCTTCTATGAAACTCACTAGGATGAGGTCCATGAGGTTAGACCCCCTAAAGAAAAAAGCTCACTGCCATCGAACTTTGATGTGTTCATTTGTAGGTCCAGCTTTTGTAAAAGTTCACTACTAGGACCATTGAGTTATTGTGTAATTAATTTTTAAGGGACAAATCACTATTGAAATTTTATATAATTCCCAAAACTATTCATATTTGCAAGTACAACCTCAATCCTTAAAAACTTACTTTCGAAAAATCTAAATTTGCACATGTGATATTCTGCTTCCTCGTACCACTCGAAGCTTTCCGTAATTTGGTATCAGAGCTATGTGACCAAAAATAATTAAGATTATTAAGCTAATTAATACTTAATTAAGATAATTAACTATATTTAATGATAGAATCATCGCCTACTTCTACTTCTCCTAATTATTCATATATTGTTCACTCACCAGAAGAAACCACTTTAGTAACACCGAAATACAAATATATCACCGATATAGTTTTAGAATTAAAAACAAAATTGGTAAAAATTAAGACCGAGGTCAATGAGATTAAGAAGATACTATCTGTAATCCATCTTTCTTTAGTTAACGAAATTAGACATAGTGAAAAATCAGCTTTAAGTATTAGTACTCCATTTTAGTATAAATATCTTTTCGAAAACTAGAAAATAAAAATTCCTTCCCTTTGCATGATATAAAAATCCAAAAAGTAGGAGAAAAATCAATTGAAAATTCATCTGAAAAGGCAAAGAAAGAAGAAGAGGATGGAGTATAAGTAGTATAATATGGAAGAATTGCAAAACATGTTTGATAAAGGACAAAATTTGAAAGAAATAAATAAAATTATGGGGTCAATAGCGGACAAGCAAGATATATTATCTAATGATAATGAAGAGGCAAATAATATCCATTTAAAAGAAAAAATATATCAGCAAATGAGCCTAATTAAGCTCGAAGATCCTAATGTTGTACCCTTAGAAGAAATTAGAAGAAAATTAGAAAAAAATGGTAAAATGGTATTTGATGACGAGAGTAATGACATTTGAGAAGAGGTTAACGTAGATGAAATGAAATCCAATTTGGTTAACAATATTGTTCCTAAACCTGAAGAATTTGCTAAGCCCTCTAAAAGAAATACTCATTTCATGAGACTCAGATATATTCCAGTAGGAAGAACAACCAATGTTTCTTTTGGGTTTGTCCCAAAGAAAACTATGACCTTTGAAGAAATTGCCCTTATCTCAATTAGTCAAACCGGATATATCTTAAACATCGATAGAGCTCTTAATAGAGAAGAAATATTCGAGCATTGGAAAAGAGGCATCAGTAGTGTCCTAAACCTAAATACTATATAGACTGTGGCAAATTTCTTAACTACATCGAACATAGTTTTTATGGCACTGACCTGAACGGTATGATTTATTAAATAAAGATGGTAAAACTGCATTAAGAATCATGGACACACCAACTACTATGTTTAAAAATCTATTTAAGCAAATTGAAATCGAATTCATTGGAGCCAAACGTAACACTGAAGAAAAAGTAAGAGAATGGTCAAGAAAGATTAATAAGATAGAATTATGGAATATGAGGTATTTAAAAAATTGTATAGCTAAATTTAGTCAATATTATTAGAAAATTGGGTATAATAAAACTAATTTTGGTATGTTTTACGATAAATTGTCATATCCGACAAATTCTATAATTAATAAAAAGTACATTGCATGGCTTGAGAAAACATATGTCATTGATACCCTTGGTTTAAGAATCTCTTATTTAAGAAAATCAGTTAATGATCAATGTCTTGATCTCTAGAAGCAAAAGAATATTAAGAAGTAGTATCTAACCTATTGGGATTCTCCTTACCGATGGGGAAAGAACCTGAAATGAGAAGACAAAGAAAATTTTATAAGAAAAAGGGCTTTAAAAAGCAAAGGGGAGAAAAATATAGGATAAAATATTATAACAAACTAAGTAATAAGAAATAAAGACTTTTTAGAAAAGTCACTTACTGATCTGCAGGGAAAAACAACTACAAATGCTAGGGATGAGGAGAAGTAGGGCATTATGCTAATGAATGCAAAAATAGGATGAATAACAAGCTTATTGAAACCTTAGATAGCCTAGATTACTTTGAGCTCAGTGAGGAAGAGGCACTAGACCTAGCCCTAAATAACAACTAAAGAATTGTTGAAATTATACTAAACAAAGAATATGAAGAAAGTGATTATGAAGAAACCAATCATATGATGGAAAATATCTCGATTAGTCTTGGTGGTCTTCAAGGAAAAGACTTTGTTGTAGATAGTGAGAATGAAGAAGTCAAAGAAGATTGGGCCCTTCCCATAATTCAGAAAGACATGATCTATAAAAAATCTATCTTTTAATTGAAGAGCAAGTATGTATGAAAAATGATGGAAGGGGATTTAGAAATAAAAGATTGTGAGTATGATGTGGGCAAAGCTAATCTCATTAATTGAAAAAATATCCTTAAGCATAACAAAGATAAAAAGTATAGGTATATCTACATTAGAAGTATCCAGGTCCAATTCACTCTATTACAATATTATAGTGAATATATTGATCTTTATGCTTTGCTCTGTGATATTAGGCACACCAAATTTAATAATCAAATTATCGCAGGGATTAAGGCCAATTTATGTAATGGATCAGTAGGATTCAATTATCGACTTGGATATTATATAAGCTTAAAATATGAATTTGCTAAAAACTTCTTATCTCTTAAGATAAAAACAGCTTGGATGGATATTAAAAAAGGATGATACCTATTAAGGATATTTTGGAAAATTATTTGCAAATTAGATAATAGATCCAAAGACTAAGGTAGCAGTGATAGAGGCTGAAAATTTTGAAAGTCCTACCCCAACGTATGAGATAAAGATTGATTGTTCATAGATATCCAGCTTTGCCAACACTACAAAAATCGATAAGAAAAATGTGATGAAAATTTATGAGAATAGTAAAATTACCATGAAACCTCAAATATTATTAAGAAGTATGAGTGCAAGATCAGAATTGGGAGAAAGGTGTTCATGAGCTAACGAAGAGCTTAAATAGGGTGATACAATTAGCATGACCAGTGAAACACGTAGAATGAGTTTCGAACCTGCAAGACATGGCGTAGACCAAGGTATGAGTCTAGATAAAAAAGTCATTGGGTGCAAAACAAGAACTATTAGTCATCTACGAAGATGAGTTAGTAAAAAAATGACTGTGGAGATATGTTACAAAGTTACCAATATAAATTCTAATGAAATCTATATCCCAATAAAGGTATGTTTAGAGGGTTACAATAAATATGAATTATGTGGCTACATACATAGTGGTTGTTCTATATGCTTTAGAAAAAGAACACTATTTCTAGAATATATGTGGAAAAAAGCCAAGAATCATTTATAAGTGAGGATAATGGATAGTAGTATTATAAGCCATAACAAGGCAATCGAAGGGTTATCCATAGAATTAAGGCCAATCCAATGCATTATGCCACTTCTATAGGATACTGATTAACCCTCTCATGATATGATTGTTGGCAATAATTTTTAGACACTATAATCTCCATGCACGCAGAGCATAAACCAAATAATATTTGCAATTAATAGTCACTTAGTTCCTATTGAAAAATCATGTAAGGCTTACACTCATTAGGAAATTGAGTTCACATGTAGCCAGCATGGTTGAGAAGGTAATGCCTGCACATTGTGAGATAGTACTGACAATCTCACTACTTGAGTTATCTGTTGAAGAGTAGATTGCTGAACAACATGAACAATTGGCAAAGAACTCTACTCTGATAATCCTCGAAAATTTTGGAATAAAGATAAGTCATTTGCAAAAATTACTTTGTTAGATCCCAATACTATTATTTGAGTCAAACAAATGGTGTATACACACTAGGATATCAAAAATTTGATAAAAAAATCAAAGAACTTCTGGATAAAGGATTAATCAGGAACCGTAAAAGTTCTCACACTAGTCCCGCTTCTATAAGAAAAAAGTGGAAAAGCAAGAATGGTAACTAAGTACAAAAAGCTTAATGAGTGTACTATCTTGGTGATTACTATATTCTTAACAAAACAATCTGTTTTAATAGAATTCAATGAGTCTCTTGGTTCTCGAAAATAGATTGCAAAAGCTGATATTTACGGATAAAAATGGTTGGAAAAAACATTCCTTTAACTGTGTTTAGCGCCCTACAAGGGCGTTATAAGTGGATAGTAATGCCATTTTGCCTAAACAATCCAGCTCAAATATTCCAAAGAAGAATGGATAACATCTTCAAAGACCTTAATCACTGTTGTTTAGTTTACGTCGAAGACATCCTTATGTTTTCCAAAACCATAAAATAGCACAAAGATGATGTCGTAGTTATCACCTAAACCTGCATTGATCATGGTATTATACTTAGTAAGAACAAGTGCATTTATGCTAAATAAGAGATTGAGTAGGTCGAGGGATAAAAGTTGGACAAATCATTCTACAAAACCATATTCTAGAAAAGAACATAAAATTTCCCTAAAAAGATTGAAGATAGGAAGCAGTTAGAAAGATTTCTTGGATGCCTTGCCTATGCTTCATATTTCATTAAAGATTTAGCTAAACTAAGAAAGCCAATGCAGTGGAAACTCAAGAAAGAAGTAAGTTGGACATAAACCCCTAGTGATTCAACAATTGTTAACACTTCAAAAAGATGTGTAAAAATCTTCATGTTCGTAATTTTTCTAATTTAATTCTTGAGACAGATGCTAGTAATCAGCATTGGACGTGGTGCTTAAAATCAACACTATAAAAAAAGGGACTTATTGCAACAGAAACCTAGCAACAAATAATATGTTCTATTGGTAAAACTTTATTTTTACCATCAGATGGATTTTTGTGTTGGTAAAATGGCTATGAGTTTATGGTGCCAAAGGAACACAAATAAATTACAACAGAAGTAAAGCATCTACTTGTATTATTAATACATTACCAACAATATGTGCGATGACCAAATGTTCTATTGGTATTGTAACATTTATACCAATAAAATTTGAAAATTAAAGTGCTCTGTTGGTATTGTTCATTATGGCATAAAATAGTTTATTTTAACTAATCTACATTTTATTTTTCAAACTTCATTTTAAATTCTCCCCAAAGCCATTGTATTAAAAAAAAAAAAAGGAAAAGCAAACAAGTATTCTGCCTCGGCTTACCCTGCTCGTAATTCTCCTTAGCGCGCGCAGGCGTAAGTTTTCTCCAAGTTTTCGGTACTCTTGAATCGCTGCCAGGTCGCGCCCTTCATTCTCAACGCCGACGATGGTCGTGCTCGGCGGCAACAATTCCGGCGTCCTCCAGGCTTGCTCGTGTTGGTGCTTCTAGTTCTGCTGGTGCTTTCGGTGCTTGTTCTCAGGCTTGGTGTCAATTCTAGGCAATTCGCGCTTGCCGGCTGTCCGTTTGTCACTCTGCCAGCGGTAATCACCGTTTTTCTTGCTGTTCAATTTCTACCTTCTTGTTTGTTAATATCGCTGTCTTCTAGTTGGTAATATGAATTCTGTGTTTGTGTTGATTTGTGGACTGTCTGATTCGTGAACAACATTCGTCAATTTGATCAGTGTTTGATATGAATTCAATAAAAGTTGGGATTCATCAATTTAGTCAGTGTTTGTGTCTGTTTCGTGGAGTCAAAACTGCTGGAAAACGGGCAGTGAATGTTGCCCTTGTTGCCTTTAATCTGTGTTTTCTTAAGTATTGATTAAACTAGTGATTAAGGTTGGGATTAAACTATTAAGGCACTTGAAAATTGATTTTTTTTGGGGGTTGGAGGAGGACCAACCTTCCAGTGAATATGTGCTCTCTAAGCCCAAGTATGGTAACATTCCTAACACCACCATGTTTTTTGAGAAATTCTTGAAGCAGAGTCCTCATTTTCAGAGCTTCTTCCATGTAGTTATCCTAACAGAAAAATCAACCAGCAGAAGATCGGTAAGTAATAAAGCAGTACATCAATCAGAGGAGGGTCGCCTACCTCCGTCACCATAACTGGTTTCTCACCTGATTCATATCTATAGCCTGCAATCCTTCCCCACATGTGAAAATTATAGCATGATTTTGATTTTCAGGCTTCCCTTCACCTAAGATGGATTGCCCAGGAAGTTTTATACGGTAGATGACCTACACATGATAATTTAGAAGTGGTGAAAAGGGATTGGCTGTGTGTAGTTTGGTGGAGACTATGAAGGCCATGAGTGCAGGGTAGGGGTTCTACTGGGTTGTAGTGTTGTAGCCTATAAACCTCAATAAGAGCATCGTGTAGGTAATACAGAGTAACAGAGTTATTTTTTATGAGCATTCAAGCTCCCATTCAAGAATGAAGCCTAAATTTGCTATCCCTGCATTAGTGAATGAAGACAACTTTAGTATATTCTGTCACTGAAAATATTCTCTTCTTGACTGAAATGAACTTTCAAGAGCGATCACTTAGACTGTGAAATTCTTTTCTCCATATTTTGGTGGTTACTTCATGTGTGGAGTTCTGACACCAACATTGGTTAGCCCATAATCGTGTTGCTGAGCATAAGAATCACCTTTGTGCTGCATTGGACTGGAATGAAAAATTCCCTCTTGGGGAATTACAATAATAGTTATTTCTCTATGTAATGAAAAAAAACATATGCATCTCATTTCACATGTTAATGTCTACTCACATAATTATGTTTGTCATTTTTGTTGTTGATATAAGCTAAAGAAGAATTACCACCCCACAAGCTAAATGCTATTTTCCATAATCCATTCATGTATTCATTATTCTTTACACTTAAACAATTATCTTATATTTTTATGTTCAAACATGTAGCATTTTTCAGGTTTCACTTTTTCTTGTGCACTAAATAATTAATGGTTGGAAATCTTATACTATGGCACTAAACAATTAATGGTTAGAAATCTTACACTTTTGACTAGAGGTTTACTGTCGTTTGCACTAATTTCACTGAGTTAAATACAACGGTTTTACGTTATATCTTTACTTATCAATCATGGTTTTATCTTTACTTATCAATCATGTCTTTTTAGTTAAGTTGATCGATATTACTTTCAGGCATAATTTTATTTATTACACTTTTTGTTATTATGTTTAATATATATATTTTTTTCTTTGATACTCCATTTCAATCGAGACATAATACATTTTAATTTTAATATTTAATGATACATCTGATTATACCTGTAATCTAACGAGGTAGCGTTTGTATGAGCTATATGAGCTTTATGGTAAATGGTAGCAAGTAATGGGGTTATGAACTTCACCTTAAAATTTGAACACTTCTAAACCGTGTTGAAGTGGATTACTGTAGATATGAGATATGAATAAATTGTCATTAATCTTCTTTTGTCTTTCATTTGTTGTTGTAGGTAGTTCTAGTGCCAATGTTGTGCTTTATACTATATTAGTGCAATTATAGAGAATTGCGTAGGCTCCTCAGCTTTATTTTTTACTTTTGCCTTTATTTTTCTAGCCTTTTTGAGAGGGCTAAAGTGCGAAAAGTGATAAATGATAAAATAGAAAAACAAAAGAAACAAAATTTGCATTATAGTTATATTTGTGGGGTACAACAAATTTTCTTCATAAACAAAGGTTAAAGCTTTCCCCTCTGACTCTTTTTCTTTTTCCTTGTTTCCCTAATTGCCTTTAGTGAAAAAATTTTAAATGTCTCACTTTAACTTAAATGTATATATTATATATGATTTGGAGCTAAATCCATGATGTTTATGATCCTTTTACTTTATGATTGATAGGTCTTGTTGCCTTTAATTTGTTCACCTCCCCTATAATAGCAGGCTGTCCTAGCCCTTTAGGTAATCTTCATTGGTGATTTGGTTCTGTCTTGAAAATGATTAGTTTGAATATTTTAGTTTCTTGGAAATTCTAAATAAATTCCTCGTAAACCTCAAATGAACTTCTTGATTTTGCTTAGTTATTAGCTTCTCCACTTGGCTGCTAATTTTCTCTAGTTTTCAAGTAAACCAAATCATTCACTTATATATGTATGAACCTTCCATTTATACTTTAACATTTTTTACTATAAGTGTTGTTGTAATGTTTGCCAGCTTATGGCTTAAGAATGAATAATTATTTGAAAATTATGATATATAAGAACTTGCCATTATGGATGTGTTTAAGGATAAGAGTTGGATGAAGTTGGGGAGAATGGATAACAAATATATGGAATATCTAAATGTGTTTCTTGTTCATGCATTTGCGACTTCTGCTGTTGATCATAAGATTTCTTGCCCATGTACAACATGTGATAATCGATTCTACCATGAAAGGGAAGTTGTAAGAGTTCACCTTCTCATGAAAGGGATGGATGCTAATTACCATAAACATGTATAGGTCTGTCATAGGGAGCCAATTCTAAGTGATAATGATGGTGATGATGAGATGCCAGATGATTAATTTAATCATGAAAGTCATGGTTTAATCGAACATGATATGCATGACATGATAGAGGATGCTTTTGCATATCGTAAATCCAGTAATGATTCCTCAAGCCCTAATGAAGAAACAAAGAAGTTTTTTAAACTAATTGAAGATGCAGGCTAGCCCCTCTATCTAGGGTGTGAAGAGTTTAGTAAACTCTCATTTATTGTTGAGATGTATCATCTTAAATGCATGTATAATGTTAGTGGGAGGGCATTTGATGCATTTACAAAACTCTTTAATAGGGCTCTTCAAAAGATTCAGTATTGTCGAATTCCTTTAAACAAATACAAAGCATCATTAAACAATTTGATCTTGGTTACAAAAAGATAGATGCATGTCCTAATGATTGCATCCTTTTCTTGAAGGATAAGGCTGAACTCACCGAGTGTCCTCAGTGTAATGCTTCCAGATGATGGGACAATCATGAAATTAGTTTATGAAAATCCAGTTCCAATAAAGATTTTACGTCACTTTTCCCTAATACCTAGGCTTAAAAGGTTGTACATGTCATCTAAGACAGCTCATTTGATGAGATGGCATGCAGAGGGACGTAAAGAGGATGGAAGATTAAGACATCCAGCTGATGTTTATGCTTGGAAGCATTTTGATAATAGGCAAACAAAATTTACGAGTGATCCACGAAATGTCAGGGTTTGCTTGTCAAGTGATGGATTCAATCCATATGGGAATATGAGCACTCAATACTGTATATGGCCTGTTATATTAATGACTTATAATTTGCCTCCAGGGTTGTGCATGAAACAACCTTATCTATTCATTTCATTACTTATACCTAGTCCAAAGTCTCCAGGAAATGATATTGATGTTTTCTTAGAACCTTTAATTGATAAGTTAATGGAACTATATAGAAGCCAGGTGTAAAAACTCATGATGCCTCAAAGGATGAGACTTTTGATACACAAGCAGCCCTAGTGTGCACTACAAGTGATTTCCCTGCATATGATAACTTGTCAGGTTGGAAAACCAAAGGGAAGTATGCATGTCCATATTGTAATTTTGATACATGTTCCCCTTATTTGAAGAAAAGTAGAAAATTATATTATATGGGTCATCGTTGTTTTCTACCAGGAGATCATAAATTTCGTCATAGTAAGAAGGCATTTAATGGAGAAACAGAAATGAGACCTCCTCCTGAATTGCTATCTGGAACTGATTTGTTGAATCAAATGGAAGGACTAGATGTCATATTTGGAAAACATCCAGAGACTAAAAAGAAAAATAAAAGGAAGGGGGATGAAGATTAGCCTTGGAATAAAAAGAGCATATTTTTCAAACTCCCTTATTGGGATCATCTTCTGGTATGTCACAGCTTCGATGTTATGCATACAGAAAAAAATGCCTTGGAGAGTATACTTGGTACACTTCTAGGCATTGAAGGAAAGACAAAGGATACGTTGCAATCACGTTTTGACCTAAAGGACTTGAATATTCGGGATAAACTCCATCCAGTAGAAGATAGAGGCAAAGTATACATTCCTCCAGCGTGCTTCACATTAAGTAAGAAAGAAAAAGATGAATTTATTGGTTTGCTTACTTTTGTGAAAGTGCCAGATGGTTATGCATCAAATATCAGAAGGCGCATTATTGATGGTAAAATTTATGGTTTAAAAAGTCATTACCATCATATTATAATGTAGCAATTATTGCCACTGATTGTAAGGAAAATGAAAGACAAAAATGTGGCGATTGCATTGATTGAGTTAGGCAACTTCTTTAAAGAGCATTGCTCTAAAGTTGCAACACCTCAAGATTTTGAGAGGTTACAGGATCGTGTCATTGTTACCCTTTGTTGTTTGGAAAGCGTTTTTCTGCCTTCCTTCTTTGATATAATGGTACACTTAGTTGTCCATTTACCATATGAAGCAAAGGTCACGGGCTCGGTCATTTATCATTGGATGTACAATATAGAAAGGTATATATCCAATTTTTAATTTTTACATCCACAGTTTTATATTTACAACTAAACGTAATAGCCATGTCATGCGATTTTGATGTTCGTAGGGACTTGAGGACGTTAAAATTGTCTATTGGCAATAAAAGTCATCCAGAGGGGTCAATTACTGAACGACACGTAGCAAATAAATGTTTGATATTTTGTGCAAGATATTTACCTGGTGTGGAGACTAAGGAGAATAGGTCCTCAAGGAATAATGATGATGGTGATGAATGTTACAAGGGACTATCTGTGTTCTCCTTTAGATGTCGAGCATTGTGCAAAAAGAAAGACATTCATCCTGACCATTCACTAATTGACCAAGCACATACCTATGTGTTATTTAACTGCGATGAAGTTCAGAATTATGCAAAGTAAGTACACCTTATTGTTCGATTTGGTATAATAAAATTCCTAAAATTCATTATATAACTTAAGATGTGTTCTTATAGTTTCAGAGAGCATTATGAGATTGTTAGTACTGAATGTCACACTTCAAATGAAAGCATTGGTGAGATTCATAAAAAGACATTTCCAAAATGGTTTGAACAAAATGTAAGTATCTTAATGTACATATTATATTTATATATGCAAACTTTACATGGTCTATATATCATAACAGACAAAATCTGTACATTCTCAGGTTCATAGGCATAGTCCCGCCGATTGTTCCATGGCCGATGATTTGAAATATCTAAGAGCATTTGTAAGTGAATGGATAAAGACAATGACTAAGATCACCTGTAACGGGTACAGGTGACGTATTAAAAAGATTGATAAGAGGAGCGAGACCCAAAATTCTTGTGTTCTTATGAATTCTTGCACAGATGCAGGAGATATAGCTTATTATGGGATTCTGACTGAAATCATTGAGTTGAGCTATCCTCAAGGTAGAAGTGTTATCTTATTTTGATGTGATTGGGTGCATCTAATTAGAGGTGTAAAGCAAGATGAGTTTGGATGTACTCTTGTTAACATTAAATCACATTGAAAAATAAGCGAACCTTTTGTCCTAGCATATCAAGCAGTACAAGTCTTTTATGTGCCACAGTCCAAAGAGAAAAACTGGCATGTAGTAATTGCTACTAAGCCAAGAGATCTTTATGAACTGGAAGATGATGTCATACCAGAAGTGGAAGTTTTACAAATAGACAACTCAACTTCAATCGATGCAAAAGAATTCGTTGATGTTAGAGAAGATATCGTGGGAGTTACATTGAATGAGCCTTTTGTTGATGCCATGGAAAGGAACGACGATGTGGAGATAGACTCAAATAACAGTAGTGCTGAAAGCAATGAAGATGATGAAACATTATATGGTTTTAATTCTAAATAATTTATATATATACTTAAATATTTTGATGAAACATTTGTTTATTGGTTAACCATTTTAGAATAGTTTTGGTATTTAGAATGACTTTCTTATTTTTACACCAATCTATTGTGTTATTTCTAAGAACTACTGCTTTGTGGGCTATGTGATGTTGATATAGTAATACTAAATTTTTTTGTTTTAGATTATGTCATCCACAAGAAAATTACCAGGTAAGAAGAGGACGGTTACAAGAGATCAACCTGCGGTACGTCCCAAATTATTCGTAGTTTTATAGTTATCTCAAAGTAATAACAACCTTTTATTTAAGTTATTATGTTTTATATTAATGAAGCATATGTTGACGTCTGGGAAAATTAAGCTATTAAGTTAAGGAGTAAGGCGCAGTTTAAGGTCAAAAGAAGCCTCAACACCTACTTTGTCTCGAGGTGCTTCCCTTCGACATTCTCTCTTCTCAACAGGAACATCCTCTTTGCCGCACACTACTACAAGTTTATTTTTAAATTTTTGTATATGTTAATTAATTCAATTAATTGTTATTAGATACTTAGATTTTGAATGTCATCTAGATAAATTTTTTACATCTCTTTTATTCAAAAAAATATTAAATAAGAAACAGAGCATAAATACTAAGCAAAGCTGATAGAAGTACTATTCTCTAGCTCAAAATATTCATAAAGGCAGAAAATGCAAAAATGCTACAAGAATTTGTGATCACGGTGAAAAATAGCATTGATGATTTCTTCATAATCAATCAATAAGGCCAAAGAGTTGGAATCTCCAAAATTAAGGGACCACACTATTAATGGTACTTTTGTTACCTTATAAAATAGGTGATTTTAATAATAAAAGTTAAAATAAACTTATCATAAGACATTAGTGTACTTTTAATATAGTTTTTATTGATATAAAAATAATTTCAATTATTATCATAAATTTGATGTGTATTTCAAAAACCTTCATCAGTTGATGTATATGAGAGTCCAAAGTGACCAAATTCAAAGAATAAGGGTAGGATGTGGGGGTGATGAAGGAGCGAAGGCAAAGGTGAAGGGAGGATAAATCAAGACTTTGGTTTAAGATAATCCCACTTGGGAGCCACGCAAGCCTTAGTCTTGGGCTATTCTTTTTACCCAATCTAGGATATAGAAGATTCACCACCTAGGAGAGCAAAAAGAACCTAGAGCACCACTTAAGGTAGCCAACCTTAAGATATAGAACTAGGATTTCAAGCAAGCACACTAGAGAACACTCAAAGGCTTAGTATTACTTTGAAATTGGAGTACAAGCTGATGATCCCTCAACCCACACGCCTAGCCCCTTTTATAGTAGAGAACAACACAAATGAAAAGGCATAAGTCACAAGAAATAAACATAGGGCACACCAAAGGACACATTAATGTGTTGGTTACAAATAATAAAGGGGAAGGGGAAAAGATGAGTTCCTTGAGATGCCACAACTCCTTGGCTACATAAATTACATTAACCCCCTGGTATAAGAAGGGTCTCACTTCCAAATGCAGCTGAAAAGGTTCATGAACCGAATGGGAACACCAAACATCCTCCTTCTTTAATGCACTCACACCCTTGCAGCAGCTTTGATTTTGGACGGCCATATGTCGCGATTTACTGAGCCAAATTGCGTGATTTTGAGATTGTTGGAAAGCCCTGGATGTGTAGTTTCCAGGAAGCACAAGTTTGCCTAATTTGGACCAGCCGTTTGAACGTTATGGCCCAAACAATGAAGACTACTCAGACTGGCCTGCGCCTGGACATTGGGCCTTTGAGGTCTCTTGTTGCCCAACCAAATGCGATCCAATTTAAGCATGGTTGGACTTATTAGAAAGCTAACATCTTAGGCTAAAATATTATGTGGGCCCTCAAGCTGTGGGTCCACCAAATCTTGCACAAAATTAGTAACAAAGACCGGGTTATGATTGAATGAATTCGGCGCCAACTCATCGGGCATTGCCATGATTGTTTTGCAAAGTTTAGCCACTTTCTTGATCCCCTTGAGCTTAGTAGGGTCTTCCTTGAGCTGAGAACGGAGCGTAGGAGAGTGGGCTTGATGGTCTCCATCATCAGTCATAACTTTAAAACTAAGAGAGTACAAAAGCATAAGAATTAATCAAAGTGATGAGGAAATAGCTATTATTAGATGGTCTATGTTGCTTAATAGTATTAGTAAATCTTGAATTGTAAAGGTTCTGAAATAGTGTTTATATAGAAGTAATGATGGAGTGTAAATTTTAATTATGTTCATTTCTTCCTATACACTTAGGCTCTGTTCTTTTCGTGGGTCAATCCACATTTACCAACCTCAACTCACTTCAACCTACTTCAACCTATTTCAACCTACCTCAACCCACCTGAAAAAAAAAATACCAACTTCAACCAACTTCAACCTACTTCAATCCACTTCAACCAACTTCAACCCACCCCTTCATAATTTTAATAATTTGTAAAGTATCATATGGGATTTAGGGCCTGTTGTTTTCGTGAGTACATTGGGTGGGAAAAAGGGTGAAGTCGGCTGAAGTAGGTTGAGGTAGGTTGAGGTAGGCTGAAGTGCGTTGAAATTGGTTTATTTTGTATGTGGCAGATTGAAGTGGGTTAAAATAACGAGAATGTAACTAATGTGCGATAATTTATGAAGTTATCGAAATTTGTGAAATTTACGCTCATACTTTTATATTTTTTATTTTTTATAGTTTATTATTTATTTTGTATTTTGTATTTTTGTATTTTTCATTTTTCATTTTTGTATTTTTTATTTTTTATTTTTTATTTTAAATTTTTATTTTGTATTTTTTATTTTCATTTTTATTTTTACATTTTATTTTTATTTTTATTTTTTACTTTTATTTTTTATTTTTTATTTTTTACTTTTTACTTTTTATTTTTATTTTTATTTTTTTTTTATTTTTTTATTTTTATTTTTATTTTTATTTTTATTTTTATTTTTTATTTTTTGGTTTTTATTTTTTACTTTTTATTTTTATTTTTATTTTTATTTTTATTTTTATTTTTATTTCTTTATTTTTACTTTTTATTTTATTTTTATTTTTATTTTTATTTTTATTTTTATTTTTATTTTTTATTTTTTATTTTCTTTTTTTTATTTTTTATTTTTTTAATTCCTTAGTTCTTATTTTTTATTTTTTATTTTGTATTTTTATGATGTTTGTTTTATTTTTTACTTTTTATTTCTTATTTTTTAATTTTAATTTTTATTTTTGAATAAAAATTTAAAAATTAAAAATTAAAAATTAAAAATTAAAAAATTGAAAAAATAAAAATAAAAAATAAAAAATCAACAAATTAAAAAAAATAAAAAATAAAAATTACAAATTAAAAATTAGAAATAAAAAATAAGATAAAATTTAAAAAATTTAAAATGGAAAATGAAAAATAAAAAATAAAAAATAAAAATAAAAAAATACAAAATACAAAATTAAAAAATACAAAATACAAAATACAAAATACAAAAATACGAAATAAAAATAAAAAATGAAAAATGAAAAATGAAAAATACAAAAATAAAAAATAAAAAATAAAAAATATAAAATAAAACATAAAAAATATAAAATATAAAATAAAAAAATGTAAAAAATGAAAAATGAAAAATAAAAATGAAAAATAAAAAATAAAGAAATAAAAAATAAAAATAAAAAATGAAAAATGAAAAATAAAGAATAAAAAATGAAAAATACAAAAATAAAAAAATATAAAATATAAAATGAAAAATGAAAAATAAAATATAAAAAAATGAAAAATGAAAAATAAAAAATAAAAAATAAAAAATAAAAAATAAAAAAATGAAAAATGAAAAAATGAAAAACGAAAAATAAAAATAAAAAATAAAAACACAAAATACAAAATACAAAATACAAAAATTAAAAATAAAAAATAAAAAATAAAAAGGAATAAACAAAAATTTCGCAAAATTTCGATAACTTCATAAATTATCCCACATTAGTTACATTCTTATTATTTTAACCCACTTCAACCCACCACATAAAAAACATACCAACTTCAATCCACTTCAACCAACATCAACCCACTTCAACCTACTTCAACCTATTTCAACCCACCTCAAAAAAAAATACCAACTTCAACCTACCTCAACCCACTTCAACCTACTTCAACCTACTTAACCCTTTACCTACCCAATTTACCCACGAAAAGAACAGAGCCTTAGTGCAAAAACACTTGGCGGGAAGTTTAGGGAGAAAAAGATAATTGGAGACCCAAAACAACAATGTTTTTAGTAGTCATTTTGTGGAGCTCTCAAAGCATGCTGATTCACATGTCAATAATGGTGACGTGAGTTTTGAACCCAGAGACAATGGAAAGGTTCCTAGAAGTAAGTCATGTACTTATTGTGCATATGTTACTTTTATGTCAAAGTGCAATTCCTATTTTTTGTAATCATCTTTCATTTATTTTCTATAATTGTCATATATGACACTCACTTACTTTTGCGACATCATAGGAGAGTTCAATTCAAACTATTGGAGCATGGAGAAAGTGAAGCAAATCATGATATGGGAGCTGAATCATCAATTGAAGGTGGTCACAACACCACAAGTAGAAGGCGCATACAAGCAACCAAGGAAAAGAATGAGAAGGGTCGTGGACCTAATAAGATAAAGGTTTTGAAGAACTCTGTGTTTGTCGACGTGAACGAATAACTTCAACCTATAGTAATTCTTAAAGGCAAATGTCTTCTATGATTGGGTGTCTTGCATGAGACCCTAGAAGACTACCACTTTATTGTACTGATTGGAGGAAAATTAAACAAGAGAAAAAAGATTCGGTGTGGGCAGAGGTGAAGGTATATATGTCTCAATATATATTACATTGCTTTCAAAGTTGAACCTCTACACTCTGATTTTTACCCAAACCCTGCATATGTGCATGGATTTCAAAGTAAAAATATGGCTTTTAAGTTTATTTTAAGTCTTGATTAGTTCTTTTTCTTTGTATCATTGTACAGCGTTCATTTCACTTTCCCGAAGGAAAGGAGCCTTATGGATGGGCAATGGAGAAAATACATGCTTGTTAGAGAGGCTATAAATATGAGTTGAAGGTGGCACTATTTGATGGTAGAATTCATAATGAAGCAATTGGCAAAAGACCAGAATGTATACCACTTGAAACATGGGCCAACTTAGTACAGTTTTGGGAATCAAACAAGGAAAAGGTAATTATGTGCTTTAAGAACATTTGCAATTATAATTATTTTGAAATAATGCAACTACTATGATGTGATTTGTCAATTATTCATTTAGGCTAGAACTAAAAGAGGAATTGAAAATTGAGGCAATAACAAAATGTGTCACTGTGGAGGGACAAAGACTTTCGCACGTGTACGTACTAAAAAAGAGGTATTATGTATATCCTTTTTATACTATAGCTTACTCTGATTTCACGTAAGTTATTTAGTGTTTTATATACTTTTTAGGAAAAAGGCTACAAGACAGATAAGCTTACACTATGGTTAAAGACCCATGTACCAAAGAAAGCTGTAAAACTTGATGATGCTTCAGCTAGTGCAAAAGTATGAGTGTTTATTTTGATTTAATTTTCTTATTCATCGTATTTCTTTTTACTAATGTGTAACATGACAGGAAGCAATTGAAAATGAGTTACCTTGCATTGAAGAAGATTCATGTGATGATGCTAGTCGAGATGAAATTTTCAAAAAAGTTGTTGGAAAGGACAAATATGGTTTTGTTAAGACCTTTGGCATTGGGGTCAAAGTTCCTCGTTCAACTTCTAAAAGGTGCGCTTCAGAAGAAGAACGAACTAAAAGAAGGAAAATTGAGCAGGAGCAACAAGAAACTCAAGAGAAGATTGAACGTTTGGAGAATAAACTTAGATATATCACCAATTTGGTGAAAGTGCTTTTGAAGCACCAGGTATTCCTGCATGAGATATTTTATTATTTGTTGATGAGCTAGACATAGTGCCCATTTATAAAGCTTATAGGTGTTATGCTTAGATTTAGATCTTTGGCCTGGTATAATTTACAACTCACTTGGTGTAAATTGTTATGAACTTATTTGGTTATCTTTTCCATTGCTGAACCGAGCAATCTTCATCATGTGCATATCTCCTCTTCTTGTCATATAACAAGCCTATTTGCTGATTGTTTAATGTTGGTATACTCTAGGCGAGTGGCCCGTAGAATTGTGGACTCCGGCATATAGCCGTTCAGCTTATTTCTATGTTGTTTTATACTTCTACTCGAAGCAGGGAATTAATGTATGGCTTTATGCCTGAGCAATGGTCCGTTTTCAGGTGAAACTCTGTCCGTTTTGCTGCAGAATTTAAGTAGGAATTTAAGAAATTGTTGACATTTTTAACCCTAAGGGTTGGGGGTCTCACAGATGGTATCAAAGCAAGGTTCTGTGGCCATAGGTCACGACCTTAGTCTTGCACTTCATATAGTTTTCTAGGAACGCATTTATGATGACGTGCTATTGCATGCAAATGTAGTTTTGGCATTAGCATCGATTGTCTTAACATGCTAAAACTAACTTTATTTTTATGGATCTGCCTTCTTTGTCTTCGAGCTGGATGCCATGATGAACTCATTCTAGTTCTCTTTTCTATGATAAATTTGACATCATGTTATTAAGGGAGAATGTCGTTAGATGACTATAAATATTCTCCATTACCTCTTCTTAAGATTATGCTTTTGTGCTTGTTTCATAGGGAATAACGGAGGATGTTCTTTCTTTATTTGAGGAAGATGAGGATATTGACGATGACAATGAAAAAGGTCAGGCATTTGAAGAAGAAAATGCCGAAGAGGTTGATCATTAAGAACAAAATGATGAGTCATAGTTTGAGTTCTTTTATATAGTTATCTTTTGTCCTGACTTATCTTTTAGGTAGACCAATTAATGTTTTTGAGTTTGCACTTATAGTTTGGACTTTAATTTTAATGGAAGCAATTGTTAGAGTTATGTACTTATTTCTTATGAAGTTTTAGTGAATGCATAGCACTTTTGAAAACTTTTAAATAACATTGTGCCTTTGTTTGGGTTGATTCTTCTATTGTCAATAGCTATTGTACTACAGGTCTGATTTTGTGTAGATGTATTCGTCGAAAAAAAAAGTTTCCACTTGAATGGATGGACTATTGGCTGTAGATGTTTTGAATCATGAGGCGTGTGAAAGAACAGAATTACTAATAGATTGCAGCTTGATGGAAATTCTTTTTTGGCAGTATATAGTAGTACCAATAGATCTTCTTGTTAGAGAAGATTAAAAAGGTTAGAAAAAGAAAGAATTGCTAACAAATACAGTACGTTGGTGAATAACTTATGCCGCCAGTTGATTTAGCATCAATAGAAGCATCTGATGGTAACACTTGCCATCACCAACATATTATGTCTCTATTGGTAGCATGATGAAATTCACCCACGGATTCATTCTGTTGGTATTACGGAGAAATTGCGGCAGATTACAACATCTATTGGTAAAACTAATACCATCACCCCTTTTTACCAACAGTCTAGCAACAGACCAATATCTGTTAGTATAAGGTTTTACCAATAGCAAATGTACTTATTGCACCAAAACTATCCATGTTGGTAAAAACCACTTTTTTTTGTAGTGCAAAGAAGGAGAAAAACTCTGCAAATATTGCAGTGAAAGTTTTAATAAGGTAGAATGCAACTATCTCACGATGGAAAAAGAAATCCCTGTAGCCATAAGGGGAATTGGAATGTTCTTAATGTTTTTAGCTCCAAAACCTCTTATTCGAACTAATTGGAAAGGAATAATTGGTTTGATGAAAAAGAATTTATAAAATATGCAAGTGCAAGGGCAACTCATGCGTTGACAATTATGGCTTAACTAGTTCTCCTTCTATATTGAACATATATAGGGATCAAAGAATTCCCTAGGAGATAGCTTAACTGGCGAGATTGCCAATGATGATTTTCAGAGCAAAACTCCTGTCGGGAAAGGAGAAAATCCAAAATGAAATTTCATTGCTACTAAAACGTTTTTCTCCTTCTAGTAAAATCCTTATAGACATTTTTGAATTTCATACAAAAAGTAGATAATATTTAGTCTACTATCTTCTGCCTACCTAATAGCCCAAAGATTTTCCATTCTAGAGTAACAAATTAATTATCCAAAGTGTTCTTATGATATCAAAGAAAAAACAAGTTCTCATGTTCAAGAAAAATGGTTTAATGAGTGGTATGCAGTCTGCATTGACTATTATTATAATAATTCCTATGATATTTGGGAATCATAGGGTACTACAATCTATTTTCCTAATAGGTTTAGAGTTTGAGGTGTTAGTTTTCTAGCAATTTTAATCTCTCCGAATGACCCAGGCATAAAAGCCTGGGAATATAGAATGGTAGTTTACCCCATGGAAATCCTAAGTCTAAAGTACCTGTTTTTATCAAGACTAACTAAATTTCAACAATACATGTTTAGAGGAATTCATTAGGTTATCACCTCTCCTGATGGACCAACAAAAATCTCCTACATTAAATGCCTATGTGTGGAGCTACATTGTATAGGAATTAAGTATGAAAATGCAAAAGCCAAACCAATCCATTGTCTAGTTCAATTAGTTAATCCAGACAATCCTGGAGGTCAACAAGCATGGTTTCTGGAATGACATGAGTTAGTTATTGATCCTGCTTTTGCAAGAGCCATTGGGTTTTTCAATATTTACCATCAAATGTGGGCATTGATCGAGCAAAGAGCAATGCTAATGCAATGTGGAAATATTACTTTCGCCTATCATAATGTTTTTAGCAAATATATGAACGTACAAGGAGCTACATCATAAGATGTCTATGATTATCTCTTTGGTATTAGAGTTGAAAAATTATCATTAAAAAAAGGAAAGAAGTATCTTCATGAATTTTTTTAAAAATGAGATCTAGAGCATCGTCAACTAGATGAACATTTTGATGATTATCCAAATAATGATGGATTGGAGAACATTATAGGGGAACAAGCACGTTAAATCTCAATAGTGATGACTAGTCCTGATGTATATGAGAGTCCAAAGTGACCAAATTCAAAGAATAAGGGTAGGATGTGGGGGTGATGAAGGAGCGAAGGTAAAGGTGAAGGGAGGATAAATCAAGACTTTGGTTTGAGATAATCCCACTTGGGAGCCACGCAAGCCTTAGTCTTGGGCTATTCTTTTTACCCAATCTAGGATATAGAAGATTCACCACCTAGGAGAGCAAAAAGAACCTAGAGCACCACTTAAGGTAGCCAACCTTAAGATATAGAACTAGGATTTCAAGCAAGCACACTAGAGAACACTCAAGGGCTTAGTATTACTTTGAAATTGGAGTATAAGCTGATGATCCCTCAACCCACACGCCTAGCCCCTTTTATAGTAGAGAACAACACAAATGAAAGGGCATAAGTTACAAGAAATAAACATAGGGCACACCAAAGGACACATTAATGTGTCGGTTACAAATAATCAAGGGGAAGGGGAAAAGATGAGTTCCTTGAGATGCCACAACTCCTTGGCTGCATAAATTACATTAACCCCTGGTATAAGAAGGGTCTCACGTCCAAATGCAGCTGAAAAGGTTCATGAACCGAATGGGAACACCAAACATCCTCCTTCTTTAATGCACTCACCCCCTTGCAGCAGCTCTGACTTTGGACGGCCATATCTCGCGATTTACTGGGCCAAATTGCGTGATTGTGGGCTTGTTGGAAAGCCCTGGATGTGTAGTTTCCAGGAAGCACACGTTTGCCCAATTTGTACCTGCCGTTTGAAAGTTATGGCCAAAACAATGAAGGCTACTCAGACTGACCTGCGCCTGGACATTGGGCCTTTGAGGTCTCTTGTTGCCCAACCAAATGAGATCCAATTTAAGCATGGTTGGACTTATTAGAAAGCTAACATCTTAGGCTAAAATATTATGTGGGCCCTCAAGCCGTGGGTCCACCAAATCTTGCACAAAACAAGTAACAAAGACTGGGTTATGATTGAATGAATCCGGCGCCAACTCGTCGGGCATTGCCATGATTGTTCTGCAAAGTTTAGCCACTTCCTTGACCCCCTTGAGCTTAGTAGGGTCTTCCTTAAGCTGAGAAAGGAGTGTAGGAGAGTGGGCTTGATGGTCTCCATCATTCTCCCCAGGTGAATGGGAGTTTGTCCTCAAACTTGGAAGGGGTTCATCATCAAAGTAAGGACTAAGGTCGGAGACATTAAATGTTGCAGAAACTCCATAATCACCAGGAAGATCAACTTTATAAGCATTAGGCACAACTTTCTCAGTGATCTCAAATGGGCCATCCGATCTAGGCATCAATTTGGACTTTCTTTTGGAAGGGAAGCGTTTCTTCCTCAAATGAATCCACACCAAATCTCTGGGTTGAAAATGGGCTTCTCTTCGATGCTTATTGGCGCTTTGCTTAGCTCTTTCATTGGCTTTGGCTATATTCTCTCGAACACGGGTGCCCTCTTTTCGGCATCCCAACTAAACTTGGTGGGAGTTGGAATGGGAATGAGATCAAGGGGGTCCTTGGATTGTACCCATACACTACTTGGAAAGGGGAGAGATGGGTAGACTTACTTGGTGCTCTATTGAAGGCGAACTCCGCATGGGGGAGCAATTCATCCCAATTCTTGAGATTCTTCTTCACAAGGACTCTTAGCAAAGTGCCTAAAGTCCTATTAGTGACTTCTGTTTGCCCATCAGTTTGGGGATGGCAAGTAGTGCTAAATTTGAGCTGGGTCCCCAATTTTCGCCATAAGGTTAGCCAAAAATGGCTAAGGAATTTCCTATCACGATCAGACACCATGCTCTTGGGTATGCCATGAAGACGGACAATTTCCTTGAAATATAAATTGGCCACTTGAGAAGCATCATTGGTAGTGTGACACGGGACAAAATGCGCCATCTTTGAGAAACGATCCACCACCACCATGATGGAATCCTTGTTTCTTTGGGTTCTAGGTAAACCCGTGATGAAGTCTAGGCTTATATCTTCCCATGGAGCTTGAGGGATAGGAAGGGGAGAATACAAGCCTTGTGGAAGTGCATGGCTTTTGGCCAATTGACAAATAGAGCATCTCTTCACAAAGTGGTCAACATCTCTTGACATTTTCGGCCAATAATAGTGCTCTTTAAGCATAGCTCTAGTCTTTTCCACACTAAAATGACCAGCTAGGGCTCCACCATGAAGTTCTTGAATAAGGAGCTCTCTAAATCCGCACTTAGGGATGCAAAGGCGTGATCCCTTGAATAGAAAACCATCCCCCAAATGGAATAATCTGTGCAGGTGTTTGGAGCAACTTCCAAAGATGTCCTTGAAGTCATCATCATTAGGATATAGCTCCTTCACAATTTCAAAACCAAGAACCTTGGTACTCAAGGTAGAGAGGAGCAAGTACCTACGGGAAAGTGCATCGGCTCCTTTGTTAAGAATTCCCTCCTTATGCTGGATGGTGAAATGGAAGGCTTGAAGGTACTCTACCCACTTGGCATGTCTTGGGTTGAGCTTTTGTTGACCTTGTATGTATTTGAGTGCCTTATGGTCGGAATGGAGAATAAACTCTCCTCCCACTAGGTAATAGCGCCAATACTCCAAAGCTCGAATAATGGCATAGAATTCCTTGTCATAGGTGGAGTATTTCCTCTTGGCATCATTTAGCTTCTCGCTAAAGTATGCTATTGGTCTCTTCTCTTGGGAAAGAACGACTCCAATCCCTACTCCGGATGCATCGCATTCAACTTCAAAGACCTTTGAAAAGTCGGGCAAGGCAAGAACGGGAGCACTAGTGAGTCTCTTCTTGATTTCTTCAAAAGCATGTTGTGCATGCTCATTCCAAGTGAACTCTTTCCCTTTTACACTTCGGTCATGGGAGCCACAATAGTGCTAAAATCTCGTATAAATCTCCGGTAAAAAGATGCTAATCCATGAAAACTCCTCACTCGAGTGAAGGATGTGGGAGTAGGCCACTCTTGAATGGCTTTGATCTTACTTTCATCAACTTGAAGTCCTTGGGCGGAAACAATGTAGCCCAAAAATACCACTCGGGGAGTGAAGAAGTAACACTTCTCCAAATTGCCATGTAATTGCTCTTGAGAGAGAATCTCCAAAACTTGTTGCAAATGATGGGCATGCTCTTCTTCGGTGTTGCTATAGACCAAGATGTCGTCAAAGTATACCACCACACAAATGCCAATGAGGGGCTTTAGAACTTGATTCATAAGCCTCATGAAAGTGCTAGGGGCATTAGTTAGCCCAAATGGCATAACAAGCCACTCATACAAACCTCCTTTAGTTTTAAAGGCGGTTTTCCATTCATCTCCTTCAAAGATCCGGATTTGGTAGTAGCCACTTCTAAGATCAATTTTGGAAAAAATGGCGGGACCATGAAGTTCATCAAGGAGATCTTCTAACCTCGGAATAGGATACCGGTATTTGATGGTGATTTTGTTAATGGCCCGGCTATCCACACACATGCGCATGCTACCATCCTTTTTGGGAACAAGGAGGGCGGGCACGGCACAACGACTTAAGCTTTCTCGGATCATCCCGTTAGACAAGAGGTCATCCACTTGTCTTTAGATTTCTTGGGTCCTTTTGGGGACATGCGGTAGGCAAGTTTATTTGGAAGAACGGAACCAGGGATAAGGTCAATTTTGTGTTGGATGGATCTTAGAGGGGGAAGGCCATGGGGAATCTCTGGTGGAAAGACATGGTGGTAGGTTTGTAGGATAGGGGTGAGTAGAGGGTGTGAGTGGTTTGAGGGAGAGGGAGACTTAGGCTCATCTTGTAGGAGGATCAAGTCTTTGAAAGACTCGAATTCATGTTGTTGGGATTTGAAGAGGGTGGTGAGAAAGACATCCAAATGAGGGTTGTCTTTGGTTTTGGAGGGAGAGATTTTGAGCGGGGTAAGGGTGATTTTTTTGTGGTCTTTTTGGAAGGTATAAGTGTTCATCCGGCCATCATGGATGACACTTCTATCAAACAACCATGGACGTCCCAATAGGATGTGGCAAGCATCCATGGGGACTATATCGCACCAAATCTCATCCTTGTAGCGTTTCCCAATGGAGAAAGGAACAAGGCATCGATGGGTGATTTGCATACCTTTGCCTTAGTTCAACCACTGAATGGTGTATGGCTTGGGGTGAGGTGATGCTTGAAGCTTAGGGTTGTCCACCATGATTTTGGAGGTAATGTTTGCACAACTACCCCCATCAATGATTAGGGAGCATATCTTTCCTTCAACGGTGTATCTCATATGGAAAATTACCTCTCTTTGCTCCATATTATCTTGAGTGGCAAATCCACTCAATGACCTTCGAATGACAAGAAGTTCACCTTCATCGAGACCTTCTTCCACTTCTTCCACATTTTCTTCCTCATAATTTTGTCCTTCTTCATCCTCTTGATGATCATGTGGCTCTTCAAATGAGGCTTGATACTCGGCTAGGGAGACGATTCGCTTATTGGGACACTCGGAGGCGATGTATCCAAGGCCTTGGCATCGGAAGCAACGGATTTTATCCTTGGGTTTGGGTGGTGCTTTTGTGGAGGGAGTAGGGACGGTTGGAGGGGCATTTTTGGTTTGTAGGGGATTTTGGGGTTTAGGAGGGTAGTAGGGAGGTTTTGTGCTGGAATATGGACGGGAAGGGGGCTTGGAAAGGGTACCCTTTCCCTTAGACTTCTGTTGTTGCTCTACCTTGTAGGCTAGAGAACTCATGTCATCTAGGGAGGAATAGGGGTGCAATTCCACAACATGAGCAATGGATTCATTAAGGCCACTTAGATATCTTACCATTGTTTGAGCATCATCTTCCCCTAGATCACATTTGAGAAGGAGTTGCTCGAACTCCCGGGTGTACTCCTCCACACTCTTGGTGCCCTGCTTGAGATGGTGTAGCTTGAAGTAGTTGTCTTGAACATAATGGGAGGGAAAGAACTTGGCCTTGAGCTTGTCTCTCATTTTAGCCCAAGTCCTAATTTTTCCTTTGCCATTCCTTGCTCTTTTTGCCATGAGATTGGCCCACCAAATAGAGGCATATTTGCGGAGTTTCAAGGCCATAAGCTTGACCTTATTCTCCTCCGGCACTTCCCTGTATTCAAAAATGCGTTCAATAGTTTGTAACTAATCAAGCAAATGGTCGGGGTCTAACTCGCCTTCAAATTCAGGAATTTCGACTCGAAAATCTCCAAGATTGCTTCCTTGTCTTCCCCTCCTTGGGACTTCCTCATCACTTGAATTTACTTGATAGTTGTCGGCTTCCTCTTCGGATTCCTCCACATAGGAAGGAGCTGGGCTTCGTGTCCATCTTCTCTTTTCCTCCATAAGTTGGCCAAGTTGAGTTTGGAGGTACTTAACTTGGGCTTCCAACTCTTCGACTCGTTCTTGAGCACCTTTTGACGACTTTGAAGATGTAGCGGACATGGTGATGTGTGTAGGCTTGATGGAGGGCTGTTTGAGACGTGAAGGAAGGGGCACGGTCGTGCACTATGGCACTAGGGGACCGTGCTTGTGTTCAAGCTTGGAAAAGGCTGAAAATGGAGATGGCACGGTCGTGCCTAGGCGCACGGGTACACCGTGCCAAATTTCTGGTTGGCGAGTTTCAGGATTTGCACGGTTTGCGGTTTGTGTGTTTGTTTTGTGTTTTTGGGTTTTGGTGTTTTGCGATGTGTTTGGAGGCAATTTGATCACTTGATAACCTTAGCTCTGATACCAAATGATGTATATGAGAGTCCAAAGTGACCAAATTCAAAGAATAAGGGTAGGATGTGGGGGTGATGAAGGAGCGAAGGTAAAGGTAAAGGCAGGATAAATCAAGACTTTGGTTTGAGATAATCCCACTTGGGAGCCACGCAAGCCTTAGTCTTGGGCTATTCTTTTTACCCAATCTAGGATATAGAAGATTCACCACCTAGGAGAGCAAAAAGAACCTAGAGCACCACTTAAGGTAGCCAACCTTAAGATATAGAACTAGGATTTCAAGCAAGCACACTAGAGAACACTCAAAGGCTTAGTATTACTTTGAAATTGGAGTACAAGCTGATGATCCCTCTACCCACACATCTAGCCCCTTTTATAGTAGAGAACAGCACAAATGAAAGGGCACAAGTTGCAAGAAATAAACATAGGGCACACCAAAGGACACATTAATGTGTCGGGTACAAATAATCAAGGCGAAGGGGAAAAGATGAGTTCCTTGAGATGCCACAACTCCTTGGCTGCATAAATTACATTAACCCCCTGGTATAAGAAGGGTCTCACGTCCAAATGCAGCTGAAAAGGTTCATGAACCGAATGGGAACACCAAACATCTTCCTTCTTTAATGCACTCACACCCTTGCAGCAGCTCTGACTTTGGATGGCCATATCTCGCGGTTTACTAGGCCAAATTGCGTGATTTTGGGCTTGTTGGAAAGCCCTTGATGGGTAGTTTCTAGGAAGCACAAGTTTGCCCAATGTGGACCAGCCGTTTGAAAGTTATGGCTCAAACAATGAAGACTGCTCAGACTGGCCTGTGGCTGGACATTGGGCCTTTGAGGTCTCTTGTTGCCCAACCAAATGAGATCCAATTTAAGCATGGTTGGACTTATTAGAAAGCTAACATCTTAGGCTAAAATATTATGTGGGCCCTCAAGCCGTGGGTCCACCAAATCTTGCACAAAACAAGTAACAAAGGCCGGGTTATGATTGAATGAATCCGGCGCCAACTCGTCGGGCATTGCCATGATTGTTCCGCAAAGTTTAGCCACTTCCTTGACCCCCTTGAGCCTAGTAGGGTCTTCCTTGAGCTGAGAAAGGAGCGTTGGAGAGTGGGCTTGATGGCCTCCATCAAGTCCTGTTAGCATTAAAAGACTTTGAAAAGTAGTTGATCCATCATTGTAATATTCTGACAAGTGTCGGCTCTGTAAAATAAGGCAATCTACTGTAGCCATATGAATGTAACTGTACCATATGTAAAATAAATGCATACTGTAGCCGTTGGGGCATCCTATGTATCCCAACCCCTCTATAAAAGGAGAGGCTAAGTGCTGAGAAAGGACACAGTCATTTAAGCATACTTAAGCAAAAGAGAAGTTTAAATTCTCCATTTCTTTATGTGCAAGCATCTCTGATGTTCTTAGCAATTTAAGTTCTTCTTCAATCTGTCCATTATAATATTTCCACTTTTAAGCTTTCATCAGAAGAAGTTTCCCAGTGGGAACATTATTCAATTGAACTTTATGTGTTAAATATTATAATATCTTGATTAATGTTTCATTATCCTTTACAATAAAAAACTTGATTAGTGACTGCGATATGTGTTAGAAAACAAAACAAATACACACTGTGTCTGATATGAGAAAGGTGAGGTTAAAATTAGAAATCTCTGTAAACTGGAAGCTGGAGGAATGTCGGAGTCCAGCGTTAGCTAAGTTCTGGTAACTGTCGAAACTCGCTAATTAAATTTAAATTATTTTACTAAGCACGGTGGGCATATAACCACAGAAAGTGTACTATTTATGATATAAATAGTAGATTGTGATAACTAGTACCAGTAAATTGATTATAAGAAGGTTAATTATTTAAAACAAGCATATTTCTTTAAAAACCCTAAAAATAGCTTATTTGCATAGTTTACCAAATTCTGGGGTCGTTCCAAAATTTCTAATAGTTTAGGGGCAAAATAACAATAAAAAGAAAAAAGACGTCATTTTCCCCAGATTGGAGGTACAGAAGCGTTAATTTGTCTAAGACTTGGACAAAACAATTCATGCACCAGAACTGTACCAAAGTGTTGAATTTAAGGTTCTTTTAGGAAAGTAAGCCATAAGAGCCTGGCTTGGTGCATGACAGGAAGGTACACCAATTTGAGTTGAGTTGTAATCAGTATATTATGGTCTTAATAAGCTTATTGGATCTTGTTCTTCTTTCTTATCCTATTCAAATGGACCAGCCCCAAAGTGCTTCAGAAATTATTACATGTTTAAGAAAGGTGGGGTACACAGCATCATAGAGTCATTACAACTTAATTACTCCACCATTTGCTCATGCTTATTGTTCCAATCTAGGGAGGTTACTGTATGTGTGCAATGTGAAAGTTTGAGAATGATCCATTAAGATTGGAGGATAAATACTCTCCAGTGGGGGAGTTTGATGCATGGCATCTAGGCTCCCAACATGATAAGTTGAATGGTGGTAGTTACTAGCTTGCTTTCCTATTCGCCTGATCTATCTCGAGATTGGACTTGGTAGCCACATGTTTTTTGATCAAAGATTTGAGACCTTAACTAGTTTAAACCTTGTGATTATTTTGGTTCCAAGGTCATTTACAAAATTCAAGTTATAGATTAAAATTGAGCCCTAATTTTATATACACTGCCAAAATTTTACAGGCATTCCTCAACTCATTTCATTACGTTGAATGCAAATATTTTAGTTTGGGTTTTGAGATGGTTCATGGCCTCAAACCCAATTTAATGCAAATATTTTAGTTTAGGGTGTTATCCAATATGCTAAGTATCCCCTTATAAGAAAATTAAGGCCAAATACAGTTCTTAATAGTGATCCAGTCAGCCAAAGTTGCCTATGTGAGATTGGCTCCTATGTGCCTAGTTTTTGAGATCAGGTTGGTTGACCTACCTAGTCCTTATTTAGAGCTAATATTTATGTTTGGGAAGTTATTGACCATCTGAGGATATCCTAAAATGTAAGTAAATTGGGGCTAGATCATGTTCGTTTAGGTGATTCAGCTAACACAAGTTAACCCCTGCAGGATACGTTCCATTTTGTCCAAGTTTGGAAACTAAGTTCATTCTCCTACCAAAACCTAATTTAGGCAAATGTTTCTTGTTTGTTGTGTATGTTGACATCCTAATAGTTACTAATGGACACATTGATAATTCTAGTGAATGTTTAAGCTTCTACAAAGGAATGAAGCTGAGAGCTTTGTTTCTGCCTTAAAAATCTCATTCTCTTTATCCAAGTGTTCTTAGTGGTGAGATAGAGTGAATCCTTTATGCAATTAAAGGGAGGCCTAGCGTTTAATCTAATTGTTGGCAGGTTTTTAGGTTTGTTAATGGCTTTGCCTTTTGATCAAGTCATAACAGTTCTTATTGAGTTCTTTCTTTGCATTCTCTCATCTCCTATTTGTATCTTATTTGCATTTGCATTTTGACTTTTATGGTTAACTCTCCCTTGCCCATTTTGTAAGGGTTGTGCTTTTTATCTAATTCTCTTTATTATTGCCCCTCCTATATCATTTCAAGGGTTATATTTTTTTCATTTTAAGAAAAACAAAATAACGCTCTTTAGTTTACTATAGTTCAGGTTCCTAAAAAAAAAAAAAAAATTCAGACGATCTCTTTGAGTTGTGATCTTGAGTGATAAGATTTAACCCTCTCTAAGTTATTTTGAGCTACAGTTTTAAACACTTATTTTTTAAGGTTTAACCTTCTAAGTATTTGGTTGTGTTTGCTTGTAATGGGTTTGACTAACAAACATTAAAGTCACCCTTGGCGGTTAGGGATTCCCCATGCATCAAAGTGGCATCAAAACGCAACCTTGTGGTGTTATGAGTTGTTTCCTTTCCTTTGTTACACCAATAACCATGTTGTTGTTCCTTAGCCATAAAGAACCTATGGTGAAACACAAGACCAATTACAAAGGAAACCTTAACTCCATGAGGTTCTTTGAACAAAATTTCATTTCTTTGCCCAAATTCAATCCTAAACTCGTCTCTCTAGCAACGGATGTGCCATTTTTCAAAGGAGAGTTGAAACCAACTCTTTTGCTTGAAATGAGGTTACCTACTTGAATCTTGTATTGAGGAAAAATGGTTTTCTGACAAAGAGAGTTTTAAGGTAGTGATCCTTACTACTCCTAGTATACACGTCTTTTTGATGCAAGAGCCAAATAGGGTGCAACTGAAATCAAAACTGGCAGCAAACTTAAAAGGTACACAGATAAGAAGTTCAATCCAAAAAGGTTGTACACACTATCCTAAAGTTAGAAAAATAGGTATTGTAGAGATTTTGACAAAGGTAGAACTAGAGGAAGTCCTAGAAGAAGTGATATGTGAACCTGATGAAGGAGATTTCCTTGGGTTTGAACTTGAGGAAGTAATAAACGAGAGAGCAAAGGAGACCTCTTCAAAGATTACTTGAACCATGAGTTTGAGTTAAAAGATGTTGCCTTCTTTGAAACTCATTAGGATGAGGTCTATAAGGTCACACCTCATATAGAAGAAAGCTTACTTAAGTGTCTTTCAGGAAAGTAAGCTAAAAGAGCCTAACTTCATGCATAACAGGAATGTACATCAATTTGATTTGAGTTGTGTTCAGTATATTATGGTTTTTAAAAAACTTATGAGATCTTATGCCTCTTTCTTATCTTGCTCAAACGGATTAGCTATAAAGTGCTCTAGAAATTGTTACATGTTAAAGAAAGGTGAGGTATAGAGCATCATAGAGTCATTATAACCTCTTTGCTCCCCTATTTGTTTATGCCAATTATTTGAGATTACCGAGATACTCTATGCATGTAATGTGAAAGTTTGAGAATGAACCATCAGGCTTTGATGACAAATCCTAATTAAAAGGGGGACTTTGATGCGTGGCATCTAGGCTCCAAGTATGATAAGCTGAATGGTGGCACTTACCAGCTTGCTTGCTTGTTCGCTTGATCTATATCGAGAATGAACTTGGGAACCACATATATTTTTGATCAAAGATTTGAGACTTTGAGTAGCTACAATCTTGTGATTATTTTGGTTCCAAGGTCATTTACCAAGTTCAGGTCATAGATTATATTTGAGCCCCAATTTTATCTACACCTCAAGAATTTTGCAGGTGTTCCTTAACACATTTCATTGAGTTAAAAAGATCCATTTGGAATCCAAGAGTATTGATATGAAAACTTAATATGTCTAATTTATGGATATGTAATTTTTTTTGTGCTAAATATATGGGAAGTAATTCATCCAAATCAAAACATTTTTGATGCATAGTTTTGATATAGTTTTGCCTAGTTTTGGCTTTTGAGTTGGTTCACCACCTTAAACTTAGTTTAATGCAAATATTTTTTTTAGGGTGTTATCTAATATCCTAAGGTATCATTCCTTCTAAGAAAATGATGGCTAAATATAGTTCTTAATGGTTACCCATTCAGCCAAAGTCAGGTTATGTGGGATTGGCTCCTACGTGGCCGGTTTTTGAGATTAGGTTCGTTGACCTACCAAGACCTTATTTAGAGCTAATAGTTTTAATTTAGGATGTTAGTGGACATCCTAAGGTATCCTAAAATGCAACTAAATTGGGGATAGATCAAGTTCATCAAGCTAATTCAGCTAACATAAGTTGAAAGGTGCAGGATTTGTTCTATTTTCCCAGGGTTTGGAAATTGAGTTGGTTCTCCTACCAAAACCTAATATAGGGATGTTTTTTGTTTTTGGTGACTATTAACATGTTGAGGCGCAACTAGACTAGGTCTTCAAAACAGTCTTCTGTATGTGATTCCTCACTTGCTCATACAACTTCTTCATCTCCTTTTCCCTCACTTTAACTTCATGATTCACTCTCAATTCACTTAGTAGGGGCAGTAAATTAGTGGGGAAGAGTTCACCCTGTACACACACTCAATGGAGAAGTGCTTAGTGGCATGGGATGGAGCCCTATTATAGGTAATCTTGGAGTCTTTATTAGAGATAATGGACTTGGGCTCACCATGGAGACTAATGGCCTCTTTTAAGTACAACTTAGCAACATAGCCAACATCATCAGTTTTGTTACATGGAATAAACTGAGCCATTTTGAAAAATCTATCCACAACCACCATGATTGCATCCTTCCTCCTCTAGGTGCTAAAAAGGGCCACAGTGAAATCCATACTTATATCATCCCAAGGCTTTAAGGGTATAGGCAATGGGGTGTACAAGCATTGATAGAATTGATTGTTAGCTTTGTGGCAAATGGAGCAAGTTGACATGATGTTGTGAACATCCCTTCCCATCTTAGGCCAATAGAAATGTTATTTCAGAATGTCAATTGTTTTCTTTTGGCCCAAATGGCCAGTAAGAGCATGAGCCTCTGGGACCAGTAACTTTCTTAAAGAGTGTTTAGGGATATAAAGCTTATTATACCAAAATAGATAGCCTTCTTGGATAGTGTAGGGGCTATCTTTTAGGATTTCCTTAATCAAGAGCTAGAAATCTGGATTCTCCTTGTAGATAGCTTGGATTAAAAATTATCTCATATCCTAAAGTATCAAACCTTGTAAGAAAATCCAGGCAAAATATAGTTCTTAACGGTGACCCATTCAGCCAAAGTCAGCTTATATGGGAATGGCTCTTATGCACCCAATTTTTTGAGATTAGGTTGGTTAACCAACAAGGACCTTATTTAGAACTAACATTTTATTTGGGATGTTAGTGAGTACCCTAGGGCATCCTAAAATGCAAGTAAATTGGGGCTAGAACAAGTTCATCAAGGTGATTCGGCTAGTACAAGTTGACCAGTGCAGGATTCTTTTCATTTTGCCCTATTTTGGAAATTGAGTTGGTTCTTCTAGCAAAACCTAATTTAGGGACATTTTTCTTATGTGTGGTGTTTATTAACGTCCTGAGTGTGCCTCCTCTACAAAACAAATTACGTCTAAATGCAGTTTGAGATGGATTAGTACTTGCATCCATCAACTTTGGTATTAGAGCTAAGTTTCCAAGCTGCACAGACCATGTGGTTATTTAGATCCCAAGCTTTATTACCATGTTCAAAAAGTGGGATTAGGTCCCTTAATCTTTATTACACAATTTACATTGTGGTTTATATTCTATGTAAGTGCTGAATGATAAGCTTGTAATGTCCTCTACACATCCACCCTAGAAGAAGGGAACAACCTTCCAAAAGCTATAAATGCCCCATTGATAAGTGCTTGATGTATACATCATTTAGGCCTATTTTACTACATTTTTCAGGAGAATTATGGGCTTTTAGTTACTATTTATACCCCTATTCTCGATTATGCTTGGGTATAGTTGTTTGATGTGTTTTGTAGGATTTTAGGTTGTTTTACCCAGCATTTGACCCTTATTGAATGTATTTTGACCTCCCCCATGGACACTCATGTGATGCTATGCCCGTGGAGCAAGACAAGAGCAGAAAATCAGTTCCAGCCAAAACCATGATGGGACTGGCATGCCTACCATGGACCGTGGTGAGCTGTGTAAATGTTATCTCTTCGTCTTCCATAAGCTATGTGGCTAAAAACATCCAAGCTTCTCCATAAAGCCTCATCGTTTAGCAGCAAAGAGGAGAGGAAATATAGCATAGTTCACTCTCTTTCTAAAAATTTTACTCTTTTTAGTTAGGATTTTTAGTTTGATTGTTGTTTTAGCGAGAAATCTTAAGTGTGTTTGGTTTTGAGGCGGCTTAAAGCCCTTGGTCGAAGTCTATCTCTGTCAAGCACTTTCTCTTAGATTTTACCGAATTGTTGGATAGTTGTTTAATCTTTAATCATCTACAAGTAGTTTATTTTGTCTAGGGATTTGTTAATTTTTGAAAGTGTAGTTAGATCATGTTTTAGTTAATAGAGTTATGCTTGTTTCATGATTGGTTTGATTTCATTCTATCAAGTGATTATCATGTTATGAGTGGATTTTTGGCCAAAGTTTGCTTGCACACTTGAAGCAATTGAGTAAAAAATTGAAAGGTGACATTTGATAGTTTGACTGCTTGATAAAACCTAACATAGCGTCGACTCGGAAGAGAGATTTGCGTGTTGGGAGGACTAGAGTATAATAAAAAATATTCTACTTGGATTAAGACAAATTAGTTTGAAAGTACTACTTTTGCTTAATTTAGGTAAATTTGGTTGATTTTAAAAGAGTGGACTAAATTTTCAGATAGATCGTAATTCTTCGAAATTAACCGATTAGAGAAAAGCACATATTTATCATTTTGATGCAATCACCTTTCTTAACTATATAAATTCCTAGGCGTTTTTCCTTCATTAATTTAGAATTAGTAAATTTAAAATTGTTGAATCAAAACCCCTTGATTTAGAATTTTCTTAGCATATTCTGATAGACGAAGCTCGATAGATTACTTTGGTCCCTGAGGATAATCTTTTTATCTATACTACGACTACCCGTGTGCTTGCAGCAGTGGTCAAGTTTTTTGCGATGTTGCCGGTGACCAATTTGTTAACTATTGAGTTAGTCTTACGAAAGTGACTAAGTATTTTATTCTCTTTTACTTTTATTTTTTATTTTTCTTGTTTGATTGCACTAGTAGTGTTGGTGATAGTGCTTGCAGGAATCTTCCCCGTTTATGGGAAGTCCATTCCTACATGAACCCGATCCTGAGATCGAGAGGACGTTCTGCTTAAGGAGGAAGAAGCAAGAGAATGAAGAACAAAGATGCGAGACAAGAAGCAATCCAACTAACATGGCGGGAGGAGGAGGTGTCCAAGGAATGACGGTTCAGGATTTCATTATCCCTAGAGTCCCAGGGATTGCCTCAAGCACCGTTCGCCCTAATGTTGATGCTAACAATTTCAAGCTCAAACCGGCACTCACTTCTATGGTGCAGCAATCCCAGTTTGGAGGAACTCCTTTAGAATACCCGAATCTACAGCTCTCGATCTTTTCAAAGGTGTGTGACAACATTAAAGCTTAATGGAGTCTCCATCGATGCCATTCGACTGTGATTATTTCCCTTCTTATTAAGGGATAAAGCAAGAGCTTGGGTACATTCTTTGCCATCGGGATGTATTACCACTTGGGATGAGTTAACAAGAGTTTTTCTCACCAAGTTTTCCCCTCGAAGCAAAACGGCAAGTTTGAGGAATCAAATCACCAACTTCATGCAAAATGATGAAGAAACGCTCTATGAAGCTTGGGAGTGGTTTAAAGATTTATTGCGTTTATGCCCCTATCATGGTGCTCAACGTTGGATGATTATCCAAGTTTTTCATAATGGTATGACCCAACCTGTTCGATCCACTATTGATGTGACGGCCAGAGGAACGTTGATGAACATAACTGAAGATGAGGCCTATAACCTAATTGAGGAGATGTGCTTAACAATTTCCAATGGTCTACTGAACGAGGCCAACCCAAACGGGTTAGAGTTAAGCCTAAAGTTGATGTGCTTACTTTGCTTTCTGCTAAAGTAGATGCTATGACCCAAAGATTGCTTCGAATGAATGTTAATGCTGTGAATTCTAGTGCCCCTTCTTCTTGTGAAATTTGTGGTTCTATTAAGCATGTGACTTTGAATTCTCAAGTTGGGAGTCCTTTTTCCCAAGAGTTTAATGAAGTTAACAATGTTCAAAACTTCAACCCGAGACTAACCAATGACCATTACTTTGGTGCCTACAATCTAGGTTGTAGGAATAATCTGAATTTCTCATATAGGTCTAATCCAAACCTTTCGAATATGCCCTCAATGAATGCTAGGCCACCTCCCAATTTTCAAAGACCTCATTTCCCTTCTTAAGTGCCAATAAGTCTAATTTAGAAGCAATTTGGAAAGTATGTTTATGGTGCAACAAAAGTAGGACGAGTATATTAAGCTATTGGCCTCAAAGGTTGATGTCCTTACAACTCATAACAAGACGTTGGGAGCCCAGATTGCCCAAAAAGCTAGCCTTTCATCCACACCCCTATATAGACTTCCTAATATGAGGATTTTACAGGCCTAGAGGATATAGCAATGGAAGAGGGTAGAGAAATAACCATGGATGAAAGTAAGAAGAGAAATGATGCTAGCAAGACTGCCACATTCATAGAGAATGACACTGTAGAGATCCCCACCATTTTTCCACCAAAGCTTTCTGATCTAGGTAGCTTCTCTATCCCCTGTATTATAGGAAAGGTGAAAATTGAGAGAGTTTTATGTGATCTAGGCGCAAGTATCAGTTTAATGGCATATTCTTTATTCCATAAGCTTCACCTAGGACCATTACCAGCCGCACATTTTTCACTACAGTTAACAGACGGTTCGAAAATGCAACCCATAGGCAAATTAGAAGATGTGCCAGTCAATATAGGAGATGTTTGGGTATTGAAAGACTTTATCATAGTTGATATGCCCGAGACCGATGATGCTCGAGTTATCCTAGTTGACCCTTTTTGGCTACAGCTGGTTGCCATATACATGTAAGAAAGGGACGGATTACATTTAAAGTGCAAGGGCGTTATGTTGTATTTTGCTATATGAAAAAGAAATGGTTTCTCATAATTCTTCTTTATTGGATGAATCACCTCCTTCCCCTAAGATTGACATGGAGGATGTCTTGAGTTGTGAAGATCCTCCTAACTTTAACTGAATTTTTGCTAAGGACCCCAACCAAATGTATGTTAAGGTGGAGTTTACTGCTCCTATGCCACCTAACATGCCCAAGGTTGAGGCCCATGCTCCTAACGAACCTTCTATGAGTGGATACTACAGGTTTGCCCAAGTTGTTCTCTCTTTGCCCCTTGTGGAAGGATTTGATGCAGAATTTTGATTTGGGGGTTAAACAAATTGATCGTAGCCTGACTAATGGGCTATGCATGCGGTATGTCTTGTACACTAATAGTGGATTATGGCATAGATTGATGAAGACGAAGAACCTTTAACCAGAGCTCTTAAGATGGTACCTTCAATTGAAGGCATTTGATTTTGTAGTCCCTGATAAGGCCAACGTTCATACGCTCACTGATCCGGACCGACCATAGAAGAAGGGTTACTCTTGACCTTAAAAGAGCACTTCCTGGGAGGCAATCTAAGCTCTTTTCCTTTTTTTTTCTTTGCTTTGATTTTTATTCTTTTTTTGTAGCAAAAAAAAGGAATAAAATATAGACAAGAGAGACCAAAAAGGGAGATAAAAAAAAGGAGATATATAAAAAAAGAGAGAAAAGAAAAAAAATGTAAAATGTTTAGCACCACGGCCAAGAAACTTAACATCGTGACCGTGGGGTGCCAAACCAGGAAAACTGAAAAAAATGATGTCAGCAGACGCCACAGTCGGATCGTGGTGAACCCCACGATCCATGGTGACCTACGACGGCCCGCGGTCAAGGGTTTTGATCGCAGTGACCCTTCAATTTTTCCCAACTCATCTTCTTCTTCGAAGCTCTTTCTCTCTCTACCTCCCATTTCTCCCTCTAAACCTCTATAGCTAACACCTTGAATCCTACCTGATCCCTTCTCATTTTTCACCCATTTTCACTCAAAATTCAACCGTTTCACTTAAACTTTCTCTTTCTTCCACAAATTTCATCTCTATCTTCTTCTTTTTCTTCAAACTCATCTCATCTTCACTCATCCACCATAACCATTTTTTCTCTCTCTAATTCTTCTTCTTTTTACTTAAAATCTTCATTTTTCTTCCTTAAATTTTATTATTTAGATTTTAGTTTAATTTTTGTTTCAATTTGCAACAACGACACCTACCAAAAGACAAAGGAGTATCAAGGAAGTTGGATCCTCAACTCAAGGACCAACCTAACCTCAAAGGACATCTCAAACCTCCACAAATGCGCATGCCCAAGTGATGGGGACCACCATGATCAAACTCCAAATGCACAACCAGCAACTCCACACACCCCCTCAAGCCCCAAGGAAGTCAAGAACATCCATGCCTTGGTCAAGGAAGTCATAGAGCATTCAGACAGAACATGGGCAGATTCAACCGGAAATTGGCCCGGTTTTGTGCATCTTTTGGGACTTGAAGGTGAGGGGATGAATGACTGCCTTGCCCCCTCTGTTTAAGTTTAAGATATTAGGAATCCAATAAAACAAGTTGCAAAGAATTTGGAGGTCGTTTGGTTAGTCAATCAGCAAAATCTTTCCAAGTGCGCAGGCTGGGCGCCAAAACAGCAGCATCCGAATTAAGGAAGAAATTGGACCACCAACTTAAGTCCACTCTTTCTGAAATTTTGCAGCATGAAAGGGGACATAAATATTTATCAAGTCAAGGGTTCAAATCCCATCCAAAGCACCCCCTTGTGTTGGTTTTACCCAGCCAAAAGGACAAACAAAACACCCCTTTAACCGGTTTCTTCCTAGCCGGTACAAGTGGGCTGATTTCTTGGGTTTTGCTTCATCCACTTGCTGAGTTGATTGCTTTTGCTGCATTTTAGAACCATTGTAAGCTTGACACATCATTTAGGAGGCATCATGGCCCCTAATGAAGTAGATTAAGCTAGTGGTGAGGTGTTAAGCTAGGTGAGTGATGGATGTAATGTGTTTCCCCTCTCCCAAATGTACTTGGCCTTGTTTTTGCTGCATGGGAAGGGGGAGGAGACTCGGCCATCCTACCATAAAATCAGATGGCTTCTCATTTTGTAAACCAACTTTGAATGAATGAATTTGTGAGTTCCCAAACTCTCTCTACAAAAACTCCTAGTGTTATATCTTGAGCTTGGCAACTCAAGTGGGTCTCTAGGTCTCTTTCTCTCAACTAGAAGGTGATTAAATTCTGTAACTAGTTGATACAAAGAGATTGCCCAAGTGTTCTCCAAGGGTGGCTCCTCGGATTATCCCTTGCAAGGTCACTTGACTATCCAAACTCTTGATTTCTCCTCTCCCTTGCTGTTTTTCCTTCTTCTTGTTTTAGATTCCACTTTGAGGCAAGTTGTGAGTTGGTTTCTTCTTCTTACAACCTTCCATCAAATTGGTATCAGAGCTTAGGCTATCTTTCTTGGCCAAGCTTCCTTGCCCAAACACATCCCAAACACCCAAACTCACAAAACAGCCCAAACACATCCTCCACAAATTTCAGCCGTGCCCAACCAGAGACTTGGCACGGGCACACCGTGCCATATACGCACGACCGTGCCACAATTCCAGCCCAGACAACCTTTGCCAGCAGCTCAGCACGGTCAGGCCGTGCCTACTAGCACGACCGTGCCTACCCCTCCCCGCCCCAAAACACTCATTCTCCCTTCCAAAGCCGATATGTCTTCTAGCCTCACACCCGAGCAAGTGGCCGAGCAAGCCCTGAGGGAGAAAGCCGAGGTAGAAGCTCAACTAAAGTATCTCCAAAAGCAACTTGGGCAACTTATGGAAGAGAAGAGGAGAGGTTTATGGAGTTCAAAGAGCTCAAGCAAGCATCAAGACTCGGATGACTCCGAGGGAAGCAACCCCATTAGTGACTCAAGTGAAGGGGAGCTCGCACCAAGGTCCCAACGACATCAAAGGTCAAGGGGACAAAGCTTTGGAGACTTTAAAGTCGACATTCCGGAGTTCGAAGGACAACTAGACCCGGACATCTTCCTTGATTGGCTTCAAACGGTGGAAAGAGTATTTGAATACAAGGACATTCCGGAAAGCAAAAAGGTAAAGCTAGTAGCCTTGAAACTCCGTAAATATGCTTCCATATGGTGGTCTAATGTTGTGTCCAAGAGGGTGAGAAAGGGGAAAAGTAAGATAAAGACTTGGGAGCAAATGAAATCCAAACTTAAGGCCAAGTTCTTACCCCCACACTATCTTCAAGACAATTTCCTTAAACTCCACCACCTCCAACAAGGTTCAAAGAGTGTAGAGGAGTACACTAGGGACTTTGAACAACTTCTTCTAAAGTGTGATTTGAGGGAAGATGATTCCCAAACCTTGATTCGATACTTAAGTGGGCTTGATGAACAAATTGCTCATGTAGTGGAATTGCACCCCTACACTTCCCTTGATGAGTTGAGTGCTCTAGCTCACAAGGTAGAAAAACAAAAGAAGCTCAAAGGCAAGAACCCCATCTCTAAGCCTACCCCACGGCCCTATGGCTTTCAAAAGCCCCCATTCACTCCTCAAAAACCTTCTCCACCCCCAAACCCAAAACCCCCTCAAACAGCCCCCCACAGACTCCATCCATGCCACCATCAAAACCCCCTAGTAAGGTTCGATGCTTTCGTTGTCAAGGTCTTGGACATTACGCTTCTGAATGTCCAAACAAGAGAATGGTATCTCTAGCCAAATATCAAGAGTCATTAGAGGAGCTAGAGGTTGAGGAAGAGAAAAATGGAGAAGAAAAGGAGGTGTACATGGCCGAAATGTTGGAAGAGGTAGAAGAGGGCCCGGATGAAGGGGAACTACTAGTGATCAGAAGGGCTCTAAGTGGGATTGCTATTCAAGACAACATGGAGCAAAGGGAGAGCATCTTCCATACAAGGTGCACCGTGAGTGGCAAGGTGTGTTCTCTCATCATCGACGGGGGAAGTTGTGCTAATGTGACCTCAAAAACCATGGTGGACAAACTCAAGATTCCGGTCACACCCCACCCAAATCCTTACACCATTCAATGGCTCAACCAAGGTAAAGGTTTGCAAATTACTACTCGATGTTTGCTTACTTTTTCCATTGGAAAGTCATATAAAGATGAGATATGGTGTGACATAGTGCCTATGGATGCTTGCCATGTTCTTTTGGGCCGACCATGGCTCTTTGATAGAAGGGTGATGCATGATGGTCGAAAGAATACCTACACCTTCACAAAAGACAACAAGAAAATCACCCTCACTCCCCTCAAGCGTAGCCCACAAAAGAACCCTCAAGACAATCCCAGGTTGGATGTCTTTCTCACCACCTTACTCCACTCTCAACTCCATGAGTTCGATGACTTTAAAGAGTGGATCCTCTTAGGCCAAGAACCGGCCAAGGTAAAGGAATCTCCCCATCCTTTACTTACCTCACTCCTACAAGCCTTTGCCCACGTCTTCCCACAAGAAATACCTTATGGCCTACCCCCCAAAAGATCCATCCAACATAAAATCGACCTCTTCCTGGGTGCCACCCTCCCAAATAGACCGGCCTACCGCATGAACCCTCAAGAGACGCAAGAGGTTCAAAGACAAGTGGATCAGCTCCTAGCCAAGGGCTTGATCCGTGAGAGCTTGAGTCCATGTGCCGTTCCGGCTCTACTTGTGCCCAAGAAAGATGGGAGCATGAGAATGTGTGTTGATAGTAGAGCTATCAACAAGATCACCATCAAATACCGGTACCCTATCCCAAGGTTGGAGGATTTGCTAGATGAGCTTCATGGGGCCACTATATTCTCAAAGATTGATCTAAGAAGTGGCTATTATCAAATACGGATCTTTGAAGGGGATGAATGGAAGACGGCTTCTAAAACCAAGGGTGGCCTATATGAGTGGCTCGTCATGCCCTTTGGTTTGACTAATGCACCAAGCACATTTATGAGGCTAATGAACCAAGTTCTCAAGCCATTCATTGGGAGATATGTCGTAGTGTATTTTGACGACATTTTGGTGTATAGCCGTGGAGAAGAAGAGCACTCCAAGCACTTGCATGATGTTTTAAGTGTCTTGGCACAAGAGCAACTTTATGGCAACCTAGAGAAGTGCCACTTCTTCACTCCTCAAGTGAAGTTCTTGGGGTATGTGGTGTCGGCCGAAGGCATCCAAGTGGATGAAGAGAAGATCAAGGCCATCCGTGAGTGGCCTACCCCCATGTCAATCCAACAAGTCCGGAGTTTCCATGGTTTGGCTTCCTTTTATAGGAGGTTTGTAAGCAATTTTAGCTCAATCATGGCACCCATGACCGAAATCCTTAAGGCCAAGCACTTTGAGTGGAATGAGAAGGCCCAACGTGCCTTTGAAGAGATCAAGGAGAGGCTTACTAGTGCACCCATCCTTGCACTACCTAGCTTTTCCAAAGTTTTTGAGGTAGAATGTGATGCGTCCGGGGTTGGCATCGGGGCCGTGTTGTCACAAGAGAAGAGGCCCATTGCCTATTTTAGTGAGAAGCTCAATGACGCCAAAAGGAAGTATTCTACATATGACAAGGAGTTCTATGCCTTAGTGAGGGCATTGGAACATTGGCGGCATTACTTGGTGGGAGGCGAGTTCATCCTCCATACGGATCATCAAGCCTTGAAGTTCATCCAAGGACAACATAAGCTCAATCCACGACATGCCAAGTGGGTAGAGTTCTTGCAATCCTTCCACTTTGTGATCCACCACAAATTCGGCCAAATGAACAAAGGGGCCGATGCATTATCAAGAAGATAACTCTTGCTCTCTACTCTTGAATCCAAGGTACTTGGGTTTGAGTGCATCAAGGCTATGTATACCCAAGACGAAGATTTCAAGACCATCCTTGAAAAGTGTTCTAGCCGTGCCCACGGTCCTTTCCACCTAGAGGACGGATTCCTCTTCAAGGGAAACCGACTTTGCATTCCTAAATGTGGGTTTAGAGAGCTTTTGATTCAAGAACTCCATGGGGGAGCTCTAGCCGGCCACTTTGGAGTTGAGAAGACATGCTCTATGCTTAAGGAGCATTACTTTTGGCCCAAGATGTCAAGGGATGTGGAGCACTTCATTAAAAGATGCTCTACTTGCCAACTTGCTAAGGATCACATACGGCCTCAAGGTCTTTACACCCCCTAGCCGGTTCCTCAAGGGCCTTGGGAGGATATTAGCTTGGACTTCATCACGGGGTTACCAAGGACTCAAAGGCACAAAGACTCTATCATGGTAGTGGTTGATAGATTCTCCAAGATGGCCCACTTCATGGCATGTCACACCACCTTCGATGCTTCACAAGTGGCCAATCTTTACTTCAAAGAGATTGTGCGATTGCATGGAATACCAAGGCGTATGGTGTCCGATCGTGACACTAAGTTCTTGAGTCATTTTTGGCTCACATTATGGAGGAAGCTTGGTCCTCATCTCAAATTCAGTACCTCATGCCATCCCCAAACGGACGGCCAAACCGAGGTAACAAACCGCACTTTGGGCACATTACTTCGGGTCTTGGTGAAGAAGAACATTAAAAGTTGGGATGAACTACTTTGCCATGCGGAGTTTACATTCAACCGAGCCCCAAGCAAGGCCACGGGCCTCTCACCCTTCCAAGTTGTGTATGGCAACAACCCACGGACTCCCATTGATCTTGTTCCTATTCCTAACCCCACTAAATTTAGTTGGGAAGCCGAGAAGAGAGCAAAGGAGGTCCAAGAGCTTCATGCTAAGGTGAGAGAAAGGATTGAAAAGTTCAATGAGCAAGCTAAGTCCTATGCCAACATGAAGAGGAGAGAAGCTCATTTTCAGCCCGGGGACCTAGTGTGGGTCCATTTAAGGAAAGAGAGATTCCCAAGCAAGCGGAAATCCAAGTTATTACCAAGGTCGGATGGGCCATTTGAAGTCCTTGAGAAAATTGGCCCAAATGCATACAAGATAGACCTCCCCGGAGACTATGGGGTGTCCGCCACTTTCAATGTGGCTGATTTAAGCCCATACTATGATGAAGAAGAAGAGTTGCCGAGTTTGAGGTCAAACTCCATTCAAGCTGGGGGGAATGATGGGGACCATCATGATCAAACTCCAAATGCACAACCAGCAACTCCACACACCCCCTCAAGCCCCAAGGAAGTCAAGAACATCCATGCCTTGGTCAAGGAAGTCATAGAGCATTCGGACAGAACATGGGCAGATTCAACCGAAAATTGGCCCGGTTTTGTGCATCTTTTGGGACTTGAAGGTGAGGGGATGAATGACTGCCTTGCCCCCTCTCTTTAAGTTTAAGATGTTAGGAATCCAATAAAACAAGTTGCAAAGGATTTGGAGGTCGTTTGGTTAGTCAATCAGCAAGATCTTTCCAAGTGCGCAGGCTGGGCGCCAAAACAGCAGCATCCGAATTAAGGAAGAAATTGGACCACCAACTTAAGTCCACTCTTTCTGAAATTTTGCAGCATGAAAGGGGACATAAATATTTATCAAGTCAAGGGTTCAAATCCCATCCAAAGCACCCCCTTGTGTTGGTTTTACCCAGCCAAAAGGACAAACAAAACACCCCTTTAACCGGTTTCTTCCTAGCCGGTACAAGTGGGCTGATTTCTTGGGTTTTGCTTCATCCACTTGCTGAGTTGATTGCTTTTGCTGCATTTTAGAACCATTGTAAGCTTGACACATCATTTAGGAGGCATCATGGCCCCTAATGAAGTAGATTAAGCTAGTGGTGAGGTGTTAAGCTAGGTGAGTGATGGATGTAATGTGTTTCCCCTCTCCCAAATGTACTTGGCCTTGTTTTTGCTGCATGGGAAGGGGGAGGAGACTCGGCCATCCTAGCATAAAATCAGATGGCTTCTCATTTTGTAAACCAACTTTGAATGAATGAATTTGTGAGTTCCCAAACTCTCTCTACAAAAACTCCTAGTGTTATATCTTGAGCTTGGCAACTCAAGTGGGTCTCTAGGTCTCTTTCTCTCAACTAGAAGGTGATTAAATTCTGTAACTAGTTGATACAAAGAGATTGCCCAAGTGTTCTCCAAGGGTGGTTCCTCGGATTATCCCTTGCAAGGTCACTTGACTATCCAAACTCTTGATTTCTCCTCTCCCTTGTTGTTTTTCCTTCTTCTTGTTTTAGATTCCGCTTTGAGGCAAGTTGTGAGTTGGTTTCTTCTTCTTACAACCTTCCATCGAGTAACCCTTGGTTTAATGAATTCTGATCATGTTGCTAGATATAACTGTTTGAATGAACGCCAACTCGATATTATGATGTGGATTTGTTAGCTCGGTTAGCAATGTTAGATGATATTAGGTGGTTGTTTACACGAGGTGGTATGGGACACTGCATAGAAATAAAAGAGCATACCTACTAGGACCTGACCCTAGAGTTCCTGAGTACACTCCATGTCGAGGTCATTAAAGGGCCTCAATGTCAGGCCGGGTAAATATTGTTTCATTTACAAGGACAATTATGTAAATTGAACTTAGGTACCTTCAATGGTATATTCAAATTTCCATCTAGTATGGATTTATCGAACCGACAAGTCCCCCCCAAATTCATGCTAAATGCATTTTGGAGCGAGCTTCCGAGCAGTGCTAGGCATAACAGTAGTTCATTGAAGTGCACACATATAGGAAACGTTGCATTCGAGTAGCTCAGTGTATCCAAGATTGCTGTTTCTTTGTTCGGGATGATAGTTTGAATGTCCCAAGATTGTCTGAGTTGTACTTCTTATCCTATATGCTTAACGGTGTCCAGCTTGATCCCGGTTCATTTTTGACCAGGCAATTGTATAGTGATGCTGTTAGCACTAAGGGTAGGATAGTCATAGGTGGTATTGTGACTACTATTACTAGATTTTTCGGTATTAAGCCCAACCTTAAGGATAGAGTTTTCGGGTCCAAGCGGCATGATTAAGTTGCCTTTGAAATTATGAACTTTTATAAACTTGAAGCTGGGCGTTTGTGTTGCATTTACCCTGGGGACCGGCTTTTGCCGCTTCCCAACGTCGATCGAACCACCATACTTCATCGGGCAAACCTTTATTGGTTACCTAGTGAGGCTGAGGTTGTTTAACTCGTACCTCATCATCCAGCCCCTTACTCTAGTCAAGCCCAGACCTAGTTCTTCCTCTCAATCACCCCCTTTTGACTGTGCTGACTTCCATGACACCCTTAGGTCCATCCAAGAGAAGCAGGTGTCCCTCCTAGCTTTTGCTGCTTCTTAGAACGCCGCTCTTCGGGACTTTGTCCAAGACCGCCACAATGAGCTTCATGGGATGCTTGCTACCCAGACTCAATATTTCCAGGACTACAGTGCATGTTTAGAGACCTGGCGGATTGGCATATCTCTTATGACCAACTACCCCATCCTCCTCCACCACCTCCTTTCTGATTGCTTTGTGCTACTCCCCTTCCATTCTTCTCTTATGTGCCTACATTAAGGGCAGTGTGTGATTTAAGCATGGTGGAGTTAGTCGTTATTTTTGATGTCTTATGCCTAATTTCTTTTGGTGTGCTTATGTTTTGTATATGTTGTTTGTGATAGTTTTTGCAATTTTTATTTTAGGTTTTAGTTTTGCTTAGCAGTATTTTAGAAGTGTAGTTAGTTTTCTTTTCATTCTAGGTTGAATTTTAGTTTTTCTTTTACTAGTTTTTTTTTGCATTTTAATTTGCATTGTTATTAGGAGATGTATAAAAAAACAAAACAAATTGAAAAACAAAAAAAATTTTAAAAAACAAAAGTAAAAATCCTCTAATGATGACCTTTGTAAACTAGGTAGACTTCTTTGGTTTAGTTTGATCCCTTAATTCACCCAATTGTGCATAAAATGTTTGAGAATGAGTTTTCAAATTGAGTTCCACGTTTTGACCACATGTTAAATGTGAGTTGATTACCCCATGAGTCTTTACATGAATTTTGGCATGTGTTTTACTAATGTTTAAGTTTTGACTTTGGTAGATGTCCCGTGAGGTTTTCAGCTGTTGGAGACTATTTATCAATTTAATCTCTTGTTTCTTTCATGTGTGGCTCTTCCTTGACATCATTTCTGGAGAACTTGCTTTGATTCTCATTCAAGATCACATTTCGCATATGCATTTAGGCAATATGATTGAGGCATTTTTCTTTGATTTGTTAAACCCGATGGCCAAACAGCCACCTTTGTTGCGCATTATATCCTTTGCTAGCCCCTTTGAGCTTATATCTGTTTTTCTTGATTTGAACCTCTTACTATAGTCTATGGCCAAATGATTATCTCACCCTTAAGCCAAGGCTAGAGGAGCGTTTCATTCTTTTGCATCAAGTTTGATTAGGAACTAGTAAGGTGTATTGTTATCTTTTAGTGGGTTTTGGTTGTTTGGTGAAGGAATGTGAGATCTTGATAAATCCCTTGTCTTACTATACAAAGTTTAGAGAACAGTTAGAATTTAAAGTTCATTATGGATTTTCGTTGGCTAAGTCTTTTGGAAAAAAAAACAAAAAAAAAAGTGAAGAGAAAAAGAACACAAAGAGAGAAAAAATAAGAGAAAAGTGAATAAGAAAGACAACATTAGCCTTGTTAGAATTGTAAATTTTTATGATTTTTCAACTCTGTCTCTTCAATTGGGGATGTATTTTGTTGATAATATGTATTGACCCAAGAAGGATGTTGTATGATGCATTGGAAGCATCTGGGTCTTAGTCTATGGCTTCTAACTCCTCATTTTCAAAACATTTATTCCCTCTTACCTTTACCTATGGCCCCATTACAACCCTATGAAAGTCCTCATGATTGTTTAGTGTGTTTGCATATTAGTGATGGCGAATTTGAGAGTCTTGTCAAGCTTATGGTAGATTTGAGTCTAAGGGATGAGAATTGAGGGCACCTTCATAGTTTTTCAAACACATGAGTGATGAGTGCCACATAACTATAGTGAGGTTCTACTTGCCTTGCTAGCTTCATTTGTTTCATATGTTGAATGACTGTGTTTGATGATTTGGGGGGATTGTTTCAAATTTGGAATTGTGGTCTATCAAGTGATTTTTGAAAATTTCATTCCCTAGTCTATTTGCTACAGATTTTTGTATCTTTTTGGGCTACCTTTGGATCAGCTTTGCCATTGGAATGTTACCTACATCTATCATGAGGAAGTTGTGTATATTTTTGGTTTTAGCATTGCTTGAGGACAAGTAATAGTTTAAGCATAAGGCCATTTGATAAGTGCATAATGTATACATCATTTTAGGGCCATTTTGCTAAATTTTTTAGGAGAATTATGTGCTTTAAGTTAACATTTATACTCCTATTCATGATTTATACTTGGGTATGGTTGTTTGACGTGTTTTGTAGGATTTTAGACCATTTTACTCAGCATTTGACCCTTATTGGATGTATTTTGACCTCCCCCACGGACCCCGCATGTGATGCTACTCTCATGGAGCAAGATAAGAGCAGAATATAGGTTCTAGCCAAGACCACGATCAGACCATGGTGCCTACCACGGACCATCGTGAGCTATGTAACTAGTGCCTCTTCTTCGTCCTTTGGCTATGTGGCTGAAAACATCCAAGCTTCTGTATAAAGTCTCGTCGTTCAACAGCAAAGAGGAGAGGAAATATAGCATAATTCACTTTCTTTATCAAAATTTTGGTCTTTTTGTTAGGATTTTATTTTGATTATTGTTTTAGCAAGAAATCTTGAGTGTGTTTGGTTTTGAGGTAGTTTAAAACCCTCGGTTGAAGGCTTTCTCTGTCAAGCCCTTTCTCTCAGATTTTGTCGAATTGTTGGTTAGTTATTTAATCTTTAATCTTGTCCGAGTACTTATTTTGTCGAGGGATTTGTTAGTTTATGAAAGTGTAGTTGGATCATATGTTAATCAATAGAGTTGTGCTTGTTTCCTAATTAGTTTGATTTTGTTCTATCAAGTGATTATCATATTGTGAGTGAATTTTTGGCCAAAGTTTGTGCAATAGCCCAACCCAAAATTATGTTTATTTATTTAATTAAGTCATGTTATTAATATTTCACATTTATCTCTCTCATTTAATCATCCCAGTTGGAAGAATTTATTTTGAGTCCCACTTTCCAATTCGAGTTTACCGTAATAATTTCGGGTGGATCGATATTAGGCCCCAGTAAATATGATTAGGTGAAAAATTAGTTTTCATAATGCTACAAAAATTTTATTCTAACCATGTAAAAATTTTAGCCCAAATTCATTACGTTTGGCCCGATTTATTTGCACCCGAGTTGCAGCCCGATTCATTTTGGGCTCAAATGGTGGCCTGAAATTTTGGTATGATTAAATTAAGTTGATTGCCATCATTATGCCTAATTATCATTACAAAAAAGTTACTTTATGGAATGATAAATACAAGGTAAATTTACTAAGATAAGTCAAAAAAAGTTAGCGAAAGCCTTGTCCTTCTTCTCTTCCTCTTCTCTCTCGTTCATGGCTACCTGGCAGTGCTGCTACTGCTTTTGGTCGCTACTGCCACCACTATTGGGCTGCTAGCCAGCCACCCCCAGCCCACCAGCTGCCACCTCCACCAGCTTCCATAGCCACCTTACACCACTTTCATCACTTGTTTCAGGCTTAAAGTGAGGTAATTCTTAACCCAACTTTGTTCAGTTCCTAGGTTTATGTTGGATTTAGTTATGGATTATATTATCTTGGTATAAATAAGAGTTATTTTGATGTTTTAATTGTTGGCTAAGTTTGAAAGCATGCAAGGGTTGAGATCATACATGATCATGCAAGCTTGATGTGAAAATGATGAACTTTGAGTTCTTTAATTTAATGTTGTGATCTTTGGCATGAAAAATGGATTTAAAGTTGTTGTTGATCATATTAAATCCATTTATGATGATTTGGATGGAAACTTGAATGTGGCATGGTTTCATGATTATACATAGTTTTACTTGATTTTTGAAATCAAGTATGTTATTTAGATTGAATTAGATGTAATTTAAAGATTAGATGTGTTATTGACTTAAAAGGATGATGTTATGTGAGTTTTGTCAAAATTAGTGGATTATAGAAAATTCTATAAGTGGCCAAAAGAGCATGTTTGAATTATTAATGCAAATAAATGAGGTTATGGAAGCATTCTAAGTGTTTTGGTGGAAAGAATGATTGTAAAATATGTAAAGATGATCATGTAGTGAAATTGACAATTATGGCTTTGTACAGTGATGGAACGACCCAAGCTTCATTACATGATTTAAAGGAATGATTTTAGATGGGGATTTATGTGAAAAGAAATGAGAAAGTAAAAGCAGTGTGGCTGTGAACTGGTAGAAAACAGGGGTCACTTTTCCAATAAACTAGTAATATCGGCTTAGCCAAAAATTATGATTTTTGGTGGGTAAATAGATCCATGAGTTAGCTTTCAAATTCCTTTTAAATCAAAATTAATCCAAGGTGTGTGGAAAACGTTATGGCCATTTTCCTAAGACTACACAGGATAGACTAAAGTTGTCCACAGTTGTGTTCTAGCCCTATTTTGGGAACCGTATTGAGGGAATTGTACTTTGTACTATGAGTGAAAGTTTTGAGGGACTTCTTAAACTTTTCATATTGGGATTTTAGGTCTCCATTTAAGATCAAGGGTGAAAGTTATGAATGTTCTAAAGTGGACCTTGAATTGATAACACCTTTGATTGTTCTTAGAAGCCTATTCGACTTGGAAAACTATGTTGTATGGCATGTGCAAAGAAATTAGCGAAGTGGAAAAATTGATAACTCAAGATAAGTGTTTATTGATCCAAACCAGTGTGTTTAAATTTATTTTGAACCTACCACCACTCCAATTTCCCTTAAACCTTTATTATCCATCTCAGAATGTCAAAACAAAAATCCACATTCAATTATAACCATCAATGTCTTCCTTTTATGATCCCAGTTATTCTAACTTGATCAATTTTATTCCACATGATTCACTTTGAGCTGGATACCCTAATTCATTTAGCTTTCAAATCATTTTGGTGTAACTTATCCTCCATGGAATTATTTGAGTTATGGATGCCTTTTAATGAATTTCTATTACAATTACAATTATGAAAGCCAGCACTGTTTACTAATTACATATACTTATAATTATATACTTAAACAGAATTTGGGCCTAATCTATCGTTTCCCATTGTGCATAAGTATTATCAAGTGAGATTGTATTTTTAAAGACTCCAGGTATGTTCATTGCCTGTATCTTTAGAAATCAGAGTGTATTTGTTAAAGTTATCATGCTTTGGTAAGTACATCAATGAATCAATTTATACAGTGATTTATCATTTAATTAGTGACCCCACTAGTTATCATCTATAGGGCATTCTCCCTCCAGTCACCCGCGGGGCTTCAGGCTAGGTCCTCGATCGATCTGGCAGGTGTACTCCTGTCCATAGATCGTAACAGCTACAACGGGCTCACTACCAGATAATAATTAGTAATGCAGTTTTGCATTTATCTCAGCCACTATTTTAACTTAAAATAAACTATAAAGCAGGCCCAACCAATTTATACAATGATCATTTCAGCACACATGAGTGCATGTACTGAGCTTCGGCTCATAGTTTGAAATGTTTTACATGTTTTGTTTTAGGCAGATGACCAGTGAAACGCCTTCATGATAGGAAACTAGCTGGAGAAATAAGTTGAGCAAGGGATCTCGATGGATCAACAGTAGTGTTGTACATGTATAGTTTGGAGCTTGAAATCTTCAGTTGATGGAGATGTAAACTTTATGGTAATTGCCTAGTTATGATGTATAAACCTCATGTTGGTTATGATGTTAAATGTAAATGAGTTTGGTTTATGCTCAATTATATCCTCTCTAGGGTATTTGCTTTAAGCCTTATCCTTTTTGGGATGGCGGTGATGCCCGGATCATTGGGTTTATCACGCCTATCATCAGATTTATTAGTCCTAATTGAGGGTTTTATTTAGGAGAATGCAAACACTAAAACATGTTTATTTTAGGGGCGTTACAGTCTGCTTGCACACTTGAAACAATTGAGTGAAAAACTGAAAAGTGACATTTGATTATTAGACTACTTAGACTACTTGATAAAACCTAACATAGCATCGACTCGAAAGATAGATTTACATATTGGGAGGACTAGAGTGTAATCGAAAATATTCAACTCAGATTAAGACAAATTAGTTTGAAAGAATGACTTTTGCTTAGTTTAGGCAAATTTGAAAGATTTCGAAAGAATAGACTAAATTTTTGGATAGATTACAATTCCTCAAAATTAACCGATTAGAGAAAAGCACCTGTTTATCATTTTGATCCAATCACCTTTATTAACTACATAAATTCCTAAGTGTTATTCCGTAATTGATTTAGAATTAGTAAATTTGAAGTTGTTGAGTTAAAATCCCTTGATTTAGAATTTCTTTAGCATATTTTGATAGACAAAGCTCGATAGATTACTTTTGTCCCTAAGGGCGATCTTTTTATCTGTATTATGACTACCTGTGCGCTTGTGATAGTTGTCACCCCTCTCCCCTATTGTAAAGATACATTGAGAATTCTAGTGAAAGTTTAAGCATTTGCAAAGGAATGAAGCTGACAGCTTTGCTTCTATCTAAAAAATCTCTACTTGGAACCTTTCTTAATGAAAAAGGGTTTCCAGATGAAGAGAGTTTCAACATAGTGATCCTTAAACTCCAGTTGTATGCCTACTCTTGGTATACATGCCTTGTTAATGCAATACCAAAGAGGGTAGATGTGAAATCAACATTGGGTACAAACTTAATAGGTACATGGATAAGAATTTCCTTCCTGAAGGTTTGAAAAAGGTCCATCAATGTAGTCTAGGGTGAACTAATAAATAAGTCAAGGTCACCTCAATTCAATAGCCAAAGTCCAAGAAGTGAGCCACGTTTTTCCAGGGTCAAAAACAGAATGTCTTGGGTTAAATTTTGTTCACATTATTACTTAGGCCTCCATGAGGTTCAAGTCCTATATTTTTGCTTAGTATGATGCTGGAGGATGTCAGCTACTAAGGCATTTAAAGAAATTCAAGTTAAGTCAAGCATAAATGGAAGATTCAAGGCCATTCTGTAAACCATGCTAGATTGGTATCTAATATGCCTGATTTAGTTTGCTGGGTGTTTTAAGCACCTTAAACCTGATTTAGCCTTGATTTCTTAATGGGGGTTTGGTAACATCTTTAGGTTTGCCCCAAACAAGGAAACGAAGCAAAATTAGTAAAAACATAGGGCACATAGATGTCCCAACAACCAACAAAAACCGGCCCTTTACACCCAGTTACTTAACCAAGAGGATTTCCCTCTTATGAGGTGTTTGCTAAAGCTATCTCCTTAACTCTTAAGAATTTCCTAGTGAAGTGTTTAAGCACTATAACCAAAGGAAAAGACACCAAACATATTCTGGTTAGTCAGGCATAAATGAAGGGGGGAGTAGCCTTTTTCTCCCTCCTCTATGTGCAAGGAAGTCCTACTAAGCTAATTAACATGATCAAGCTTTAGTTTAGTTGCTAACATTTTGCATTACTAGACACATTACTTATAATTAGCTTAATTAAGCAAGCTTTGTAAATTTAGCTATCTTAAACTAGTTTGGAGGTTCCGTAGCAACCTCATTCCTCCTAGGAAGCAAACAGGGATGTGTACAAGAGTTTTAGAAGTTCATTTTATAATCAGCTAGTTGGGAATTGAATGAGGAAGTTTAGGTTTGCTACTTTGAACAAACTTAAAATACTTTACTTGCTTATCCTACCTGAGGCCGAGTTAGGTGGTGAACAAGTTATTCTTGATCATTATTTAGGTGGTGTTTCAGTATCCTAAACAAGGTTAAGGCCCTAAGCTTATTCTTGGTGGTGATTTTGTATCCAAGAATGAGTTTGGTTTCACTTATTCTCTTTCCTTTTCCATTCAGATTCATCTTAATTCAAGTTTAAGTTTCACTTTATCTCAGCTAACTTGTATTCTCCTTTGAGTTTGAGTTGAGTTAGTACGTGCATTCATCAACTTTTGTATCAGAGCTAAGTTTCTCCCTCACCTTGAAACCAGCCCGCACGTTCCAAAATTAGCCCAAACACAATCCCCAAACATAATTCATTTGAACCCAAATTCGGCCACAAGTGAGAGTATAAGCTTGGGAGAGAAACTTGAAGCTTTGTTGAAGAATAAGCAAGTTATATCAGCTTCTAATCAAGAGCTTAAGGATTCTAATCAAGAACTCAAAAATAAAAATGGGTACTTGAGACGTCAATTGGGGGAATTGATGAAGCAAAAACAGAAAGTATTTGCTAGTCCCACCTGTTTTGTGCATGTGAAGAAGATGAACCAGCTAGTAAACCCTTGAGTTCTTCTACTGAGGAGGATGCTCTAAGCAGGATAAGAAGAAAACAAAGGCAACCAGCCAGCTCTAATAACTTTAGAGTTGAAATCTTAGAGTTTGAAGGTAAATTGGATACATATGAGTTTTTAGAGTGGTTACACATGGTTGAACACATCTTTGATTGTAAGGAAGTTCCTGATGACAAGAAAGTGAAGCCAATAGCTCTTAAACTCAGGAGATATACATCACTTTGGTGGATAAATCTATGCACCAAAAGAGTGAGAAACTGAAAAAGAAAGATCAAAACATGAGAGAAGATGGAGGCCAAAGTCAAGTCATGATTTTTGCCTCCAACTTATATCTAAGATAGCTATTGCTAACTCCATAATCTGACCCAAGGTAGCTTGAACAATGAGGAATATGCAAGAGAGTTTGAGAAACTCCTAAATAAATGTAATATCCAGGAGCTTGAAGGACAAACCATTGTTAGATACTTAGGAGGTCTTGAACCCAAGTATGCTAATGTGGTTGAATTGCAGCAATACTCAACTTTTGATGTGGTTTGTGTCTTAGGTGATAAAGTTGAGCAATAATGAAAATCTAGGTGTTTCAAACATGAGTTTCCTGAACCCCCACGTTAGAACCAACCATTTAACAAGGGAAGCCCCTTTTCCTTCCCTAAACCTACGGCACCAGCCCCTTCTACCCCACAAAGAACCCCAGCTTCACAAAAAAGTCTACTACCACAAACTAGACCTAATCCTAGCTCATTAAGCACTAGAACGTGCTTTAAGTGCCAAGGACTTGGGCACATAACTGCGACGTGCCCTACTAGAAAATTCATTACTTTAGCTGACGGAGATCAAGAAATAGTATAAGATTCAATGCCCCAAAATAGTTAATGGAATGCAAGTTCAAGCACCAATCCTTAGGCCATAGCCCAAGCATTACTCCTGCAAATTTGTGTACCACCCAAGTATGAACCCTTGTAAAGACCTGATTTTGTTCATCTGATTTCCTAAACCTCCTAAGCATTTAGAATATATAGTAGTTGATATTTCTTCTTATGATGTTACCTAACATCCTCAAGTAATAGGCTATGAAGAGAAAATGAAGTTAAGGTCAGCTATTTCATCGAGATTTTGCCCCCATAAGTTAACTGTTCTAGATTTAGATCCATTATGGCCCAATTTGAGTTTCAAGTTGGTTCCCCCCTAAGCCTAATTTAGGCTCGATTTCTTTACTTGGGATGATTATTAACATCATATTGAAATCATCCATTACTTGAAATCAAATATGAATTATGTAGGAGCAAGGCAACCAAGCTACTCATTTTTTGCACCAAATTGGCCGATTTAACTGTTTTTTATCAGTGGCTGAGATCTCTTCAAATAGAGGCTTTGGTCACCAACTTGCCTGCTTTCTTGCTAGCCTACACTATTGGAACATCATTATTAGCCCATTTGCAGCTTTGAAAGGGTGTTTGGTATTAAGAGGAGAGATAAAGATCCCCCTTGTTTTTTATTGACCAACCAGAATTCTAGCCACATTAGTACGCCTTTCTCTCCCACTTGTGCAAGTTGACTATTTAGTGAACTAACAACATGTTGGAGCTTGACTTTAGCATAATAATGCATGTAATTAGGTAGACTCATGTAGGATACTTAGGGTATGTTTTGCATTGTGATTTGTGTAAGCTTGGTGAAGGGTTTCCTAATGACTAAGGAACTCCTAAGCAACTAGGCAACTAGACAGGTGCTTATTTAAATACTTTCTTACTTATTCTTTGAAGTAGATTATGAATGAAAGCCAGTTCAGTTGAGCTTTGCTCCTAAACCCGTGATACTCCCAAACACTCAAACTAGCTTATTTTTACTTAGGTTGAGTAAAGTGGTGTTCTAGTGAGTCTTATAATCTTTCCTTAGGTGGTGTTTCCATATCCTACAAAGGATTAAAGGCCCTAAACTAATTCATGGTGGTGTTTTTATATCCATAAGTCAGCTTAGTAACTATCTATCCTTGTTCCTCTCAAACTAGATTCACTTGAATCCTTGCTTCCCTTTTCATTCTCCTAGTAGCCTACTTGCATTGCAACCTTGAATGTCAGTTTGTTAGTGAAAAGATAAATCATATTTGCTATCAGAGCAAGTTTCATCTGGGCCCTCACTACAAAAAATAATGTATATACCCACACTTATCAGGCTATACTAGAGGAAGTGTGGGAGGAAAAATCAGGAACTTTTCAGCTCTACAATACATAAATGTGGGGAATTCATAAATTTCCTTCTACACTTCAAGGGGGAAAAAAAAGAAAACCAAATTTAGGTTCCCCTCATGTGCTGGGCACGTGCCTACCCCCTTCCTCACTTATCTCCTCATGTCTCTCTCCTCTCCTTCGGCAAAAAGAAACCAGAAACCCCAACCCCTAGCCTTCGTCTTTTCTCTCTCTTCGCCATCTCTCTATCTCTCTCGAACTCACTCCATGTCAACACCATCATCAACACCTCCATCGCCACAATCACCCTCATTCACTCCACTATCTTCATCAGCCAATAATCGTCCACGCCATTCTACAACAAGGGCTAATTTCGAGCCGATTCGGGTATAAATCGAACGCAACGGTGTTTGGACGAGGTAATTAGGGAATCTGCGTATTTTTGGGTTTTCGTTTAAGTTTTTCAGGCTAAATTTACTGTTTCTTGTTAGTTTAATTTCAGTTTTTAGATTTTTAGGGTTGAATTTAAAGTCTTGTTTCATAGATTTTAGGGTTCACTTTTCAGTATTTTGACTCTGATTTCGAATATTAGATACGTTCTCTAACCTTCAGTTTCATATGATCGAATTTTTTTGCTTTGACTTAGAGCAGTTTTGATGAATTTCAGCTTGTATTAGATTGTTTTGGGTTATGGGTTGTTCTTGGCTAACTTTGAATTTCCCATCCCCCGTTAAGCTGCTCTGTTGCTTATGCTATGGTGCTCTATTTCTTCTCTGTTTGTTTGCTGCACGATTTGGACTTGGTTTTGCTCTACTACTCGATTGCTCAGCGTTTTTCTCTATTTCTGGTTGTGCTTAAGAAACTAATATGGGTTCTCAACTAGGTAGATGCCTTAACCTTTTCCCTTGCTCCTGTTTTTCTTTGTTTCTAGTTTGGATGAATGTGGATAACCACCATGAATGGAGCTTGAAGCTGGGTTGAGCTATAGAGCAAGGCAGCCCTAAGCTTTGTTCACCCTTTCCCTATTGTGGTTATTTCATTAAAATTAATGTCTATTATCTTTGTTTTGTTGTCTTTAAGAGCAGGATACTGCATTCTAGCAAATGTTTCATTGGATTAGATAATAATGTTAGTGGTAATTCTGTTGACTGTCATCTTCTTTGTCCTGACACTGTAATAGGTGATGTTAGATGATAAATTTATTGATTATACTGCAATGATTATAATGGGAAAGGGAAATTATTTTATGATCTATTTTTGTGATTGAATGAGTGGGTAATAAGTGATTTCAGAACCTGCAGGCTTAGTTAACTTACAAAATTGGTGATATGTTGATTCTATATCTTCCAACAGTGATATAGTTCATATTTGAATGCTTTGAATCATGTTCTTATGCCCTTGTTATCTCTCCTTCACAATGTCCAACTTGATGGGAGCTCAAAATATTACAGGAAGAGGCCCATATATTCTATCATTACATTCTGGCACAAGACTAGAAAAGGTCTTTCAGCACCTTATTCTTAACCTGAATGACAATTAAGGGGAGCATTGGAACCCTTGAGGTCCAAGTTTTTCTTTTTTTGAGGACATGCATACTTTGATCCGAACTTAGGTGCCTTTGCTAGGGTAAGTTAGTGTAGCTAAGTGATGAACCATGTTCTACTACTATGATCCATTGCTTGATGACCATGATACAGGGTGTCATCTTGACGCTTTATTGAAAAGTCGAAAAAACTTCTATCATGTTGATAACAACTATAAATTGTCGTAGTTTATCAAGACAGTCGCTTAGTGAGCATATAGGCAATTGATTCTTAAGTCTTTCCTGTTTTAGGTTTCTTTTCATTTTGATTAAGGAGGAAGCTCTACCTTACGCATTTTACCTGCTTTTTAGGTCGCCTTTGATCAGTAAGAATCTTTTCGTTTTTCCTTTTTTGGGGGGGCAGGGCACTGGGCAATGTTGCCCTTATTCTTGTCACGCATCATGCATATGTCGGATAAACTGTGTATCTCATAATTCTTTTTGGATGGTTCTCCTACACTTTTTTCAGTGTGGTTTTCTCCGTAGATAAAAGAGTTAAACTATTTCTCTACTTGCCTTCAAAATTCATATTGTGCTTTTCTTTGGCTCGCTTAAGAAAACATAAGTATGGGTGTCATACTTGTTTGTGTTCGTGTTGGGCTTAGTAAGGACCTAGCATCATGCTTGCATATTTGAAGTAAGGTTACTTGTGAAACATCTTGCATTATTTCCATGCAAATGGGCCAATGGGATGCCCGGCACCATTGTTATAAATGAAGGGATAATTAATGCTTCCTTTATAGCAAGCCTTGTTGGGAACTGCCTGGCCACTTTAAAGTTGGAGATGCATACTTCTTCATCACTAACTCCATCATCCTGCTGTTTCTGAGTAAATTCTCGTTGTTTTTCTTTTTATATTAAAAATTAATATTTGATTACCATTGTAGGTTCCTAGAAACTGGTATTGGGGTTTGCATCCAGCCCTTGCACACATTGAGGATGTTCTAGAAGATAGGTTGTTGGCCATCCAAAGAGCTGGTTTTTTTAAGAAAGCAGGAGTAGAAACTGATATAGATAAGCAATTGCTTTTGAATCAGCCAAGTAGGACTAAACTCTTGGACTTGGCTTTTAAAACATTGTCAGGTAAGATTCTTTCCTTGAAGTTCTCCTGACCCTAGTGCCCAACCTTTCGCACTGAAATTATGGGAAGTTAACTGTCAAAAATAGGATCTCATCTACATAGCAGGTGGGATCATTGTAGTCTAAGCTATACTTCGTCCTGTTTTACATTGTGTGTGACATATTATTTGTACACTTTTGCATTTGATCATTATCCTATTTTTTCAGTTGTGATGAAAGTATGGTTGAAGAACTTCGATACAAAGGGCTAGCCAACTTTGTTGTTGCAGGAAAAGCTAAAGTTGTTTATAATGGCTGAAAAAGTAGAATTGAGGAACTTTTGAATATATACTTGGTAAAGGAAGATGATGTTACAAGCATCATCAGGCCCTTAGAATCGAAGTTTCTGGTTGCTTTTTGGAGATTCGGGGCATTAGAGGATATTTGCAGACAAAAATTGGAAGAATGCTACAGGGATGACTACTGTAATTTTTCTAGGTGGTTGGATTAGAAAGCAATAACTTTACTCAGCGTAATCACTCATCATCTGAGGAGATGAATCGTTTACCTCGTAGCCTTGCAAATTCGAAGAGCATTCAAGTTGAATTTGGGACTTATAATGCTGGTGTTAACCCAAATGATGAGATTTCCCTCATTGAAGAAAACGAAGATGGTGATTTTTTTATATATTCTACTTGGGCGTTAGGTATGTTTTCAAACTGTAGTTTTAGGTAGTATAAAATATTCAATCAGCTACCTACACAAAAAAAAAAACATTGCATGATGGGTTCAAAATAATGTAAGAATATTTAGTGTTAATTACCTTAGTCTCTGTTGATGTGTCTACAATTAATTTTTTTAAGGCACTAATGTGTACTTTATTTAATTGATGTATAATCTACTTTAATTTGTTAGTTTGTTAATTTTATTCATTTATGCAGGGTGATGCGCGCTGGTAATTTGTATAAAACCTGTTAATTAAAAAAAGAACAATTGTATATAATTGTTCTATTTTTAACTTAATAAGTTTTATATTAATTACCAGTATTATTTTCTAAAAAACAAAAACAACACTAGTAATATTTTTAAGTGTGGGGAAAATTATGACTTCTTGCATATTCCAGAGTGGGCATAGTATAAAATGACCATACCTAAATTGTAGAAAATTAGCACTTATTCCGCATTTATAAGTGTGGAAAATATAACTCTACCCGCATTCCATTAAGTGTAGAGAACACTTTAACCTCCCTACATTTAGTCTAAGTGGGGGTAACTGCTATTTCCACACTTATAAGTGTGGTTATTAGCAAAATTAAATGTGGTGGGAAGCAACCTTTTTCGTAGTGCCTGAACCTCTGCTCTAGCCATGTTTTCTCTTTGCGCCAAGCAAGCTCTAAAACACTTAACCCGGTTTTGATCCAGTTTCAAGCATAAGTTCGAGCATAACCTTGGAAGAGAAGTTTGCAGTTCTTATGAAGAATTACCTAAACATCCACCTAAGAATCAACCTTTCAACAAGGGGAGTTCCTTTCCTGCACCCAAAGCCGCAGCTATTACCCCTTCCCCCCCAATAAAAGACCCAAGCTGCACTAAAAAGCCTACCTCCATGGAATGGACTCAATCCCAGCCCTATGAGCACTAAGAGGTGTTTCAAATGGCAAGGGCTGGGGCACATTGCCTTAGAGTGCCCAAAGAGAAAGATCATAACTATGGGCGAGTGGGAGGCAATCAAGGAGGAGGAAGTTCAGGAAGGAAAAGGTGCACCTATTTCAAGAATAGGATGAGAGTCAAGAGGAGATCATGAAAGAAGCTGACGAAGCTGAAATGCTAGTCATAAGAAAAGCATTAAGTGGACTTAAAGCCAAAGAAGAACAACGAGAGAACGACTTTCACTCTTAGCATACTATCCAAGGGAAAGTCTGTTCTTTGTTCATTTGTGGTGGGGGTTGTGTTGATGTGGTTTCCTTAAGCATGCCAAAAAAGCTCAATCTCCATCCTACTGTCCATCCCCAACCACGTAACATAGAATGGCTGAATCAAGGTAAAGGTTTGCAAATCAATTGTAGATGCTTGATTTCATTCTTTATCGGAAAGAATCACCAAGATGAGCTTTGGTGTGATGTTATCCGCATGGATGCATGTCACATTCTACTTGGTAGGCCTTGGCTATTTGACATGAAGGTTAAGCATAATGGGTACCTTAACACCTACTCCTTTTCAAAGGGTAGGAAAAGGATCACTCGTGCCTCTTTAAGCCCCTCCTAGATTGAGAAAGGCAAGCCACGAAAGAACCCCCCACAAGTTAACCCATTCCTTACCTATGGAGAGCCATTAATTAAGGCATCTTATCATGAGTTTAAGGCCTTTAATAAATAGATCCTCATTGCCATTGAGGAACTAGAATACACACCTCGAAATAACCCATTTGCCTTATTCTTGAACATTTTACCTATGTCTTTGTAGATGAAATACCCTCTGACATTCTCCCTAAAAGGCCCATCCAGTGCTATATTGACTTTAACCCCAGAGCCATACTTCCAAATAAGCCAGCATATAGAATGAATTTAAAGGAGACTGTGCAGGCACAAAGACAAGTAGATGCACTGATCAGCAAGCAGTTGGTTAGGAAATCACTTAGTCCTTATGCTGTGCCAGCTTTGTTAGTCCCTAAAAAAGATGGGAGCATGAGAATGTGTGTGGGCAGCCAAGCCTTAAACAAGATCACAACTAAATATAAGCATCCTATCCCATGGCTTGAAGACCTGCTAGATGAACTTCATGGTTCTAGTGTCTTTCCAAACATTGATTTCAGGAGAGAATAATACCAAATTTGAATCAAAGAGGGAGATGAGTGGAAGACAACATTTAAGACAATATGGGGGTTGCATGAATGGCTAGTTATGCCATTTGGATTGTCAAATGTACCTAGTACCTTTACGAGGTTAATGAACCAAGTGTTCAGGCCTTACATTGGTGAGTTTATGATGCTGTACTTTAATGATATTCTGATCCATAGCAAGTTAAAGGATGAGCATTAAGATCATTTAGCTCAAATTATGGTGGTCCCAGAAAAGGAGAGGCTTTATGGTAACCTTAAAGAGTGTACTTTCTTCTCCCCAGAAGTGACCTTGTTAGGCTACATTGTGACTACCAAAGGAGTAAAGGTGGATGAGAGCAAGGTTGCAGCCATTAGATCATGGCCAGTTCCTAAGAGCATCCATGATATGAGAAGTTTTCGTGGACTTGCCTTATTTTATAAGAGGTTTATTAGAAACATTAGTACAATCATGGCACCAATGACAAAAGTGATTGAGGGTCCATCCTTTAAATGGACCCCCAAAGCTTATTTTGCCTTTGAGGAAGTTAAAACCAAGTTAACTGAGGCACCACTACTTGCATTACCTTATTTTGATAAGGTTTTTGAGATTGATGTGATGCTTCTGGTGTTAGTAAAGGAGGAGTTCTTACTCAAGAAGGCCGACCCTTATCCTTCTTCAGTGAGAAATTATGTGATTCCAAGAGGAAGTACTCGACTTATGACAAGGATTTCTTTGTAATAGTGAGGAGTACATTGGAGCCATTATTTGATGCCTAGAGAGAATTTTGAAGCCACAATAACTAATAATGAGGAACTTAAGAACCAGAATGCCTACTTGAGGCACCGGCTTGCTCAATCAATGAGGTAGAAAAAAAGAAACCTAGTGAGCTCATCTATCTCACTCGATTCTAACTAAGAAGGAGAAGTTAAAAGAAACAACCCCCATTTGGTTTCAACAAGTGAGAAGGAGACTCCTAGGAGGGCAAGGAGGAGAGAAAGAAAACTTCAGTCCAACTTTAATGATTTCAAAGTTGGCGTCCCAGGATTTGAAAGGAAACTAGACCCGGATGAGTATTTAGAATAGATGCAAACTGTGGAGAGGATCTTTGATTTCAAGGATGATCCAAAAGAGAGAAAGGTAAAGTTTGTTGCCCTTAAGCTTAGAAAATGTGCTTCTCTCTGGTGAACCAACTCGTACACCAAAAGAGTAAGGTTAAGGAAGGACAAGATTAGAACTTAGTTAAAAAGAAATCTAAGCTTAATTCCCGATTTCTGCCTCCTTACGTACAAGCAAGCTACTCCCAACGACACCATTTAACCCAGGGTACCATGAGTGTAGAAGAATACATTAGGGAGTTTGAAAAGCTTTTGATCATGTGTGATCTCTAATAGGTAGAAGAACAAATGATAGCGAGATACTTGGGAGGGCTTGGTCCTTGGTATGCTAGTGTTGTTGAGTTCAGCAATACTCTACTTTTGATGAAGTGTGTAAGCTAGCTCATAAGGTGGAGCAATAAAGAAAGACCAGAACCTACAAAAAGGAATTGCCTAAATGTCCACCTAGGAATCAACCTTTTAACAGCGGAGTTCCTTTCCTGCACCCCTTTCTACCACACAAAAAACCCAAACTCCATAAAAAAAGTGCACACCCACGGAAAAAACCTAATCCTAGTCCCATGAGCACCAGGAGGTTTTTTAAATGCCAAGGGCCTAGCCATATTGCCTCTAATTGCCTAAATAGAAAGATTATACTCTAGCCTAGCGGGAAACAGTCAAGGAGGAGGAAGTTGAGGTGGAAAAGGAAGTGTACCTAGTGGAAGAACAAGATGAGAGTCTGGAGGAGGTTGTGAAAGAAGCTGATGAAGGTGAAATGCTGGTTGTAAGAAGAGCCTTAAGTGGACTTAAAACCAAGGAAGAAAAACGAGAGAACATCTTCCACTCTCGGCGTACTATCCAAGGGAAAATCTGTTCTTTGATCATTAGTGGTGAGGTTGTCCTGATGTGGTTTCCTTAAGCATGCTGGAAAAGATTAGTCTTCATGCTATTATCCATCCCCACCCATACAACATATAATGGGTGAATCAATGTAATGGTTTGCAAGTTAGTTCTAGATCCTTGATTTCGTTGTCTATAGGCTAGAATTACCAAGGTGAGCCTTGGTGTGATGTTATCCCTATGAGTGCATGTCACATTCTGTTTGGTAGGCCTTAGCTATTTGATAGGGAGGATGAGCATAATAGGTACGTTAACACCTATTCCTTTTCCAAGGATGGGAAAAGGATCATCCTTGCCCCTTTAAGCCCTTCCCAGATTTAGAAAAGCAACCCATAAAAGAACCCCCCAAAAGCTAACCTGTTTCTTACCTATGGAGAGCCATTACTTGAGGAATCTTATCATGATTTTAAGGCATTTAAGAAATGGCTCCCCATTGCCATTGAGGAACCAGAATACACACCACTAAATCACCCCTTCGCCTTATTGTTAGTTGAATAGTTTAGCCATGTCTTTTCGGATGACATACCCTCTGGCCTTCCCCTAAAACATCCATCCAGCATTTTATTGACCTTAACGACAGAGCCACACTCTCAAATAAGCCTACATACATATTAAATCCAAAGGAGACTATGGAGATACAAAGGCAAGTAGATGAACTGATTAATAAGGGGTTAGTTAGGGAATCACTTAGTCCTTGTGTTGTGCCAGCTTTGTTACTCCCTAAGTAGGACAGGAGCATGAGAATGTGTATGGATAGCCAAGCTAGAAACAAGATCAACATCAAATATAGGCATCCTATCCCATGGCTTAAGGATATGCTAGATGAACTTCAAGGTTCTAGTGTGTTTTTAAAGATTGATTTGAGGAGTGGATACTTCCAGACTCAGACGAGAGAAGGAGATGAGTGGAAGACAACATTCAAGACAAAAGGTGGGTTGTATGAATCGGTAATTCTACCATTTGGATTTTCAAATGCACTAAGTACCTTTAGGAGGTTAATGAACTAAGTGTTCAGGCCTTACATTGATAAGTTTAGGGTAGTGTACTTTAATAATATTCTTATCTATAGTGAGCCAGAAGATAAGCAACAAGGTCGTTTGGCTCAGATTATGGAGGTTTTAAAAGAGGCGGGCCTTTATGGTAACCTTAAGACATGTACTTTCTTCTCCTCTGAAGTGGCCTTCTTGGCCACATTGAGATAGTCAAAAGAGTAGAGGTGGATGAGAGTAAGGTTACGGGCATTAAATCATGGCCAGCCCCTAAGAACATCCTTGATATGAGGAGCTTTCTTAGACTTGCCTCATTTTACAGGAGGTTCATTAGAAACTTTAGCACAATCATGGCACCTATGACTGAAGTGAAAGGGTTCATCCTTTAAATGGACCCCTAAAGCTCATTCGCCTTTGATGAAGTTAAAACCAAGCTGACTAAGGCACTAGTACTACCATTACCTTATTTTGATGAGGTTTTTTAGATTGAATGTGATGCTTTTGGTGTTGGTATAGGAGGTATTCTTACTAAGAAGGCCCACCCTTAGCTTCTTTGGTGGGAAACTATGTGATTCCAAAAGGAAGTACTCGACTTATGATAAGGTGTTCTATGTAATAGTGAGGAGTATGGAGCATTAGAGCCATTATTTGATGGCTAGTGAGCTTATCTTGCATTCTGATCATGAGGACTTAAAATACATTCATGGGCAGCACAAGTTAAACATCAGGCATGCTAAATGGGTGGAATACCTTCAATCATTCCACTTTATTAAGGAGCATAAGTGAGGAAAACTCAACCAGGGAGTAGATGCACTTTAAAGCAAACATTTGCTATTGTTTCAATAAGATGCTTGCATTCTACGATTTGAGCACCTTTAGTCCTTTTATGTTACTGATGAAGACTTTTGCAAGTTATATTCTGTTTGCTTAAAACAACCCAAAGGAGAGTTTATGGTCCAAAATGAGTATTTATTTAGGGGAACTCATTTGTGTGTTCCTAGGTGTGGTACTCATGAGCTACTGATTGAGGAGGTCCATGGAGGTTCTCTAGCTGGACATTATGGAGAGAACAAGACCCTAGCCATGCCAAGGGAGCACTACTTCTGGCTAAGAATGAGTAAGGATGATTAGGACCTCTTTAAAAGGTATGCTATTTATCAATTTGCCAAGAGTCACTCACTACCACAAGGGTTATACATCCGTCTGCCAGTCCCTTCTATTCCTTGGTTGATGTAAGCATGGATTTCATCCTTGGCTTGCCAAAAACATAAAGGAACAAGTACTCCATCTTTATGCTAGTGGACAGATTCTGAAAGACGACTCACTTTATAGCTTGCAACAAGACTAATGATGCCATCGATGTTGTGTTGTTGAGGCATACTTCAAAGAAGTTATGAGATTGCATGGAATCCCTAGGTCCATTGTTTTTGATCATGATACAAGGTTTTCAAGTCACTTCTAGAGTACCTTATGGAAGAAGATGGGAACTAAGCTCAAGTGCAATACTACATGCCACCCTCAAACTAATGGCCAAACTGAGGTAACAAGCAGAGGACTTGGGAACTCTTTTAAGAGTTTTGATTAAGCTTAACACAAAAGTGCAGGATTTACTCCTTGCCCATATTGCATTTGCATATAATAAGGCACCCAGCAGAACCAGAGGGAGGTCTCCTTTCAATGTAGTTTATGAGGCTAATACTTAAGCCCCCTTGATCTGGTGCCTAAAAACTCAAAAGAGAAACCAAGTGTGAAGGTTAGTAAAATGCTTAAAGAAATTCAGAAGCTCCACAAGTAAGTCACAACTAGAATTAAGAGATCAAATATCTCCTATCAAGTCCAAACAAACAAGCATAAAATGGAGGTGGTGTTTTAACCAGGTGATTTAGTATGGATTGACTTGTGAAAAGAATGATTTCCCTAAAAAACGAAGAGCAAACTGATGCCAAGGGTAGGTAGTCCTTTTGAGGTCCTAGAAAGAGTGAACGATAATGCTTAGAAGGTGAATCTTCCTAAAGATTATGGTGTTTCAGCTACTTACAATGTAGCAAACTTGAGCACGTATTTAGAAGATGAGCATTTAGTGAATTTGACGAAAAATTCCTTTCAACAAGAGGATGATGATGGAGATCAAGCAATGGTACAAGATTCGGCCCCTCAAAACAGTCAAGGAAATGCACCTTTTAGCATCAATCCTCAGGCCATAGTCCAAGCATTGCTACTGTAAAGTTCTATACTACTTGGGTATGAACCCTTACAAAGATTCGATTATGTTCATCTGAGTTCCTAAATCTTCCATGTGTTTATTGCTTATATTTTTGCATATAATGTTAGGTAACAACCTCAAGAAACAATCCATGAAGAGAAAATCAAGTTGGTCAGCCGCTTCGTGGAGATTTTTCCCCCATAAGTGAACCATTCCAAATTGACCTCTATTCTAGCTTGGTTTGAGATTCAAGCTGGTTCTCGGCTTAAACCTAATTTAGGCATGATTTACTTGGGATGCTTTAACGTCCTAGCGAAATTATTCATGGTGTGAAATCAAGTCTAAATTAAGTAAAAGTAAGGTGACCAAGCTGCTAATTGTTAGCACCAAACCGGCCGATTTGACTGTTTTGATCAATGGTCGAGATCTCTTTAAATGGAGACTTTGGTCACCAATTTACCTACTTTCTTGGTAGCTTACACTGTTGGGAACATCATCATGGGGCCCATTGCAGCTTTGGAAGGCTGTTTGACCACTAGGAGGAGAGATAAAGATCTCTCTTATTTCTAATTGGCCAGTCAAAATTCTAATCAAATCAGCAGCCCTTTTTTTACCCCACATGTGCACATGGATTGTTTTATGAACTAATAACATGTTGAAGCTTGAGTTTAGCATAATAAGCATGTAATTCGTTAGAATTATATAGGATAGTTAGGCTAGGTTAAGCTTGTTCTACATTTTGATTTGTGTAATCTTATTTAAGGGTTTCCTAGTGTCTAAGGAAACTCCTAAGCGACTAGGCAGCTAGGCAAGTGCTTATTTAAGTGCTTGTTTGGTCATTCTTTGAAGCAAATTATGAATGAAAGCCATTTAGTTAAGCTTTCCTCTTAAACCTGTGATACTCTTAAACACTAAAACTAGCTTATCTTTACTTACACTGAGTAAAGTGTTGTTCTAGTGGGTCTTAATCTTTCCTTAGGTGGTGTTTTTGTATCCTAAGAAGCGTTAAGGGGCCTAAACTAATTCATGGTGATGTTTTTATATCCACAAGTTAGCTTAATAACTATATATCCTTGTTCCTCTTCAGCCAGATTCACTTGAATCCTTGCTTCTATTTTTATTCTCCTATAGCCTACTTGCATTCCAACCTTAAATGTGAGTTTGTTAATAAGGTGATACATAATTAATTGAACAGGAGGCCATAAAGGAGAATGAAATTAAGGAGGAAAAAAAGGAGGTGTAAGGGCCATGCTTTCGTGCTATCACCGACTAACTGTTTAGTTGCTGATTTTACCAGTTGCTTTTAATTTGTTAACCGACGAAAGTATTAAATCGACTGTGTGAGTTTTTAACGACTAGTTTCAATAAAAGGGGCGATTATCTGACTAATGTTATCATTGACGCTACTTATTTATAAAATATTTGAATCTATGCTAAACCCAGTTTTTAAAATCGTTTTTCATTTTACTTGGCAGATTCCCAAAGTTTAAACCGAAATGTACATGGTAGGTCGTTCAATTTGGGTTTAACCTAACTATTAGCGAGTACGGATCAGAATTTAGCTGTATGTTGTTAGTTTAACCCAAAACACAAAAAAAAAAAAAGAGAGGTTGAAAAGGGGGACCGAAGTCGGGAGACCCCGACCCCCCCTCTCTCTCACCGCACGCTCTCTCTCTCTCTAGCCGAACTCTCTCTCTCTCTCTCTCTCTCTCTCACCGGCGACCGGCCACCTGGCGCTGCCGCCGGCCAGCACGCGTCACCGGCGAGAGAAAGGGACGGACGGTCCCCCACACCACGCGTCTCAGCCACCCGTTCCACCACCAGACTTCATCCACCTCGCTCAACCCCTCACCCACGCGTCTCCTCGCCCAGAACCGGCCGTCCACCTGCCGGAAACCGACGACCCACCTTCAACCTAGCCTCCTCTATAAATTAGAGCCAAAATCAAGCCTCAATCTGCCAGAATCATCACGAAATCGAGGGCTAGGGTTTGCTGACGGGCTTGGGTTCGGGAATTAGCGGTGTGGGAGCATCGGTATTCACCCTTTGAGGTTGAAACTAGGCTAGCCCAGGTAAGTGTTTCTCCCTCCTAAGTTATTACTATTTTCAAAGTTAATTTTTCAGCAGTTTAATGATGCATGTAACCTAGGCTTACTTCAATTCGTGTATGATGCTTGTTGAATGACCTAAATTAGCTATTACAGGCAAGTAGTTTGATCTGAATTCGTTTGAATGTGAGTAGGTCGGTTGGATTCAACTAGCTAATGCATGTACATGAGGCTAATTCGAAATTGTTACACGCGGTTAGCTTGAATTCGATTAAAATTAGCTAATGTGTGAAAAAGAATTAAAATCAAAGTTAATTTAACGTATTTAGCTTAGATTCGAGTTAATGAGTTAAAGTTTAAAACGGAATTAAAATCGAAGTTAATTTAACGTATTTAGCTTAGATTCGAGTTAATGAGTTATAGTTTAAAACGGAATTAAAATCGAGGTTAAGTTAACATATTTAGCTTCGATTCGAGTGGAAGAGTTAATATATGAAAAGGGATTAAAAACGAAGTTAGTTTAACGTGTTTAGCTTCCATTTGAATTGGACTAGCTAACGTATTATGTGTAAACGAAATAAATTCAAACTCTTTTTGATGCATTCATGCTTAGGGAAATTACTTTGAAATACAACGTTATGTTTAGCATGGAATTATGTTTGATTTACTGAATAAAGTATTGTCGAATTATGAATAAATGTGGCTATACGCGCGCTTGTTGTAACGTTTCGTTGAATGATGTTGGCTGCTCAGGTAAGAGCTTAAACCTTACTCCCTTTTTCATAAGCTAACATGATAATATGTTGTGATTAATAAATCGATGAATCGAGTTGGTAGTTGGATGGTTTGAGGAAAGAATCATGAGCGTTCGAGGTCCTGTGGTACGGTGCTTGTGAGGAGGGAGTTCGGGTTGTGAATTGACCGCAATCGTGTGGATTGCGAGGCCATGTGTGGCTCATTGTGTTGAAATTGACTACGAAGTGTTTAAATGTGATATGTGTATTTCCCTTTTCCTTGTATGTTTAAAATGTAACATGTGTGTGGAAGGGTGATGTTTTAGCAAATGACTTTTCATGTGTTTTAAATGAATAATAGCCATGTCTAGTAGCGAGCTATGGCCTATTTTAGCTATTCAAATAATGTTTGGAGGAATCCCTAAAACGTTTTTAACAAAAGGGAGATGGGAATTATACGTTGAATGATTTTATTGTTTGAAACGGAAATCTACTAGCCGTTATGGCCGATACGCTTTAAGTGGCTAAGATAATGTGCTGCGGACAATATGATATGATGTAATGTTAACCTAGGGGATAAGTCCGGATAAACCCTAGAGGCCCTGACGAGGGCTAATGTAATGGTCCGATATGTTATATGTAGCCATCCCGGGAGTAAGAGCTTTAGCGTGAGCGTTAGGTCTCACTATGGGGTCGAGCTTAGTTCTCACCCAATCAGCACCCTGTAATGATCTTATGCCAGAAGTACTTTCCTACCAAGATAAGAAAAGCAATTGGCCTTTGCCATTTTATATATGTTTAAAGAAAAAGAATGTTTTACGGGCCAAAGAGGCCATATGGAATGAATATGAAATGCTTACAAGGGCCGTTTTACGTCAAATGCGAAATGTAAACTCTTCCAAAAGATTGAGAACCTCAAGGTTATGAAATGCTTTCAAATGTTCAAAGAATGTTTCATTGCAGATTTAAAGAAAATGCTCTTAAAAATGATGAATGTGGCTTCAAATAGAATATGTGACATGCTAGTGATTTGTGAAATGACGTTCAAATGTGCCTAGTGAATACGTAAGTTGTGACTTGTCCAATGTTTATGTTCTACAACCTGTGCCTTATAATACGTTGCCTAATACCATGTTAATATTAGCTAAATGCTTGATAAGTGGATATTATGAGTAATATTGCTTGAAAAGGGTTTTGTTTTAAGGAGTGGAGGAACACTCACTGAGCATGTGGTGGCTCACTCCATTTCCTTTCCCCTCTTTCCCCCAGGTGATGAATGATGAAAGAATCTATGTTCCTTCTAAGACATTTAATTGTTCCTGCAAGTCGTACCCGTGACATAAAGCGATGTGGCTGCCTGCGGTAATATTTTGCTTGAAAAGAGCATGAATTGGGCATGTAGTGGCTCTATAGTACAAAACTTATGTAAGTCATTGTAAATAGTTGTTTGTAAAGGCATAAGCCTCAACCGCGAGTGTGTGACTCGCTGGAACCTCCTATTTCCTTTTTGAATTTAGTTGTAATGATACAGGTACCCTACAAATTATAATGTAATTTATGAAAATGTTGAAATTACAGACGGAACTCTGCCGGATTCGTCTCAGGATTTCCCAACCAAAAAAGGGGGTGTTACATTGGGGGGGTTGGTATTTGTGAAGAAGAAATTTAATTAAAGAAGAGCCTTAAGGGTCTCCCTCGGGGGATCCTAGCGGTGTGACATCCCTGGTAGGTCGCGGGGGTGTTACATTAGGTGGTGTCAGAGACATAGGTTGCATATGCATATAGATGTGACCTTCGGAGCGTCAATGTGTGTAAGTAGGTGCCCTGAAGTGTTTACTTGAGCTTACTACGTGCTTACTTGCTTACTTGTGTACGCGAATTAGAAACACAACTTAGGATTTCCAAACAAATGCGTGCTTGATAGTGTTATTCCTAACCCAGTGTGGTGATGTAGGATGGTGTTTAGCATTGACGATTTTGAGTATCTACCTTTCTGGATGGCTGCATGGAATGCAGTCATATTTTGGAAAGCAATGATTAAGAGCAAACAGTGGAGACTCACTCGGGTCACACAGAACCACTAGACGTACAAGTTCATCAGAGCAATGCCATGTACGGGAAGATGGGCCGAAGTCACTTCTATCCTCCGTCTCTTCTATGTATATAGGGGAGCTTATACACCGTTTACTTTTAGAGGGTTGGTGGATTTCCTAATATTTGCAGAAGGGCGGGTGGACTCCTTAGGAATTACCCCCTTGGGAAGGAGCGATGCTGCCATGCAAATGATCAATACGACTCTAATTGCTCCTGCTGCTACCCAACAACTACCAATCACAATAGTAGAGAGAAATCAGATTGAACATCGTCAAATGAGACTTCTGTTTGCAGAAAACCCTCAGGCAAGACGATACAAGCGAGTAGCCACTCTATGGGCACGTTAGATAGATTCCTTTGGTGCACAATACCCACGGGGCTGGCAAGCCACGATGCTGAGGATGAGAGAACTGGTGGATGGAGCACCTGATGTGGAGTACTCCCCACCATTTGTATTATGGGACCTACTAGCCCCAGTTGAGTCTGAGGGCTCGAATGATCCAACGGTAGATGATCCCCCTGAAGAGGGTTCCTCAGGTGGTAATTAGGGTGGTAATAGGGGCTATGTGTAGCCTGGAGTCGCCAATGTTTGCATTGTATTTAAATAAAACATAGTTAATGTGCGTTTGAAAATGAATAAACATGGGTGATACCCGATATTTCGTGATTCGTGAAAGCGCATTTTTTTGAGAAGTGATTCGTGCGACCAAAATAGGATCGCACGAATACTTAAAGCTCTATACATTCTGTTTAATGTTGTACTATGTTTTTAAATGCTTTTGACAATCTATTTTTATGAATAAAAACTAAGCAACTTTGCATAAACGACTGTGTAGCCAATGCCTCCACGAAGGGAACAGATGGCGGCACCAACGCCTTGGAGATGATTTGTCAGTTTAATAAGTTGAGACCACCAAGGTTTAGTGGTGGAACAGATCCTCTTGCCTATGAGGAATGGCTAAGAAAGATGGAGAATTTGTTTGAAGTAATGGACTGCCCCGAAGATTTTAAAGTACGTCTGGCGACCCATCAGTTCGAAAAGGAAGGGGAATTCTGGTGGGGCACTGTCAAACCTCGAGCGGGTGAACCAGCTCTAACTTGGGAACAACTAAAAACTGTGATGGATGCTCAGTATTACCCACGAGATGTAATGAGGGCAAAGGAACAAGAATTTCTACGGTTGAAATAAGGCCAAATGAGTGCGGTAGAATACGCGGCGAAGTTTAACGAGCTTAGTCGCTTTGCGCCTAATCAAGTCGCAACTGAAGAAATGAAGATGGACCACTTCGAGCAAGGCCTTAAAGGACCCATTAAGCGGATGATAGCTGGGCATGTTTTCACCAGCTTCCAGGAGATGTACCAGAGGGCGGTGAAGATAGCCCGAGTCATAGCTGAAACCGAAGAGGAAAGTCGTCAGATTGGCCCAGCAAAAAGAAAGTTTAATCAAGGAGGGTCCAGTACCCAGGGAAGCAATAAGATCAGCAACTTCAACAACCGGGGAAAAGGAAAACAAGTTGTACCAAGGCAGGCACTGGAACCCTGCAACCAATGCGGGCGTATGCACTCTGGTCGGTGCCGATATGGCACACAAGAATGCTATGGGTGTGGATCTACGGACCATAAAATTGCAAATTGCCCCAAAAAGGCGTGGAATCGGCAGAACAGTACACAAGGTTCAGGCACTGGGGCTAATCCAGTTCCACAAAGAGGCCGACCTCCTGTGAATGCAACTTCAGAAGGCAAACGAGGTGGAAAAAGGCCGCAAGCAGGTGGCCGGGTGTTTAGCTTGGAAGGAGGTGAGGCGGAGGACCTCACTGCCACCGTATCAGGTACCCTTTTTGTTAAACATCTTTATGCTTATGTTTTATTTGATTCAGGTGCCACGCATTCTTTTGTAAATCCTACCTTTGCAAGGAAACTCGCTAGCAAGCCCAGTGAAATTGATATACAATTATGTGTGACTACCCCCTTAGGGTCTGCTTACTATACCGACCTTGTCTTTAAGGACTGTACTATTCAATTGGAAGGGAGAACTCTCCCTGTAGACCTAGTACAACTGGATATACAAGGTTGGGATGTTATTCTGGGGATGGACTGGTTAACTAGACATAAAGTTACTATTGACTGTGAGAGAAAGCTGGTTACCTTCACGGCCTCCAATGGAGAAAGAGTAACCTTTAAGGGAAGTGGCCACCAAGTAACCATTCCAACGGTATCTGCTATGCAAGCATTCAAAATGTTGAAGAAAGGGTGTCAGAGCTATTGATGTGCAATTGTGGTCGCAGAACTAAAGGAGCCCGACTTGAGTGAGATTCCGGTAGCAAGGGAATTTCCACAGGTGTTTCGAGAGGTACCGGGGCTACCACCCGACAGAGAAATCGAATTCACCATTGAACTAGTGCCTGGAACCGCTCCAATATCCAAGGCACCTTATCGAATGGCACCTGCGGAATTGGCAGAGTTGAAAACTCAGTTGCAAGAGCTACTAGATAAGGGGTTAATTCAGCCTACTGTTTCACACTGGGGAGCACCAGTACTATTTGTGAAGAAGAAAGATGGGAGTTTGAGGTTATGTATTGACTATCGAGAACTAAACAAGGTAACGGTTAAGAATAAATACCCACTTCCTCGAATTGATGACCTGTTTGATCAATTGGCTGGTGCTTTGGTGTTCTCGAAGATTGATTTGAGATCGGGGTACCATCAATTGAAGATCAAGAAGGGGGACGTGCCTAAAACTGCTTTTCGCACTCGATATGGCCACTACGAGTTCTTGGTGTTACCGTTCGGACTAACGAACGCTCCTGCCTTCTTTATGGACTTGATGAACAGAGTCCTTAGGCCCTTCCTAGATAAATTTGTAGTGGTGTTCATCGATGATATCCTGGTATACTCCAAGACCAAGGAAGAGCATGCAAACCACTTGCGAATGGTGCTGAAAACCCTAGAGGAGCACAAATTATATGCCAAACTTAAAAAGTGTGAGTTCTGGTTAGAAAGGGTGCAATTTTTGGGACACATAGTGACCAAAGATGGCATCTCGGTGGACCCGGCAAAGGTAGAGGCCATTGTAAACTGGCCAAGACCAGCAAACGTCTCCGAAGTGCGAAGCTTTTTAGGTATAGCGGGCTACTATCGAAGGTTTGTAGAAGGATTTTCAAAACTAGCCTTACCTATTACCAAACTACTTCAGAAGGCCACTAAATTTGAATGGACCCCAGAGTGTGAAGATAGCTTTCAGGAGCTAAAGAAACGTTTGGTATCTGCACCAATATTGGCGATACCTGAAGGCAATGAAGGATTTGTAATCTACAGTGATGCGTCCAAGAAGGGACTGGGTTATGTATTAATGCAGAAAGATAGAGTTATTGCTTATGCCTCTCGCTAATTGAAGCCCTACGAAGAGAATTATCCAACACATGACCTAGAATTGGCCGCGGTGGTATTTGCCTTGAAAATCTGGAGACATTACCTCTATGGAGTAAGGTGTGAAGTATACACTGACCACAAGAGCTTGAAATACATCTTTACTCAAAAAGAGTTAAACATGAGACAAAGAAGATGGCTAGAACTCCTTAAGGATTATGATATGGAGATCAAATATCATCCTGGAAGAGCAAACGTAGTGGCTGACGCACTAAGTAGAAGATCCATGGGGTCTGTAGCTTGTCTACTTACACAAGAAAAGAGACTCCTAAGGGAGCTCGACGTGCTATAAATAGAGGTAGTGCTGCGAAGAAATCAAGGCTACTTGACAGCGCTTCAAGTCTCTTCGCCATTGATCGAAACGATCAAACAACAGCAGAAGGATGACCCTGAACTTATGAGGACAAAGAAAGGCATGGAAGAAGGAAAGAATAAGGAATTTTCCATCCAAAATGAGGTACTTTGGTATGGAAATAGATTGTGTGTACCGAACATAACAGCTCGCAAGGAGGAATTATTAAAGGAGGCGCACAATTCCACACTTGTTGTACACCCTGGGAGTACAAAGATGTACCATGACCTGAAGGCCCATTACTGGTGGAGTGGCATGAAAAGGGATATCGCAGAGTACGTGGCTCGATGCCTTACGTGCCAACGGGTGAAAACCGAGCATCAGAGACCTGGAGGTTTACTGCAACCCTTGCCAATTCCTGAGTGGAAATGGGAGCACATCACCATGGATTTCTTGATTGGAATGCCGAAAACCATCAAATAGCACGATGGTGTGTGGGTTATAGTTGACAGATTGGCCAAGGCTGCACACTTCTTGCCCATCAAGGCCACTTGCACCTCTGAGCAACTAGCTAACCTATACATTAAGGAGATAGTTAGACTGCATGGTGTGCCACTCAGTATTGTGTCAGATCGCGATACCAAGTTTGTATCTCGCTTCTGGCATGGGTTTCAAAGAGCAATGGGTACAAAATTACGATTAAGTACGGCCTTCCATCCTCAGACGGACGGTCAATCCGAAAGAACTATTCAAACTCTGGAGGATATGTTGAGAGCCTGTGCCCTCGATTCTACTGGAACTTGGGATCATAACTTGCCTCTGGTTGAATTTGCGTACAATAATAGTCACCATGCCAGTATAGGCATGGCTTCTTTCGAGGCGCTATACGGTAGACGTTGCAGAACTCCAGTTTGTTGGAATGAAATAGGAGAAAGGGAACCATCCAAGGTTGACTTAATCGACCAAACGATCGGAATAATCAAGACCATCCGCCAGAGATTGCAAGTTGCGCAAAGTAGACAAAAGAGCTACGCGGATAATAGGAGAAGGCCACTGGAGTTTGAGATTGGAGACCATGTATTTCTGAAAGTGTCCCCACTCAAGGGGAGCATAAGATTTGGACAAAAGGGGAAACTAAGCCCACGGTTCATTGGACCGTTTGAAGTCTTGTAGAAAGTAGGATCGGTTGCATACCAATTGGCCTTACCACCCTCATTGCAAGGCATCCACGATGTATTCCATGTATCCAGTCTCAGGAAATATGTTCCGGATCCGAATCATGTCATCCGATATGAACCCCTACAAGTTAACGAAAATCTTACGTATGTAGAAGAACCCATCCGGATTTTGGAGAAGACGGAAAGGAAGCTCAGAAATAGGAGCATTCCCTATGTTAAGGTGTTATGGAAACATCACAAGGTGGCAGAAGCAGCTTGGGAGTTAGAAAGCGAAATACATGAGAAATATCCCGCATTATTTTCACCAGGTGAGCAAATTTCGAGGATGAAATTCTTTTAAGGGGGGGAGAGTGTAAGGGCCATGCTTTCGTGCTATCACCGACTAACTGTTTAGTTGCTGATTTTACCAGTTGCTTTTAATTTGTTATCCGATGAAAGTATTAAATCGACCGTGTGAGTTTTTAACGACTAGTTTCAATAAAAGGGGCGATTATTTGACTAATGTTATCATTGACGCTACTTATTTATAAAATATTTGAATCTATGCTAAACCCAGTTTTTAAAATCGTTTTTCGTTTTACTTGGCAGATTCCCAAAGTTTAAACCGAAATGTTCATGGTAGGTCGTTCAATATGGGTTTAACCTAACCATTAGCGAGTACGGATCAGAATTTAGCTGTATGTTGTTAGTTTAACCCAAAACACACAAAAAAAAAAAAAAGAGGTTGAAAAGGGGGACCGAAGTCGGGAGACCCCGTCCCCCCTCTCTCTCACCGCACGCTCTCTCTCTCTCTAGCCGAACTCTCTCTCTCTCTCTCTCTCTCACCGGCGACCGACCACCTGGCGCTGCCGCCGGCCAGCACGCGTCACCGGCGAGAGAAAGGGACGGACGGTCCCCCACACCACGCGTCTCAGCCACCCGTTCCACGACTAGACTTCATCCACCTCGCTCAACCCCTCACTCACGCGTCTCCTCGCCCAGAACCGGCCGTCCACCTGCCGGAAACCGACGACCCACCTTCAACCTGGCCTCCTCTATAAATTAGAGCCAAAATCAAGCCTCAATCTGCCAGAATCATCACTAAACCGAGGGCTAGGGTTTGCTGACGGGCTTGGGTTCGGGAATTAGCGGTGTGGGAGCATCGGTATTCACCATTTGAGGTTGAAACTAGGCTAGCCCAGGTAAGTGTTTCTCCCTCCTAAGTTATTACTATTTTCAAAGTTAGTTTTTCAGCAGTTTAATGATGCATGTAACCTAGGCTTACTTCAATTCGTGTATGATGCTTGTTGAATGACCTAAATTAGCTATTACAGGCAAGTAGTTTGATCCGAATTCGTTTGAATGTGAGTAGGTCGGTTGGATTCAACTAACTAATGCATGTACATGAGGCTAATTCGAAATTGTTACACGCGGTTAGCTTGAATTCGATTAAAATTAGCTAACGTGTGAAAAAGAATTAAAATCGAAGTTAATTTAACGTATTTAGCTTAGATTCGAGTTAATGAGTTAAAGTTTAAAACGGAATTAAAATCGAAGTTAATTTAACGTATTTAGCTTAGATTCGAATTAATGAGTTATAGTTTAAAACAGAATTAAAATCGAGGTTAAGTTAACATATTTAGCTTCGATTCGAGTTGAAGAGTTAATATATGAAAAGGGATTAAAAACGAAGTTAGTTTAACGTGTTTAGCTTCCATTTGAATTGGACTAGCTAACGTATTATGTGTGAACGAAATAAATTCAAACTCTTTTTGATGCATTCATGCTTAGGGAAATTACTTTGAAATACAACGTTATGTTTAGCATGGAATTATGTTTGATTTACTGAATAAAGTATTGTCGAATTATGAATAAATGTGGCTATACACGCGCTTGTTGTAAGGTTTCGTTGAATGATGTTGGCTGCTCAGGTAAGAGCTTAAACCTTACTCCCTTTTTCATAAGCTAACATGATAATATGTTGTGATTAATAAATCGATGAATCGAGTTGGTAGTTGGATGGTTTGAGGAAAGAATCATGAGCGTTCGAGGTCTTGTGGTACGTTGCTTGTGAGGAGGGAGACTGGGTTGTGAATTGACCGCAATCGTGTGAATTGCGAGGCCATGTGTGGCTCATTGTGTTGAAATGATTACGAAGTGTTTAAATGTGATATGTGTATTTCCCTTTTCCTTGTATGTTTAAAATGTAACATACGTGTGGGAGGGTGATGATATAGCAAATGACTTTTCATGTGTTTTAAAAGAATAATAGCCATGTCTAGTAGCGAGCTATGGCCTATTTTAGCTATTCAAATAATGTTTGGGAGGAATCCCTAAAACGTTTTTAACAAAAGGGAGATGAGAATTATACGTTGAATGATTTTATTGTTTGAAACGGAAAACTACTAGCCGTTATGGCCGATACGCTTTAAGTGGCTAAGATAATGTGCTGCGGACAATATGATATGATGTATGTTAACCTAGGGGATAAGTCCGGATAAACCCTAGAGGCCCTGATGAAGGCTAATGTAATGGTCCGATATGTTATATGTAGCCATCCCGAGAGTAAGAGCTTTAGCGTGAGCGTTAGGTCTCACTATGGGGTCGAGCTTAGTTCTCACCCAATCAGCACCCTGTAATGATCTTATGCCAGAAGTACTTTCATACCAAGATAAGAAAAGCAATTGGCCTTTGCCATTTTATATATGTTTAAAGAAAAAGAATGTTTTACGGGCCAAAGAGGCCATATGGAATGAATATGAAATGCTTACAAGGGCCGTTTTACGTCAAATGCGAAATGTAAACTCTTCCAAAAGGTTGAGAACCTCAAGGTTATGAAATGCTTTCAAATGTTCAAAGGATGTTTCATTGCAGATTTAAAGAAAATGCTCTTAAAAATGATGAATGTGGCTTCAAATAGAATATGTGTCATGCTAGTGAATCGTGAAATGACATTCAAATGTGCCTAGTGAATACATAAGTCATAGCTTGTCCGATGTTCATGTTCTAGAACCTGTGTCCTATAATATGTTGCCTAATACCATGTTAGTATTAGCTAAATGCTTGATAAGTGGATATTATGAGTAATATTGCTTGAAAAGGGTTTTGTTTTAAGGAGTGGAGGAACACTCACTGAGCATGTGGTGGCTCACTCCATTTCCTTTCTCCTCTTTCCCACAGGTGATGAATGATGAAAGAATCTATGTTCCTTCTAAGACATTTAATTGTTCCTGCAAGTCGTACCCGTGACATAAAGCGATGTGGCTGCCTGCGGTGATATTTTGCTTGAAAAGAGCATGAATTGGGCATGTAGTGGCTCTATAGTACAAAACTTATGTAAGTCATTGGAAATAGTTGTTTGTAAAGGCATAAGCCTCAACCGCGAGTGTGTGACTCGCTGGAACCTCCTATTTCCTTTTTGAATTTAGTTGTAATGATACAGGTACCCTACAAATTATAATGTAATTTATGAAAATGTTGAAATTACAGACGGAACTCTGCCGGATTCATCTCAGGATTTCCCAACCAAAAAAGGGGGTGTTACATTGGGGGGGTTGGTATTTGTGAAGAAGAAATTTAATGAAAGAAGAGCCTTAAGGGTCTCCCTCGGGGGATCCTGGCGGTGTGACATCCCTGGTAGGTAGCGGGGGTGTTACAGAAGGGTGTGGTGGATAATTAGGAGGAAAACCAAGAAGTTGAGGAAAAAGCTGACGAGGGTGAAGTGCTTATTTTGAGAAGAGTTTTAAGTCGTCAAAAAGGAGTGTAGGATGAACAAGGAGAGAACTTTTTTCATTCTTAATGCATAGTTCAAGGTAAAGTATGTTCAATGATCATAGATGGAGGAAGTTGTGCTAATGTTGTTTCACTTAGCATGATGGAGAAACTAGGCCTCCAAGCTACGACCCATCCACCCCCTATAACATCCAATGCCTAAATCAAAGCGAAGGGTTACAAGTTAACTCTCAGCGCTTAATGTCCTTTCTATTGGAAAGAACTACTAAGATAAGTTATGTTGTGATGTGATTCCCATGGATGCCTACCATACATTACTAGGTAGGTCGTGATTGTATGACCGAAAGGTGATGCATAATGGTTTGCTAAACACATACTCTTTCTCCAAGGGAGGAAAGAAGATCATCTTGGTACCATTATCCCCTTCTGAGCTCCATAAAAACAAACCACAAAAATGACAAGAACTCTCTCATATTTGCTCTTTAATCTTAGTGAACCTCTTTTAAAAGCTTCATATCATGAGTTTATAGCTTCCAAACAGTGTATACTAAATATGCAAGAGGAATATAAAACCCCTCTACTAAGCCATCCCCTAGCCATTTCATTACTTCAACACTGTAGCCATGTATTTCCAGAAGGGATACCCTAGGGCTTCAAAAAGAGATATCTAATATCTCATTGATCTTATCCCAAGCTCCGTTCTTCCAAATAAGCCAGCATATAGAATGAACCCCATCCAAAGAGACTATGGAGATTCAACTCCAAGTGGAAGAATTCGTATCTAAAAGGCTAGTATGTGAGTCCTTGAGTCCATGTGTCGTTCCAGCTCTCTTAGTTCCAGAGAAAGATGGGAGCATGCGCATGTGTGTTGACAGTCGTGCAATTAACAAGATCACAATCAAGCATAGGTATCCAGTACCTGGACTTGAAATAATGTTAGATGAATTACATGGTTCCAAGATATTTTCGAGCATTAATTTAAGTGGTTACCACTAAATCAAAATTAGAGAAGGTAACGAATAGAAAACTGCCTTCAAAACCAAAGGAGGGCTATTTGAGTGTGTTGTCATGCTATTTGGCCCATCCAATGCTCCAATGCCTTTATCAGGTCAATAAACTAAGTATTCAGGCTTTATATAAGTAAATTTATGGCGGTTTACTTTGATGACATTTTGATTTATAGCAAGAGTGAACAAGAGCATCAACACCATCTAACTTAGATTATAATGGTTCTTGAACAAGAGACCTTGTCTGGTAACCTTAAGAAGTGCCCCTTTCTTCTCACATGAGGTGACGTTTTTAGGTTATATTGTTACTGGTCATGGCATTAAGGAAGATGAAAGCAAGATTGAGGCCTTTCGAACATGGCCTATTCCACAAAGCATTCTTGATGTGTGAAGTTTCCATGGACTTGCTTCCTTTTATTGGCAGTTCATAAGGAACTTTAGGACAATCATGGCTCTTATGACTAAGTTTATTGAGGTTACGTCATTGAAATAAACCCCCATAACCCAATCTCCATTTAAGGAGGACAAGGTGAAGCTAACTCAAGCATCAGTGCTAGCTTTACCTTGTTTCGATAAAGTCTTTGAAGTTGAGTGTGATGCAGAAGGTGTAGGCATAGGTGGCATTCTTACTCAAGAAGGAAAGCCTCTAGCTTTATTTAGTAAGAAACTGCTTAACTCTAGGAGAAAATACTATGCCTATGATAAAGAATTCTATGCTATTATACATTGTTTAAAGCATTGGAGTCATCATTTGGGGGCTACTAAGTTCATTTTGCATTCTAATCACGAGGCCTTAAAGTATATTCAAGAGCAGCAAAAACTAAACTCACAACACACAACATAGATGAATATCTCCAGTCATTTCATTTCACAATCAAGTATAAGTTAGGAAAGCTTAATCAAGGTGCAGATGCATTATCTCGGAGGTACTTGTTGTTATGCTATTAGATGCTTGTATATTGGGTTTTGACCATCTAAAATCCTTATGTATCAAAGATGAAGAGTTTGGGGAGCTTTATTTAACTTGTCAATGTGTCCCAAAGGTGGTTTCTTGCTTCAAGAAGGTTATTTATTCAAGGGTACTCGATTATGCATTCCCAAGTGTAGCGCTCGAGAACTCTTGATATGGGAAACTCATATTGTATCATTAGTTGGTCATTATGGTGAGAACAAGGCTCTTATTATGTGACGAGACCATTGTTGTTAACTAGGTATAAGCAAGCACATCCAAGGCATCTTAAGGTGTGCTATATGTCAAGTGGCTAAAAGTCACTCGTTACCTCACGATTTGTACATGCCTCTACTAGTTCCCACTCTCCTATGGGTTGCCATGAGTATGGATTTTATCTTAGGCTTGCCCATAACCGATAGGAAAAAAGATTCAATCTTTGTTATGGTGGACAGATTTTCTAAGATGGCTTATTTCATACCCTACAACAAAACCGACGATGTTACACATATTGTAGAGGTGTACTTCAAGGAAGTGATGAGATTAGATGGTATTCCATGATCCATTACTTCAGATAGTGATACTAAGCTTCTTAGTCACTTTTGGATCACCTTATGGAAGAAAATGGGCAGTAAGCTAAAGTACTGATGGAGGTCCATCCCCCAACATGATCTGTGACCATCAAGGGAACCCAAAAGGTCCAAACTTCACGTCCAAGATGCAAGAAATCAGCCTAAGGGAGCAAGGAAGCTATTTCCTCAAAACTGGAATTTCAGGCGTGGACAAACCCGGTTTTGTGCACGTTATTTCTTAAACCTCCCAAGGCTAAAGTGGGGTTGCAGGAAGCCTAAGTTTAAGTTCAAGATGTGCTCTTTCCATCAAGACCTCTTGCAAGTCATTTGGAGTTCATTTGATACCTCAAAACTCCAAGCAAAGTCAATCACTATGTTCTGGCGCTGAACTGGACAGGGCTGAAACAAGAGGCTGTTTGGTGGCCCATTTCTCCTCTATTTGGGTTGAAACTTTTATGGCTTGAAAGTACTTTAAAAATATTATCAAGTGACCATAAAAAACCTCAGCCAAATTACACTCAAGAGGAGCTATTAACCACCAAAACAAGGGAAGAAATACCCTTTTAACCGGTCCAAGCCAGCCGGGTACAAGAGAGAGTGGTGAGGTGTTTTTGTTGCTCTAACCCATGCTTAGCCACTTGCAAGAGTCATAATGAAGGGTACTTAGCTGCCAAGAAGCTTCCATTCACCCCTTGGCCGACACATCATCCTCAAGATTAGCATTGAAGAGGTGTCAAGTGGAGGATGCATCTACCTATTTTTGCTTTGATGTGATCTATGTATTTTTGCCTAGTTTAGCTTATAGTGCAACCTAGGGCCTATGCTTTGTACTTGGAACTTTTGTATTAATGCCCTCTCACCCCCTTTGGCCGGCCACTTATGTTGAATATTGAATGAAAGTTGAGCTTTTGCTCCTTTGAATCCTCAAACTCTCTCCTAGCTTATCTCATCTCTTGGCCAAGTTGAGTGGTGATCTAGTAGAGTCTTAACTTCCTTCTTGGTGGTGTTTCTGTATCCAAGAGGTTGTTAAGGGCCCTAACATCAAACCTTGGTGGTGTTTCTGTATCCAAGGTCGGTGTTAGTTCCGTTCTATCATCTCCAAATCAAGGTGAGTTTGTGGATTCAAAGTTGCCTTGTTGTTACCTTCCATTGCATTCACTCCATCCCCTTTCCTATCCTCTTGGTTGCCCCTTGAGGATACATCAAGTACAGTACCACTAGTCATCCACAAAAGGATGGCCATGCTGAGGTAACTAATCAGTCCCTATGCACACTCCTAAGGGCCTTGATTAAACATACTTCAGGAGCTTGGAATTTACTGCTCCACCTAGATGAATTCGCTTATAATAACGCACCTAGCAGGGTACTAGTTTATCCCATTCATGGTGGTGTGTGGAATTAACCCCCTAAGCCCCCTTGATCTTATTCCATGGCAATTAGATCAAAAGCCAAGTGTTAATGCCGTCAAGAGAGTAGAAGAAATCCAGAAGCTGCTTAAGCAAGTAAAGGGCAGAATTGAGAAAGTTAATGTGTCACATCAAGCCCAAGTTAACAAACACCGAAAGAATCAGGTATTTCAGCCGGGAGACCTAGTTTGGATCCACCTTAAAAAAGAGCGTTGTCCATCAAAATGCAAAAGCAAACTTGTGCCATGAGCATATGGTCCATTTGAGGTCTTGGAAAGAGTTAATGACAATGCTTTTAAGGCTGATCTACACAGAGATTATGATGTTTCAGCAACGTTCAACATGGCGTATTTGAGCCCTTATGTGCAAGATGATTACCCAGCTGATTAGAGATCAAATTCGTCTCTACAAGGAGAGGGTGATGGAGGTCTATTAATGCAGCCTAATGTGAACTTACAAATTAGTCAAGGTAACCTTAATTCAATAGTCAAAGTTCAAGAGGTGACTCATATTCTGCTAGGCTCAAAAACAAAAGGTCCTGGGTTCAACTCTATATACAAGCCCCGTCTTGTGTACATTATTACTTAGGGCTCCATAAGGTTTAAGTCCTATATTTTTGCTTAGTATGATGCTGGAGGAAATAAGCTACCAAGGCATGTAAAGAAATTTAAGTTAAGTCAAGCATACGTGGAAGGTTCAAGGCGCTTTTGTAAACTGCACCAAATTGGCACCTAATCTACCCAGTTTAGTTTGTTAGGTGTTTTAAGCACCTTAAACCTGATTCAACCTTAACTTCCTAACTTGGGGGGTTTGTTAACGTCTTGAGGTTTCCCCCCAAGTAAGGAAACTAAGTAAAATCAACAAAAAGGAAGTGACACATTGCTGCCCCAAAAACCAGCAAAAATCGACCCTTTGCGCCTGGTTTTTAGACAAAGGAGGGTTTGATAGAGATGTCTACTTTCCATGTTAGATGCCTAGGATAGCTAGTAACATCCTTAAGCTCTCCTTAATACTTAAGAATTGCCTAGTGAAGTGTCTATCCGCTAGAAGCAAAGGAAAAGAGGCCATGCATATTCTGGTTGATCAGCCACAAAGAAAGGCGGGCAATAGCCTTTTTCGCTCTCCTTCATGTAAAAGGAAGTCCTATTAAGCTAATTAACATGATCAAGCTTGAGCTTAGTCATTAATGTTTTGTATTACTGGACTCATTACATGTAATTAGCTTAATTTAACATGCTTTGTAAATTTAGCTAGCTTAAACTAGTTTAGAGGTTTCCTACGTAGGAAGAAACCTCCTTCTCTCCTAGGCTATAGAGGGGAACGTGTATAAGGAGTCTTAAAAGCTCATTTTGTAATCATTCAATTGGGAATTAAATGAGAATGTTGAGCTTGACTCCTTTGAATAAGCTTAAAACACTTCACTTGCTTATCCTAGCTTAGATCGAGTTAAGTGGTGATCAAGTGAGTCTTAATCATTGTTTAGGTGGTGTTTCTATATTCTAAGCAAGGCTAATGATTCTAAACTTGTCCTTAGTGGTGATTCTGCATCCAAGAATTAGTTTACTTTCACTTATTCTCTTTTCTTTTCCATTCGAATTCATTCTAAATCAAGCTTAAGTTTTACCTGATGTTAGATAACTTGCATTCTCCTTTGAGTGAGAGTTGAGTTAGTTGTGCTTTCAAAAAGGGTGTGCACGGTATCCTAAACTTAGGAAAAGGGGTATTGCAGAGATTTTAGCAAAGGTAGAACCAAAGGAAGTCCAAGAAGAAGTGATATGTGAACCTAACGAAGGAGATTTTCTTGGGTTTGAACTTAAGGGAGTAGTAAACAAGAGCAGAGGAGAGCTCTTCAACGATAAGGTTAACCATAAGTTTGAGTTGAAAGATGTCGCCTTCTTTAAAACTCATTAGGATAAGGTCAATGAGGTAATACTTCTTATAGAAGAAAGCTCACTCAACCCCACAAGGTTCTTTGTTATCCTATTCAAATGGACTAGTTCCAAGGTTCTTTAGAAATTGTTTCATATATGTTCAAGGAGGGTGGGGTACACAGCATCACAACATCATTGCAAACTGGTTGCTCCACCATTCACTCATGCTAATTATTTGAGCTTAGGAGGTTTGTACTATGCGTGTAATGTGAAAGTTTGAGAATGAACTAGAAGGATTTAAGGATAAATCCGCTCAAAGAGGGGGAGTTTAATGTAGGGCATCTAAGCTCCACACATGATAAGCTGAATGATGGTACTTACTAGCTTGCTTGCTTATTCGCTTGATCTATCTTGAGATTAAACTTGGTATCCACATATTTTTTAATCAAATATTTGAGACCTTAAGTGGCTTAATCCGTGTGCTTATTTTAGTTACAGGGTCATTCACTAAGTTTAAATCATAGATTAAAGTGGAGCCCTAATTTTGTCAACATTGCCATAATTTTGCTGGTGTCCCTTAACTAATATCATTAAGTTAAAGAGATCCATTTTGGATCCAAGAGTATGCATATAAAATCATAATATGTCTACTTTGTGGATATTTAATTTATTTTAGGATGAATGCAGTGGAAGTGGTTGAGCCAGATCAAATCATTATGATGCGCAGTTTTGAACCAGTTATGCCTGGTTTTAGGTTTTGAGTGGGTTCACCACCTTAAACCTAATTTAGGGCAAATATTTTTGTTTAGGGTGTTATACTATATCCTAAGGTATTATACCTTGTAGGAAAATCTATGCTAATTATATCTTAATGGTGATGGCCAAAGTTAGCCTATGTGGGATTGGTTCCTATATGCCCAGTTTTTATGATTAGGTTAGTTAACCTACCAAGAGCTTATCTACAACAAATATTTTTGTTTGGGATGTTATTGAAGATCCTGGGATATCTTAAAAATCATGGAAACGGGGCTAGATTAATTTCATCAAGGTGAATTAGCTAGCACAAGTTAACTGATGCAGGATTTGTTCTATGTTGCCCGGTTTTAAAAACTAAGTTACTTCTCCTACCAAAACCTAATTTGGTGATGGTTTTTTTTTTTTTTTTGGTTTCGATGTATGATGACATTCCAAGCATTCTCCTATGCAAAAAATTAGGTCTATATATAGTTTGAGGTAGAGAATTTCTTTGCTCAAGATTGGTGATTAATCGGGCCAATTATGCTCTAATATACCTGTTTAGTGTTTATAACTTCTCCTTCTTTTATACTACTCCAAAATCACACCCAACCTAATCAGAGAGACATTGAAATGTCCAAGAGCAAAACCAAAGGGAACAACTCAAGGTTTAGGGAAGCAGACAGCCAAGCCAGCACACAAGCAACTCATACATGCACTATGGTCACCTCCTTTCTTCCTTTCTTCCTTGATCTTTCTACCTTCAGATTAAGCCTCATATCATTATGATTTGATTGAAGATTCTTTTGATTTTAAGCTTGATTACCATGTTCAAAAAGTTGGATTAGGTCCCTTAATCTTTATTTGCCAATTTATATTGTGGTTTGTATTCTATGTAAGTGTTGAATGTAAAAACTTGTAACATCTTGTACACATTCATCTTAGAAGAAGGGAACCAACCTTCCCAAGGCTATAAGTACCCCTTCCCCTCATTGTAAAGGGATATTGAGGATTCTAGGGAAAGTTTAAGGCTTGTAAAGGAATGAAGCTGAGAGTTTTGTTTCTATCTTAGAAAATCTCTTTGTCTTAATCCAAGTATTCTTAGTGGTTAGCTAGAGTGAATCCTTTATGCAATTAGAGGGTAGCTTAGCCTTTAATCTAATTATCGGTGGCTTTTTACGCTTTGTTAGTCGCTCTGCCTTTGGGTCAAGTCATATCAGTTCTTTTTTAGTTCTTTCTTTGCATTCCGTCATCTTACATTCGCATCTCATATGCATTTACATCCTGACTTTTATGGGTAACCTTCCCTGGTCCGTTTTCTAAGGGTTATGGTTCTTATCATTCTCTTTATTGTTGTGCCACCCTTACCATTTTAAGGGTTATGAGTTCTTCATTTAAGTGAAACAAAATGATGTACTTCCTCTTCAAACAAACTTACATTCGAGGATATAATGCAAGTAAGATAAAGGGGAAATGAAAATAGAAAGTTGGATTCAAGTGAACCCGAGAAGGATGGACAAGAATAGATAGGTTCTAAGTTGAATTTTGGATACAAAAAACACCAACAAGATTTAGTTGAGGGCCCTTAATTTCTCCTAGGACACAAAAACACCACCTAAGGATTGATTAAGACTAATTTAACCACCACTTTACTCAGCCCAAGTAAAGATAAGCTAGTTGGGGTTTTTAAGACAGTCACTGGTTAGCAGTAAGGCTTAACTGATTTCTCCTTCATTCATAATCTAATTCAATGAACAAGCAAGTAGGCATTTAAGCTTTTGTCCATTTGTCTAGTTGGTTAGGGGTTTCCTTAGTCATTAGGAAACCTCTAAACTAGCTTATAAAAATTAGTTTGCCTAGCATAAGTATACTATGTGAGAGAGAAGGAAGGCTACTGATTCAACTTGGATTGTGGCTGGCTAATTAGAAGCAAGGGAGAATTTTATCTCCCCTCCTAGTAGCCAATTGAACTTCTAAGGCTACAAATGTGCTAATAATGATGTTCCCTGCAGTGCAGGCTAGCAATTCAGTAAGCAAGTTGGTGACCAAATCTCCCCTTCAAAGAGATCACAACCATTGATCCAAAACAGTCGAATAGGCTAGTTTGGTGCTGAAAAAGTCAGCTTAGTTTCTTTGCTTCTACTCAATTTAGACTTGATTCCAAAATGTGAATGACTTCATTAGAATATTAATAATCACCATAAGTGAAGAAATCAGGCCTAAATTAGGTTTAAGGTAGCTAACTAGCTAGAAACTAAAACATGGCCACAATAGAGCTCAATTTGGAACGGTTGACTTGTGAGTGCAAAATCATCATGAAAAGCCTAACTTAACTTGATTTTATCTTCATGGCTTGTTATATGTTGACTTTAGGTAACATCCTATGTGAAATATCAGCTCTAAATCCTTTGGAGCTATAGAAAATTAGATGAACAAAACTGGGCCTTTGCAAGGAATCATACTGGGGTAGGTCAGAACTTTTCCTTAGTAATGCTTGGATTACTGCCTAAGGATTGGTGCTTGGACTTGCATTTCATCGACTATCTTGAGGGTCTAAATCATATACCATGGCTTAAACTACATCATCATCCCCTTGTTGAAAGGAATTTACCCTCAAATTCAGTAGATGATCATCCTCCAAATAAGAACTAAAGTCTGCTGCACTGAAAGTAGCTAAAACACGACAATCTTTAGGGAAATAAGCCTTATATGTGCATTGTCATTTACCCTCTCCAATACTTCAAAAGGACCACTAGCCCTTGGTATTAACTTGCTCTGGCATTTATAGGGGAAACAGTCCTTCCTCAAATGAATCCATACTTGGTCTCTTGGCTAGAATATCACCTTTCTCTTATGCTTGTTGGCTTGAACTTGATAAGAGGTATTAGATTTTTTAATCATGGTCAAGACTTGCTTTTGAAGCTTCTGGATCTCTTCCACTTTGGCCTCCACACATGGTTTCTCTTCAGAAACTCTAGGCACTAAATCAAGACAGGTTGGGAGATCAATCCCATAAACTACCTTGAAAGGAGACAGCTATGTGGTTATACCGGGTGACTTATTATAAGTAAACTTAGCATGGGGAAGAGTAAATCGTATGCTTTAGCATTAATCTTAATCAAAGCTCTCAAAAGAGTTCCCAATGCTCTATTTGTTACCTCAGTTTGGCCATCAGTTTTGGAGGTGGCAAGTGTTATTGTATTTGAACTTGGTCTCATTCTTCTTCCATAAGGTAATCCAGAAGTGCCTTAGAAACTTTTTATCATGATCAAAAATAGTGGACCTAGGAATTGCATGCAGGCTCATCACCTCTTTGATATATAACTCAGCAATATGTGCAGCATCATTAGTGTTGTTGCAAGGTATAAAGTATGCCATCTTTGAGAATCTGTCCACTACCACAAAGATGGAGTCCTTATTCCTTTGAGTGTTTAGGAAGCTAAGGATAAAATCTATGCTTATGTCAACCCAAGAGAGGAAAGAAACTAGCAGAGATTTGTATAAACCTTAGGGTAGAGGTTTATACTCTTAGCCACTTGCTAAGCAGCATATCTTCTCAAAAGGTCCTGAACATCCTTACTCATCCCTAGCCTGAAGTTATGCTCCTTTAGCAAGGCTAGGGTCTAATTCTATCCATAATGTCCAGCTAAAGAACCTCCATGAACCTCCCTAATGAGAAACTCACGACTACCACATCTAGGAGCCCACAAATGAATGCCCTTGAATAAATACTCATTCTAACTAGAAAATCCCCTTTGGGGTGCTTTTGACAAACATAATAAAGCTACTGAAAGTCTTCATCAATAGCATAAATAGACTTAAGTTGCTTAAATTGCATAATGCAAGTAACTACTAGGAACAAAAGTAAATACCCCCTAGATAGTGTATGTATTCCTCGATTGAGTTTTCCTGACTTGTGTTTGAATGCAAAGTGGAATGACTGGAGATATTCCATGCATTTAGCATTCCTGGACTTTAACTTATGCTTCCTCTAAATGTGTTTTAAGGCCTTATGATCAAAATGTAAGATAAACTCACTAGCCATCAAGTAATTGCTACAATGCTCCAAACTCCTTACACTAGTATAAAACTCCTTGTCATAAGTCAAGTAGTTCCTGCTAGAATTATATAACTTCTCACTGAAGAAGGCTAAGGGTTGCCCTTCTTGAGTAAGAACTCCTTCAATAGCAACACCAGAAGCATCACACTCAGTCTCAAAAACCTTATCAAAACAAGGTAACACTAGCACTGGCGCTTCAATAAGCATGGTCTTGACTTCCTCAGAGGTGAAATGAGCTGTTAGGGGTCCATTTGAAGGATGAACCCTTAATCACTTTAGTCATAGGTGCCATGATTGTACTAAAGTTTTTAATGTACTGCCTATATCATGAGGCAAGTCCATGAAAACTCCTAACATCATAAATGCTCTTGGGAACTTGCCATGACCAAATTGCCTCAATTTTGCTTTCATTTACTTTAACTCCTTAGGCAGTCATAATGTAGCCTAAAAAGATCACTTCTTTAGAAACAAAAGTGCACTTTTTGAGGTTACCATAAAGCTTCTCTTTAAAACCACCATAATTTGAGTTAAGTGATGTTTGTCCTCTTCTTCTGCCTTGTTGTAGATCAAAATATCATCAAAGTACACTACCACTAGTGCATGAGCCTTGAAGGAACTCAAACAATACGATAGTCTGCGATTTGATCTTTGCTTACTTTAGAACAACAATGAAACGGAACTAAAAAGGGGGGATATGAATAGGATAAAGGACACGCCGCCACCCAAACCGAATTAAGAATCTACCTTCCAAATCCTAAAGGCTAAGCTACCAGATTCATATTAATGGAATCCACACTCGTTAACAACCTGTCTTGATAGATTAGAGATAGATTTGAGAGAGTTTCAAGTTGAACTCGAAAATGGAGGATTTCATTCGTCAATTTTGCCTCAAACAACCAGCCAAGAAGGCATACATACATGTTGATGTATATAGGAGCACCCAAATGACCAAGCAAAGTATTTTTGTGGTTTTTATAATTGAGAAAACAAGGAAAAGTAAAAAGGATAGTTCAAGGTTGTGTTTAAGATAATCCTTCCGGAGCCACTCAAACCAAACCTTGGGCAATCCCTTAACTCAACTAGGATACAGAAATTAATCACCACCAAGTTGAGAACAAGGGACCTAGAACACCACTTGAGGATGCCACTCTCAAGATATAGAACTAGGATTTCAAGCAAGCACACTAGAGAACACTCAAAGGCTTAGTATTACTTTGAAATTGGAGTACAAGCTGATGATCCCTCAACCCACACGCCTAGCCCCTTTTATAGTAGAGAACAACACAAATGAAAGGGCATAAGTTACAAGAAATAAACATAGGGCACACCAAAGGACACATTAATGTGTCGGTTACAAATAATCAGGGGGAAGGGGAAAAGATGAGTTCCTTGAGATGCCACAACTCCTTGGCTGTATAAATTACATTAACCCCCTGGTATAAGAAGGGTCTCACGTCCAAATGCATCTGAAAAGGTTCATGAACCGAATGGGAACACCAAACATCCTCCTTCTTTAATGCACTCACACCCTTGCAGCAGCTCTGAATTTGGACGGCTATATCTCGCAATTTACTAGGCCACATTGCTTGATTTTGGGCTTGTTGGAAAGCCCTGGATGTGTAGTTTCCAGGAAGCACAAGTTTGCCCAAGTTGGACCCGCCGTTTGAAAGTTATGGCCCAAACAATGAAGACTTCTCAGACTGGCCTGCGCCTGGACATTGGACCTTTGAGGTCTCTTGTTGCCCAACCAAATGAGATCCAATTTAAGCATGGTTGGACTTATTAGAAAGCTAACATCTTAGGCTAAAATATTATGTGGGCCCTCAAGCCATGGGTCCACCAAATCTTGCACAAAACAAGTAACAAAGACTGGGTTATGATTGAATGAATCCGGCGCCAACGCGTCGGGCATTGCCATGATTGTTCTGCAAAGTTTAGCCACTTCCTTGACCCCCTGAGCTTAGTAGGGTCTTCCTTGAGCTGAGAAAGGAGCGTAGGAGAGTGGGCTTGATGGTCTCCATCATTAATGCAAGGTACTCATGATCCCCAGTTGGAAAACCCGTTTGGAAGAGGCACTTTGAAGTTCAAATAGAATCCATAAAGTGTCTTTTATCATGAAATTCAAATATTGGAGCCAAAGAGGAGCCTTGCCATGCATGAACTTGTTTGAAACTTACCTCCCTTGAAGTTGAGTTTAAAGAATGAGAATGATCCCCTTGAAAATATACATCACATGTCCTCAAGCTAGCAACCAAAAGGGCTACCTCCTAAGCTAAGCTAATTCAGTTTAACCAAATAGTTTTGCAAAACAGTTTTAGTCTAAGCCAATTACAAGCATGAGTGTGGCTAATGCAATCTATTTAGGATCAATTAAAGACTAAAACATCATTAATTAGCTCTAATCAATCCACTTGCACATGGTAGAGAGAGAAAAAGTAAGCAGTAGGTTGTCACTTTGCAGCCATCCTTTTCGGGATTAAGTGGCCATCAAATCCCAAGCCAATTGGCCAAGTAGGCTGCCAAATTTATAAGGGTGGTGACGATGACGTCGCTGGAGAGCCAAGCAGCTAAGCAAGTAAGCTAGCAGGGAAGCAAACCCTCTTCATTAAGGAAAAATCAACCAAGGTCAAAACGTTGACTAAGCTTAATGAACACTGGTAATCATTGAAAATGATCAGGGTCGTTCCCCAACTTATATTTTATTTACACCTAATTTTAATGCATATCATGGTTCCTTAGAATGTTAATGATCGTCCTAAACAAAATCAGCCTTAAATCAAGTTTAGCTGGGGAAACAGCTAGAAAATCAAACCGGGTCTGGAATAGCTCAAACTGCAATAGTTGACAAAATCTAATTGGAATCCATAAAGAAGTCATAATGATTTGGATTTCTCTTCATGGATTGATACCTTAGGACGTTGGATAGTATCCTAAGCAAAAATTATGGCCATAAATTAGGTTTAAGGTGGTGATTCCACCTAATCTTCTAAGGCTAAATTGGGACTTCCTTAGCGTGCCTTCACTATTTGGACCAATGTAGCAAAATGCCTAAGACTTAGGCCAAAATTGAGTTCTCTTAATGAAAATAGACATCTTAGGGAGTGTAATAAAGTAGGACTTGCCCACATGAGGCCTTGGAAACTCCTAGAATCATACCATCCAAAATTGTGTAAAATTCTGGCTTGGAGTAGGAGAACAAAGAACGCATCTGGCTGAGTGTGATGTAATTGCCTTGATCTTCCTAACCATGAATTGCATGATGAACATGGTTGGGATCTTAGGACCTCTCTTTGTGGCATACCATGCATCAACCCCCCTTATTTAGAAGGATTTAGCCTCAAATCTGAAGGGTGTTCAAAATAGTCCTCTACATATAGACTTAAATCTCCAATGTTGAAAGTGGCTTAAACAGCCATGTCTCCTAGGAGTTATAGTTTGTAGGCGTTATCTCCCACCTTATCAGTGATCTTGAATGGCCTATCCCCTCTTGTCATAAGCTTATTTTTCTTCCTAGATGGGAACCTCTCCTTCCTGAGGTGTAACTATACTAGCTCTCATGGGTTGAACTCCATCTCCTTCTTGTGCTTGTTTACCCTTTCCTTGTAAGCTTCATTATTTACCCTTGATTCACTTGGTAGGGGCGGTAAATTAGTGGGGGCGAGAGGATTCATGCCATACACACACTCAAAGGGAGAGTGCTTAGTAGCATAGGATGGAGCCCTATTATAAGTGAACTCAACGTGGGGCAATTTAAGGTCCTAGTTAAGCTTTTACTCACCAAACTCTTAAGGAAAGTAGTAAGAGTTTAGTTTGTTACCTCTATCTTGCCATCAGTTTGAGGATGGTAGGTTGTACTAAACAAGAACTTAGTGCCTAAAAGCTTCTACAAACTTCTCTAAAACAGGGACAGGCTTGGAGTCTCTATCAAATACAATGGACTTAGGCACACCATAGAGCCTAATGATCTCTTTGAAGTACGACTTAGCAATGTAGCTAGCATAATTAGTTTTTGTAGAATGGAATAAAGTGTGCCACTTTAAAATATCTATCCACAACCACCATGATTGCATCCTTCTTCCCATGGGCCCTAGGGAGGGCCACAATGATATCCACACTTACATCATCCCAAGGCTTTAAAGGTATGGGTAGCGGGGTGTATAAGCCTTGATGGAATTAACTCTTGGCTTTATGGTAAATAGGACAAGCTGAAATGATCTTGCGAACACCACCTCCCATCTGAGGTCATTGGAAATGCTCTTTCAGAATGTCAATTGTTTTGTTTAGGCCAGAATGGCTAGTAAGAGCACCATCGTAAGCCTCTCAGACAAGTAGCTCTCTTAGAGAGCATTTAGGGGTACAAAGTTTGTTATACCTGAATAGGTAGCCTTCTTGGACAATGCAGGGGCCATCTTTTGGAACTTTCTTAATCAAGAGCTAGAAATCCAGATCCACCCTGTACATAGCTAGGATTGAATGAAATCCAAGTATCTATGCTTCTAAAACAGGAAGTAAAGTATACCTTCTAGATGGGGCATCCACGACCACATTCTCCTTTCTACTCTTGTGTTTGCAAGTAAAGTTGAATGACTGGAGGAACGCCACCCATTTTGCATCCGTGGTATTCAGTTTTTGCTAACCATTGATATTCTTGAGAGCTTGATGATCAGAATGTAGGACAAAAGGCCTAGCTTTGAGGTAATGACTCCAATGAGTCAAGGCCCTCACAATAGCATAGAATCCTTTGTCATAAGTGCTATAGTTACATCCGGAACCATTAACCTTCTCAATAAAGTAGGCAATGGCCCCTCTTAATTAGATTAGGACATCTCCTATTCCATTTATACTTGCATCATACTAAAGATCAAACAAATCTTCAAAGTTTGATGGAGCCAACACAGGTGCTTGGCATGAGTTCTGCTTGATATCTTCAAAGGTCTTTTGGGCAGCATTGGAGCACTCAAAAACTCCTTTCTTCATGCAGTCAGTAATGGGTGCCATAACTGAGCTGAAATCTTTAATGAATCTCCTATATAAAGGGGCCCAATCATGTAAACTTCTCACTTCTATAACTGATTTGGGCTAAGGGCGAGATTTGATTACCTCAATCTTACTTTGATCAACTTAAATGCCTTGGGTTGAAACTATATAACCAAGGAAAGTGAGCAATGGAGTGAAAAGCTCACACTACTCTATCTTGGCATATAGTTTCTGTCTTCTCAAAACTTCAAAAAGCTACCTAAAGTGATCCTTGTCCTCTCTCTCACTCTAACTATAAAGCAAAACATCATCAAAGCATACTACCATAAAGTGACAATTGAATGGTTTAAGGACCTTATTCAGTAACATCATGAAGGTATTAGGGGCACTAGATAGACCAAATGGCATACAAGCCATTCATACAAACCTTGCATTGTTTTAAAGGCTGTCATCCACTCATCACCATCCCTTATCCTAATCTGATGGTATCCACTCCTTAAGCCAATTCCAGAAAAAACCTTTGAGCCATCTAGTTCATCTAACATATCATTAAGCTTAGGGATGGGGACCCTATGCTTGACTGTAATGTTGTTTACGACACGACTATCCACACACATCCTCATGGTTCAATCTTTCTTAGGCATAAGTAAGGCTAGAGCAGGACAAGGACTCTTTCTCTCTCTTATGTAACCTCTATCAATAACCTCTTGAACTTGGCTCTGAAGTTCCTTAGTTTCAGTAGGGTTACACCTATATGATGGCTATTTTATAGGGTAGCTCTAAGTAGTATGTCAATTTGATGCTTAATGCCTCTAAGTGGATGTAGTGTCTGAGGCAAATCATCAGGGAACACATCCAAAAGCTCATCTTCAGGGGGTGAGCAAGGGCGTGCAAAGTTATCTCTCCCTGTCCTTCTTCTAACACAAGTGAGCCACGAACTAGTTTGCCTTCACTTATGGATCTCTCACCTGTGTTTCACTCAAAAATAAGGTTTTCTCACTTATGTTTCCATCCTCGCCAAGGCTAGGTTTAATCCTCTAGATTTGGCTAAGGGGAAAGGGTTAAGGGTGTAACTATGGCCCTTGACCTTAAAGCTGTAGGTGTTAGCTGTTCCATTATAAATGGCACCTTCATCAAACTACGAGGGTCTCCCATTGAATAAATGATATGTAGCCATAGGTAATATATCACATACGACTTCATCTTTAAAGTTATCTGTGTTGTATTTAATTAGGGGTTGCTTAGTTACATGCACTTCATTTCCTTCCTTGAGCCATTGTAGATAGTGAGGCCTAGGGTAAGGGATAGTAGGCAGTTTAAGTTTATCAACTGAATGGGATGATGCGACATTGGTACGACTACCCCCATAAATGATTAAACTACACTCTTCACTTGAATGGCACACCAGGAGTGAAAGATAAGATCCTTTAGCTTTATTTCCTTGGACTCTTCATAGGGTGCGATACCCTTTCAAGGACCAGAAATACCCCAAATTTGGTACTCAAAATGGTGGCCTCCTCTACTTCCTCAGTTTCTTCTTCACTAGGGTCGATAATAATCTGGTCTATCTTCTTAATCTCCTTGATGGTGAGGGTTGTTCTGTTTGGACATTGTACCTAGAAATGGCCATAACCTGGACATTTGAACCACCTTTTGCCATTAAGATGCTTAGGGAATTCCCTAACAATCCCTTGGCTTTATACTCAGACAAATCTCGTTTAGTTTGCGTTTTAGGTTTAGGGGTAGAATAGGGCTTTGGTAGGGGGTTAGGACGAGAGTAAGAGGTTGTGTATGGCTTCTCATTTTTGGAATATTTCTTCACCTTAATAGCCAGTTGAAAAAAAATCCTAAAAACTCTAGTAAGGCTGAAGATCAACCTTTTCTACTATGCTTGGTCTAAGCCCTTTAGGAACCTAACCATAGCTTGTTCTAGTTCCTCCTTTAAATCCCTCCTTATCTTGAGTTGTTCAAACACCCTTATGTATTCCTCCACACTCATTCAGCCTTGATTCTAGGAGGATAAGTTGAGGTAGAGATCCCTCTTATAACTCTCAGGTAGAAGCCTTTTGTTCGTTGGTTTGTTAGCTTGGACTAGGTTGTGATCAGTGGCTTCCCCTCCTTGGTTCTTTGTCTTTTAGTATTTTTACACCAAAGGGAGGCATACTTTTTGAGCTTAAGAATGCCTACGTTAAAGGACTTTTCATCTGAATAGCCTTTATCCTCAAAGAATCTCTCAACAGTTTGAATCCATTCTAGATACATATCCAAATTCAAAGTACCTTCAAAATGAGGGCGATTAAACTTCATATCCCTCAAATCATCTTCATTATGTCTAGGTGGTCTCCTTTTGTCCCTAGAAGAGGGTTCATCCTAGGAAAAAGATGAATGATCTGAGGTTAGATGATTCCTAGGCTAACCACAGCTTCTCCTCCTACCTTCTCCGAGATCATCTCTAAATCTGGCAAAAACATCAACCTAAACTAGTCGTGAGTGTTTAGACATCCCTCCAGAATTCGAGTATTGCATTGCCTCTCCCTAAAACATGAACTTCCTTAAGGGTTAATCCCCTAGGTACTCTAGGTTTAGAAGGTTAAGCTTCCTCTCATTATAGGCTATTTGTGGTTTTAGGTTCTTTTATGGATGAATTTGCCTTTTGGCTAAATGGGGTTCTTTTAGCTATTGGAAATGTGGTTTCAAGACATGGGAAGATTGCAAAACTAATGAAATGGTAATCAAACTCACCAGGTTATGATACCACTTTGATGCATGAGCCTTGAAGGAACTCAAGCAATGAGGATGGTTCGCAATCTGATCTTTGCTTAGCTTTGGAACAACAATGAAACATAACTAAAATAGGGGATATGGATGGGATAAAGGCCATGCCACCACCCTCACTGAGTTAGGAATCCATCCTCCAAATCCTAAAGGCTAAACCACCATATTCGAATTAAAGGAATCCGCTCTAGTTAACAACCTATCATGATTGATTGAAGAGAGATTTGAGAAAGTTTTAAGTTGAAATAGAAAATTAAGGTTTTCATTCCTTAATGCTACCTTGATAATTAGCCAAGCAAGTATACACACATATCCTTAAGCTAGCAAGCAAGTAGGCTAGCGCCTAAGCTAAGCTAATCTAGTTTAACTAAACTGTTTTACAAAATAATTTTAGTCTAAACTAATTACAAGCATGAGTGTGGATAATAAAATTCATTTAGGATCAATTAAGGACTAAAACATGATTAATTAGCTCTAATCAATCGACTTGCACATGGTAGAGAGTGAAAAAGTAGGCTGCAGGTTGTCACTTTGCGGTCCTCCAATCCAGGAGCAAATGGCCATCAAATCCCAAGCTAATTGGCTAAGTGGACTGCGAAAGCTACAAGGGTGGTGATGATGATGTTCATAGAGGCCCAAGTAGCCAAGAAGCAAACTAGCCAGTAAGCAAAACCCTCTCCATTAACGAAAACTCAGGCAAGGTAAAAATAGCTTGTCTAAGCTTAATGAACCCGAGTAATCATCGAAAATGATCAAGGTGGTTCCCCAACCTATACTTGACTTAGAACTAATTTTAATGCATACCATAATTCCTTAGGATTTTAATGATCATCCCAAATAGAAAAAAATTAGGTGTAGATGGGGGAAATAGCTAGAAACTCAAACTAGGCCTAGAATAGCCTCAAACTGCAATGGTTGACAAAATGCAATTGGGACTCCATGAAGAATTGCTCGTGATTTGAATTTATTTTCATGGCTTGATACCTTAAGATGTTCGCCAGCACCCAAGCAAAACTTCTAGCCCTAAATGTTGTTTAAGGTGGTGATTCCACCTAATCTTCCAAGGCAGGTAAACTGTGACTTCCTTATTACACCTTCACTGTTTGGATGAATGTAGCAAAATGCCTAGGGCCTAGGCAAAACTTGACTTTCTTAAAAGAAATTAGACATCTTACGAAGTCCAAAAAAGTAGGGCTTGCCCATAGAGGCCTTGGAAACTCCCAGAATCATACCATCTAAAACAGTGCTCACTTCTAACTTAGAGTAGGAGAACAAGGAATGAATCTGGCTGAGTTTAATCTGATTTCCTTGATCTTCCTAACCTTGAATGGCATCTTAGACATGGTTTAGATCATGGGAAATCTCTTATCCATCATAGCCTGCACCAACCATAAGCTTTCCAATGTGAGGCCTGAACCCTTGGTTCATAAGCCTTGTAAAGTTACTTGTTGCATTTGATGATCCAAATAGCATAACTAGCCATTCATACAAACTCTCTTTGGTCTTGAATGCTATCTTCCACTCCTGTCCTTCTCTGATCTAAATTTGATAGTATCCACTTCTCAAATTGATCTTAGGAAACACACTAGAATCATGAAGTTCATTGTTCGAATAAATTTAAGTGTTAAACAAAAGCTGCAATCATACAGCTTTCGCTGTAGTACTTAAGGGTCGTGTCCTCGAGGACGAGGTTGAGATTAAGGCCACTTATAACGCAAATAACTGATTAATCTAATGCCAACCTCATTAAATGTAATTAAGTCATTCAAGAAGCCTAGCACCCTCAAGCCAAGATTTTAAAACAATCATCACCACTCACTAAGCAAATTAAATTAAATGGAGGGATAAAATATCCAACACCTGATTAATAATTCATTACTTCCAGCAATCTTAAGGCAACACGAATCCATCCACAAAACATACTAACTCCATTAGCATCGCAAAATAGTTGAGCATAGCTACCACAAGGCAGATTATAAACTAGAGTAAGCAACATTCGTCAAGAACCCCAGGCGAAAGAGAGCAGTAACCAAAACCATAGCTATAAAAGAGAACCAAGCAATCTCAAGCAAGCGAAACCATAGCAACCAAAACCTAAATCAAAGCTTCAGAATAACAATTCAGAGTAAAATCAAACCTAAACATGGCACACTCGAAATCTATCAAGCTTCAAAATAGCAATTCAGAATCAACAATTTAGAGTCAAGCTTCGAAATCCATTAGACTTTATAACCAAACTTCAAGCAAAATCAGGGAAAGATATCCAAACAGAGCACACTCAAAGTAACCGAACTTGACACACCAGAATCAACCCGGAACAATAACCATAAAAGCAGAATTAAACAAAGCTTGAATCGAAACAGCAAAACCAACAAAACTCGGAACAGAGAATTGGACCAGAACAGTAGCTAACCCAGAGTTTGATGGAACACAAACCAGACAAACTGAGCATGAATAGGGCATCTAATCTTGTGCCAAAATCTAGCCGCAATACAATCCGAACATAGCAACTGAAGAAGAGAAACAGGGGGAACCGAATCAACTAAAATTAGCTAAACTCATCCAAATCTTACAAAAAAACAAACCAAACTCATGAATTACAACCAGAAATTCAGAAAACTAGAGGTAATTACATGAAATCCAAGACCCAGAACCTATCTAACATCAAACCCTAACCCTTGAATCAAAAGCAAAGCGTATCTGAATTTCGAGAGAAGGCATTAAACTAATTAAAACCTAAAAAACCTTCTAACCTCCCTCAATGGAGCCGATTAATAATTATTTATACTCAGCCCTGCTTCAATCTTAGCCTTGAATTCATAGATGAGGTGGATGCTAGAGATGTTGCAACATGTGTGCTATGCTGGCACTCCGTACGTGAATTCCGGCAATGGTTTAAGGTGAAGGATGTGCTGGCATTCGGTGGTGGTGCATGGTTGTTCAAAGAGAGAGAACGGAGATGAAGATGATGAAGATGCGAGGTGATGAGGATGAGGAAGGGGAAGTCAGGGGTCTGGTTTTCTGGGAACCGAGAGAGGAGAGAGAAGATGAAGATAAGTGAGGGGGGTTAGGAGTCACGTTACTAGCACGGCTTGGGAGGAAATTCAGTGATTGGCCGGGTTTTTTTCTTCAATTTTATTTCCCTCCCTTTTTTTTCTTTCTTTCTAGGCTAAACTAACGGGCTAGAGGTTTAGGTCAGATTTGAGTCGATTTGACCCAGTTCTACATTCCCGACGTGTGCGTATATTTCTCAAATTCTGTACATATTAGTTTTGAGAAAAAAACCAAAAAAATATTTTTTTATTTTTAAAATAGTTTTTGTGGGTAGTTCACTTGAAAACTCTTACGAGACCTCACTCATCCACTTGGGGGACCGAGTAGTTTAAAGGGCTCCTTGCATACGCTAAATGCAACCGTGATTCCTATGGCAATGAGTTAGGATTTTTTTTCTTATTTTTCATTTTATTTAGTTAGTTTAGTTATTTTACTCGAGGACGAGCAAAATCTTGGTGTGGGGATATTTGTTCGTGCCAAAAATGTATTATTTTACGATACTTTTATATTCGATTTATGCTCGTAATAATCGTTACTTTTAGGTTTTTATTTGATCAACTAAACCGCTCATGTAGCCAAGTTATTGACATGCATATATGCATAACGTACTTCAAAGCCCTCTACCCCATAAATGACATCAAAACGCTAATTTTTCACCACATTGAACATCAAGATTCTGAATCCATCCCTATGCTCATCTGCATGTGTACCATCATTCTAGGGCTTAGATTTACCAGAATTAGACTCAATCCCACTAGACTAGCACAACTACGTTATTATCATACTAACATTGGAAGCAAGCTTTCCCATTAGTAACATTGCCTCAAAGGATGACACCCAATAGCACGTGCCTCAAAGGGTAACACCCAGTAGCGCATACCTCAAAAGGATACTTGTCATTCCAAATTTTATTCCATATTTTTTCTTTTTCTCTTCTTTATTCATAATACACTTTTATCTCTTTTTCATTTTTCTTCATAGTAATCGTGTCACAAGCAAGTGGGAGAATCATTTATGGAGGCCTAAGACCTAAAGATAATGATGAAGGAATAAACAATGATTGGATCACAGATCTTAATGAACAACTGGAGTTAAAATTTGGGCTCAGAATGTCACACTGAGGCTGGAGACTTATCATGCACACCCTACTTACAAACAAGCTAATAACCAAAGTACAGGGGATTCAAGCTAATCAAACATAGTATAAACATCCCCAAAACAAAATCAAAAATTTTTTTGGGTTTTTAAAAATTTTTCAAAGAAAAATATGTACACATGGGTACCCCACCCCCACACCTAAACTTCACAATGTCCTCATTAGAAGTGGAATAGACACATAAAGACCACAAGAAAAATCTAAAAAGCAAACATATGCTCAAAGACAAGACTCAAAAACAAAACAACCAATCATAGGAAAAGAAAAATAACCAACTATACAAAAAGAAACTATAATAAAACAAAGAAAGAAGAAAAGAGAGAAAGAAGGGGAGAGAAAAGAAGATGTTTCCAGCAAACCAGGTTAGATGTTAAGTACGCACAAGCTATTTCAGACCACAATCACTGATCATGGCTAGGTTTATGGAGTATCGGACACTCCACATCTTCTTAGCCTGGTAGCTCCAGAAATGGTTTCAAACAATGGCTATTCACTTTGAAGGTGACACCACTTTGAGGATCCTGAATTTTAACTGCACCATAGGGAAAAAATGTACGACAAAAGAAGGACCTATCCATCGGGACCTCAATTTCCCTGAAAAAATATGGAGCCTAGAGTCATGCAAGAGTATTTTCATTCCCGGGGCAAACTCTTTCTTGAAAATATGTCGATCATGGAACAAATTTGGCTTCTCTTTATACAATCGAGTACTCTCATAAACCTCAACTCTAATCTCATCAAGCTCACTTAGTTGCGGTCGTCTCTCCTCACCTGCCTCAGTCAAGACATAATTAAGCTTCCTAATGGCCTACTAAGCTTTATGCTCTATCTCCACAGGTAAATGATAAGGCTTACCATAAACTACCTTATAAGGTGATATACCTAAGGGAGTTTTGAAAGCCGTCCTATATGCCTAAAGAGCATCCACCAACTTATCAGCCCCATCTTTCCTATTTCTACTCACTGTCTTTTCTAAAATCTACTTCATCTACTAATTGGATAATTCAACCTGGCCAGTGGTTTGGGGATGGTAGGGGGTAGCAAGCGTCTAGACTACGGAATACCTCTTTAGTAAGGCATCAAAATATCTATTATTAGAATGGGTACCCTTATCACTAATGATAGCACAGGGCATGCCAAATCGAGCAAAGATATTCTCCCTATGAAATTTCACAACAACTTTAGCTTCATTAGTCAGGGAAGGGATTTCCATCACCCATTTAGAAACATAGTCCATAGCTAACAAAATGTACTCATTCCCAAAGGAAGATGCACATGGTCCCATAAAATCAATACCCCACACATCAAAAACCTCTACAACAATGATGAGATTCAGTGGCATCATATCTTTCCTGCTTATCCTACACAACTACTGGCATCTAGGGTAACTCTTACAGTACTCAAATGAATCTTTGAATAAAGTAGGCCAGGAAAAACCATATTGATGAACCTTACCTGCTGTCACTAAAATGCCCCCCACATGCTTGGTCATGACAAAAAGAAAGAACACTTCTCACCTCATAGTTGGAAAAACTTGGTCAGAACAGTATTTAAACAAATTAGGGTCATCCCAAATAAAGAACTTCATAAGGTGGAAGAATCTATTTTTGTCATTCTTAGTCCAACCCTTAGGAATCCTACCAACAACTAAGTAATTCACAATGTCAGCACCAAGGATTAGGGTGAACATCATACAATTGCTCATCAGGGAAGCACTTAGAAATACTGGTCTCACTCCCTCTATCATAGATGATCCTGGATAGATGGTCAGCTACAAGGTTTTCAGAACATTTATTATCCTTGATTTCACAATCAAATTCTTGCAAAAGCAAAATCTATCTCACAAGTCTAGGCTTAGCATCCTTCTTAGAAAGAAGGTGCTTAAGGATACAGTGATCAGTAGAAACAATCACATGTGATGCAATCAGATAGGGTCTAAACGTTTCAAGACCAAAGACCGCAGCCAAAAATTCTTTCACAGTAACAGTGTAATTCAGTTGGGCATCATTCAACGTGTGACTAGCATAGTAAATAACGTTGGGTTTCTTATCAATAAGCTATCCTAACACAACCCCAATAGCATAATCAGATGCGTCACACATCAATTCAAATGGTTCTCCCCAAATGGGACGATGAAGAATAGGAGCAAAGGTTAAGGCCTTCTTAAGCTTAGAAAATGCCTCATAACACTCTCCAGAAAAATGAAATGGCACATCCTTAGCTAACAGATTGGACAAGGGCTTTGCGATTTTAATAAAATCTTTAATGAAACGACGATAAAAGCCAGCATGTCCAAGAAAAGACCGCACCTCTTTCACATAGGTGGGAGGGGGGAAATTAACATTCAGGTCAGTCTTAGCTTTGTCTAGCTCAATTTCATCTTGAGAAATAATGTCCTAAGACTATACCCTTTTTAATCATGAAGTGACATTTCTCCCAGTTCAAAGTCAAATTTTTCTCCCTACACCTTTCCAATACCTTTCTCAGATTAGATAAGCAAACATCGAAAGAAGATCCAAACAGAGAAAGGTCATCCATGAAAATTTCCATGCATTGCTCAACTAAATCTGAGAAAATAGAAATCATGCCTCTTTGAAAGGTAGCTGGGGCATTACACAGGCTAAACGACATTCTTCTAAAGGCATATGTTCCAAATGGACAAGTGAAAGTAGTCTTCTTCTAATCCTCATGAGCAATAAAAATCTGGGTATAATCAGAATATCCATCTAAAAAGCAATAGAAGGAATGTCCAGCTAACCTCTCTAACATTTGATCCAAGAAGGGAAGGGGAAAATGGTCTTTTTTAGTGACAGCATTCAATTTTCTATAATCTATACACACACGCTATCCAGATTGAACTCGAGTAGGGATTAACTCGTTCTTGTCATTCCTAATCACGGTAATACCGGTCTTCTTAGGAATAACATGAATTAGGCTAACCCACTCACTATCAGAAATAAGATAAATGATCCCATGGTCTAACCATTTCAACACCTCCTTCTTAACTACTTCCTGCAAGGTGGGATTCAGATGCCTTTGGTGGTCACGGTAGGGCTTAGCATTGTCCTCTAAATGAATTCTATGTTGTACAATAGAAGGACTAATACCCTTAATATCGCCTAAAGTCCATCCTAGAGCTTCCTTGTTCTCTCTAAGCAAAGAAATCAGTTTGTCCTCTTGGTCCCTGTCTAAATCAAAAGCAATAATAGCAGGCAAGGATTCATCGGGCCCTAGGAATGCATACTTAAGAGAATCAGGAATGGGTTTCAATTCAAGAGCAACAGGGGAAACAGATTCAGCAACAGATTTAAATACAGCAGTGAGCAAATAATCAGCAGTAGAGCACAAGTCATTAAACTCAAACACATCATATTCAAGCTCATCATTTATAAGAAATGACTTATACTCAGTAGCAAATGATTAATCAAAAGCATCATCGAATACAGAATCCCCTACCCAGTTAAGAATAGAAAATTCCTTATCATCAAATCGAGAAGGTTGTCTTTGCATGTTAGAGATGTTCAATTCCACAGTAATGTTGCTAAAAGACAGTCTCATCATACCATTCCTGCAATTAATGAGGGCATTGGTAGTAGCCAAGAAAGGACGCCCTAGAATCACAGGAACCTGACTAACTAAGTTAGACACCTTCTCAGTTTCAATCATAACAAAGTCTACTGGGTAAATAAATTCATCCGCTTTAATCAGCACATCCTCAATTGTCCCCCTAGGCGCCTTAGTCGATCTAGCAGCCAATTGAATGACCATCCTGGTAGGTTTCAGCTCACCTAGTTTTAACCTCTCATACTCAGCAAAGGGTATCAAGCTAACACTAGCCCCTAGGTCAAACAATGCTTTGTGAATGAGTTGGTCCGGTATGACTATAGACATAGTAGGGCAACTTGGGCCCTTATACTTCACTTGGATCTGAGAAAGGATAGAATTAGCACCAGAAGTCAAAAAAGCCTTTTTAGGTACACCCGTTGCTCTCCTTATGGTATATAGCTCCTTTAAGAATTTAGCATAAGGGGGCATCTGCTGAATAACATCTAGTAAGGGGATGTTGATCTTAAGTTGAGAGAAGCTCTCTCTCATCTTCTCAATATGATCTTGATCTTTCTTCTTTAATTTATGGGGAAAGGGAGGCAAAGGCACTTGGATTTTCTTAGAAGAAGAAGGGGAGGAAGAATTCTTATAAGGTGAAGAACTTACTGATTCAGAGGAGTCTTTTTCTTGAAGATCCTCTTCCTTACAAGGTGACTTAGAAGAAGGAGCACTATTTGAAGCATTGGGGACACCATCAGGAGTATTCCATTACTGACTGGATAGACCAGTCTCAGAAGTAGAAGAGGGGGAAGAATTTTGGAAGAATTGGTGAGGATACCTGTAAGGTTTATTAGGATTTCTCACTTAGTTATCAACCTCTCGACCAGAACGGAGAGATATAACCGTATTCACTTTCCTCATAGGCTCATCAGGGTTACCAGCAGAAGAGGAGGCATGACACATAGGGTTCACCTCCGATTGACTCGAGAAAGTACCTGGTTCCCTAGAAGATGATGCTAACTGGAAAAATTATTCGGTCATCATTCTCATCATTCATTCCATATTAGCATTAATCATTCTCTGCACATTGTTATTGATTCTTCTCTCTAATTTATCAACATCAGTATAACTAGGAGGAGGTTGAACTTGAGCTATGGGATGTGGAGGTCTAGGTGCATTAGGCACACCGGAGAAAGTCGGTCTCTCAAAAGGAGTTTGAAGGATGAGAGATGGGTTGGGAATTGTATCTAGGAAACATCCTAGGTTAAGAATTAGGAGCCATAGCATTGGGTCCACTATTCCATGAAAAGTTAGGGTGATTCCTCCACCCTATATTGTAATAAGGGGAGAAAGGGTCATTCTTAGGTCTCTGGAAGGCCATACTTGCTTGCTCTTGTTCAGTTGCTAATTGATGAGCAAAATAAGGACAAGCACTCAATGAATAATCTAGGGCCTCACAATGAGAACAACACACTGTAGAGATTTGAGATAGCTGTGACATACGGGGAGATAATCCCTTCAACATATTTTCTAAAACAGCAATCTTAGACTCTAAGTGACTAACATTAGAGACAGAATGCAACCAACCCCTTACAAACCTAGAACTCAGGCTGTCATTACGAGCGGTTTCCCACTGCATCTTTTTCTCAACCAAGTTCTCTAAAAACTCCCAAGCAGCTGTGGCGTTCTTAGAAAGAAGGCCATTCTGACACATGGACTCTACCACGGCCCTAGTCTATTGGTCAAGTCCTTCATATGCAATCTAGCAGAAACACGCTTGGTCTAAACCATGAAGGGGACTTTGGGCCAATAAAGTTTTGAATCTATCAAAATATTTCCAAAATGATTCCCTATCAAGCTGCACAAATTAATTGATTTCATTCCTCAGCTTAACAATCTTGGCATTAGGGAAATATTTTCTTAAGAAGAATCTTACAAAATCATTCCAAGAAGTAACAAAATTAGCAGCCAAGCCATACATCCATCATTTAGCAGAATCTTTTAAAGCAAAAAGAATCAATTTTATTCGCACAACATCAATAGGAATATTAGGGAAATGCATCATAGAACAAACTTCTTTGAATTCCCTCAAAAACAAATAAGCATCCTCTAAGCCTGTGCATTTAGTGAGCATCTAAGTACAATAGGGTTTTAATTCGAAGGTCACATTTGGTGCAAGATCAGGCATAACAAAACACGATGGCAAAGCAGTCCTTGGAGGATAGAAAATATCACTCAAAGTCCTTTCTTGTACCAGGTTCCCGAACTCAGGCTTAGGTTCAGGTTCGGGTTCTAAGTCAGGGTCGGGCTCACTCCTAATGAGTCTTTGATCTTCAGGGTCTCCAGCCCAACTAGTCACACAGACCCCACACCTTCACCAAAAAGAAGTCCTATTTTTCGGTTTTTTTCCTTTTTCTATATTTTTTCGATTTTTGAATTTTCTTTTTTTTCCTTACTTTTTCTCCTTTTGTCAAACACAAAATCAAATCAAAATGTTACTCAACCTTAAAGATGATTTACACGCAAAAAGTAACTAAATCAAAAAGTTAATCAATATCTACAACAAAAATATAATAAATCCTAATAAAAACCAGATTCTAAAACTATAACATAAAGCACTAAAGCCCTTTTTTGGTGGTTTTCAAGTTTTTCTGATTTTTTTTTTTTGGATTTTAGGCTTTTTAATTTTTTGGATTTTTGAATTTTTCACAAAATGACTAAGCTAAGTAACAATTGAAAATGAAATACACAAAGTAAGATAGATAATATGCAACCAAAAAGAAAGTAACTAAGAAAATAAAAATATGACCTAATCTTATGCCTTCGTCCCCGGCAACGGCCCTAAAGACTTGTTTGGATAAATTTAAGTGTTAAACAAAAGCCACAAGCGTACAGCTTATGCTTTAGCATTTGAGGGTCGCCGGGGACGAGGTTGAGATTGAGATCACTCATAATGTAAATAACTGATTAATCTGATGCTAACCTTATTAAACACAATTAAGTCATTCAAGAAGCCTAGCACCCTTAAGCCAAGATTTTAAAACAATCATCACCACTCACTAAGCAAATTAAATTAAATGGAGGGATAAAATATCCAACACCTGGTTAACAATTCATTACTTCCAGCAATCTCAAGGCGACACAAATCCATCCACAAACATACCAAATCCATCAGTATACCAAAACAGTTGAGCATAGCTCCCTCAAGGCATATTATAAATCAGAGCGAGCAACATTCGTCAAGAACCCCAGGCAAAAGAGAGCGGCAACCAAAACCATAGCTATAAAAAAGAACCAAGCAATCCCAAGCAACCGGAACCATAGCTACCAAAACCTAAATCAAAGCTTCAGAATAGCAATTCAGAGTAAAATCAAACCAAAACATGGCACACTCGAAATCCATTAAGCTCCAAAATAACAATTTAGAATCAATAATTTAGAGTCAAGCTTTGAAATCCATCAGACTTTATAACCAAACTTCAAGCAAAATCAGGGAAAGATAACCAAATAGAGCACATTCAAAGTAACCAAACTTGACACACCAGAATCAACCCCTAACAATAACCATAAAAGCAGAATTAAACAAAGCTTGAATCGAAACAGTAAAACTAGCAAAACTTAGAACAAAGAATTAGACCAGAACAGTAGCTAACCCAGAGTTTGATGGAACACAAACTAGATGAACTGAGCAAGAATAGGACGTCTAATCCCGTGCCACAATCCAGCCTTGATACAATCCAAGCATTGCAACCGAAGAAGAGAATCAGGGGGGAAACGAATGGACTAAAATCGACTAAACTCATCCAAATTTTACCAAAAAACAAACAAAACTCATGAATTACAACCAGAAATTAACAAAACTAGAGCTAATTACATGAAATCTGAGACCCAGAACCTATCTAAAATCAAACCCTAAACCTTGAATTGAAAGAAAAACGTATCTAAATTCGAGAGAAGACATTAAACTAATTAAAACCTAAAAAACCTTCTAACCTCCTTCAATGGATTCGATTAATGATGATTTGTACTCAGCCCTGCTTCAATCTTGGCCTTGAATTTGTGGATGAGGTGGACAATGGAGATGTTGTAACCTGTGTGCTGTGCTGGCACTTTGTGCTTGAATTCTGGCGATGGGTTAAAGTGAAGGATATGCTAGCATTCAGTGGTAGTGCATGGTCGTTCGAAGAGAGAGCAAGGAAATGAAGATGATGGAGATGAAAGATGATGAGGATGAGGGAGGGGAAGTCACGGGTCTGGTTTTCTGGGAACCGAGAGAGGAGGGAGAAGATGAAGATAAGTGAGGGGGGTTAGGAGTCACGTGACTGGCACGGCTCGGGAGGAAATTCAGTGATCACGTGCCTCGCATGTGATGGCCGAGTTTTTTTTTTCAATTTTATTTTCCCCTTTTTTTCTTTCTTTCTGGGCTAAACTAACGGGCTGAAGGTTTGGGTCGAATTTGAGTCAATTTGACCTAGTTCTCTATTCCCAACATTTTTCTAGCATTTTTCTTGCATTTTTCTATAATTATTCTTATTTTCTTCAAAACCTACAAAACGAAATAAAAACAAATAAAACCCTAAAAATAACGATTATTACGTGCATTAATCGGGTATAAAAGTATCGTAAAAATAACACATTTTTTCGACAAACATTCATCTATTACGTTTTCAGGCCGTGGGATAGGATGCTGATATTTGATTGTGATCTTGTTTATAGCTCTGCTATCCACACACATTCTTATGCTCCCATCCTTCTTAGACACCAATGAAGCTGGTACAGCACAAGGGCTAAGTGATTCCCTTACCAACCCTTTGTTGATTAGTTCATCTACTTGCCTTTGAATGGCCCTAGTTTCCTTAGGATTCATTCTACATGCAGGCTTATTTGGTAGTATGGCTCTGAGGTTAAGATTAATGTGGTGCGGGATGAATCTTCTGGGGGATAGGCTAGAAGGTATCTCATCAGGAAAGAAATGGCTAAACTGTTCAAGCAACGATATGAAAGAAGGGTGGCTTGGGGTAAGCGTTCTGGTTCTCCAATGGCAATGAGGACCATTCCTTAAGCTTTGTTTGGTCCTTAAAAAATTAGATGGAAAGAAAAGTTGAAGGAAAAAAAAAGTGAAAGAAAAAAAAGTACGCAGAAAATGAGTCTTTTTCTCTTGTTTGGATTGAGAAAAAAATACAAGAATTTGGATGAGAAATTTGAATGTTCATGAACTACTTGAATCATGTTGATGTCATGTGAGGTTGGAGAAGGTTGCAAATTTTCCTCAAACTTTCTTCATAATTTTATGAGGAAAATTTTATTACTTGTTTCTAACAATTTTTCCACCCAACTTTCCTCTATATTTTTTTTCTTTGTAATTTTCTCTAAACCAAACATAAGAAAAAAAGTAACCTTCATAAAGTTTTTCTTTCAATTAAATTTTCCAATGTCCAAATGGAGCCTTAAAGACCTTAAGCTCATGACAAGAGCCCGTAAGTAATGGTTCTCCATAGGTAAGGAATAGGTCAGCTTGTTAGGGGTTATTTTGTGGTTTGCTTTAGTGCATCTGGGTGGGGTTTAAAGGGGCAAGGGTTATCTTTTTTCCTATCCTTGGAGAAAGAATAGGAGTTTAGGTACCCATCATGGTGTACCTCCTTATGAAATAGCCAAGGCCTACCAAGCAGAATGTGACATCCATACGGATAACATCACACCATAGCTCATCATTACTAATTCTGGCCAACAGAGAATGAAATCAAGCATCTAGAATTCACTTGCAATCCTTTACATTGATTCATCAATTGTATGTTGTATGGATAGACATAGGCAGAAGCATGGAGATTGAGCTTCTCTACTATGCTAAGAGAAATCATAGTAGCACAGTTACCACCACAATGATCAAAGAGCAAACTTAACCTTGGACAATACACCAAGAGTGAAAGATGTTCTCCATTGGTCTTCCTCGATTTTAAGTCTACTCAAAGCTCTCCTTAAAATAACCATCTCAACTTGATCAACTTCCTCCGCAACTTGCTCTTAACTTTCATTTTGTTCCTCCCTCAAATGTACCTCATTTTCCTCCTAAACTCCCTCCTCCTTTTTTGTCTTCCACTAGGCCAAGGTAATGATTTTTTAGTTTGGACAGTTTGAGGTAATGTGACAATGTCCTTGACATTTAAAACACCTCCTAGTGCTTATAGGGCTCGGATTAGGTTTATTCTATGGGGCTAGGATTTCTGGCACAGGTTAGGTTTTTTTATGGGGTGGAAGGGGGCAATGTCATGGCTTTAGTAGATGGAAGGGAACTCCCCTAGTTAAAAAGTGGATTCTGGGGTGGAGGTTTAGGAAAGTCTCTTTTGTAGGTTCTAGTCTTCCTTTGCTGCTCAACCTTATGAGCCAACAGACATACCTTATCAAAATTAGAGCATTATTGTAACTCAACAAGACTAGCATACTTAGGATCAAGTCCTCCTAAGTATCTTACAATTATTTATTCTTCTGTCTCTTACAAATCACATTTAGTCAAAAGCTTTCAAAACTCCCTAGTATACTCATCTGTACTCATGCTTCCTTGGGTTAAATGATGTAGTTGGTAGTAAGTTTCCTGTAGTTAAGAAGGGAGCAGAAACTGGGACTGAAGTTTGGACTTCATTTTATCCCAAGTTCGGATTTTCTCATTTCTTCGCATAACTCTTTTTGGACACAAGTTGGTCCACCAAAGTGATGCATATTTTTAAAGCTTAAGTGCAACAAGCTTTACTTTTCTGTCTTCTAGAACATCCTCGAAATCCAAGATCCTTTCCACTATTTGTATCCATTCCAAGAATTTATTCGGGTCCAGCTTCCCTTTAAATTCTAGAATATCAACTTTACAGTCGTTAAAGTTGGGCTGAGTTTTTCTTTCCCTTCATCTTAGGCTCCTTGGAGGCTCCTCCTATTAGTAGAAGCCAAATGGGGTCCTTGGAGGCTCCTCCTTATTAGTAGAAGCCAAATGGGGATTCTTTCTCTCATCTTCTTCTTCTTCTTGGGCAGAACCAGGAGAACTAGATGAGCTCACAAGATTTCTTCTTTTCGGCCCCATTGATTCAGTAAGTTGATGCCTCAGATGGGCATTCTAGCTCTTGAGTTCTTCATTGTTGGTTGTTGTGGCCTCAAAATTCTTCATAAGAGCCTCAAACTTCTTTTCCATAGTCATGCTAGCACTCATAACTAAAATTGGATCAAAACTGAGCAATGAGTTTGGGAATGTGTTTAGGGGCAGAGACAATGTGACTGAGCAGGGGCTCAAGGCCAAGTTGAAAATTAGCTTTGATACTAAATGTGATGTATTTCCTATTCAAAAAAACTCACATTCAAGGATAGAATGCAAGTAAGTTAAAGGAAAATTGAAAACAACAAGTTGGATTCAAGAACTCGGGATGGATGAAAAAGAATAGATAGGCTCTAAGTTAAATTCTAAATACAGAAAAGACACCAAGATTCTATTTAAGGCTCTTAATCTCCACTAGGATACAGAAACACCACCTAAGGATTCATTAAGACTCATTAGATCGCTACTTTACTTGGCCTAAGTAAAGATAAGCTCCTTTAAGATTTTGAGAGAGTCAAGAGTTAGGAGCAAGGCTCAACTGATTTCTCCTTCATTCATAATCTGATTCAGTGAACAAGTAAGGAGGCACTTAAATAAGCTCCTATCTAGCTACCAAGTTGCATAGGGGTTTCCTTAGCCATGAGGAAACCTCTAAACTAGCTTATACAAATTAGTTTGCGAAACATACTTAGCGTAGCTTAACTACACTACGTGAGTATAACTAATACATGGTGTTTCAATACTAAACTCAAGCTTGAACATGTTCACTAGTCCTTACATCATCCACTTGCACATAGGAGAGAGTAGGAAGGCTGCTAATTTGACTTGGCTTACGACTGGCAAATCAGAAGCAAGGGAGATCTTTACCTCTAATCCTAGTGGATAATTAATCTTCCAAAGCTATAAATATGCTAATGATGATGTCTGTAGCAATGTAGGCTAGCAATTAAGTAGGAAAGTTGGTGATCAAACCTCCCCCTAGAAGAGATCTCACCTATTGATCCAAAATAGTTAAATCAGCCAGTTTGGCACCGAAAAAGTGCAACTTGGTTGCCTTGCTTCTACTCAATTTAGACTTGATTTCAAAGTATGCATGACTTCATCAGGATGTTAATAAATGTCCCAATTGAAGAAATCAGGCCTAAATTAGGTTTAAGGTAGGTAACGAGCCAGAAACGCAAACTAGGCCAAAATAGAGCTCAATCTGGAATGATTGACTTGTAAGTACAAAATCTTCATAAAGAACCTAACTTAACTGAATTTTCTCTTCGTGGATGGTTATTTGAGGATGGTAGGGAACATCCTATGCAAAATATCAGCTCTAAACCCTTTGGAGGCTTAGGAAACTAGATGAACAAATTCGGGCATTTGCAAGGAATCATACTTGGATAGATAAGAACTTTGCCTTAGTAATGCTTGGATTGCTGCCTAAGGATTAGTGCTTGCTCATGTATTTTCTTGACTATCTTGAGGCTCTAAATCATGAACCATGGCCTGATTTCCATCACAAAATAGCCCTCTCTAGTTTACTAGAGTTGAGGTTCAAAATAAAGACAATCAAACCCTCTCTTAGAGTTATGACCTTGAGTGAAAAGATTCAACCCCCTTTAGGTTATTTTGAGTTATGATTTTAAGGGCTTATTTTATAAGGTTTAACCTTCTAAGTATATGATTGTGTTTGCTTATGATCGGTTTAACAAACGGACACTGAAGTTAGGCTTAGGGGTTGGGGATTCCCAATGCATCAAAGTGGTATCAGACTCCAATCTGCTGGTATTATGAGTTGTTGTCTTTTCTTTATTACAGTAATAATTGTGTTACTGTTCCTTAGCCACAAAGAACCTAAAGCCAAACATAAGACCAACTGCAAAGGACCCTTAACTATATAAAATGCTTCGAACAGAATTTCATTTATTTACCCAAACAAACCCCAATCTCATCTCTCTAACCACGAATGTGCCATTTTTCAAGGGAGAGTTGAAACCAAGCCTTTTACTTAGAATGAGGTTATCTACTTGAAGCTTGTCTTGAAGAAAAAGGGTTTTCAGATAGAGATAGTATTCAGGTGGCGATCCTTAAACTCGAGTTATATGCCTACTCCTAGTATACACGCTTTGTTCATGTAAGTGCCAAAGAGGGTAGATCTCAAATCAAAACTTGGGGCAAACTTAAAAGGTACATGGATAAGAGTGCCTTCTAAAAGTTGTATACACTATCCTAAACTCAGGAAGAGGGGTATTGTGGAGATTTTGATAAAGGTAGAACCAAAAGAAGTCCTAGAAAAAGTGATGTGTGAACTGGATGAAGGAGATTTTATAGGTTCAAACTTAAGGAAGTAGCAAACAAGAGAGCAAAGGAGAGCTCTTCAGAGATGACTTGAACTATGAGTTTGAGTTGAAAGATGTTGCCTTCTTTGAAACTCGCCAGGATGAGGTCCACAGGGCCACACCTCTTATAGAAGAAATTTCACTCAACCCCATAATGTTCTTTCAAGAAAGTGAGCCACAAGAGTCTGACTTGGTGCATGACAGGAAGGTACACCTATTTGATATGGATAGTGATTAGTATATTATGGTTTTCATAAGCTTATACGATCTTGTGTTTCTTTCTTATCCTATTTAAATAGACCAACCTAAGGTGCTTTACAAATTGTTACATGTTTATGGAAGGTGGCATAAACAGCATTATAGAGTCATTGCAACGAATTACTCCACCATTTGCCGATGCTTATTATTTGAGATTAGTAGTTTACTCGATGTGATGGAGGTCCACTTAGCTAGTCTAATTTGGAGGTCCAAATAACTCAAGGTAATCCACATTTTCTACCGAAGGTCCCAGAAATGACCAACATTCTATTACGGTCTAAAATAGAAGATCCCGGGTTCAATTCATTGCAACAGCCTAATTTTATGTACAAAATTACTTATGCCTTCATGAGGTTTAAGTCCAATATTTAGGTGGGGGAAACAACCAAAACATAAACCGGGTCTATAATAGCTTCAAGCTGCAATGGTTGATAAAATGCAGTTAGCACTCCATGAAGAACTGGTCATGATTTGGATTGCTCTTCATGGATTGATACCTGAGATTGTTGGCTAACATCCCAAGAAAAAATTCTATCCCTAGTTCAGGTTTTAGGTGGCGATGCCACCTAATCTTTCCAGACGGGTGAACTAGACCTTCCTAGTATACCTTTGGTGTTTTGGACCAATGTTGCAAAATGCCTATGACATAGGCTAAAATTGAGTTCATGCCATGAAAATAGACCACTTAGGCAGTCCCACAAAGTGGGATTTGCCTATAGGAGGTCTTGGAAACGCCCATAATCATACCATCCAAAATGGTGCTAAATTTTGGTTTGGAGCAGGATAACAAGGATTGAATCTGCCAAAGTGTAATTTAGTTTCCCTGATCTCCCTGACCTTGAATGGCATCATAGACATGACCTCAAATCCGAAGGGTCTTCAAACCAGTCGTCCACATAAGGACTTAAGTCACCAATGATAAAGGTTGCTGAAAAGCCATATCTCCTGGGAGCTAAAGTTTGTGCACATTGTCTCCCACCTTCTGAATGATCTTGAATGACACATCGCCTCTTGACATAAGCTTGTTCTTCCTTCTGGATGGAAACCTCTCCTTCTTATGGTGTTGATGATGTAAAGGTCAATGGGTATGAATACACACATCAACCTCACACCAAAGAAGACCAAAACTCAAGAATGCTCACGGACTGAAGTGGCACGGCCGTGCTAGGGGGCACGGGTACACCGTGCTATATTGCTGCCCCAAAAACTAGAATTGCCTAGTTTTACCAGGTTTGAGAGCTTTATAACTCTAGCTGGTTTTCTAGCCTTTTGGTGAAGTGGACATGGCGGAAATGGATGTGAATGATAGTAGAAAGAGTGGAGTAATGAGGGGAAATGATGAACACGATTAGTGGAAGTGATTACCTTGAACAATCAAACAAGCAACTTCACTAATGAACCGTGTGGGATGAACTGGGATGAGATAAGACTAAACCCTTGGATTGGATATAGAAATCACCACCAACCTTTGAGTTTAGGGCCCTTAATCTTGATTAAGATACAGAATCACCACTTAATCAAGGTTAAGACTCACTTGAACACCACTTAGTTTGGCCTAAACTAAGATAAGCAAGCAAGAGTTTTGGAGAGAAAGCCTCAAATGCTCTCCACGTTTTCATTCAACAAAAACTGAAGTGCTTTCCATATGGCCGTGACTTGCCTTTTGTTACTTGCCTTACAACATTTCCTAATCAGCAAGCAAGCTTAGCAAGCACCTCACTTTACCCTCCTAGGGAGGAAAGGTGTTAATTAGCTCTAATTGCCACGGTTAGAGCTAATCGGTTACAAGCATGCTTAAGGCTAATCAAAATACACTTAAACCATCAAAGAAAGCAAGACAAATCAATATTATAACATAATTAACTTGTCCTTAAACTCAATCAGCTTCAAAGGCAGCAAAAGGACCATGTGCCCAGCCGAAAAGTGGTTTCCCCTTTACGGCTAGCCAATAGCAAGCAAGGAACATCTTCCCTTGTCTCTCCCTTCTCATTGGCCGTTCTTTTCAAGGTTGCAGCTGATGATTGTCGCCTTGGGGTGTGTGCCCAGCCTTGGAAGACAGGCCAACTCAGTTGAAGAGGAGGAAACCCACCGGTGGAGGTAAAAGAAAACCGTGACACCAAACCGGGTTCAAGGGTAGTTTTGTACCCGATTTTCAGACCAAGTTTAACCAAAGCAAAAGTGGGTATGATCTGGATTTTAACCATAGGGGGGAAAGTTCAAGGTGTGTAGAAACTCCCCCAATCAAGAAATTAAGGTTAAACAAGGTTTAAGTAGGGTAATCACACCTAAAATTTCAACCGTGCAGAATTGGACCAAATCTGGCCGGTTGGGGAAATGCCTTTGATCCTCCATCCTCTTGTGGCATGATTTGAAATCAATGCTTGGAGTTGAAAGCTAACATCCTGAGGATTCCAAAAATGCAAAAATATTGGCCTTAAGCCACAATGTAGCTTAAGAAATCAGATGCACAAAACCGGGCTTATGCTAGCCGGTTATCTCGTTTGTGCTAGTTTCAACTTCTTGCCAAAGGTGAGCCATCTTCTTGGTTTGGGACCTTGTTCTTGGACGATTTGGACTTGTGACATCTTGATCAAGGTCTTGGCTAGGTAGGACTCCATCAGTTGATAGACTAGATCTCCTGGATTGAATTCCAGCTTCTTCCTATGCTTGTTTGCCCTTGCCTTGTAAGCTGCATTGGTCTTCTCTATGTGATTCCTTATTTGTTGATACAACTTATTCATCTCATTTGCCCTCAGTTCAGCTACATGATGCACCCTTGACTCACTAGGTGGAGATAGCAAGTTAATAGGGGTAAGAGGGGTTCACCCTGTACACACACTCAAAGGGAGAGTGTTTAGTGGCATAGAATGGAACCCTATTACAGGCAAACTCATCAAGGGGTAGCTTTAGATCCCAATCTTTTAAGCTTTTACTCACGAAACTCCTAAGTAAAGTAGTAGTAGGAGTTTAGTTTGTTACCTCTATTTGGCCATCAGTTTGGGGATTATAGGTTGTGCTAAACACGAGTTTAGTGCCTAAAAGCTTCTACAAACACCTCCAAAAGTGGGACAGAAACTTGGAGTCTCTATTAAATACAATGGACTTAGGCACTCCATGCAGCCTCAGCAATGTAGCTAGCATCATCAGTTTTGTGGTATGGAATAAAGTGTACCATTTTGAAAAATCTACCTACAACCACCGTGATTGCATCCTTTCCCCTCTGGGTCTTAGGAAAGGCCACAATCAAATCGACACTAACATCACCATAAGGTTTCAAAGGCATGGACAATGGGGTGTATAAGACTTGGTGGAACTGACTCTTGGCTCTATGGCAAATAGGGCAAGTTGAAATGATCTTATGAACATCCCCACCTATCTTAGGCTAATAGAAATTCTTTTTCAAAATGTCAATTGTCTTGTTTAAGCCAAAAAGGCCAATAAGAGCACTAACATGAGCCTCTTTCCCACTCTTATATTACGGTCATCCTTTGGAATTTCCTCAATTAGGGGCTTGAAATTTGGATCCTCCTCCTAGATAGTTTGGATTGAATGAAATCTAAGTACCTTTGCTTTTAAAATAGAAAGTAGAGTGTACCTTCTGGATTGGGCATTTGTGACCACGTTCTCTTTCCCACTCTTGTGTTTACAAGTAAAGTTGAATGATTAGAAGAACTCCATCCATTTTGCATCCTTAGGATTTAGTTTGTGTGGACCATTGATATATTTGAGTGCTTGATGGTCCGAATGTAGGACAAAAGGTCTAGCTTTGAGAAAATGAACCTAATGAGTCAAGGCTTTGACAATAGCATAGGACTCTTTATCATAGGTGCTGTAGTTGCTTTTGGACCCATTTATTTTCTCATAGAAGTAGGCAATGGGTCTTCTAGATTGGAGTAGGGCAACTCCTATTCCCGCTCCACTTGTATCACACTCCAGCTCAAATAGATCTTTAAAGTTGAGCAGGGCTATGAATGTTCCTTGGTAAAGCTTCTGTTTGATCACTTTAAAGGCCTTCTGGGCAGCATTGGACCACTCAAAGACTCCTTTCTTCATGCACTCAATAATGGCAGCCATAACTGAGCTGGAATCTCTAATGAACCTCCTGTAAAAAGACGGCAAACCATGACAAGTTGTCACCTCTATGACTGATTTGGGTTGAGGACAGGATTGGATTGCCTCAATCTTGCTTTGATCAACCTTAATGCCTTGGCCAAAAACCACATAACCAAGAAAAGTGAGTTGTGGAGTGAAAAACTCACACTACTCTATCTTGGCATAGAGTTTCTGTCTTCTTAGAACCTTAAAAACCTTTAGATGATCCACATGTTCTCTCTGATTGAGTCCACAAACTCCAATTTCATCAAAATAAACCACCACAAAGTGACCAATGAAGGGTTTAAGGACTTCATTCATCAGCCTCATGAAGGTACTAGGGGCATTAGATAGACCCAATGGCATGAAAAACCATTCATATAACCATTGCTTTGTTTTAAAGGCTGTCTTCCACTCATCACCATCCCTCATCCTCATCTGGTGGTATCTACTTGTCAAGTCTATCCTGGAAAACAGCTTTGAGCCATGTAGTTATTCTAGCACATTCAAGCCTAGGGATAGGGTACCTATACTTGATGGTAATGTTGTTTATGGCTCAACTATCCATGCACATTCTGATGGTTCCATCCTTCTTAGGTATAAGTAAGGCTAGAACAGAACAAGCGCTCATGCTCTCCCTTATGTAACCTCTATCAATGAGAACTTGCCTCGAAAGTTTCTGATGTACCTGCCGAGGGTTCAAGCCAAAACTCAAATTAAGAGTGAAAGCTTAAAACCAAGGAAGAATACAATCAAGAAAAAAACCAAGGAAAGTGGCACGTTAGGGGCTGTTTGTGAGGCAGCAACAACGTGAGGTAGGGATGGGATTTAGAATCAAGGGATTCTAAATGGGAAAAGGAAAAGAAACTTGATGTATCTTCAAGGGATTAATTACAAACTCAAACAAGAATTCAATGTAAACTGAAAACTAGCAAAGTGCACTTGAAACCCGTGAGGAATATCTAAGGTAGATGGAGTTTAGCCCTTAACTGATGTTTTAGGATACAGAAACACCACCTAATTAAGAGTTAAGACTTTACTTGGACACCACCTTAATCGGCCTAATTAAGGATAAGCAAGTTAAGTGTTTAAAGGAAACTCAAAGACACAAAGTCTCTTCTCTCAATTCGAAATTCAAGTATATATTACACAATGAACAACTAAGGCTCTTATATAGCCTTCAAAATACACAAAAGGAGCTTTCCTTCTAAGCTAGTAAAGTCATTAAGCTAACCTAAGCTAATTAGTACACGGTTAGAGATTAAACAAGTATAAGTTGAAAGTTTAAGCTACAAAATACAAGTTTGCCTTCTTAAAACCCTTTCCTAAGCATTAAGAAACCTTGTTGACTCATTTTCCCTTCAAGAGAGGTAAGTTTCACACAGCTGCCACCTCAAAAGGTTGATGAATGCATGGCTGCCATGTAGAGTGAGTGTGGCCGGTTCATAGCTTGCCAAGTGTCGCCTTCTTCTTGCTTCCACGTGTCTCACTCCTATGTGGCTGAGTGGCAGCTTACCAAGCAGCTCAAGATGATCAAGCAGGCAGGCACACACCTCTAGCAAACCCATCTAGGAGGGAAAACCACCTAGCTAAGTAACCGGGTGTCTAGGTGCCAGTTTCTGCCTTGTCTTGTGCTTCATGGTTGACACCTCAAATGCTGAGTAATTTGCGCTTTCTTTACATGGAAGGAAACCTTAAGATGTCTAGTTTACCATCCTTTTTGAATCAAAGCATTTGGACGTCATTTTCCCCTTGAAATAGGCTGAATATTAGAACCGTGCAGAATCTGGTCCAAAATAGCATGGGACTGAAAATGAGCTGATTTAACCAACCAATTGAATTCCAAATCGGATGCTTCCAATTGGCCTTGAAAGTAGACGTCTTGGGGATTCCAAAAATGTATAATGTCAAGACTTAAGCCATCATATAGCTTACGTTATGAATTAATCAAAACCGTGCTTATTCTGGTCCTGCTGGGCAGTTTTGACACCTTGGGTTTAATTGCTGATTTGAACGATCAAATGAAGTCCAAATTGGATGAAACTTGATTTGTTGGAAAGCTAACATCTTGAACTTCAAATTCATCAAAAAACATTAGACTTAAACCCTTAGTATGTTTGAGTAATTAAGCATATAAAAACAGGTTAGCTGCTGGAATTAACCCTTGCCCTGCAGTTTCAATGTTTAAACAAAACTTGGATGATTTATTCATCCTTAATCCAGTATATTGAGCTTACCTAATTGATTTGATTCTTTTTAAAACAAAAGGGATGGAGGGATTTCCATCATACTCCCCTTGTTAAAAATGATTTGCCCTCAAATCATATTAGATAAAGAACTCCTCTTCTTTCTTCATTTCTAGCTGAAATAAAATCAACCATGAAAACAAGTCTCTTTTGAACTTAGAGACTCTCTTCTTTCCTTTCCCCTTACTGGTTTGAATGGTGGACATAGAGGACTCTTTGATTTTGCTTTGAACCACTTCCTTAAGTACTCTTAATTCAAAATTAGGAGCATTAAGTAAAGGTTCTAAATTGGGTTGACAGAAATTGTATTTGAGCGCTTTGGGTGTGGGTGGAGTGGAAAAAAAAGGATGGTGGTTCATGAAAAGTGGTGGGAAGGCCGAGATGCTCATGGCTTCTAGGTGGATGGTGGGTGTCCAGGGGGAGCATAGAGCCTTCATCAGCTTCTACCATGACTTTTTCAAGATCATCTCCATCATGGTCTTCAACTTTCTCTTCTGATTGAACCTCTTCTATGGCCTTCCATTCAGTTAGGGTGACATTTCTTAGGTTGGGACATTCGGATGCTAAGTGACCAAATCCTTGGCACTTAAAACATTTCCGAGCTCCTTTAGGAAGGGGTTTTTGTGTGGGTGGTGGGAAAAGGTTCTTTGGTGGAGTTGGGCTTTTTTGTGGAGTGGAAGGGAATGAACTTGTGAGCTTAATGGAGATACTTTCTTTCATGGGCGTGTAAGTGGATGGACAAAAGGAATCCTTCAATTTACTACTTAATTTCTTCCAAGTTCTCACCTTCTCTTTTTCTTTCTTTTTTTGCCCAAACTTGTACTTATTCCACCACTGAAGTGCACAACCTTTCAATCTTGAAATAACCACTTTGAACTTCTGTTGGTCATTAAGGATGCAACAAGTAAAAACTCGTTCCACCTTAGATAACCAACCAGTGAACTCGTCTTTTTTGCCACGAAATTTTGGAATTGCAAAGCAAGCATATCCAATATCAATGTAAGATAGTTCTTTCCCCAAGCTCATTGAAGATGGCATGAAGGATGAGGCCTAGGGTTCTTTGTGGGCTGATTTGAAATGTAAGTAGGCTGTTTGTGTTTGGATTTAATTTGGGAGCGTAGGGTTTAGGCAAGGATCTGAACTTGCTCTGATACCAAAAATGATGTACCTGCCGAGGGTTCAAGCCAAAACTCAAATTAAGAGTGAAAGCTTAAAACCAAGGAAGAATACAATCAAGGAAAAAACCAAGGAAAGTGGCACGTTAGGGGCTGTTTGTGAGGCAGCAACAACGTGAGGTAGGGATGAGATTTAGAATCAAGGGATTCTAAATGGAAAAAAGAAAAGAAACTAGATGTATCTTCAAGGGATTAATTGCAAACTCAAACAAGAATTCAATGTAAACTTAAAACTAGCAAAGTGCACTTGAAACCCGTGAGGAATATCAAGGTAGATGGATAGTTCAAAATTGATGTTTGGATGCAGAAACACCACCAAACACTAGTTTAGGGCCCTTAACATTAATTAGGATACAGAAACACCACCTAATTAAGAGTTAAAACTTTACTTGGGCACCACCTTAATCGGCCTAATTAAGGATAAGCAAGTTAAGTGTTTAAAGGAAACTCAAAGACACAAAGTCTCTTCTCTCAATTCGAAATTCAAGTATATATTACATAATGAACAACTAAGGCTCTTATATAGCCTTTAAAATACACAAAAGGAGCTTTCCTTCTAAGCTAGCAAAGTCATTAAACTAACCTAAGCTAATTAGTACACGGTTAGAGCTTAAACAAGTATAAGCTGAAAGTTTAAGCTACAAAATACAAGTTTGCCTTCTTAAAACCCTTTTCTAAGCATTAAGAAACCTTATTGACTCATTTTCCCTTCAAGAGAGGTAAGTTTCACACAACTGCCACCTCAAAAGGTTGATGAATGCATGGCTGCCATGTAGAGTGAGTGTGGCCGGTTCATAACTTGCCAAGTGTCACCTTCTTTTTGCTTCCACGTGTCTCACTCCTATGTGGCTGAGTGGCAGCTTACCAAGCAGCTCAAGGTGACCAAGTAGGCAAGCACACACCTCTAGCAAACCCATCTAGGAGGGAAAACCACCTAGCTAAGTAACCGGGTGTCTAGGTGCCAGTTTCTGCCTTGTCTTGTGCTTCATGGTTGACACCTTAAATGCTGAGTAATTTGAGCTTTCTTTACATGGAAGGATTAAGATGTATAGTTTACCCTCCTTTTTGAATCAAAGCATTTGGACGCCATTTGCCCCTTGAAATAGGCTGAATATTTGAACCGTGTAGAATCTGGTCCAAAACAGCATAGGACTGAAAATGAGCTGATTTAACCATCCAATTGAATTCCAAATCAGATGATTCCAATTGGCCTTGAAAGTATACATCTTGGGGATTCTAAAAATGTATAATTTCAAGACTTAAGCCATCATATAGCTTAGGTTATGAATTAATCAAAACCGTGCTTATTCTGGTCCTGCTGGGCAGTTTTGACACCTTGGGTTTAATTGCTGATTTGAACAACCACATGAAGTCCAAATTGGATAAAACTTGATTTGCTGGAAAGCTAACATCTTGAACTTCAAATCCATCAAAAAACATTAGACTTAAACCCTTAGTATGTTTGAGTAATTAAGCACATAAGAATGGATTAGCTGCTGGAATTAACGCTTGCCCTGCAGTTTCAATGTTTAAACAAAACTTGGATGATTTATTCATCCTTAATCCATCATATTGAGCTTACCTAATTGATTTGATTCTTTTTAAAACAAAAGGGATTGAGGGATTTCCATCAGTTTCTTAGATTAAGTAGGGTTACACCTATAGGCTAGTTTGTTTGGTAATGCAGCTCCGAGCAGTAGGTCTATTTGGTGCTGAATGCCTCTAAGTAGAGGCAATACTGGGGGCAAATCACTAGGAAACACATCCAGGTACCAATGTACAAGGGGCTAACCAAGGGGATGCATAGGTGTCTCTTCCTTCCCTTCTCCTAACACAAGCAAGGCATACACTAGTTTACCCTTACGTATGGATTTCTCCACCTATGCTTCACTCAGAAATAAGGCTTTCTCGCTTCTGTTTCCCTCCCCAAGGCTAGGTTTAATGTTCTGCATTTGACTAAGGGGTAAAGGGATGAGGGTGTAGCTTCGACCTTTCACCTTAAAGGTGTAGGTATTGGCTGTCCCATTATGAACGACACCTTTGTCAAACTGCTAAGGCCACCCCAAAAGTAAATGACAGGCGTCCATAGGTAGGATATCACAAAGGACTTTATCTTAAAAGTTACCTATGTTGTATGTAATTAGGGCCTATTTGGTTTTATGAATCTCATTTCCTTTCTTAAGCCACTGTAAAGAGTAGGGACAAGGGTAAGGGGTAGTAGGTAGCTTATGTTTATCAATCAAATGGGATGAGGCAACATTGGTGCAACTAGCCCAATCAATGATTGAACTACATACCTTCCCTTGAATGGCACACTGAGAATGAAAACTAAGTTTCCCATAGTTTTCCTCCCTTGTATTCTCCATGGTGTATAATACCATCTTAAGGACCAGAAATGCCACAATTTTAGGAGTTAGGATCGTGTCCTCTTCTTCTTCATACGGCTCAATGACAATCTAGTCGATCTCCTCAATCTCTTTGATGGTGATGGCCCTCTTATTTAGGAATTCTACTTAAAAGTGATCATATTCTTGACATTTGAAACACCTTTTTCCATCAAGTTGTTTGGAGAATTCCCTAACAACTCCTTTGCCCTTATCTTTGGATAAATCCGCCTTGACTTATGTTTCGGGGTTTAGGGGCAGAATAGGCTTTAGGTGGGGGAGTTAGGATGAGAGTAAGAGCTTGTATATGGCCTTTTGTTTTTAGAATACTTTTCTACCTTGATAGCCAACTTACGAACATCTTGAAAACTTGAGTAAGGTTGAAGATCAACCTTCTCTACTATGCTTTGATTTAACCCATTTAGGAAGCTAATAACAACTTGTTCTGGTTCCTCCTCTACACCACTCCTTATCTTGAGTTTTTCGAAACTTCCTAATGTACTCCTCCGCACTTATTAGACCTTGGTTCAAGGAGGACACTCTAAGGTAAAGATCTCTCTTATATCCCTCAAGTAGAAACCTTTTGTTCATCAGTTTTCTCAACTTGGACCAATTGGTGATCTATGGCTTTCCTTCCTTGGCTCATTGCCTTTGGGTATTTTCATACCATAAGGAAGCATCATTGAGCTTACGGATGGCTACTTTAAAGGACTTTTTATCAGAATAGCCTTTAACATCAAAAAATCTCTCAACAGTTTGTATCCATTCTAGACACACATCCAAATTCAAGGTTCTTTCAAAATCTGCGGGATCAAATTTCATATCCCTCAAATCATCCTCATTCTTTCTGGTTGGCCTTGTCTCCCTAGGTGAGTGTTCATCCTGGGAAAGAAAGCAAGCTAATTACGTGTTTGAGTGCGACTAATACAACCTGTTTGGATTGATTGAACAAAGATTTGAAAGATTAAGCTTTAAAATCAAAAATGGAGGGTTTCATATGTCATTGATCCTTAAGCAAGCTACCTAGAAAGTATATATACATGTCTTAAGCTAGAAGGCAAGTAACCTAGCTCTTAGGCTAAGCTAATATGGGTTAGCTAAATTGTTTTGCAAAACAGTTTTAGTCTAGGCTAATTACATGTTTGAGTGTGACTAATACAACCTATTTAGGAACCATTAGGGACAAAAACAAGATTAATTAGAACTAATCAATCCACTTGCAGATGTTAGAGACAGAAAAGTTAGGCTGCAGGCTATTACTTTACAACTACCCTATCCAGAAGCAACTGGCTATCAAATCCCATCCCCATTGGCCAGGTAGGCTGCCAAAGCTATAAGTGTGGTGATGATGGTGTTCCTGGAGGTCCGACTAGCCAGGAAAGAAGGCTAGCAGGTGAGTAAAACCTTTTGATTAAGGAAAATCTTAAGCAAAACCAAAACAATTTATTTTAGCCTAACGAGCCTAGTTGAACATTGAAAATGATCAAGGTGATTCCCCAACCTATACTTAACTTGGGGATGATTTCAATGTATATCCTAGATCCTTAGGATGTTAATGATCACCCCAAATAGAAAAATTATCCCTAAATAAGCTTTAGGTGGGGGAAACAAGTAAAAAATTAAATGGGGTCTATAATAGCTTAAAGTTGTAATGGTTGACAAACTGCAGTTGGACTCCATGAAGAACTGGTCGTGATTTGGATTTCTCTTCATGGCTTAATACCGTAGGATGCTGGCGAACATCCAACGAAACCATTGTATACCTAAATTTGGTTTTAAGTGGTGACCCACCTAATCTTTCAAGACGGCTAAACTGGACCTTCCCGATATACTTCACTGTTTTGGACAAATTAACAAAATGCCTATGACGTGGGCAAAAATTGAGTTCCCTCGAGGAAAATAGACTTCTTAAGGAGTCTAATGAAGTAAGAATTGCCTATAAAGGGTCCTGGGTACTCCCAGAATCATGCCATCGAAAACTGTGTTTAATTCTGGTTTGGAGCAGGAGAACAAGGATTGAATTTAGCTTAGTTTAGTCTAGTTTCCTTGATCCCTTGAATGGCATGTTGGACATGATTTAGATCTTGGGAACTCTCCTGTGTGTCATGCCTTGCGTCATTCGCCTAGCTCAAGTTGACCGTTCCAGGATTCGATCAATTTTGCCCAATTTTGGCAAATGAGTTTGTTCTCCTATCAAAACATAATTCAACAATGTTTTTCTTACTTGTGGTCTCTGTTAACATCATAAGTATTACTCCCTTACAAAAAGAAATTATGTCTAAATGCAGTCTGAGATGAAGGACTTCTTCACTCAAGAGTGGTGATCAATCAGGCCAACTAGGCTTTGATATGCTTATTTAGTGTCTATAACTTCTCCTCATTTTGTGCTGCTCTAGAGTCATAGCCAACCTGATGAGAGATGTGTGGAAATGTCTAAGACCAAATCCATGTGAAGAACTCAAGGTTTGGGGGAGCAAACAACCGAGCCAGCACATAAGCAACTCAAACATGCAACATGGCCACATCCTTTCTTGCGTTCTTCCTTGATCTTTATGTGTTGAGATTAAGCTTGGTGACTTGATGATTTGATTGAAGATTCTTAATCTTAAGCTGCTCAAACCTTGTGACTCTTTTCATTCCAAGCTTGATTACTATGTTCAAAAAGTAGGATTAGGTCCCTTAATCTTTATTAGCCAATTTACATCCTGGTTTGTATTCTACATAAGTGTTGAATATATAAGCATGTAATATCTTGTATGCATTCACCCGAAAAGAAGGGAACTAGCCTTCCTAAGGTTATAAATACCCCCTTTCGCCACTTGTAAAGATACAATGAGAATTCTAGTGAAAGTTTAAGCTTTTACAAAGGAATGAATCTAAGAGCTTTGTTTCTGTCGCAAAAATCTCTTTCTCCTTAACTTTATTCAAGTGTTCTTAGTGGTGAGCTAGAGTGAATCATTTTTGCAATTGGAGGGTGGCTTAGTCTTTAATCTAATTGTTGGTGGGATTTTGGGCTTAATTAGTGGGTTTGCCTTTAGATTAAGTCATATTAGTTCTTTTTAAGTTCTTTCTTTGCATTCTCTTATCTTGCATTTGCATCTCATTTGCATTGCATTTCCACTTTTATAGTTAACCCGCCCTTGCCCATTTTCCAAGGGTTGTGTTGTTTATCTAATTTTCTTTATTGTTGTCCCTCCCTCAGTCTTTTAAGGGTTACACTTTTTTCATTTAAGCAAACAAAATAATATTCTCCAGTTTACTAGAGTTGAGGTTCCCAAAAAAAAAAAAAAAAAAGAAAATTAGTCCTTCTCTTTGAGTTGTGGTCTTAAGTTATAGTCGTGGGGATTGGGGATACCCCATGCGTCAAAGTGATATCATAGCGTGACATAGCGGTATTATGAGTTATTTCCTTCTCTTCTTTAGACCATTAACCTTGTTCTTCCTTAGCCCCAAAGACCCTAAAGCAAAACACAAGACCGACTACAAAGGAACCCTTAACACCCCAAAATGCTTTGAATAGAATTTCATTTGTTTGCCAAAATTAATCCCTGGACTCGTCTCTCTAACCACGAATGTGTTATTTTTCAAAGGAGAGTTGAATCCAACTCTTGTACTTAGAATGGGTTTATCTACTTGAAACTTGTTTTAAAGAAAACGGGTTTTCAGATGAAGTAATTTTTAGGGTAACGATCTTTCAACTCAAGTTGTATTCCTACTCCTGGTATACATGCCTTGTGGATACAAGAGCTAAAGAGGGTAGATATGAAATCAAAATTAGGGGGATTCCTAAAGGTTGTACACACTATCCTAAACTTAGGAAAAGGAGTATTGTGGAGATTTTGACAAAGGTAGAACCAAAGGACATTCTAAAAGAAGTGATATATGAACTTGATGAAGGAGATTTCCTTGGGTTTGAACTTGAGGAAGTAGTAAACGAAAGCAAAGCAAAGCTCTTCAAAGATGACTTGAACCATTAGTTTCAATCAAAAGATGTTACCTTCTTTGAAACTCATTAGGATGAAGTCCCCAAGGTCACACATCTCATAGAAGAAAGCTCACTCAACCCCACAAGGTTCATTCAGGAAAGTAAGCCATAGGAGCCTGACTTGGTCCATGATAGGGAGGTACACCAATTTGATTTGAGTTGTGATTAGTACACTATGGTTTTTAATAAACTTATAGGGTCTTGTGCTTCTTTCTTATCCTCTTCTAATGGACCAGCCCCAAAGTGCTTTAGAAAATGTTATATGTTTAACAAAGGTTGGGCACACAGCGTCATAGAGTCATTCCAACTTAATTACTCCACCATTTGCTCATGCTAATTATTTGAGTTTATGGGGTTTACTTTATGCATGCAATTTGAAAGTTTGACCATGTTTGACTACCAAATAGAAGCATATTTTCTAAGCCTTAAAGCAACTAGCTTTACCTTGATTTCCACTAGGGTGTCTTTGAACTCAAAGACTCTTTCTATGATTCGGAGCCAATCAAGGAAGAGGCTTGGGTCTAATTGGTATTCAAATCTGAAATATCAACCTTGAAGTCATGGTAGCTTCTCTCCTTGGGTCTACAGTGCCTCCTAGACCTTCTCACATACTCATCTTCACTTGAACCTCCAACCGGGTTACTTTCTACTCCTCATGTTCATTCGAGTCTTCTTGTTTGCTTGAACTTCTTGAACTCCTCAAGTTCCTCCTTCGTTATTGCATAAGCTGGCCTAGTTTGGATCGTAAGCATGTGACTCTTACCCTAAGATCGGCCTTCTCCTTCAAAGTTTGCACAGCCACTCACTCTATGGTGAGGCTAAAAGACATGTTTTGAGAGGGTTCTTTGTTGGTGGGTTTTGTGTTTGGCCAGGGTTGTGTTTAGGCTTAGGAAAATTGACTTACACCCGTAAGCGCACGAGTGTTGTACTTTAGTAAAGATATCATTGAGTTTTGTCCTATAAAAGTGCTAAACAAGCAATTTCAATAGAGAGCTTGAATAAGACTATAACCTAATTGGATAATTCAATCACTTAAAAATATCTAGGGATTTGTTTCACCTTATAAAGATGTGGATCAATGAAATACATCATGTGTTTGATCTATAATGGGAGATTAAAAGGGGTGCAATCGCATTTAAAATTCAATCTTCTTTCAAAATAAACTGAATTGCCTAAACTAACCAATCATTCTTTCAATTAACCTTGTTTAGTCCAAGTTATGGAATTTTTATGGCTAAAGGGTCCTCTTAACAAGTGAATCTTTTTCAGGTACAGCTAAATGAAGTCCTATCTTGTCGATCGAATGGCAAGTTTCACCTTTCAATCATTCACTTAACTATTTAGAATTAGCGAATGAATTTGGCCAAAATTCAATCAGAACAATTTCACACACAAGATGGAATTCAACCAACGCAAATCAACAACAAGTATAACCAAATAAAGATAAGAGATTCCAACATCAATACTTGGTCAAAAAGCCCTAGATTGAGAAAACTTCTCACAATTGTTTAAATTAACAATACTAAACATAGTTTAAGACAAGAAAACTTAGCGTAATTGGAGATCCTCCAAGGGTTTCCCAACCTTGCAAGGGCACCAAAACAGAAAGCACTTCTTCAACACTCACACCCAAAGCTACTAGAAATTTAAACTAAACTTAAAAAAATGAAAAAGAATGGAAAAACTATAGAGGAGTTCTCTTTCTGCTATGTATGTCTTCTCTGCTATGAAAATTAAAGAAGAACTCGATCAACCTCAGCCACATAATGAAGGAAAATGAATAGGCTTGCAATTGTAGGCTCACCACGGATAGTTCATGGTGAGCTCTGTGTCGATACTCTTTTGTTCTTTCTTCCTTCGATGGGCATAATGAATTGGTGGTGTTCATGGGGAGAAAAGCTACACTCATTTATGGTCAATTTTAGGGTAAAACGACCCAAAAACTTGTAAAATACAGAAAAGAACCATGCCCTAGTGTAAAACCAAAAAAGGAGTATAAATTAGAACATAAAGCACATAATTCTCCCAAAAAATGGTACAAAATGACCTCAAAATAGAGTGCATTTTAAGGAGTTATCAGAGTCTCCCATGCTTAAACTATTGCTTGTCCCCAAGCAATTATGAAACTGAGGTTAAAAATATAAAGAACTTCCTCAGGAAGACATCAGTGGCAACATTAATAACAAAATTAACCCAAGAAGTTCAGCCCAAAAGTGATGAAAAATTTTCACAAACAAATAGGAGAAGCAAATTTTTAAAAAAGTCATAACCATCACATCAAAATATTAAATTAGTCACTCAAATCAACTTGAACAATAATATCGCGTATTATAATAAGTAGAGCATAGAAGAATCAATAGAACCTCACTTTAGGGATAAGGCACTCATCACTCATGTGCTTAAAATAAAATACGGTTCTCTCAAATCTCATTCTATAGAACCAAATCAACCATAAGCTGGATAAGACTCTCTACTACCACTATAGTGCAAAGGACACAAGGCAATTATGAGGACTTTTGGAGTTGTGAAAGTTGTGGGTATGGAAATGGGAAAAATGGGAGAGAAAGAAGGCTTGAAAATGAAAAATAAAGGGAGATATAGGGTGATGCTGAAGAAAGTAAGTGAAAAGGGAAGAAATTTAATGGATTTTTGGTGAAAAATTAAAGGTTTTAAGTGAAATGGCTATGGAGGTTTCAGAGAGATAAGGGAGTTTTTAGAAAGAGAGAAAATCGAGTTTGAGCAGCAAGATGAAAAGAATGGCGGTTAAAAGGGCATTGAAAACCCTTAATCGTGGACACAGGGCTCGCTACGGGACGTGGTGTTGGCCACGGACCGTCTATGGTTAGCGCTGATGCTGGTTTTCTTATCCTTTTTCTCTCTTTTTTTCTTTTTTTCCTTTGTTTGTTAGAACCTTCATGACTAGTGGTGGTGTCCGGGAGGTATCCGTTGAGATTCTAGAAAAACCTCTCATTATGCCTTTGCTAGGGTTTTATTAATTTCTAGTGAAGATAGCAAAAACACAAAATACAATAATAAAAAAGGTATATAAAAAGGGAAAAGAAAAACAAACACTTGGGTTGCGTCCCAAGAAGCTTTCCTTTAAAGTCGGGAGCTCAACCTCTCTTTTATTCTGGTTCGGGTTCAATGAAAATGTGGCAGCGGACTTCCCTACAACACATGCGTCGTTTTTGCCACAAACCACGAAATTGAAGTCTTTCAACTGAAGGTACCACCTTGGGTACTTAGGTTATAGGTCCTTCTTCGTCATCAAATTATACCAAAGCGTACCATCTGTATACAAAACAAATTGATAACGGCTCCATCAGATGGATCACTATAATCACATTTAATCCCAGGATCAAAATCCAAATAGACTCCTTCTGTAGGAGGTAAAGAAAGAACCACTTGAGCGAACTTGCAATAATCGCTCAGAGAAGACTCATTAGAAGCATAGGCCCCAACCTCGAGTATATTCGGTGGTATAGGAGCAGCAAACTCTACCTTAGCATGACCCTAGTCAGGATCTTCAGTCAAAATACAATCAGAATCAGAAGGGGCAGGACAACTCCAACTATCCTCCATCTTAATTTCAGGGGAAGAGGACGTATATCAGATAGGAAAGAATTAGAGGAAAGCAATTTTCTCGTCCATAAAACAAAACGTCGCATAACACTCCATACTTCAAATGTTATCTGCCCACCTTTTACGTTAGTAGTGCAACCAGAAGTAGCCAAAAAGGGTCTCCCAAGAATAATTTGGGCATCATAAGCATCAGTCATAACAGGAATGATAAAATCTTTTAGCACTAAAAAATCTCATATTTTTACGGGCACATCCTCCAATGTATCCAAAGGTCATGTTTCAGGACAATGTGCTAACTGGAGTAAAAAGGGTGCTAGTTGCAATGGTCCCAAATGAAATGTATGGAACATAGAGTAGGGCATGAAACTGACACTTGCACCAAGGTCACACAAGGCTCTTTCAATCTTCACTTTCCTACAACATAGGGGATAGAAAAGCTACCTGGGTCATGAAGCTTAGAGGGAAAGGCTTTAGGAATCTCAAAACTACCATTTTCTCTAAAAGTTATGAGCTCACCCTCATCATTTCTCTCTTACTTTCATCCCTGATCACGTTTCTGCCTTCCTCAAGTGTTATGTCCTTAGGGTAGTCTACCCCTTCTTTCAAGGTAACACAGTTACACTGCTTGCGGGGGGTTAGACTCACGTGTACTAGGCAGTCTACCCTGAGTGTAATAGCCCGACCCTAAATCATGTTTATTTAATTAATTAAGACATGTTATTAATTTTATTGCAGTTAATCATCGCTTTTAATCATTTCAATTGGAAAAAAGAAAAAAATTCATTTGGGCCCTCATTTTGCAATTCGGGTTTTTGCTTATGAAAAATTTCAGGAAAATTGATAGTAGACCTTGATAATTATGATTTAAGTGATTAAATTATTTTTCCATGACATTACAAAAATTTAAATTTCGAGCTACACAAAAGTTTTATTGCGACAGAGTGTTGTATTTTCTAGCCCAACTCACTTAGGGCCTAAGCTGGAGCCCAACAAGCTTGCCTAATTAAACTTAACTAATTATCATGATTTAGGCCTGATTAGACTTACCAAAAAGCCACTTTTTGGTGGATAAATATCAGCCAAATTTGCTCTAGATAAGCATCCAAGCCATTTTTTTTATTGAGCAAAGACTAGCCTTCTTTTGCTATCCTCCACCTATTTTTCCCCTCCTACACGGCTACAGGCTACTATCCCAAGGCTGTTTCAGCCTGTTCTACCACCCTCTGGCTACCAGACAAGTACCAACAACCCCCTAGCCACCACCCACACTCCTGTAACATCCAACCTCACTTATATCACCTTTCTCAAGCATCAAAGTGAGTAAAACCCTTATCGTACCTTGTTTATTTTGATTCATGTTTTGGTTTTGATTCTTATTTTAGTTATTTTTGATTGTTGATCGACTATATTGATAGAAATAAGAGTTATGTTTGTGTTTAAATTGTCCATGAAGCTTAAAAGTATATGGGAGTTGAGGTTGTTCATGATCACGCGAGCTTAAGCTAAAATGATGTTTATGGATTGTTTTGTATCGGATTCGGTAGTCTTTAGCATCATAATTGATTATGGGGGTGTTAGTGTGCTTTTGAATGAGTTAAATCATAATCTAAGGTTTTAATGGTTATGCATGGTTTAGCTTACTCTTGTTATCATGCATGTTATTTGTGTGTGTACTTGGATGAGAAATAGATCTTTGATGCGTTATTTAACTTGGAAAATGACTTGATGTGATTCTTATAAAAAGGGTGAATTATGTGAATTTTCCCAATTGTATAAGGGGTCATTTTACTCATTTATGCAAATAAGTAAGCTTATGGATGTGTTTTGAGTGATTTTGAAAAAGAAAGGAATTGAAAATTTGATGTAGATGATTACACAGTAAATTTGAGTAATATAGCTTTGTAAGTGATGAGAAGGAAAAAGCTTTGTTAAATGATTTTAAGGAGTGATTTTGAAGGGGAATTATGTGAATAGAAGAGGGAAAACAAGAACAACAGGGCTGTGATCAGACCCGAAATCGGGGTCCCTTTGCAATTAAACTGGTACTATTTGGCCTATACAAAAATTGTGATTTGTGGTGGGTAGATAGATCCATGAGCCATTTTTGACATTCCTTTTGAATCACTTTAATTTGAGTTCCATACAAAAGGTTATGGCCGCTTTGCTTGGACTACGCAGGATAGACTGAAACTGTGCTCAATTGCATTTTAGCCTAATTTTGGGAACCTTATTATGGGAATTATGTTCTACACTATGAATGAAAGTTTTGAGAGACTTTTTAAGCTTTCCATATTGGGGATTTCGATCTCAAGTTAAGGTCCGGAGTTCAAATACAAATTATTTACTTTGCACCTGTTAAGTCTTTACCCTTTTGAACTAAATTGTCACTATGAGAATAAGTTTCACTTTTGCTAACTAGATATACTTCTAATGACATTTTTGAACAAAATCAAGGCCTAATCTATCATAACTTGCCCTTTTTGTGCATAACATTACTCTGTGATATTGCATTAAAATTTCTAGGTATGTTCATTGGCTATATCCTTAGACATCGGAAAATATTTATCAACATTATAACATTTTGGTAAGTACTTCAATGAATTAGTTTAATCAGTGATTTGTCACATAATTAAGGACATCATCAGTTATCAGTTACATGCATTGCCCTTTAGTTAATGATGGAAGCCCATCCATGAGCATGAACACCAGCCCTCAAGGAGGCCCAAGGGAGTCGAGTTTCATGACTAAAGTCTAAGAAATCAGCCTTGTATGCCAACAAGCATTTTAGCCCAGCCACGGTTTCAGGCCCGTGCACAAATCCGGTTTTGTGCACATTATTTTCTAATCTTCCCTAGGTTATGATTGGGTTGCAGGAGGCCTAAGTTTAAGTTTAAGACGTGCTCTTTCCAATAAGACCAGTTGCAAGTCATTTGGAGTTCAGTTACTACCTCAAAACAGCCGTTGAAGTCAAATGCTCAAAACTGCCCCCGTTCTGACCGGTTCTGGAAATGGGTCTGGTTAGGTCTCCAAACCTCCTCCGATGGGACTGAAACTTTTATGGCTTGAAAGTACTTTAAAAATATTATCAAGTGGCCATAAAAAACCTCAGCCAAATTACTCTCATGAGGAGCTATTAACCAGCAAATTAAGGGAAGAAAATCCCTTTTACCCGGTTAAGGGCAGTCGACTGCACTTTGCTATTTTTGAGGTGTTTTTGCTCTTCTCAAAACTTAACCCACTTGCAAATGACTTGATTAGTGTACTTTGTGGCTGATTGAAGCCTCCTAAAGCTCCCAAGGTTGACACCTAAGCCTCAAGATCAACAATGAAGATGTGTCAAGCCACGGTTCCATCTACCCTTTTATAGCTTGTTTTGATTTCCGAATTGTACCTTGTTTTAGCTTGCTATTTTCAACTTATAGCTGATGTTTAGTATTTGTGAGGGATTATATAAGCCCTCTTGCTGCCTTGTACAAAGGATCATGCATGAATATTGAAAAAAGTTGAGCCTCAGCTCCTTTGAACTCTTAAACTCTCTTTTAGCTTATCTCTATCTTTGGCCGGGTAGGGTGGTGTCCTAACAAGAGTCTTAGCTTATTCTTGGTGGTGATTCTGTATCCAAGAGGTTGTTAAGGGCCCTAGCATAACCCTTGGTGGTGCATCTGTATCCAAGGTTTGTGTTAGTTTCGATTTTTTTCCTCACAAAGTCTAGTTTGAGTCTGTGATTTCAAAGATTGCCATACCATCCCTTTCTTGCTTGCATTTGACTTTCATTCACCCTTGCATTCCCCCTTGGAGATACATCATATTTGGTATCAAAGCAAGTTTCTCCTTGGCCTGGTATTCGCCCTCAGACTTCCCTAAACACAAACCCCAACCAGCTGTTTCAACCGTGCCAGGCTGAAGTTCAGCACGGTCACACCGTGCCACTGAGACACGACCGTGCCACCTTTCCATCTTGCCGTCCTATTCCAGGAGTTCAGCACGGCCCACCCGTGCTAACAAGCACGACCGTGCCCCACCATCACGTGTTGTTTCACTTCAATCCCAGCATGAGTGCTGCTAGCATGACTTTAGAGGAGAAGTTCGAAGCCCTTATGAGGAATTACGAGTCATTGAGGTTACAAAATGAAGAAATCAAGGGTCAAAATGAGTATTTGAGGCCACAACTTGGTGAGTCCATGAAGCAAAAGCGGAAAGAGCTTAGGAGTTCCCGTTCCTCCAACTCCTCCGAGTCCAACCAAGGTGAAGATAATCAAGAAGAAAGCCATCACCTTGAATCTTCAAGTGATGATGAGCCCTCCAGAAGGCCGAGAAGAAATAGGAGGACTACTCCAAGCTTTGGAGACATCAAGGTAGAGGTCCCGGAGTTTGAAGGGAAACTTGACCCCGATGAGTTCTTGGAATGGCTCCAAACCGTAGAGAGGATTTTTGACTACAAGGAAATTCCAGAGGAAAAGAAGGTGAAGCTTGTTGCCATTAGACTCCGTAAGTATGCTTCTCTTTGGTGGTCTAACTTATACGCCAAAAGAGCTGGACAAGGAAAGGGAAAGATTCGGACTTGGGAAAAAATGAAAACCAAACTCAAAGCCCGTTTCTTGCCACCCTCCTATCTCCAAGATAACTACTCTCAACTCCATAACCTAACTCAAGGTAATATGAGTGTTGAGGAGTATACTAGAGAATTTGAGAAGTTGTTGATAAAGTGCGACCTTAGAGAGGCCGAAGAGCAAACCATAGTGAGGTATTTAAGGGGACTTGACCCTAGGTATGCTCATGTGGTTAAGTTGCAACAATATGCCACCTTTGATAAGGTGTGTGTTCTATCCCATAAGGTTGAACAACAAAGAAAATCCAAGCTCCACAAAAGAGAACCTCCCAAACCTTTCCCTAAGAGCCAACCTTTCAACAAGGGGAGCTCTTATGCACCGCCTCAGCCCTCAATCCCTACTCCCTCTACCCCACAAAAGTCCCAAGTCCCTCAAAAGAGCCACCCCCCCAAACCGACCTAACCACCCTCCTATGAGCACTAGGAGATGTTTCAAGTGCCAAGGCTTCGGTCACATAGCCTCGGAATGCCCTAATAGGAGAATTACCTCCTCGGTCGAATGGGAGGCAAGTAAGGAAGAAGAAGAGGAGGAGGAAACAGAAGTGTACCTCATGGAGGAACAAGAGGAGGTCGTAGAGGAAGCGGATGAGGGAGAATTACTTGTTTTAAGAAGGGCTTTGAATAGCCAAAATGGAGTGTTGGAAGAACAAAGAGAGAATATCTTCCATACAAGATGCACCGTCCGAGGCAAAGTTTGCTCTCTCATCATTGATGGAGGGAGTTATGCGAACGTTGCCTCCTCAAGCATGGTGGAGAAGTTAGGCCTCCAACCTTTGGCCCGTCCTCACTCTTACAACATCCGATGGCTTAACCAAGGTAAGGGTTTGCAAGTTAATTCAAGATGTTTGATTTCCTTCTCCATTGGCAAGAATTATCATGATGAATTGTGGTGTGACATCATTCCCATGGATGCATGTCATCTTTTGTTGGGGAGACCATGGTTGTTTGACCGAAAGGTGATGCATGATGGCCATCTGAATACCTACACCTTTTATAAGGATGGAAAGAAGATCACCCTTGTCCCTTTATGCCCTTCCCAACTCCACAAAAATAAGCCACAAAAGGACCAAGACCGTTCGGATTTGCTCCTCACCTTCGGTGAACCTCATCTTAAGGCATCCCATCATGAGTTCAAAGCCTTTAGGGAGTGGATTCTCACTTCATTAGGGGAATCCGAGACGCCTCCACCTTCTCATCCCATAGCCACATCACTCCTCAAACGTTTTGCCTATGTCTTTCCTGAAGAAATACCCTCCGGCCTACCCCTACAAAGGTCTATCCAACACCACATTGACCTCCTTCCTGGGGCTGTTCTTCCCAACAAATCGGCCTATAGAATGAACCCTAAGGAGACCATGGAGATTCAAAGGCAAGTAGAGGAGTTGGTAACCAAGGGGTTGGTTAGAGAAAGCCTTACTCCATGTGCGGTTCCGGCCTTGTTAGTCCCAAAGAAAAATGGGAGTATGCGAATGTGTGTGGATAGCTGAGTAATCAACAAGATAACCATCAAGTATAGATATCCTATACCATGACTTGAGGATATACTTGATGAGTTACATGGCTCAAGTGTGTTTTCTAAGGTGGACTTAAGAAGTGGCTACTACCAAATTCGAATTAGAGAAGGGGATGAATGGAAGACGGCCTTCAAAACAAAAGGAGGCTTGTATGAATGGCTAGTAATGCCATTCGGGTTATCTAATGCTCCAAGCACGTTTATGAGGCTCATGAATCAAGTATTTCGGCCATTCATTGGGGGATTTGTGGTGGTATACTTTGATGACATCTTGATTTATAGCAAGGATGAAGAGGAGCACCGAGAGCACCTAACTCAAGTCATGGAGGTCCTTGAAAGAGAGAAGCTTTATGGTAACCTCAAGAAGTGCACATTTTTCACTTGTGAGGTCACGTTTCTTGGCTACATTGTTTCTAGCCACGACATCAAGGTTGACGAGAGCAAAGTTGAGGTGATTCGAACATGGCCTACTGTAAAGAGCATTCATGATGTGCGAAGTTTCCATGGACTTGCCTCCTTCTATAGGCGGCTTGATGGGGACCATCATGATCAAACTCCAAATGCACAACCAGCAACTCCACACACCCCCTCAAGCCCCAAGGAAGTCAAGAACATCCATGCCTTGGTCAAGGAAGTCGTAGAGCATTCGGACAGAACATGGGCAGATTCAACCGAAAATTGACCCGGTTTTGTGCATCTTTTGGGACTTAAAGGTGAGGGGATGAATGACTGCCTTGCCCCCTCTCTTTAAGTTTAAGATGTTAGGAATCCAATAAAACAAGTTGCAAAGGATTTGGAGGTCATTTGGTTAGTCAATCAGCAAGATCTTTCCAAGTGCGCAGGCTGGGCGCCAAAACAGCAGCATCCGAATTAAGGAAGAAATGGGACCACCAACTTAAGTCCACTCTTTCTGAAATGTTGCAGCATGAAAGGGGACATAAATATTTATCAGATCATCGGTTCAAACCCCATCCAAAGCACCCCCTTGTATTGGTTTTACCCAGCCAAAAGGACAAGTGAAACACCCCTTTAACCGGTTTCTTCCTAGCCGGTACAAGTGGGCTGATTTCTTGGGTTTTGCTTCATCCACTTGCTGAGTTGATTGTTTTTGCTGCATTTTAGAACCTTTGTAAGCTTGACACATCATTTGGGAGGCATCATGGCCCCTAATGAGGTAGATTAAGCTAGTGGTGAGGTGTTAAGCTAGATGAGTGATGGATGTAATGTGTTTCCCTCTCCCAAATGTACTTGGCCTTGTTTTTGCTGCATGGAAAGGGGGGGAACTCGGCCATAAGCTGATTAAAACCAGCTTGAGCCTCATTTTGAAACCAACTTTGAATGAATGAGCTTGTGAGTTCTCTAAACTCTCTCCACAAAAACTCCTAGTGTTATATCTTGAGCTTGGCAACTCAAGTGGGTCTCTAGGTCTTCTTAATTCAACTAAGAAGGTGATTAAATTCTGTAACTTAGTTGAAGGAAGAAGATTGCCCAAGTGTGCAAACCAAGGTGAGTTATCATCACCCTTGCTAGTCCACTTGATCTATCTTGGTTATTGGTTCTCTTTTCTTGCTTCCTTCCCAAATGCATTCTTGATTCACTTTAGCAAATACTTGCCTTAGTGAAGCTTGAATACATCAAATTGGTATCAGAGCTTAGGCTATCTTTCTTGGCCAAGCTTCCTTGCCCAAACACATCCCAAACACCCAAACTCACAAAACAGCCCAAGCACATCCTCCACAAATTTCAGCCGTGCCCAACCAGAGACTTGGCACGGGCCCACCGTGCCATATACGCACGATCGTGCCACAATTCCATCCCAGACAACCTTTGCCAGCAGCTCAGCACGGTCAGGCCGTGCCTACTAGCACGACCGTGCCTACCCCTCCCCGCCCCAAAACACTCATTCTCCCTTCCAAAGCTGATATGTCTTCTAGCCTCACACCCGAACAAGTGGCCGAACAAGCCCTGAGGGAGAAAGCCGAGGTAGAAGCTCAACTAAAGTATCTCCAAAAGCAACTTGGGCAACTTATGGAAGAGAAGAGGAGAGGTTTATGGAGTTCAAAGAGCTCAAGCAAGCATCAAGACTCGGATGACTCCGAGGGAAGCAACCCCATTAGTGACTCAAGTGAAGGGGAGCTCGCACCAAGGTCCCAACGACATCAAAGGTCAAGGGGACGAAGCTTTGAAGACTTTAAAGTCGACATTCCGGAGTTCGAAGGACAACTAGACCCGGACATCTTCTTTGATTGGCTTCAAACGGTGGAAAGAGTATTTGAATACAAGGACATTCCGGAAAGCAAAAAGGTAAAGCTAGTAGCCTTGAAACTCCGTAAATATGCTTCCATATGGTGGTCTAATGTTGTGTCCAAGAGGGTGAGAAAGGGGAAAAGTAAGATAAAGACATGGGAGCAAATGAAATCCAAACTTAAGGCCAAGTTCCTACCCCCACACTATCTTCAAGACAATTTCCTTAAACTCCACCACCTCCAACAAGGTTCAAAGAGTGTAGAGGAGTACACTAGGGACTTTGAACAACTTCTTCTAAAGTGTGATTTGAGGGAAGATGATTCCCAAACCTTGATTCGTCACTTGAGTGGGCTTGATGAACAAATTGCTCATGTAGTGGAATTGCACCCCTACACCTCCCTTGATGAGTTGAGTGCTTTAGCTCACAAGGTAGAAAAACAAAAGAAGCTCAAAGGCAAGAACCCCATCTCTAAGCCTACCCCACGGCCCTATGGCTTTCAAAAGCCCCCATTCACTCCTCAAAAACCTTCTCCACCCCCAAACCCGAAACCCCCTCAAACAGCCCCCCCACAAACTCCATCCAAGCCACCATCAAAACCCCCTAGTAAGGTTCGATGCTTTCGTTGTCAAGGTCTTGGACATTACGCTTCCGAATGTCCAAACAAGAGAATGGTATCTCTAGCCGAATATCAAGAGTCATTAGAGGAGCTAGAGGTTGAGGAAGAGAAAAATGGAGAAGAAAAGGAGGTGTACATGGCCGAAATGTTGGAAGAGGTAGAAGAGGGCCCGGATGAAGGGGAACTACTAGTGATTAGAAGGGCTCTAAGTGGGATTGCTACTCAAGACAACATGGAGCAAAGGGAGAGCATCTTCCATACAAGGTGCACCGTGAGTGGCAAGGTGTGTTCTCTCATCATCGATGGGGGAAGTTGTGCTAATGTGACCTCAAAAACCATGGTGGACAAACTCAAGATTCCGGTCACACCTCACCCAAATCCTTACACCATTCAATGGCTCAACCAAGGTAAGGGTTTGCAAATTACTACTCGATGTTTGCTTACTTTTTCCATTGGAAAGTCGTATAAAGATGAGATATGGTGTGACATAGTGCCTATGGATGCTTGCCATGTTCTTTTGGGCCGACCATGGCTCTTTGATAGAAGGGTGATGCATGATGGTCGAAAGAATACCTACACCTTCACAAAAGACAACAAGAAAATCACCCTCGCTCCCCTCAAGCCTAGCCCACAAAAGAACCCTCAAGACAATCCCAAGTTGGATGTCTTTCTCACCACCTTACTCCACTCTCAACTCCATGAGTTCGAAGACTTTAAAGAGTGGATCCTCTTAGGCCAAGAACCGGCCAAGGTAAAGGAATCTCCCCATCCTTTACTTACCTCACTCCTACAAACCTTTGCCCACGTCTTCCCACAAGAAATACCTCATGGCCTACCCCCCAAAAGATCCATCCAACATAAAATCGACCTCTTCCCGGGTGCCACCCTCCCAAATAGACCGGCCTACCGCATGAACCCTCAAGAGACACAAGAGGTTCAAAGACAAGTGGATGAGCTCCTAGCCAAGGGCTTGATCCGTGAGAGCTTGAGTCCATGTGCCGTTCCGGCTCTACTTGTGCCCAAGAAAGATGGGAGCATGAGAATGTGTGTTGATAGTAGAGCTATCAACAAGATCACCATCAAATACCGGTACCCTATCCTAAGGTTGGAGGATTTGCTAGATGAGCTTCATGGGGCCACTATATTCTCAAAGATTGATCTAAGAAGTGGCTATTATCAAATACGGATCTTTGAAGGGGATGAATGGAAGACGGCTTTTAAAACCAAGGGTGGCCTATATGAGTGGCTTGTCATGCCCTTTGGTTTGACTAATGCACCAAGCACATTCATGAGGCTAATGAACCAAGTTCTCAAACCATTCATTGGGAGATATGTCGTTGTGTATTTTGACGACATTTTGGTGTATAGCCGTGGAGAAGAAGAGCACTCCAAGCACTTGCATGATGTTTTAAGTGTCTTGGCACAAGAGCAACTTTATGGCAACCTAGAGAAGTGCCACTTCTTCACTCCTCAAGTGAAGTTCTTAGGGTATGTGGTGTTGGCCGAAGGCATCCAAGTGGATGAAGAGAAGATCAAGGCCATCCGTGAGTGGCCTACCCCCATGTCAATCCAACAAGTCCGGAGTTTCCATGGTTTGGCTTCCTTTTATAGGAGGTTTGTAAGCAATTTTAGCTCCATCATGGCACCTATGACCGAAATCCTTAAGGCCAAGCACTTTGAGTGGAATGAGAAGGCCCAACGTGCCTTTGAAGAGATCAAGGAGAGGCTTACTAGTGCACTCATCCTTGCACTACCTAGCTTTTCCAAAGTTTTTAAGGTAGAATGTGATGCGTCCGGGGTTGGCATCGGGGCCGTGTTGTCACAAGAGAAGAGGCCCATTGCCTATTTAAGTGAGAAGCTCAATGACGCCAAAAGGAAGTATTCTACATATGACAAGGAATTCTATGCCTTAGTGAGGGCATTGGAACATTGGCGGCATTACTTGGTGGGAGGCGAGTTCATCCTCCATACGGATCATCAAGCCTTGAAGTTCATCCAAGGACAACATAAGCTCAATCCACGACATGCCAAGTGGGTAGAGTTCTTGCAATCCTTCCACTTTGTGATCCACCACAAATCCGGCCAAATGAACAAAGGGGCCGATGCATTATCAAGAAGATATCTCTTGCTCTCTACTCTTGAATCCAAGGTACTTGGGTTTGAGTGCATCAAGGCTATGTATACCCAAGACGAAGACTTCAAGACCATCCTTGAAAAATGTTCTAGCCATGCCCACGGTCCTTTCCACCTAGAGGACGGATTCCTCTTTAAGGGAAACCGACTTTGCATTCCTAGATGTGGGTTTAGAGAGCTTTTGATTCAAGAACTCCATGGGGGAGCTCTAGCCGGCCATTTTGGAGTTGAGAAGACATGCTCTATGCTTAAGGAGCATTACTTTTGGCCCAAGATGTCAAGGGATGTGGAGCACTTCATTAAAAGATGCTCCACTTGCCAACTTGCTAAGGATCACATACGGCCTCAAGGTCTTTACACCCCCTTGCCGGTTCCTCAAGGGCCTTGGGAAGATATTAGCTTGGACTTCATCACGGGGTTACCAAGGACTCAAAGGCACAAAGACTCTATCATGGTAGTGGTTGATAGATTCTCCAAGATGGCCCACTTCGTGGCATGTCACACCACCTTTGATGCTTCACAAGTGGCCAATCTTTACTTCAAAGAGATTGTGCGGTTGCATGGAATACCAAGGAGTATGGTGTCCGATCGTGACACTAAGTTCTTGAGTCATTTTTGGCTCACATTATGGAGGAAGCTTGGTACTCATCTCAAATTCAGTACCTCATGCCATCCCCAAACGGACGGCCAAACCGAGGTAACAAACCGCACTTTGGGCACATTACTTCGGGTCTTGGTGAAGAAGAACATTAAAAGTTGGGATGAACTACTTTGCCATGCAGAGTTTGCATTCAACCGAGCCCCAAGCAAGGCCACGGGCCTCTCACCCTTCCAAGTTGTGTATGGCAACAACCCACGGACTCCCATTGATCTTGTTCCTATTCCTAACCCCACTAAATTTAGTTGGGAAGCCGAGAAGAGAGCAAAGGAGGTCCAAGAGCTTCATGCTAAGGTGAGAGAAAGGATTGAAAAGTTCAATGAGCAAGCTAAGTCCTATGCCAACATGAAGAGGAGAGAAGCTCATTTTCAGCCCGGGGACCTAGTGTGGGTCCATTTAAGGAAAGAGAGATTCCCAAGCAAGCGGAAATCCAAGTTATTACCAAGGTCGGATGGGCCATTTGAAGTCCTTGAGAAAATTGGCCCAAATGCATACAAGATAGACCTCCCCGGAGACTATGGGGTGTCCGCCACTTTTAATGTGGCTGATTTAAGCCCATACTATGATGAAGGAGAAGAGTTGCCGAGTTTGAGGTCAAACTCCATTCAAGCTGGGGGGAATGATGGGGACCATCATGATCAAACTCCAAATGCACAACCAGCAACTCCACACACCCCCTCAAGCCCCAAGGAAGTCAGGAACATCCATGCCTTGGTCAAGGAAGTCGTACAGCATTCGGACAGAACATGGGCAGATTCAACCGGAAATTGGCCCGGTTTTGTGCATCTTTTGGGACTTAAAGGTGAGGGGATGAATGACTGCCTTGCCCCCTCTCTTTAAGTTTAAGATGTTAGGAATCCAATAAAACAAGTTGCAAAGGATTTGGAGGTCGTTTGGTTAGTCAATCAGCAAGATCTTTCCAAGTGCGCAGGCTGGGTGCCAAAACAGCAGCATCCGAATTAAGGAAGAAATGGGACCACCAACTTAAGTCCACTCTTTCTGAAATTTTGCAGCATGAAAGGGGACATAAATATTTATCAATTCAAGGGTTCAAATCCCATCCAAAGCACCCCCTTGTGTTGGTTTTACCCAGCCAAAAGGACAAGCAAAACACCCCTTTAACCAGTTTCTTCCTAGCCGATACAAGTGGGCTGATTTCTTGGGTTTTGCTTCATCCACTTGCTGAGTTGATTGTTTTTGCTGCATTTTAGAACCTTTGTAAGCTTGACACATCATTTGGGAGGCATCATGGCCCCTAATGAAGTAGATTAAGCTAGTGGTGAGGTGTTAAGCTAGATGAGTGATGGATGTAATGTGTTTCCCTCTCCCAAATGTACTTGGCCTTGTTTTTGCTGCATGGAAAGGGGGGGGAACTCGGCCATAAGCTGATTAAAACCAGCTTGAGCCTCATTTTGGAAACCAACTTTGAATGAATGAGCTTGTGAGTTCTCTAAACTCTCTCCACAAAAACTCCTAGTGTTATATCTTGAGCTTGGCAACTCAAGTGGGTCTCTAGGTCTTCTTAATTCAACTAAGAAGGTGATTAAATTCTGTAACTTAGTTGAAGGAAGAAGATTGCCCAAGTGTGCAAACCAAGGTGGGTTATCATCACCCTTGCTAGTCCACTTGATCTATCTTGGTTATTGGTTCTCTTTTCTTGCTTCCTTCTCAAATGCATTCTTGATTCACTTTAGCAAATACTTGCCTTAGTGAAGCTTGAATACATCACGGTTCATTAGAGACTTTAGCACTATCATGGCCCCCATGACCGAGGTGACCAAAGGCACAACCTTCAAGTGGAGCCCCAAGGCTCAAGAAGCATTCGACACCATCAAGGATAAGCTCACCCAAGCCCCGGTCCCAGCCTTGCCATGCTTTGACAGGGTGTTCGAAGTTGAATGTGATGCATCCGGGGATGGCATAGGAGGTGTACTCACTCAAGAAGGGCGCCCCTTGGCCTTCTTTAGTGAGAAACTTTGCGACTCAAGAAAGAAATATTCAACTTATGATAAAGAATTCTATGCGATCGTGAGAAGTCTTGAACATTGGAGTCATTATTTGGTGGCCAGTGAGTTTATATTGCATTCGGACCATGAGGCCTTGAAGTATATTCAAGGACAACACAAGCTTAACTCACGACATGCCAAATGGGTGGAGTTCCTTCAATCATTCCACTTCACCATCAAGCATAAATATGGAAAGTTAAACTAAGGAGCCGATGCCTTGTCAAGAAGGTATTTGCTTTTGTTCTAACTTGATGCATGCATCCTCGGATTCGAGCACTTGAAGTCTCTTTATGAAGGTGATAAAGATTTTGGAGAGCTTTACAATGAATGCACACGGCACCCAAAGGGAGATTTTTTGGTTCAAGGAGGATTTTTATTCAAGGGCCCTCGGCTTTGCATCCCTAAATGTGGAACTAGAGAGTTGCTCATTCGGGAGGTTCATGGTGGATCCTTGGCCGGTCACTTTGGGAGAACAAAACTCTCCTCATGTTGAAAGAACACTACTATTGGCCAAGAATGAGCAAGGATGTTCAAGATGTATTGAAGAGGTGTGCTACTTGCCAAGTAGCCAAGAGCCACTTGCTACCTCATGGCCTTTACATGCCCTTGCCGGTCCCCACTCTCCCATGGGAAGATGTGAGCATGGATTTCGTGCTAGGGCTACCAAGGACCCAAAGGAGCAAGGACTCTATCTTTGTAGTTGTGGATCGCTTCTCAAAGATGGCACACTTCATCCCTTGTTCCAAGACAAATGACGCCACCCACATTGCTGAGTTGTACTTCAAGGAGGTAATGAGGTTGCATGGAATTCCAAGGTCCATAGTCTCAGACCGTGATACCAAGTTCCTTAGTCATTTTTGGATGACACTTTAGAAGAAGATGGGTACCAAGCTCAAGTATAGTACTACTTGTCATCCCCAAATGGATGGCCAAACCGAAGTCACCAACCGAACCTTAGGAACTCTCTTAAGGGTCTTGGTGAAATCCAATGTCAAGGCTTGGGATTTGCTATTACCACAAACTGAATTTGCTTACAATAAAGCCCCAAGCAAAGCAACTGGTTTGTCTCCCTTCAAGGTAGTATATGGGGTAGATCCTTTAAGCCCACTTGATCTTGTCCCAAGAGGGATGAATGAGAAGCCCAATGTGGAGGCTAGTAAGAGAGTGGAGGAGATTCAAAAGCTCCATGAGTTGGTTAAGTCCAAGATTGAAAAGGTCAATGCCTCCTATCAAGAATAGGCAAACAAGCATAAGAAAAGGGTGGTGTTCCATCCTGGGGACTTGGTGTGGATTCACCTAAGGAAAGAAAGATTTCCTTCCAAATGCAAGAGCAAGCTAATGCCAAGAGCGGATGGCCCCTTTGAAGTATTGGAAAGGATCAATGACAATGCCTATGAGATTAATTTGTCCGGGGACTATGGAGTTTCGGCCACTTTCAATGTAGCCGATCTAAGTCCCTACTTGGAGGATGAACATCTAGACAATTTGAGGGCAAATTCTTCTCAACAAGGGGAGGATGATGGAAGCCCATCCATGAGCATGAACACCAGCCCTCAAGGAGGCCCAAGGGAGTCGAGTTTCATGACTAAAGTCCAAAAAATCAGCCTTGTATGCCAAGAAGCATTTCAGCCCAGCCACAGTTTCAGGCCAGTGCACAAACCCGGTGTTGTGCACATTATTTTCTAATCTTCCCTAGGTTATGATTGGGTTACAGGAGGCCTAAGTTTAAGTTTAAGACGTGTTCTTTCCAATAAGACCAGTTGCAAGTCATTTGGAGTTCAGTTACTACCTCAAAACAGCCTTTGAAGTCAAATGCTCAAAACAGCTGTTGAAGTCAAATGCTCAAAACTGCCCACGTTCTGACCGGTTCTGGAAATGGGTCTGGTTAGGTGTCCAAACCTCCTCCGATGGGACTGAAACTTTTATGGCTTGAAAGTACTTTAAAAGGCCATAAAAAACCTCAGCCAAATTACTCTTATGAGGAGCTATTAACCAGCAAATTAGGGGAAGAAAATCCCTTTTACCTGGTTAAGGGCAGCCGGCTGCACTTTGCTCTTTTTGAGGTGTTTTTGCTCTTCTCAAAACTTAACCCACTTGCAAATGACTTGATTAGTGTACTTTGCTACTGATTGAAGCCTCCTAAAGCTCCCAAGCTCGACACCTAAGCCTCAAGATCAACAATGAAGATGTGTCAAGCCACAGTTCCATCTACCCTTTTGTAGCTTGTTTTGATTTCCGAATTGCACCTTGTTTTAGCTTGCTATTTTCAACTACTAGCTAATGTTTAGTGTTTGTGAGGGATTATATAAGCCCTCTTGCTGCCTTGTACGAAGGATCATGCATGAATATTGAAAAAAGTTGAGCCTGAGCTCCTTTGAACTCTCAAACTCTCTTCTAGCTTATCTCTATCTTTGGCAGCGTAGGGTGGTGTCCTAGCAAGAGTCTTAGCTTCTTCTTGGTGGTGATTCTGTATCCAAGAGGTTGTTAAGGGCCCTAGCATAACCCTTGGTGGTGCATCTGTATCCAAGGTTTGTGTTAGCTTCGATTTTTTATCTCACAAAGTCTAGTTTGAGTTTGTGATTTCAAAGATTGCCATACCATCCCTTTCTTGCTTGCATTCAACTTTCATTCACCCTTGCCTTCCCCCTTGGAGATACATCAGTTACCCGGACGTCTTCAAGCCAGGTGCCCCGATCGGCTTGGCAGATATACACTTATCTAAAGATCATAACAGTAACCATGAGTTCACTATCAGATAATAATTAGTAATATAGTTTTATATTCATCTCATTCCTTATTTTAAATTAAAAACGAATTGCAATGTGAGCCCAACCAGCTTTTCAATAAATATTTAACAATACAGAAAGGCATATACTGAGCTTCGGCTCACAGTTTAAAATGTTTTCATATATCGTTTTAAGCAAGTGCCAGTGAATCACCATCAAGTTAGGAGGCCGACTGGAGGAGATAAGTGAGCAAGGATGTCCGAACAGAATAGTAGTGTTATTAGTTCTAAAATGTTTTTAGAAATGTATTGTGAAATATTCTGATGTTAGAACTGTATACTCTGCGGAGAGTTACTATATTTTGGTGTAAACCTTGAGATAGTTAGAAACTATTTATGTTTGGTTTTGATGGTTTGTGATTGTATGAATGCCTTGTGGCGGTGAACGATGTTTAACCTTGTTATGTTTATTATTTATAAGCAAAGTCTTGTTCTTTTTGGATGGCGGTAATGCTCCGATCATTGGTTATCACTTCTAATTAGTGAAATTAGTGGAGAGAATGCAAACAGTGGGTTATGTGCATTTGGGGTGTTACAGATTTGGTATTAGAGCCAGGTTTTAATTTTCTTAATGGGATATAGAGTCTGAAGTTTAGATGTGGGAGGGTGAGAAGGTTATTAGTAAGGGATATCGTATACTATTAGAAACTTGTGATATTAAAAATGTATATATTGCTTATCTTCTATATGCCCCTCATTTATGTTTTCCTTGTTAGATAGATCCTTATGTAGTTAATGTGATACATAGTACATCTGTGGTCGCTCATATTTCACTGTTACAGGCCAGCATGATAGCTCATATGCAAGACCCTTTTTATTAGTTCCATAATATCATAGTTCGTGTGTGTAGATTGTTATGGTCGTCACTTAAGGCTGACCTGTGGGTCGAATTTAGACTCCGTGATCACGATTTCATGATGATGGGAAACTTAGGTTGGGATGGACCTAGGTTTCAGATCCAAGGAGCTTAGGCTATGATCACCTCAAAGTTGATGGTACCGGAGGCGTTTGAGCAGAGGGGATCACCATAGAGACCCTTCAACACGTTTTTCCTTTACACCAGGCACATCCCTGCCTACACCACATGCACCAACACAGGGACCACCATCGCCACTTGCACTGGGCACTCCTCCGATGCCCAACAGTCCTGGGGAGGTTCGTGTAGTGAGGGATCTCCCTGACATATCGAAGATCATGTTACTTAGTCCTAATGATAAGTACACGGAGGGTCTCAAGGCCATCTAGAGGTAGAGGACGATCCAAAAGAGGATCAGGAGGTTGATGCAGTAGTGGAGGAGCAGTGGGTTAACCAGGAGATCGATGAGATAGAAGGGAAGCAGCAGGCTTACCAGGCGAGCGATGAGGCAGTGCGAGAGTAGTAGGTTGATTAGGAGATCGATGAGATAGAGTCAGGAGCATCAGACAATAGCTTTGACTCAGAAGAGGAGGCTGAGGATGAGTCTGACCCAGATTATGATCCATCTAGAGATCGTTAAGTTATTTCAAGTTTGAAGTTATTTCAAGTGTTAACTTGGGTAGGTTACATTTTGAGCCCAACATATATGTATCACAATTGGATTGAATTGATGCATTTTGTGTAGCATATAGCATTGTATATAGTTAGTGAAATCCTTCCGACTGTGATAACTTGGTCTGTTTCTCTATTTGGGCATATGACGGATTTAGTGTCTGGGGGCTAGTTAGTGTTTGGTTTGGGGTAGGAGTCGGAGTTGACCTTAGTTAGTCAGTTAGATGTGTTATACTTTTGTTGATCACGTATATAAACAATAAGCTATAAACAAGCAATTACGGCATGATATACTAAAGCTTTGGTTTCTGTTTTAAAAAATATTTGAGCCATACTAAATGTATTTGTTGGGTATGCTTATCTTATAACTTAGGCTATTCCGGTTATTAATCATAACATTCAATGTATGATCAGAATGTCTGAATCAGCGCAAAAACAATGTGAAGACTCATATAGGGGATAACTTGGACCATGGCCAGGGATCGCTGAACAAGTCTCATGTAATGTGCCACCAAATTCTAGCGAAATGCCCCCAATTCCGACAGAGTTAGCTGATAACATTGGGAACCCAAACTACTGGCGAACTTTGGTAGCTGCACTAATAAAACGGATTCCCCCAGTGCCTATTGAAAACCCCACTAAGCATGATAAAATGGCAGACAAGGTAGCATGATGCAACCCTAAAGTTTATGATAAAAAGTATGACCCAGTTGAATTGGAGGAATGGGTAAGGGGAATGGAGAAACTTTTATAATGGTTGAGGTTCCAGAAGAAAATAAAGTAAATATTGGGTTGTATTATTCGAATGGTGAAGCTGATATTTGGTGGAGCACCGTTATGGGTAGACTCGTTGGGCCTGAATTCACCTAGTGTGAATTCCTTGAGGAGCTGAGGTAAGATTTTACCCAGTTGTGGTTCAAAGACAAAAGGAGAAAGAATTTATGGAACTAAAGATGAGTGATAGTATGACTGTATTGCAGTACGCTAGTAAGTTTATACAACCGTCGAGGTTCGTCCCCAAATTTATATCCTCTAAAAGATTGAAGATGAGGAGATTTGAAGAGGGCTTGGCCTTCTATATTCTCATTGAGCTAGCTAGACAACCAATCTTGACCTACCAAGAGTTATATGAGCAAGCAGCTGAAGTAGAGTGAGTAAAGACTTAGCTGAGGGCTGTTAACCCAATAAATCAAAAGAGGAAAGGGATCGAGCGGGGAACCCCGAGCAACAGTGTAAATCAGAAGATACTTTCTCTTGCTCCTCCTAAGAGTTGTCCTACAGGTCCAGTAGAGCCCTATGGGAAATGTGGAAGAATTAACCACACCACCCTATAATGCCGAGTGGGTACTAACAAGTGCATGTAGTATGGAAGCTTATAACACCTAATTATCACCTACCCTCGAGGGCTGAAGGCTGTGGATAAGGGTGCAGCAAAACCCTTAGCCCCACCTCACCAAGGGCCCCAACCTCCAAGGCTTGCAGTAGTAGGATGGACATATCTAATGAACAAGAAGGAAGCTGCACCTATGGTACATTAGTCACTGGAACTCTCTTTTTAAATTCAAAGCCATTTTGTGTATTGTTTAACTCCGGTGCTACTCATTCATCTTTATCCACCCGATCTTCTATGGAATGGAACCTTGAGAATAGGAGGTGAGAAACCAACTATAGGATCAAGTAATCCAGTGATTCTGTAGCTAAGTGCCCTATCTCCTACAAATTTGTTTCCATCACCATCAGCGGAACCACATTCCCTAGGGATTTGGTTCAATTTGATATATCCGATTTTGATGGGGCCAAGATTGATTGTGAAGATCTTAAGGTTATTTTGAAGGATAGAAGAGGGAGAGAAATATGTTTCCATGGGTAAAGAGAGAAAAAAATCAGGTCCCTTTAGTTCTGCTATGAAAGCAGGTAAGCTGTTATGTTATAGGTGTATTGGATATTGGTGTTATGCTATTGACACTCAAACAAAAGAAGGGAAAGCAGAAAATATTCCTGTAGTTTGTAAATTTAAAAATGTTAATCGTGAAGAGTCACTAGGACTACCCTGCAGGGGGAAATTGATTTTGGGATTCAATTAATCCTTGGTGCCTAACATATCTACAAAGCCCCATATCGTACACCCCAACCTTAGCTCAAAGAACTAAAGATTCAGTTAGATGAGCTATTATGGAAGAGATTTATTAGACTAAGTTGTCACCATAGGGTACCCCAGTACTGTTTGCGCCAAAAAAAAAAAAAAAAGGATTGAACCTTAAGGCTGCATATAGACTATAGGGAGCTGAACAAGATCACCATCAAAAATAAATACCCTTTGCTGCGAATAGATGACTTGTTTATTCAACTGCAAGAAGCAAGAGTCTTCTCTAAGATTGATTTGAGGTTAGGGTACCATCAACTTGTGAATAAACCTAGAGAACATCCCCAAGACTGCGTTTAGGACCAGGTACGATCACTACGAGTTCATGATGATGTCATTTGGCCTAACCAATGCCCTAGTAGCCTTCATGGATCTTATGAACAGGGTTTTTTTCAAACCCTATTTAGACAAGTTTGCAGTGGTTTTCATAGATAACATTCTAATATATTCTAAGGATAGAGAGCAACATGCTAATCATTTGAGGATTGTGTTACATACCTTCAGGGAGTATCGACTCTATGCCAAATTGAAGAACTATGAATTTTGGTTGGAAGAACTGGTATTCTTGGGACATGTGGTTACAAAGAAGGAATTAAAGTTAACCCTCAGAAGGTGAAAGCAATCACGGAATGGTGAAGGCCTGCCAATGTCACTGAGATTAAAAGCTTTTTGGGTTTAGCGGGCTATTATCGAAGGTTCGTTAAGGACTTTTCAAAACTTATTTCACCCCTGACCAATTTGCTGAAGAAAGCAAATAAATTTGAGTGGATAAAGAAATGTGCGAGAGCTTTTCATGAGCTAATGCAGTGATTAGCTACCGCCCCAATTTTAACACTAACAGTGGAAGGCAAGGAGTATACCATTTATAGTGATGTGTCGAAGAACGAATGCAGGAAGTCAAAGTAATAGCTTAAGCCTCCTGATAGCTCACGCCTTACGAAAAAAATTACCCTACTCATGACTTGGAATTAGTAGCTGTGGTGTCCACGCTGAAAATTTGGCAACATTACTTATATGGGTACCGTATAAGATTTATACTGATCATCAAAGCTTGAAGTATATCTTCACCTAGAAGGAGCTCAATTTGAGACAATGGCACTAGCTTGAGTTACTTAAAGATTATGATTTGTAGATTCAATTCCACCTAGGAAAGGCAAATGTTGTAGCAGATGCTGTAAGTAGGAAAGCGTAACATAGCTTAAACACTGTGGTGATTACTCAGTTGAGTCTCTTCAGTTCCATGGCCAAGCAAATGTTCAATTATCAGCAATTACCTTACAACTCTCCATAGTGGAGGAAATTCGGGTGAACTAGGATAGTGATCCGGAACTTCAAAGAATAATGTAAAATTTAGGAAAAGGGAAGTGTCCTGGATCTGCAGTGCATGAAGATGGACCATACGATTCCAAAATCGCCTGTGTGTACCCTAAAATGAGGAATTAATGAAGCAAATCTTAGAGGAGGCTCACAACCTTGCTACTAAGTGCATCTAAGAGGCACCAACATATGCAGAGACTTGAGGCAATACTTTCGGTGGAATAATATGAAGAAAAAGACTGCAGAATACGTAAACAAGTGTCTGACTTGCCAAAAGGTTAAAACAGAGCATCAGCATCCCGTGGGTGAACTGCGACGTCTAGAAATTCTCCCTTGGAAGTGGGACTCGATCTCAATGGGCTTCATTATGGGTTTAGCCCTTTCTGCTTTAAAGAAGAACCCTATATAGGTTATAGTCGATCAACGTACCAAATCGGCCCATTTTCTGCCAATTAGGGATGCTTAGGGAGTTGAAAGACTAGCCCAACTTTAAGTTAAGGAGATAGTTCGACGACACGAGATCCCCTCAGACATAGCATCAGATAGGGATTAAACACTCTAAACCCGTTTTTGATAAGCACTCCAAAAAGCCTTTGGGATCAAAATGAACTTTAGTAGCTCTTATCACCTTAAAATAGATGGGCAAATCGACGAGCCAATCAAATTCTAGAGGACATGGCAAGAGCTTGTTTATTAGAGTTCCAAGGAAATGGGAAGATGATTTACCATTGGTGGGGTTTTCTTATAACAATAGCTACCAGTCCACCATAAAAATGGCCCTGTTTGAGGCTCAATATGAGAGAAAATATAGAAAGCTACTGTGCTGGAGTGACTTGGACGAGGCATTGATTATAGGCCCCGAAATGATTCAAGAAACTACTAAAACAATAAGAAGGATTTGGAAGGCCTCTAAAATTCCATATAGATGATAAGGTCTTTTTGAAAGTTTCTCCAACTAATGGTATCAGGAGATTTGGAGTACAAGGCAAACTGAGTTCCAGATATACTGGACTACATGAAATTATTGAAAAGTTGAATCCTGTGGCTTACCGACTAGATCTGCTTGTGGAACTCGAACACCTACTTAACATGTTTTATGCTTCCCAACTCGGGACGTACATCCTAGATCCTGAGCATCCGATGGTAACGGAGCCCATTGAGGTCACTGGGGATATGATGTATGAAGAATGTGCAGTTTGGATATTAAATCACAGGATTAAACAGCTACACAACAAGCAGATACCCTAGTCAACATGCTTTGGTCAAATCATACCTCCTCATAAGCTACTTGGGAAACCGATGATGAAATAAAAGCCAAGTACCTACACCCATTTGAGGTAATTATGCATGCATCGGCAAATTCATAAGTTTCAAGAATGAAACTTTTTAAGGGGAAAGGCTATAATACCTGACCATAAATCTTGTTTATTTAATTAATTAAGTCATGTTATTAATTTCATTGCATTTAATTATCGGTTTTAAGCATTTCGATTGGAAAAAAATTTCATTTGGGCCCTCATTTTGCAATTTGGATTTTTATGAACGAAACATTTTAGGAAATTGATAGTAGGCCTTGATAATTATAGTTTAAGTGGTTAAATTATTGTTCTGTAACATCACAAAAATTTAAATTTTGAGCTATGCAAAAGTTCTATCGTGACGAAGTGTTGTATTTTCTCACCCAACTCACTTTAGGCCCAAGTTGGAGCCCAACAAGCTTCCCTAATTAAACTTATCCAAGTACCATGATTTAAGCCTAACTATACTTACCAAGAAGCCACTTTTGGGCGCATAAATATCAACCAAATTTTATCTAGATAAGCATCCAAGTTGTTTGTTTTTCACTAAGCCAAGACAAGTCTTCTTCTACTCTCCTCTACCTATTTCCCGCCCTCCCACATGGCTGTTGGCTGCTATCCTAGGGCTATTTTAGCCTATTCTGCCACCTTCTAGCCACCAGACAATTGATGACAACCCGCCTAGCCACAACCCATACTCCTACAATGTCCAACCTCGCTTATATCTCCTTTCTCAACCATCAAAGTGAGTAAAACCTAATCGTATCTTGTTAATTTTGATTTGTGTTTTGGTTTTGATTCTTATATTTGTTATTTCGGATTATTAATCATGCTATATTGATAGAAATAAGAGCTATTTTGGAATTTAACTTGTTGATTGATAAGTGCTCAATATGTTTATTATTTTAGGGCTATTTTATGTCGTTTTTAGGAGAATAATATGCTTTAAGTTATTATTTACACTCCTATTCCTGATTTATGCTTGGGTATGATTCTTTGATGTATTTTGCAGGATTTTAGGCATTTTTACCCAGCATTTGACCCTCATTCAGATGTATATTGACTCAACACGGATGCCCCTAAGTTGCTATGCCCGTGGAAGAGAAGAAGAGCAGAAGAATTGAATTCCAACCAGTGCCACAGTCAGCCTATGGTGGATGCCACGGTTCATAGTTACTGGCCTCTTCGTTTTTCCTCATCGTGTGGCTGAGAACACTCGAACTCTCTTATAAATAGCCTCGTTCAGCAGTAGAAAAGGGACATCCCATCATTCCATTCTCCATATCATTCTACTTAGGATTAAAGTCTGGATTTGGGGGAGAGAGAGAGTGAATTAAAGTGAAGATTTACATGAATTCCATCCTGGGTTTGCATAACAGTTCAAGCACATTCTTTGGCTAAGCATCTCGTCCCTCTTCTCTTCTTTTTTCTTTTCTCACTTTTATGTTTTGTAATTTTGATTATCTTTGTTGTTTAATTTTGGATTTATGCAAACATTTGTTAGTTTCTTGATCTTGTGTTGATATCATTTAGTGCTTTTAGTATTGTTGAATTATTTTATCAAATTCTAGAAGTTTATTATCCTGTGGGAAACCTGATCACTTTCTCGCATGTTGTGGGTATTTGGATGAAGGATTGAAAGGTGAAATCTTAAATATTGGAATCCTAGGATTTGACTTGATTGTGTGGAGTCTTGAGGAAGCACACCCGATTGAGAAACCATTGATTTGATAATCGCATGCATAATGAACCTAAACTAATCGAGAAATCCATGAAAATTGATGATTGATTTGATTTAGGTATTTCACTTCACCTTGAAAGAGGGTTATGATACTTCGATTATCGGTTTTAAAACAACTAGTTAAGGAAGAAGTACTTGATTGATGCATGAATTGTGTAATTGCCAGTTTTGTATAATTCCATGATTATTTATCCATTAGATTAAATAGTAGATTAGCTAAATTTCATTCTCAAATTTGTATTCGTCTAGCATATCTTGAGGGAATATAGCCCAGTAGTTTCAACTAGTCTCCGTGGGATCAACCTTTACTTGCTACAACACCACCATGCGCCTGCGGCCATATCAAGTTTTTGGCACCCTTACTGGGGACCAGCGTCAAATATTGGGCTTTTCTCGATAGGTTTGATCAAGCATTTTGGTTTCCTTTGAAGGAAAAAAAAAACAAAAAAAAACGATTTAGAACAACAAAAAAGTTAAAAGAAAAAATAATAACAATGGCAATTTTTCATTCCCCCAATTCGAGTATGAATTATTTTAGAGGTATTTTAAGCATTTGAATGCTTTTCTTGATCAATGTAGCTATTGTGTTGGTAAATGGGAAAGTTTTAACATTGTTGATGAGGGCGTGAATAATGAAACACGGACTCTTTTAGGGTATTGGGATTTTCATGGCAAAAATATTAATGATGCCTGGTATTTGCATAAGTGGATTGCTTGGGATTCATTTGAGTTTGAGAAGGCTACTATTATTTCTAAATATTCAATTTCTGATCCTTGCGCATTCTATTCTAGATGTTATTATGTCCCTTTTTGGTGTGACTTATGTAATTCTTCTGACCATGTTACTAGTTCGCATCCTTATTGTGCATGCTATGGTCAGTTTGACTTTCTATCTCCCAGGGATAATACTAATCTTGTCCTAACCTTACCTGATTCATCCCTTCCTTTAGCTCAGTACATGGGGCTCGAGGTGGATAAGCCTTTTGGGTTTGATGCTGGGATTGATGTTGCTGATGCATGTTTTAAGCCAAAAGATACTTTTGATGAGGAGCATGATCTAGTTCGCACTTCTTTAGAGGGGAGTTGTTATGAGTATGTGCATGAGGAGTCTTCTGGCCTTTGTTTTAGTTATGCTTTCCCCAATCCACTTGAACATTCCTGTGTTTCCCCTATGTGTTCACAACCCTCTACTTCCCTTAAATATGACATTGTTGAGCCCATTGATCATTCTGTGATTTGTAATGCTAATGTTAATTTGGGCTATGAGGTTAACATGTTCAATATGCTCAGCGGGAATACTAATAATTTTGTGTCCCTAGGTTGCTTTGGAGGGTATGATCCCTCCATTGACCCTTATTATGTATGCCTAGAGGACTTATTTAGGAAAATCACATGGACTACATTCTTTAATCCTTCTAATGATTTTTCTATTGCCATTGATAAAGTTAAGTGGATACCTATGCTCTTTGGTGTGGTTTTCATTATTGCCTCTTAGCTTTTATTTTCTGAATTATGGTCATAGGAGTTTGACAAGCTCCTACGTGCATGAACGGTGTCTGATCTAAAGGGTCGTGTCTTGACAACGTGATGGAGTGGCTGATATTCCATGTGACGCGGTTATTACGAGGCCGTATAACTTAGGGGTGCCCAGCACCTAACCTGGTGAGATTGTTTTCTATTATTCCCCTTCTCTAAGTTTTCTTTCCTTTGAATAATAATGCTTTATCTAACCATGGGGGAAGGGTAGTTTCTATGTCTTCTATTTTGGTTATTAGTTTGCATGCATGTTAGAGCATATAGTTTTAGATTTCTTTTTGTTTGTGTGTTGCATTCAGTTGGTTTTCAGATTTGCATATAGGGATGGTCTGAGATAACCTCTGATGATATGTTTGTTACGCAAAATAGCTTTCATAAGCTTGAGTAGCTTTTAATTGTAATCCCTTTTAGTGCTAAAATTTTTGAAGGTTTTGTAAATATTTCTTGTTTTGACCCTTCTCTTGTTTGAGAACTTTATTATCCCTTGGAATCTTTAGCACTAATGTTTGTACATAGGAGTCATTTTATGAGCTTAATGAGACTTTGTAGATACCCCGTGAGATTTTGAGCCTTATTAGGACTAATTCATTATCTTTAGTCTCATGTTTATTTCATGTGTGTGACTGTTCCATGTTGCATCTCTAGAACTTGCCTGGACTCTTATTCAAAACCACATTAGCATATGCATATTTGATGACATGATAGAGACATTTCTTTCTTCGATCATTTTAGCCACGTAGCTAAATAGCCTACCCTTTGTGTTACACGCTTTCCCCTTTGCTATCCCCTTTAAGCTTATATCCAATTTTGTTGTGATCCCTTCATATTAGCCGTTGACCAAACACATATTCGTACCTTTAAGCCAAGTCTAGGAGTATGACTCATCTATATAGTAGGTGGTTTTGGGGATATTTTAGTTTTGAAGTGGCTTTGATATGTTGGTTTTTTGAGGGATTGATGATATTGAGCATTTACTTCGTGTTTCCTCTTGTTTGGGTTGTGTACATATGTATCAGGTTGTGAGTTTATAGTTCTTGATCCTATGCCTTTCAATAATTGAAATTCTTATTTCATTCATAAAAAAAAAGAGTCATGTTGAAAAAAAGATAAGAAAAAGCGAACACAAGAAAAAAAAATGATCATGAATAAGTGATTGGTATTGGATACATCCATAGCTTGAGTTTCTTTCTTTGTCAACTCATTTCCTACATAATTCGTTGGGATATGTTCATTATGTTGTTAGGTTAGAGTGATGCTGAACTTATTAGTTTTTAGGTAGTTTGTTGGTTGCTCCCTAGTCACTTGGCTAAGTAGCTCCACATTGCCTAAATGCATTTGTCCACTCCTTTCCCTTAACCCTTCTAGCCCATGCCATAACCCATATAAAGTCCTCTTGATTGTCTTGTGCACATTGCACTTCTAGTGCTGGAGAATTTGAGAATCTTTGTGAGCATATGGTAGATTGCATCTTTGGAATGAGTCTTGAGTGAACCTATGCTATATTTTAAACTCATGAGCGGGAGCGATTCACATTTCTCAAAAGTGAGGTTCTACAAGTCTAATTGAACTTTAATCAATTCCATGTGCTTGCATAATGCGCTTTGTGATTCTTTAGGGGTGATAGAGTTTAATATCGAGCTGGGGGTCCTATACTTCTTTGAAAACCTTCTCTTCCTGATTTTGAAATGTTTTATGCACTATTTGGGGTTGTCGTTGATTGCTATTCTTACTTGTGATTGCTATAACTTGCCTACTTTAGAGAGGTTTCATGTTTTAAGTCCTACATGCATCTCCTCTTGTCGATTTTATATGCTTGAGGACAAGCAACAGTTTAAGCATGGGGGAGTTTGATAAGTGCTCAATAGGTATCATTTTAGGGCTATTTTGTGTCGTTTTTAGGAGAATATTGTGCTTCAAGGTATTATTTACACTCCTATTCTCAATTTATGCTTGGGTATGGTTGTTTGATGTGCTTTACAGGATTTTAGACCTTTTTACCCAGCATTTGACCTTCATTTAAATGTATTTTGACTCACCAGGGATGCCCCTAAGATGCCTTGCTCGTGGAAGAAAAGAAGAGCAGAAGAATTGAGTTCCAGCCAGCACCACGGTCAGCCCGTGGGGGATGCCATGGTTCGTGAAAGGCTTATAACTGTTGGCTTCTTTATTTTCCCTGATTGTGTGCCTGAGAACACTCTAACCCTCTTACAGATAGCCTCATTTAGTGGCAGAAAATGGACATCCTATCATTCCATTTAACATATCATTCTACCTAGGATTAAAGTTCAGATTAGGGGGAGTGAGAGAGTGAGTTGAAGTGAAGATTGGCAAGGATTCCATCTTGGGTTTGCATGACGGTTCAAGTGCATTCTTTGGTAGAGCATCTCTTCCCTCTTCTCTTCTTTTCTCTTTTCTCATTTTATGTTCTGTAATTTTGAATATCTTTGTTGTTTAATTTTGGATTTATATAAACATTTGCTAGTTTCTTGATCTTGTGTATCATCTGGTGCTTTCGAAATTGTTAGATTATTTTATCGAATTCAAGACGTTTATTGTCTTGTGTGAAACCTGATCACTTTCTTGCATGTTATGCATGGGTCTTTGGATGATTGACTGAAAGGTGAAATCTCAAATAATGGAATCCTAGGATTTGACTTAATTATGTGGAGTCCTGAGAGAGCACACCCGATTGAGAAACCATTGATTTGATAATCACATGCATAATGAACCTACACTAATCGAGAAATACATGAAAATTAATAATTGATTTGATTTAGGTAGTTCACTTCATCTTGAAAGAGGGTTGTGATTCGATTATCGGTTTTAAATTAACTAGTTAAGGAAGAAGTGCTTGATTGATGCATGAATTGAGTAATTACGAGTTTTGTATAATTCTATGATTATTTATCCATTAGATTAGACAGTAGATTAGCTAAATTTCATTCTCAAATTTGTATTCACCTAGAACATCTTGAGGAATATAACCCAGTCGTTTCACCTAGTCTCTGTGGGATCGACCTTGATTTGCTACAACGCCACCGTGCGCTTGCGGCCATATCAAGTTTTTGGAAACATTACCGGGACTAGCGTCGAATATTGAGTTCCTCTCAATAGGCTTGACTAAGCATTTTGTTTTCATTTGGAAAAAAAAAAACTTAAAAAAAAACGATTTCGAAAAAAAAAATTGTACGAAAAATTAACAACAACGATAATTTTTTATTTCCCTCAATTCGATAATAAATTATTTTGGAGGTATTTTAAGCTTTTGAATGTTTTTCTTGCTCAATGTCGTTATTGTGTTGGTGAATGGGAAAGTTTGGACATTATTGATGAAGGTGTGAATAATGAAACCCGAACTCTTTTGGGGCATTGGGATTTTCATGGCAAAAATATTGATGATGCATGGTATTTACTTAAGTGGATTACTTGGGATTCATTTGAGTTTAAGAAGGCCACTATTATTTCTAAATATTCAATTTCTGATCCTTGTGCATTCTATTCTAGATGTTATTATGCCCCTTTTTGGTGTGACTTGTGTAATTCTTCTGACTATGTATCTAGTTCGTGTCCTTATTATGCATGCTAGGATCAGTTTGACTTCGTATCACCCTGGGACAATACTAATATTATCCTAACCTTACCTAATTCGTCCTTTCCTTTAGCTCAGTGCATGGGACTTGAGGCGGGTGAGCCTTTTGGGTTTGATGCTAGGATTGATGCTGCTGATGCATGCTTTAAGTCAAAAGATACTTTTGATGAGGAGCATGATCTACTTCGCACTCCTTTAGAGGGGAGTCGCTTCGAGTGTGTACATGAGGAGTCTTCTAGCCTTTGTTTTAATTATACTTTCTCTAATCCGCTTAAACATTCCCATGTTTCCCCTATGTGTTTACAACGCTCTCCTTCCCTTGAGTATGACATTGTTGAGCCCATTGATAATTTTATGATTTGTAATGCTATTGTTGATTTGGGCTATGAGGTTAACAAGTTCAATATGCTCAGTGGGAATGCTAATAATTTTGTGTCCCTAGGTTGCTTCAAAGGGTATGATCCCTCTATTGACCCTAATTGTGTATGCCTAGAGGACTTACCTCGGAAAATCACATTGACTACATTCTTTAATCCTTCCTGTGATTTTTCTAAAGCCATTGATAAGGTTAGGAGGATATCTATACTCTCTGGGGTGGTTTTCATTATTGCGTCTTACCTTTTATTTTCTAAATTGTGGTCTCAGGAGTTTGATAAGCACCTGCGTGCGTTGATGGCATCTAATTTAAAGGGTCGTGTCCTGACAATGTGATGGAGTAGCTGATACTCTATGTGTCGCAGTTATTATGAGGCTGCATAGCTTAGGTGTTCCCAGCATCTGATCTGTTGAGATTGTTTTCTTCTGTTCCCCCTCTCTAAGTTTTCTTTCCTTTGAATAATAATGCTTTATCTAACCGTGGGGAAAGGGTAGTTTCTATGTCTTCTATTTTGGTTATTAGTTTGCATACATGTTACAGCATATAGTTTTACGTTTCTTTTTGTTTGTATGTTGGATTTAGTTGATTTTTAGATTTGTATATAGGGATGGTTTGAGATAACCTCCGATGATATGTTTCTTAGGCAAAATAGCTTTCCTGAGCTTGAGTAGCTTTTAATTGTAATCCCTTTTGGTGCTAAAATTTTTGAAGGTTTTGTAAATATTTCTTGCTTTGACCCTTGTCTTGTTTGAGAACTTTATTATCCCTTAGAATCGTTAGCACTATTGTTTGTACATGGGAGCCATTTTATGAGCTTAATGAGATTTTGTAGATATCCCGTGAGATTTTAAGCCTTATTTGGACTAATTCATTATATTTAGTCTCATGTTTCTTTCATGTGTGTGACTCTTCCTTGTTGCATTTCTAGAACTTGCGTAGACTCTTGTTCAAAACCACATTAGCATATGCATATTTGATGATATGATAGAGGAATTTCTTTCGTTGATCATTTTAGCCACATAGCCAAATAGCCTACCCTTTGTGTTACACGCTTTTCCCATTTGCTAGCCCTTTGAGCTTATATCCAATTTTGTTGTGATCCCTTCATATTAGCCCTTGGCCAAACACGTATTCCTACCTTCAAGCCAAGTCTATGGAGCATTACTTCATCTATGTAGTAGGTGGTTTTGGGGATATTTGTGTTTTGAGGTGGCTTTCGTATGTTGATTTGTTGAGGGATTGACAATATTGAGCATTTGCTTTATGTTCCCTCTTGCTTGGGTTGTGTACATATGTATTAGGTTGTGAGTTGATAGTTCTTGATCCTATGCCTTTCAATAATTGAAATACTTGTTTCATTCCCCCCAAAAAAAAAAGAGTAATGTTAAAAAAAAGGAGAAAATCATGTAGAAAAAAAAGAAAAAGACAAGAAAAAGCGAACAAAAGAAAAAAAAAATCATAAATAAGTGATTGGTATTGGATACATGCATAGCTTGAGCTTCTTTCTTTGTTAACCCATTTCCTACATAATTCATTGGGATATGTTCATTATGTTGATAGGTTTGGAGTGATGGTGAACTTATTAGTTCTTAGGTGGTTTGTTGGTTGCTTCCTATCACTTGGCTAAGTAGCTCCACATCGCCCAAATGCGTTTGTGCACTCATTTCCCTTAACCCATCCATCCCATGTCACACAACCCATATAAAATCCTCTTGATTGTCTTGTGCACATTACATTTCTAGTGGTGGAGAATTTGAGAGTGTTTGCAAGCATATGGTGGACTGCATCTTTAGAATGAGTCTTAAGTCAACCTATGCTATAAACACATGAGCGGGAGTGATTCACATTTCTCAAAACTGAGGTTCTATCAATCTAATTAGACTTTAATCAATTCCATGTGCTTGCATGATGCGCTTTGTGATTCTTTGGGGGCGATAGAGTTTGGTATCGAGCTTGTGGTCTTGTACTTCTTCGAAAACCTTCTCGTCCTGATTTAGAAATATTTTGCGCACTACTTGGGGTTGCTGTTGATTGCAATTCTCACTTATGATATGCTATAACTTGCCAACTTTAAAGAGGTTTCTTGTTTTGAGTCCTACATGCATCTCCCCGTGTCGATTTTATATAGTATTTGATTGAGGACAAGCAACGGTTTAAGCATAGGAGAGTTTGATAAGTGCTCAACATGTATCATTTTAGGGCTATTTTGTGTCGTTTTCAGGGGAATATCGCGCTTCAGGTTATTATTTACAATCCTATTCTCAATTTATGCTTAGGTATTGTTGTTTGATGTGTTTTATAAGATTTTAGGCCTTTCTACCCAGCATTTGACCACTCATTTGGATTCACCACAGATGCCCCTAAGTTGCTATGCCCATGGAAGAGAAGAAGAGCAAAAGAATTGAGTTCCAGCCAGCACCATGGTAAGCCCATAGTGGATGCCACGGTCTGTGGTAGGCCTACAACTATTGGCCCCTTTATTTTCCCTCATTCTGTGGCTGAGAACACTCAAACTCTCTTATAAATAGCCTCATTCAACAGCAGAAAAGGGACATCCCATCATTCCATTCTCCATGCAATTCTATTTAGGATTAGAATTTAGATTGGGGGGGAGAGAGAGTGAGTTGAAGTGAAGATTTGTAAGGATTCCATCCCGGGTTTGCACGATGGTCCAAGCGTGTTCTTTGGCAGAGCATCTCTTCCCTCGTCTTCTCTTTTCTCTTTTCTCATTTTTATGTCTTGTAAATTTGATTATCTTTGTTGTTTGATTTTGGATTTATACAAATATTTGCTAGTTTCTTGATCTTCTATTGATATCATTTGGTGCTTTCGGAATTGTTAGATTATTTTTCGAATTCTAGAACTTTATTGTCTTGTGTGAAACCTGATCACTTTCTTGCATGTTATGGGTATTTGGATGAAGGACTGAAAGGTGAAATCTCAAATATTGGAACCCTAGGATTTAACTGATTGTGTGGAGTCTTCAGAGAGCACACTTGATTAAGAAACCATTGATGTAATAATCGCATGCATAATACACCTAAACTAGTCCAGAAATCCATGAAAATTGATGATTGATTTGATTTAGGCTTTTGACTTTGCCTTGAAAGAGGGTTTTGATACGTCAATTATCAGTTTTAAAACAACCATTTAAGGAAGAAGTGCTTGATTGATGCATGAATTGAGTAGTTGCTAGTTTTGTATAATTCCATGATTATTTGTCCATTAGATTAGATAGTAGATTAGTTAAATTTCGTTCTCAAATTTGGATTCACCTAGCATATCTTGAGGGAATATAGCCAAGTAGTTTTACCTAGCCTCTGTCGAATCGACCTCGATTTGCTACAACACAACCATGCGCATACATCCATATCAAGTTTTTGGCATCGTTGTCGGGGACTAGCGTCTAATATTGGTTTTTTCTCAATAGGTTTGACTAAGTATTTTGATTGCCTTTGAAGAAAAAAAAATTAGAAAAATAAAAAAATTAAAAGAAAAAATAACAACAATGCCAATTTTCCATTTCCCCCAATTCGGGTATGAATTATTTTAGAGGTATTTTAAGCATTTGAATGCTTTTCTTGCTCAATGTAGTTATTATGTTGGTAACTTGAAAAGTTTGGACATTGTGTGATGAGGGTGTGAATAATGAAACCCGAACTCATTTAGGGTATTGGGATTTTCATGGCAAAAATATTGATGATGTATGGTATTTACTTAAGTGGATTGCTTGGGATTCATTTAAGTTTGAGAAGGCTGCTATTATTTCTAAATATTCAATTTCTGATCCTTGCGCATTCTATTCTTGATGTTCGTATGCCCCTTTTTGGTGTGACTTATGCAATTCTTCTAACCATGTTACTAGTTCGTGTCCTTATTGTGCATGCTATGATCAGTTTGACTTTGTATCACCCTGGGACAAAACTAATATGGTCCTGACCTTACCTGATTCGCCTTTTCCTTTAGCTCAATGCACGGGGCTCGAGGTGGGTGAGCCTTTTGGGTTTGATGCTAGGATTGATGTTGCTGATGCATGTTTTAAGTCAAAAGGTACTTTTGATGAGGGGCATGATCTAGTTCGCACACCTTTAGAGGGGATTCGTTATGACTGTGTGCATGAGGAGTCTTCTAACCTTTGTTTTAGTTATGCTTTCCCCAATCCGCTTGAACATTCCCATGTATCCCATATGCGTTCATAACCCTCTACTTTCCCTGAGTATGAGATTGTTGAGCCCATTGATAATTCTATGGTTTACAATGCTAATTTTGATTTGGGCTATAAAGTTAACATGTTTAATATACGCGGTGGGAACGTGAATAATTTTGTATCCCTAGGTTGTTTAGAGGGTATGATCCCTCCATTGACCCTTATTATGTATGCCTAGAAGACTTGCCTAGGAAAATCACATGGAGTACATTCTTTAATCCTTCTTATGATTTTTCTATTACCATTAATAAAGTTAAGAGGATGCCTATACTCTTTGGTGTGGTTTTCATTATTCCACTTACCTTTCATTTTCTGAATTGTGGTCCCTGGAGTTTGATAACCTCTTGTGTGCATTGATGGCATCTGATTTAAATGGCCGTGTCTTGACAACACGATGGAGTGGCTGATACTCCATGTGTCACGGTTATTACGAGGCTACACAGCTTAGGTCTGCCCAGCACTTAACCTGGTGAGATTGTTTTCTTTTGTTCCCCTTCTCTAAGTTTTCTTTCCTTTGAATAATAATGCTTTATCTAACCATGGGGGAAGGGTAGTTTCTATGTCTTCTATTTTGGTTATTAGTTTACATACATGTTAGAGCATATAGTTTTAGGTTTCTTCTTGTTTGCATGTTGCATTTAGTTGATTTTTAGATTTGCATATGGGGATGATTTGATATAACCTCCAATGATATGTCTGTTAGGTAAAATAGCTTTCATGAGCTTGAGTAGCTTTTAATTGCAATCCCTTTTGGTGCTAAAAGTTTTGAAGGTTTTGTAAATATTTCTTATTTTGACCATTGTCTTGTTTGAGAACTTTATTATCCCTTGGAATCATTAGCACTAATGTTTGTACATGAGAGTCATTTTATGATCTTAATGATACTTTGTAGATATCTAGTGAGATTTTGAGCCTTACTTGGACTAATTCATTATATTTAGTCTCATGTTTCTTTAATGTGTGTGACTCTTCCATGTTGCATCTCTAGAACTTGCCTAGACGCTATTCAAAATCATATTAGCATATGCATATTTGATGATATAATCAAGGTATTTCTTTCTTTGATCATTTTAGTCACATAGCCAAATAGCCTACCCATTTGTGTTACATATTTTTCCCCTTTACTGGCCGCTTTGAGCTTATATCCAATTTTGTTGTGATCCCTTCATATTGGCCCTTGGCCAAACGCATATTCCTACCTTTAAGCCAAGTCTATGGAGCATCACTTCATCTATGTGGTAGGTGGTTTTAGGGATATTTGAGTTTTAAGGTGGCTTTAGTATGTTAGTTTGTCAAGGGATTGATGATATCGAGCATTTGCTTCGTGTTCGCTCTTGTTTGGGTTGTCTATATATGTATTAGCTTGTGAGTTGTCAGTTCTTGATCCTATGCCTTTCAATAATTGAAACTTGTTTCATGCCCAAGAAAAAAGAGTTGGAAAAAAAATAGAAAATCACGCAGAAAAAAAAGAAAAAGAAAAAAAAGGCAAGAAAAAGAGAACAAAAGAAAGAAAAAAGATCATGAATAAGTGATTGGTATTGGATACATACATAGCTTGAGTTTCTTTCTTTGAGTTTCTTTCTTTGTCAACTCATTTCCAACATGATTCATTGGGATATGTTCATTATGTTGTTAGGTTTGGAGTGATGGTGAACTTATTAGTTTTTAGGTGGTTTGTTGGTTGCTCCCTAGTCACTTGGCTAAGTAGCTCCACATTACCCAAATGCATTTGTCCGGTCCTTTCCCTTAACCTTTCTAGCCCATATCACAACCTATATAAACTCCTCTTGATTGTCTTGTGCACATTGCATTTTTAGTGGTGGAGAATTTGAGTTCTTCGCAAGTATATGGTAGACTGCATCTTTGGAATGAGTCATGAGTGAACCCATGCTATATTTTAAACACATGAGCGGAATTATTAACATTTTTTATAAGTGAAGTTCTACCAGTCCAATTAGACTTTAATCAATTCCATGTGCTTGCATGATGCGCTTTGTGATTCTTTGGGGGTGACAGAGTTTGATATCAAGCTCGTTGTCTTATACTTCCTCGAAAACCTTCTCCTCCTGATTTTGAAATGTTTTGCACACTATTTGGGGTTGTCGTTGATTGCGATTCTTACTTGTGACATGCTATAACTTGCCAACTTTAAAGAGGTTTCTTATTTTGAGTCCTACATGGATCTCCCCTTATCAATTTTATATAGTGTTTGCTTGAGAACAAGCAACGGTTTAAGCATGGGGGAGTTTGATAAGTGCTCAATGCGTACTATTTTAGGGTTATTTTGTGTCTTTTTTAGGAGAATATTGATTTTCAAGTTATTATTTTCACTCTTATTCCCAACTTATGCTTGGATATGGTTGTTTGATGTGTTTTGCAAGGTTTTAGGCCTTTTTACCTAGCATTTAACCCTTATTTAGATGTATTTTGACACACCATGGATGCCCTTAAGGTTATATGCCTGTGGAAGAGAAGAAAAGCAGAAGAACTGAGTTCCAGCCAGCACCATGGTCAGCCTGTGGTGGATGCCACGATCTGTGGCAAGCCTGTAACTGCTAGCCTCTTTATTTTTCCTCATCGTGTGCCTGAGAACACTCGAACTCTCTTATAAATAGCCTTGTTCAACACCAGAAAAGGGACAATGTATCATTCCATTCTCCATATCATTCTACTTAGGATTAGAGGTTAGATTAGGGGGGGAGAGAGAGTGAGTTGAAGTGAAGATTTGCAAGGATTCCATCCCAGGATTGCAGGATGGTTCGAGCGCATTCTTTGGCGGAGCATCTCTTCCCTCTTCTCTTCGTTTCTCTTTTCTCATTTTTATGTTTTGTAATTTTGATTATCTTTGTTGTTTGATTTTCAATTTATACAAACATTTGTTATTTTCTTGATCTTGTGTTGATATTATTTGGTGCTTTCAGAATTGTTAGATTATTTTTTCGAATTCTAGAAGTTTATTGTCTTGTGAGAAACCTGATCACTTTCTTGCATGTTATGGGTATTTGGATGAAGGAATAAAGGTGAAATCTCAAATACTGGAATCCTAGTATTTGATTTAATTGTGTGAAGTCTTGAGAGAGCACACCCGATTGAGAAACTATTGATTTGATGATCGCATGCATAATGAACCTAAACTAGTCGAGAAATCCATGAAGATTGATGATTGATTTGATTTAGGTATTTTACTTCACCTTGAAAGAGGATTGTGATACTTCGATTATTGGTTGTAAAACAACCAATTAAGGAAAAAGTGCTTGATTGATGCATGAATTGAGAAATTGCAAGTTTTATATAATTCCATGATTATTTATCTATTAGATTAGATAGTAGATTAGTTAAATTTCATTCTCAAATTTGTATTCGCCTAGCATATCTTGAGGGAATATAGCCCAGCAGTTTCACCTAGTTTCTATGGGATCTAACTTGATTTACTACAACGCCACTGTGCGCTCGCAGTTGTATCATTGATGAAGCATGAAAGTATGTGGGAGTTGAGGTTGTTCGTAAGCATGCAAGCTTAAGTTAAAATGATGTTTACAGATTGTTTTATATTTGATTTCGTAATCTTTAGCATCACAAATGGTTATGGTGGTGTTTGTTTGTTTTAGACGATTTAAAGGTGAATCTTAGTCGGTCACAAGCTAGGGTTTTAATGATTATGCCTGGTTTAGTTTACTCTTGGTATCATGCATGTTATTTGTGTGTGGTTCGATGAGAAATGAATCTTTGATAGGTCATTTAACTTAGAAAATGACGTGATGTGATTCTTATAAAGGGATGGATTATAGGAATTTCCCTAATTGATTATAAGAGGTCATTTTTCTCATTTACGCAAATAAGTAAGCATATGGATGTGTTTTGAGTGATTTTGAAAAAGAGAAGAATTGAAATTTGATGTAGATGATTATAGAGTAAATTTGAGTAATATGACTTTGTAAGGTGATGAGAAGGAACAAGGCTTTGTTAAATGGTTTTAGGGAGTGATTTTAGAGGGAAATTATGTGAAGAGAACGGGGAAAACAAGAATAATACGGTTGTAAAAAGACCCAAAATAGGGTCTTTTTGCAAATAAACGGTACTGTTTAGCAAATGGAATAATTGTTATTTTTAGTTACTAGATAGATCCATGAATCATCTTTCATATTCCCCTTGAATCACTTTAATCCGATTTCTATGGAAAACATTATAGCCATTTTACTAAGACTGCGCAAGATAGACCAAAGCTATGCCCAGCTGTGTTCTAGCCAATTTTAGGAACCCTACTGTGGGAATTATGTTTTACACTATGAATGAAAGTTTTAAGGGACTTTTTAAACTTTCCATATTGGGATTTAGGTCTCAAGTTGAGATTAGAAGTTTAAGTTACGAATTATTTACTTTTGCACCTATTAAGTCTTCACCCTTTGGAACTAAATTATCACTATGAGAATGAGTTTCACTTCTGCTAACTACATAAACTTACAATGACATTTTTAAATAGAATTAGGGCCTAATCTATTGTTTCTTCCCCTTTTTGTACATAACATTACTCGGCGAGATTGCACTAAAATTTCTAGGTACGTTCATTATCTATACCTTTAGACATTATAATGTACATATCAAAATAATATCGTTTTGTTAAGTATATTAATAAATCAGTTTAATCCATGATTTGTCACATAATTAGTGACCCATCAATTATCAGTTACTATTGAACCGTAAATTGTGATATTTTATACCCTTTCATTATCTAATAATTGCTCGAAATGAATAGGTTAATTAGATTTTTAATAATATTTTTTTATTTTGTAGGAATTAAAAAAAATGAGAAAAATAATAAATCATGCTTAAGAGACGCCTTGGATCAAACAAAAAAGGAGCAAAGGAAGCAGAAAGGCCCAATCCGTGGGGCCTGTTCGCGTGCCCAGGCCTGCGGCCCAATTCGCCCTTCGCAGCATTAGTTTGCCTATTCTTTCTTGCAGTGGGCCTGCCTCACTCACGAAGCCCAGCCACGCCTCCCATCCTTTTCTCCCTGTCCATCTTCTTCTCCAGGTCGGCCCATTCCTAGTCCATAGGCGCCCTTCTCCCATCATCTCCAGTCAGCAACCTGTTTCACGTGAGCCCGAACGCCCACCCCTTCTCTTTTTTGCTTCTCTGCCGATGGGCAGGTCTTTTCTTTTCCTTTTCCTAGCCCATTGAGCATGTAGCCTTGCCCAGCTATCTGCCTCCTTTCTTTGGTTGAAAAAATGCACGTGACCAGATGACTTTTCTTCTCCATTTTTATCCGCTTCCTCTTCGTACCCAACAGACCTAGAAAACCGCAAAAAAACAAAGCATGGCAGCCCTTCCTCTTCCCATGCCCGACTATTTCCTTCTCTCTCTCTCTCTCTCCCCTCTTCATCATCACAATTAATTCATTAATTATGGGCAATATTATCTATCATCCTTCATCATCAAGTTCAACAATTACAAGGGTGTTCTCTACTTCGAATTTAATGTTATTAATTTGGAGAAGGGGAGTGGCGGTTTTGAAGCTACTAAAGCAATGAATGAGTGCGGGGCAGGGGAGGATAGCAAGTAGAAATTAGGGCTTAGTTTTATTTTCCCTGGTTTCATTGCTTAGGGTTTTCAGATTCAGTTTTTCTTTCTTCAGTTTTATTTGCTTTCAGAATTTAGGTTCATATAATTGTTTTCAGATTGGCTTAATATGAGTGAGTAATCTGATGCTTGCAAAGTAGAAATTTCCAGCAGTTGATCGACCCCCTATTCATTCTATTCCTGTCTTATTCAATCTGCTGAGTTTCAACATGTACACAATTCTGGGTTGCATTTCGTGAGTTTGGTTTAGATTTGCTTCCTAAATTTCCAAGTTTTGTTGCTTAATTTTCCTTGTGCTTGGTGTGAATCAGTTTTGGGTTGATGTTTGATTGGTTGGCTTTCTAGTTTGGGGTTTCGAACTACTTTTCATACTTCATAGGGTTATAACATTGATAGCAAATTCAATGAATAATTTAGTTCACTATGCTTTGGTTAGTAATTATATTTTGGGCTAATTGTAATGTTAAAATGGTAATCCTTACCTAATGATTTAATCTCACAACAGATCCCTGAAGATCGACACTCGTAAATTCCACAACGATAAATCATGCGCTTGAGGAAATTACAACAAGTTTTTGGCGCCATTGCTGCAGATGTATTTGTGGAATTTAGTTATCTCGAATCGTAGTTTAGTTATTTGAACCGTTTTAGTCATTGTCATTTTAGTTTTATAATTGTGATTTTTAGTTTTGCTTGAGTCGTTGTTTTGTTTTAGTAATTTAGTTTAGTTTTGATTTTTGAATTAAGTTAGTATTTAGATTTTTGGCTTTGTTTAGATTAGTTCCATTTTAGTTTTTATAGATTGTATGCTGCTGAAAAAACAGTACCAACCAATTTGGTTTGTGTGTAGCAAAAAGAAACAAGGCAGAGTTAATCCGAAATTTCTGAAGCATTTATGGTGTGATTTCTGCTGTGCTGATATTTTTCCTAGATTCAAAATAATTTTTAGAGTCTGTGAATTTTTTCGGAATGTTTGGGACTATCTTAAATTCTCTGTGAATTTTGGTATTAATAATTTGTTTGCAATTTTCTGCACAGTTCAGAGAAAGAAATAAATTCGAAAGAAAATTATATCCATGGTCCTTTTGATTGTGTTGAGTTCACCATATATAGAGTTCTGATGTTAGGAGCTTTGTTGTTGGCTTTAGTTTATTTTTGTTTAAGGTTTTTGATTTAAGAAAATGGTGTACATGCTTTGTGTGTGTGTGTTTTTTTTTCTATTTTTTGTACTAGGTCAGTTTTTGATATTTGAGTCTTTTTGGTCTTTCATTTCTTTCAATCATGTAGTTTTCTTTTCATTAGTTTGTTTAGTTAAGTTGATTATTTGAGTGCTCTTGTTTTTTTAGTTTTAGACATTAGTTATAGTTAGTTGTCTTATAGTCATTGTTTTTCTTTTGCGTTTTCTTTCAATAAAGAAAAGCCTTAAAAAATTGAAAAAAAAATTGAACATCCCAAAAAAAATTAAAAATACTTAAAACTGAAAAAAGAGTTTCAAGATGCTAGTTTTCAATTTCCACAATTTGAGCCTGAACCTTTATGGAGTTATCTTTTGAGACTTAATGATTATCATGCTCAATCGAATCAAAATTTTACAAAATGGGAAATTTATGAGGTCATTTGTGTGGTTCTAAATGTTCAGTCTAGAGGTTATATAGTCTATATGTCATGGAAGTTTACTAGGATTATTGCCTAGAGCTCAAAATGAAGAATGAGATTTCTTTAAAAAATTAGCTTGGTGCACATATGAGTGTGAACAAGTTAGAAGCACTTTAGGATATCTTGCTCATGGCGAGTCTGCTTTTCATTCTAACACTTAGCCCCAGGATCACCTTAGGAACTTGGACAATTTATCTTACTCTTATGTGCCTCCTTAGTTCGATTACTCTGATCATGATGTTCATACTTGTCCATATCGTGATTACATTGACGCTGCATTTTCAAGTGTTGAGAGGACATTAACTGAAATGACTAATAAAATGGTAAAGACAATGAAAGAGAGAATTGTTGAATATTCTAAATATTTTCATCAAAGTAGGGAGAATTATAGTGAGCCTGACTCTAGTTTAAGATCTCCTAAACATGAAGTTAGTCTTTATAATGATTTTGAGCCCTCTTATCAATTTAGGTCTAATTTACATGACGATATGCCTTTTTTCTAGCCTAGAACAAGAGATTGACCTCCCTAAGTCCTCACAAAAAAGGATGTCATCGATGATGTCCTAGTTTCTGCCGACCCACCCACCACTCCTAATGAATCTTTTGAGTTTGAGGAGGGTGAAGACTTTGAGAATGTAAGTGAGTTAGATATGAGTATCAGAACTGAAATTGAGCATCACAATATAGATAAGTTAGATGGTATTTATTTACAGGAGTCATGTGAGGATGTAGTTGAGCCCGCTAATTTGGAATGTGATGATGATATTCTTTCTGTGGAATACGAATCTTTTTCATGTGGGTTTGATGTCAATGTGGGTTCGGATATGGATCTGTGTGTTAAATATTAGTCATTTTCTTTTTACCCTGTAACACCTGACCTCCTCTTTAAACCTCATAAGTCTGAATTTGTTGAGTCTGAGAATATTGTCACTAAGACTTTTGATTTAGATCAGGCTCTTGCGCATATTCGACTTAACAGACTTGTGGACTCTGATTTGCCTAGACAGCGTGTCCACGACGATCATATTTCTACGTTGATAACCTATTTGCTAGTTCATTATGAGTATGTCTATTTATTTCTTGATTGGGCCTAACAGTTTGACAAGTTGAAGCAGCCCCTTACTTGTGCTTCATTGACATGGTGGATGTACTCTTTCTGGCTTCAACTCTGTACTTTTCACTATTTCTATGTGCTTGAGAGTTGGTCTTCTTTGTTTGATAAGCTGCTTCGTTCACTAATGGGATTTAATTTGAATAGCAATTTTCAATGTGATATGAAGTGGCTGATGCTCCATGAGCTTCTATTTGATCATATTTCAAGAGGCTGTAGCTTAGGTGTACTTTTGCACCTGACCTGGTATACTTGTTTCTCTTTTTCTTCTCTTTTTATTTTGTTTCTTTCATATATATTTGTTGCTTTGTTTTATTTTTATTATCTTCTTTTTAAGTTTAGAGTCTTGTCATATTTCTTTCTTTTTTTGAGTCATGTTTTCTTTTGTATATACATTCTTATTTTGGGTTTTTATGTATCTTTTCACTCTTAATGAGGACATTCTGAGATTTAGGTGTGAGGCGGAGAAACTTTGAAATAGAAATGAAAATTTTTGAAACTTGAAAAGTTGAAAAAAATTTAAAAATCCAAAAAGATTTTTGCTTTGTTTTGGGGGAATATATGTACTGTTTCTGATTGACTATGTTCTCTTGTATCCTTAGTGCTAGGTAGTACATAGATGTGGTGTACATTGATAGAACTTAGTCTTAAAGTATGATGTTTGTATACGATCTTAACTCCCAACATTAATTCTAAGCAAGCTTGATTCGTAGATGAACCCGTGAGATTTTGAGCTTTATAGACTAATTCATCAATTTTAGTCTTGCATTTTTCTTTCATATGTGTCTCTTCCATGATTATATCTCTAGAACTTGTTTTGCTTGTCTTTCAAATCACATTTAGTATGTGCACTACGATAATATGATAGAGACATTCCTTTGCTTTTGTGAACTACATAGCTAAATTGCCATCCTAATTTGGATCTTTTACCTCTTATTAGCCCTTTGAGCCTCAACCTTTTTGTTGTGAACCCTTCATTGTAGCCCTTGGCCTAAGCACATTTCCTTCTTCTAACCCAAGGCTAGTGGGCAATACTTCATTATTTGTTGGGTAGCTTTTTGGGTCTTTATGTTGTTGGTGGTTGATTTTGGTATATGAGGGGATGTATCATGGTGATCATTTAGAAATTGAGTTGTATTGTTCTTATTCTTGCCATTCATTCATTTTCTTCTTGAAAAAAAAAAGAGAAAAAAGGGGAAAAAAACAAGCCCAAAAAAAAGTTTCTAAGGAAAAATGCCCAAAAAAAAAGAGTACAAAAAAAAATCTCAAAAATTTTAAAGGAAAAAATAAATCCAAAGTGAGTTGTGAATAAGAGTGTTTGGCATGGATGTATCATTATGTATACTTATTTCCAATGACCAATTCATTGTTGGGTGTGTTCTTATTGTGTGTTTCGAGAGAGTGAGTGCTTATTGTAATTGGTGTAAGTGTTGGTTGCTTATTAGCATTGGCTTTTAGCTCCTCATGTCCCAAATCGTTTGTCCCTCTCTTATCCTTAACCTTTAGCCCAATTACAAACCTCGAAAAATCCTATTGATTATTATTTTGCATTTTGCATTTTAGTGGTGGAGACTCGACAATCGTGGCAAGCCTATGGTAGTTTGTATGATTGAAAGGGAGTTGAGTGAACCTTGCGATATTTTAAACACATGAGTGGGAGTGTTCCACATTTTCCCAAAGTGAGGTTCTACTCGTCACGCTTGTACATAATTTCTAAGTGGGGTGAAAGATTGTGTATAGGTGTCATCAGTGGGGATTAAGGGTTTATTGATGCACACATTGTGTTTATATGCGATCTAGTGCTTAGGTTGCTTGAGTGATGTAGTTCATTGGAAGGTGTATATATTTTTCCCTGATGTTGTATATTTAAATTTTTGTGAAAAAACAAAAAAGATTTTCGGTTTATTTCATAGATTTTGTGAGTACATCTCTTGCAAACCCTCACGAAACTTTATTCGTTCGCTAGAGGTAACTTAAGGGCTTTAAGGGCTTGTTGCACATGCTAAGTGCAACCGTGGATCCTACGAAAGTGGGTTAGGATTTTATTTTTCTTTTTCTAGAATTTTTAGTTTTGTTTTACTCGAGGATGACCAAAACTAAGGTGTGGGGGTATTTGTTCAACCGTAAATTATGGTATTTTATACCCTTTTATCATATAATAATTGCTCAAAATAAATTAGTTAATCAGATTTTTAATAATGTTTTTGTTTATTTCCTAGGAATTGAAAAAAATTTAGAAAAATAGTAAATAATGCTCAAGAAAAGCTTTGGATCAAGCCAAAAAGGAGCAAAGGAAGTAGAGAGGGCCAATCCGCGAGGCCCGTTCACGTGCCTAAACTCGTGACCTAGTTCGCTCTTCACAACATTAATCTGCCTTTCCTTTCTCTCAGTAGGCCTGCCTGACTCACGAAGCCCAGTCACACCTCCTCTTCTTTTCCCCTTTTCCCCCTTTTTCTCGAGGTCGGCCCATCCCCAGTCCAAAAGCACCCTTCTCCCCTCATCTTCAGTCAGCAGCCTGTTTCACACGACCCAAATGCCTAGCCTTGCTCTTTTTCTCTTCTCTCCCGATGGGCCGGTCTTTTCTTTTCATTTTCCTAGCTCGCTGAGCTTGTAGCCTTGCCCAGCTATCTGCCTCCTTCCTCTGGTTGAAAAAAACGCACTTGACCACACGACTTTTCCTCTTCGTTTTTATCTGCTTCCTCTTCATACACAACAGACCTAGGAAACGCCGAAAAAACAGAGCATGGCAGCTTTACTCTTCCCAAGCCCGACTGTTTCCTTATCTCTCTCTCTCTCTCCTCTTCATCATCACAATTATTTCCTTAATTCTAGACATTATTCTTCATCATCCTTCATCATCAAGTTCAACAATTACAAGGGTCTTATCTAATTTGAATTTAATGTTATCAATTAGGAGAAGGGGAGTGCCGGTCTTGAGGCTACTAAAGCAGAGAATGATTATAGGGCAGGGGAGGATAGCAAGTACACATTAAGGTTTAGTTTTATTTTCCCCAGTTTCGTTGCTTAGGGTTTTCAAATTCAGTTTTTCTTTCTTTAGTTTTATTTGCTTCCAAAATTTAGGTTCATGTAATTGTTTTGAGATCGGCTTAATATGAGTAAGTAATCTGATGCTTTCGAAGTAGAAATTTCTAACATTTGATCGACTCTCTATTTATTCTATTCTTGTCTTATTCAATCTGCTGAGTTTCAACATGAATACAATTCTAAGTTAATGGTACTATTTTGATTCCTGAGTTTGGTTCAGATTTGCTTCCTAAATTTCCAAGTTCTATTACTCCATTTTCCTTGTGCTTAGTATGAATAAGTTTTAAGTTGATGTTTGATTGCTTGGTATTTTGGTTAGGGGTTTCGAACTACCGTTCATACTTCATAGGGTTATAAGATTGATAGCAAATTCAATAAATGATGTACTTCGCAATGCTTTGGTTAGTAATTATATTTTGGGTTAATCATGATGTTAGAATGGTAATCCGTACCTAGTGATTTAATTTCACAACACATCCCTGGAGATCGACATATGTAAATGCCACGACGATAAACTGTGCGCTTATAGAAATTACAACAGTTACAGGGTATTGCCCTTCAGTTACCCACGCAGCTTCAGAGAGGTTCGCGATCGGATTGATTTGGTGAACACCTATCTACAAATCATAACAGTTACCAGGGGTTCACTATCAGATAATAATTAACAATGCAGTTTTATATACATCTCATTCCCCGTTGTAAATTAAAAATTAATTGTAATGCGGGTGCAACCAGCTTTTTAATCAACATTTAACAATACAGAGATGCATGTACTGAGCTTCGGCTCACAGTCCGAAATATTTTCATGTTTTGTTTAGGCAAATGCTCAATGAATCGCCCTCTGCTAGCAGGCCCGCTGGAGGAGATAAGTGTGGAAGCAAGTTTGAAAGGAATAGTGGTGTTATTAGCTTTGAAATGTCTTTAGAACTGTATTGTGAAATATTCTGATGTTAGAATTGTATACTCTATAGAGGGTTATTATATTTCGGTGTAAACCTTGAGATAGTTAGAAACTATTTATGTTTGATTTTGATGGTTTGTGATTGTGTGAATGCCTTGTGGAGGTAAACGATGTTCATCCTTGTTATGTTTATTGTTTATAAGCAAAACATTATTTTTTCAGACGGCGTTAATACCCCGATCAATGAGTTATCACTTTTAATTAGTGAAATTAATGGCGAGAGTGCAAACAGGAGGTTATGTCCATTTGGGGTGTTACATAGAGGTAGATGAAGATGTAGCTTATTGAGCTGTTTGAGCTTACAATATCTTATTGTGAGTAGTAAGCACATCAACCTTAGAGACCAATTGATTAATGTGCTCATCTTCCTTTTGTTGTGCCAAAAGTACACTCTCCATCATAGATTCTAAGTTAGATTTTTGAGGTGCTTGTTGAAGATAGGACGGTCTTTGAAATCCATGGGGTGATCTAAAATTCGTTTGGGGGCATCAGACTTACAAGAGAAATTAGGGTGATTTCTTTAACCTAGATTATACGTGCTAGTGGAATGGTCATTTGTTGGTTTAGAGTGATAGCTGTTCACTTAGTTGACCTAATCACTTACATCTTGGCAAAAGGACAACCCACTTGACAATGCATAGTCAAATGATCAACTGATCCACATATATCACATGATGGGGAAGGGGTACTTGAACATGCAAAATTAAGATTCAAGCGCTCCAATTTTTGAGACATAGCTTCAACTTTGGAAGAAAGCATAGAAATAAGATCTAATTCCAGGTTACCTTCAAACCGCTTAAGTTGCGCTCTCTTAGATGACTATTAGAAGTTGTTAAGGGCCATCTCTTCTACAATATTGTATGCTTCATCTTCAGTTTTGTTCATAAGAGTACCTCCTATTGCCACATCAAAAGTAGACCTCAATGGCTGAGTGACTCCACTATAGAATCTTTGCACAATCACCCATCTTGGAAAACCATAGGGAGGGCCTAATCGTAAAAGGTACTTGAATTGCTCCCAGGATTCATAGATCGTCTCATCGTCCTTTTGAGGGAAAGTAGTGATTTGATTCCACAGGCTTACCATCTTACTCAGAGGAAAGAACTTAGCAAGAAAGACCTTTGTAAGCTTGTCCCATATTGTTATGTATCCTAAGGCAATGAGTGAAGCCATGCCCTCGCCTTATCCCTAAGTGAAAAGGGAAATAGGCGGAAGTGAATGGCATTGATAGAAACTTTATTGAGCTTTAACATGTTGCACACCTCTAAAAAGACCGAGAGGTGTAAATTTGGATCTTCTAATGGGGTGCCCCTACACTGGGATTGCTGTACCATCGATATAAGGGCTGGTTTGAGCTTAAAATTGTTCACTTCTATGGTTGGCTGAGCAATGCTTGAGGAAATGCCTTTCACACCCGAGATAACAGAATTCCAAAGTGTCCTTTTTTGGTCACCTCCTATTCATGCCATTGTTGAAGAAACTAATTGAGCCTTCAGTCGTTGCTCTTCTATCCTTAATTTCTTCCTTCTAGAGTGAAAAGTCCTTTCAATTTCTAGATTGAATTCAAATGAAAAAGGGCTTTGCATATAAAGGTTAAATCTGCAAAATGAGCAACAAAACTACCAACGCAAATAAAATACATAAAGAAAAAAGAAAAAAATGACAAAATGCTTAGTCAATTTCTATGAGCTAACTCAATATCCACAAATTTGATCCCCAACAATAGTGCCAAAAACGTGACCTATGCCGCAAGCATATGGGTGTTGTAGTTTAGTAAATATATCATTCCCATGGAGACCAATCGTAATCTATTGAGTTTTGTCCTATAAAAGTGTTAAGCAACCAATTTCAATAGAGAGCTTGAATGACACTGTAACCTAATTGGAGAATTCAATCAACTAAAAACATCTAGGGATTTGTTTCACCTTGTAAAGAGGTGGATCAATGAAATATATCATGTACTTGATCTATAATGGGAGATTGAAAGGGGTGTTATTGCAGTTAGAATTCAATGTTCTTCTGAAAGAAACTTAATTGCCTAAACTAACCAATCATTCTTTTAAATGTCATTGTTTAGTCAAGTATAGATTTTTAATGGTTAAAGGGTCCTCTTAACAAGTGAATCTCTTTCAGGTATCGCTAAGTTAAGTGCTATGTTGTTGTAAGACCCGCCTTCTTTGTTTTAAGTTAACCTGACTGCCTTGCGTCTACGTTCTAAAATCGTATTTTTATTAACTTTACCATCAATGTAACACCCCCAACCCCTAAGGCCGGAAGCATTACACTTTCTTAACTTTCAACTTAATTTCTGAAATGAAACGGACAGAGTTTCCCCTAAAAACTGACCGTTTCCAGACTAAAAGTCTTACAAAAATCCCCTGCAAATCAATGAAAGTGTATAACATTTAAGAGAAGCTCAACGGCCACATGTCGGAGTTCATAACTTAATGAGTCACCCACTCAGAGTACACCAAACAGAATACTTCTTTAATACATGAAAACTAAAACATACAACTCAACGGTTCACACAACCGAAGTATTGGGGTTTACATCCCAACATATAGCTAACTTTAACCAAGAAGACATCTAACTATTTAGATGGTTGGCTCATACGGCCATACAGAGTGACCTTTATACCATATGCATTACATGAACTAGAATAATTGTTTACAAATGCTTACAAACTAAGAATGCTTTATATGACTTCATTAAGAACGTAAGTAGGCACACATGACACCTTGTAAGCGAGAATAGACTCCATCTTGACATAGCTAACTCAACTTCTTCCTGTCACAAAGAAAACCTGGGGGAAAAAGAGGAAAGAGTAGTGGGATGAGCAACCACACGCTCAGTGAGTGTCCCCCGACCCCCTTAAAAACTAAAATCGTTGCAGGCAATAATATCTTTAATAGTCACATATCACGTATTCATACTTTACTATCATATTAGACAATCAAAATCCCCAAGGAAAGATCACCATCCTTAAAACTTCATTCTAACCCCTTAACGCATTTCTAGGCCCTAAAAGGCCAAGCTTTCCTACTAACAAACAGTAGGCACGTAATTAAACAAGCAACAAGGATTGAGTATGAAGCTTTCAAACATACTTTTGAAATCACGGTGACTCTTCATATATTCCAAGAATGGTTTATAACTCAAGCCAACATCTTTAAAGCTTATAATTCTTGCTAAAAGTTCTCAAAACATCCAAATTGGCAAGGAAGACTTGGCAAGAAATGTTCTTTCATGGGATATACATATTGAAAAGCTTAAAAGCCAGATGCATTACTAGGATATAACGATACATCATTTGAAACTTCATTTAAACCATACTTGGAAGCTTATTCATAAGATATGAGAAGAATATGTACATTTGAAAGCTTCCTTTCGTTTCTTTAAAAAAACCACTTTAGTTAGCCTCTTGAGGCTCATACGCTTTAAACGAAACTTCTTTCGAATTGGTCCTCTAATGATCCCTATAAGCTTTTCAAATTTCATTCAATATGGCCTTGTAATGGCCCTTATAAATCTTTCTTTTCTGAAATACTTAAAATAGCGAAATGCCAACTTCTTTTCTTACTTATTAGAAACTTACTCATAGCCAAAAAACATCTTATTGTGCTGGCTAAGTGAGATTATAACTCACGACCTACATTATCCCCAGGGTATACGTACTTAACTTTTTGGCCAAAATGCGTCTCAGTAGAGCAACTCTAACCTCGATACTGTCCTCTGTGGAGCAACAGCTCACACCAGGATAATCATATCCTGCGTCCAGTCCCCCTTAAGGTTTTCTTGCGCATCACACATCATAACTTATCTGGGGCCCAGCTCACACCAAGATAATTCATATCTTGAGTCCAGTTCCCAGGAATAACTCACACCAAGATAATTCATATCTTGAGTCCAGTTCCTAACTTTTCGTTAGGGGGAAACAGCTCACACCATCCTTGCGTCTAGTTTCCAGGAATAGCTCACACCAAGATAATTCATATCTTGAGTCCAGTTCCTAACTTTTCTTTAGGGGGAAACAGCTCACGCTATCTTTGCGTCCAGTTTCCAAGAACAGCTCACACCAAGATAATTTATATCTTAAGTCCAGTTCCTAACCCTGGCCAATTGCCTAGCAATTTCTTAGACTTAAAAAACGTGTTTCATTTCTCTTCTTTGATTGCTTACTGTACTGAAAACTTATCTTTAAACAGAACGATCATAACCTTACTAAATGCTTATAATTCACTTCATTTTTAATTTAAAAACTTCTTATAAATGTACTAACTCGTAACATGACTTTACTTTTAACTTTAAAAGCTTCTTATAAATGTAGTACGTTTACTGAATCGTAAAACGACTTCCTTTCTAACTTAAAAGCTTCGTATTAAAAACTTCAGTGGTCATTCCATAGCTCCTTTCAATCCCTTTTAAAACTCAAGAAGGGGGAATAAATAAGCTAAAGGTTTAAAACGTTCTCAAACTTGCTATTATCCAAAACTTAAAGTTCTTGACTCGTTTATAAGGCAAATAAGGTTCCTTTGTAAAATTTCAAGGTAAACGTTTCTTAAAAACATAATGGATTTACTAGCTCTTAACTCGAAACCCAATGGAGACTGAACTAAGCAATTAGGATACAAGTTAGCTAAATATCATAATTAGCACCTTAAGATTCCCCTTTTAGGTCGTTTAAATCCTTTTAAACTTAAGGAGAAGTCGTATACAAACCGAAGCCTTAAACATGTTCAAATTCACTTTTGGTTTACTTTTAAACTTCTTAAACCTATCGACTATTCAGTCAAGTCACTAACTGAGCAGTTCGATGATTTAGGATTTCTTATAGGCTACAAACATTTTCATAAGCTACCAGACAATTGGCAAGTACTTAAAAGCATTCGAAGTCATGAAAACATGCATTTAACAATCCTTCTTAAACATGTCTGAATTTCGAAAACTATTCACTTAATGTCACATAGCACATTGAGGGAAAAAAAGGGGTTCACATGTATCACATTCAAGCACTTTATAATCAATTCAGCACAATGAGCCACACATAGCCTTGCAATCCATACGATTGCAGTTAATTCACAACCTAGGCTCCCTCCTCATAAGCATCGTAGTACAAAGAACCTCGAGCCACTTCTAGTTCTACCTCAAACCATCCAACTACCATCTCGGTTTCAATTTTGCAATGTAGCATTCTAATCATCATAATATACTGAAAGGCAATATATAAACTTACGTAACTTACCAATGCTTAACTTACCGAACAAGTAGATAACAATTTGTAGTGCGCTGTAACCAACAGTTGTAACCATACATACACATATATATATAGACATTCATATGACATTAACTTGAAATGAAATTTTAGTAAGCTAAGTTAAACTAACTAAGCATGAAACACAATTATATTAAGGTATCACAGTTAAGGGGTAGAACATGCTCATTTCATCAGTCGAATGTGGTTTCCTAAATTATTTCACAAGCATAATCCAACTAAATAGGCAAGTAACGATTCGATGCATTCATTTATTACATCGAAGTCATTATTCGAATCTAAATAAGTCAATTGAACATAATACGATTCAAGGCATTCGTTTATTTCGTTAAGGTTACTATTCGAACTTATTTAAGTCATTTTAGACATAATACGTTTCTAGGCATTCATTTGTCATATCAAAGTTACAATTCAAGCATAAATTAACTAATTAAACAAGCATCGAACTGAATTCACATGAATCGATTCTAAACATACATAACTCATTTCGAACTAAACTTTCAGGCATGAACTAACTAAACTAACATGTATCGCAACTTAAAGCTTAAAATGATTTCGAAACTACTAATACTTAGGAGGTGAGAAACACTCACCTCGACTCCAAGCTAAGGATTCGTTTGAAGGGCCTTGGGCTTGACTTTAGGTGCTTGAAAACTCCCATCTTTAACTCCTTGCTCATTGACCACATAAACAGACCCCATACCATGCCTAAACCCGTGCAATTCGAACCCTAATTTCACCCAAATGCTCACTCACTGACTTGAACTTGTGGTGGGTGTGCTTGGGGCCGCGAATTACTCCCAATTTGTAGAAGGTTTGAAGCAACTAATAGCTAGATTACATGGCAAAACTTGGGTATGTATTTGATGCCCTAACTCGTCACCCAGTGGTTTCTTCGAATTTTTGCCCCGATTTTACACCAAAAGGTTGATTTGATGATGGGGAGGTGAAATCTGGAGGATTTTCGAGCTGGGTTGAGCGAAAATTGGCGGTGGCGGCATTCAGGTGGCTGGAGAGAAGGAGAAGACATAGAGCAAAGGGGCGAGGAGAGAGAGAGATGTTGGGGGGTCGCGGCAGGAGGAAGAAGGAGAGGGGGCCGGTGAAATTACAAAAATGCCCCTCGTTCCCTTTTCTTTCCCTCTCTCTTTTTTTTTTTTGTCTCAAGCTGTTTAATATTCAACACTGCTAGTGTAATCTCGCACCTTATATTTTAAACTCGAATCGATAATATGATCTCTCGTCGATTAGTCATTTCTAAATATATCAAGGTTCGATTTAATAAATCTTGAAACTAATTTTAAGGTTAAAAATCTAACCATACTCGGGTTCCTACTCGATTTAGTACCATCAATAGCCCATTTTGAAAGAACTTATTTTCAACCTTTAATGCTTACTAAATATCATTGAAGATCTTAAAAACTACTAATAATAATATTAGCAGCGAAAAAATATTCTTTTTAATAAAATTATCACTCATATAGGCACATCGATAATAATTTAACTTATAAAGTTAATAAAAATACGATTTTAGAATGTAGAAGCAAGGCAATGAGGTTAACTTAAAACAAAGAAGGTGGGTCTTACACTCTTCCCCCCTTAGAAGAATTTCGTCCTCGAAATTCTAAACAAAGAAGGCACAACTTCGATCTATACGGTAGGTTTCCAAAAAGGTTTCATTTTGCAATCACTACTTTTAAATCAAAAGAAAAAGGCTTATGGTATCCAGTCTCCTCTTCGCCAATCCTCTTCAAGCGTTTACTCACTCTATTTAGGCGCCGAGGGCAAATCGCACTAAAGAGGGGCAAATGAGTTGGCATGGAAACCATATTGAGTTTGTTTTTCGATAATCTAGACTCAGTCCGCATGGCAAGAAATAATTCTATGTAGATGCATCTATAAGTGAGCATCTAAAGGCATGACAATCGGGACAGTGACATCTCAAGGTCATGCACTAGTAGTCTCATTCTAAAACATGGATTCAAGTCAAGCAATTACAAAAACTCACTTTGTTGGCATTTGATTATAAACACTTCGATGGCCACATACACAATCCTATCTATAGGTATTCTTATGGTCTCATGAAAGACATCTACGTAAGCGTACATGAATGCAACCCTCTTTTAAAATCTAAGGTCGAGGTTATACCTCGAGGTTTGTCCAAACTATTTGGAGTTGGCGAGTAATCAACTAATCAGGGGTAAGAACAACGGTGTTATTGGTCTTACGGCTCAACATTGAGGTTTCACCATACGTTGTCTTGAAAAGGTAACTGTGGAGGTCTGTGGAACTCCTAGTGTAGATGGAAAGGTTTCACTTTCTACCTTAAGCATTCTTGCTTCTACACATGGTGCTTGTGCTTAAGAAGGTGTTGGGAAGGTATAAATTGTCGTCCTAGGAGGTAATGAGGCGATACATGTGGTATAACAATTCCAAAGTCTGCTAGGTTCTTCCTTTCATCCCCATTCTAGGTGTGTTGGGGTTAATATAGCCAGGACACTATCATTCTTATATAAGGGAATGGTGTTCCATGCCGTGATGAGCATAATGCTTAGCCGACTAGTGAGTAATAGTGGTTACGTGTTGGAAGGGAAGGACGGCTCTCTATGTAGGTGGCGGCCTAAGTTATGGCCTCATCTAGGTATCAATGACACATATGTCAGGAAGACTTTGAATTACACTAGGCAGTAATCAACAAGACTATTACAATCACCTATATTAATATGCACACATTCCAAGTTCTCGCTTAGTTGATTTAGCGAATAATGAACTACGTAAAAAGGGGTATCATTTAGAAGGATTATCAATCGTAACAATTAATCGCGACACGTATGACACAAGGGCATGTACTTGTGAGCCTAAACTCATTCATCATTGCAAAGGCATGCAAGTCCTTCGATGTAATGTCAAAAGGACATTAACATTTCAAAATCTTGAATTTCAAAGCGATAAAAAATAGCTTATTTATTTTGAGCTTATACTCTACCAACCTTCGAGTACGTCAACTCACTCCATTACGGGGCCCGAGGAGCAAATTGTACTTTAGGGGCAAAGACGAGCTTAGAAAAAGATTTTCAATCACTCGAGTCTAAATCAACGTACTTTAACTATCGATTTATATGCAAGTGTACCTTATAGTACGGACATTTGTGACTTATGTGTGGCTCGAGTAAGTTGATTGACCAAGAGGGGCAAGTTATGCATTAGTATAAGAGTTAAGTAGCTTTCCCCCCACCTTGAAGTGACGTTGTGGGCGCACCCTTGATGCAAATATGTTCCTAAGGTGCCTGTTGAGTCGATTGATTGACTTTTCTGTGATCTGCTTAAGCCAATCGGATAAATGTGAGTCGTTTGTTAGAATGTAAACCCTTTTAGTTTATTGTCCTTAAATCATGAACTACTAGGATGATGAGATCTCCTGTAACTCCTAAGTCACACTATCAGTGTTCAACGAAATAAGTGCAGTTGGTGCTGACCAAGCGTCATAGACTCATTAGTTGTGTAAGTATGCACGTGTATCTCCTTTTGATAAGATGGGATATGCGCGTACGACTATATGAAGGTTGGACTAAGCTAGACTTGGGGCTATTCATAACAACTCTCGCCATTTGTGAACCATTTCATTAACCAAGGAGGTTCATCCTAGTTGAAATTAGAACTAAGTGATTCCTTGTGTAATTGTGTGACAGATCCTTCTCAACGCGAGCTTATACCAGAACCAACTGCTATGGAGATGATATGTCAATTTATTAGGCTTAAGCCTCCCAAGTTTGAAGGTGGAACTGACCCTATGGTATATGAGGAGTGGCTTTAGAGAATGGAAAACTTATTTGAGATTATGGAGTGCCCTGAGCGGTTCAAGATGCACCTAGCCGCTTACCAATTTGAAAAAGAAGCTGAATTCTAGTGGGGAACAGTGAAACCCAGGGTAGGTGAACCAGTGTTAACTTGGAACCAACTAAAGGCCTTAATGGACGCTTAATATTACCCTCGAGACGTAAGAAGGGTTAAAGAACGGGAGTTTTTATGCTTGAAACAAGGAGAAATGAGCGTGATGGAATATGCGGCAAAATTCAATGAGCTAAGCCGATTTGCTCCAAATCAGGTGCCACCAAAGAAATGAGAATGAACCACTTTGAATAGGGATTAAAAGGAGAAATAGAGCAGATAATAGTAGGGTACGAATATACCAACTTTCCAGAAATGTACTAGAGGGCTGTGAAGGTAGCCCGCATAGATGAGACCAAGATTGAAATCAAAGAAAAAGGTCAAGCAAAGAGGGAAGTTGGCCCTAAGAAACCAATTCCCGAGGAAGCAGAAACTTTAGAAGGTCTAAATCTGAGATAAAACAGGATAAGGGAAAGCAAGCCGTCCAATGGAAACCAAGGAAAACCTGTGGTCAATGTGGACGTCAGCACCCTAGCCCATGCAGAAGCTTTACGGGGTCATGTTTTGAATATGGTGACATGGGTCACAAAGCCATTAATTGTCCAAGTATCGCATGGAATAGCCGAGGTCACACTCAGAGATTCGGAACGGGAATCAAGCCAATGACACAATGAGATCGCTTAACCATTGGCACTCCCTCAGGAAACAGCAAAAGCAACCAGAAGCTACAAACCTGCAGTCGAATGCTTAGCTAGAAGGGAAAAGAGACTTAGGACCCTGCCAACACAAGTTTAGGTATTCTCTTGATAACCAACTTTATGCCCCCATCCCGTCATTCTAGTACTGCTCACCCGCTTGTCATTCTTGAATTGCAAAGGAACTTGTTGGTAAATCTCATGAGATGCGTGCGCAACATTTCATGACCTCTTTCTTAAAAAGTATCTACTATACTGATCATGCTTGTTGTGATTGAGTTGTATAGTGCGAGGAAGAGCGCTCCCTGATGATTTGGTTCGAGTAGGAATCTAAGGATGGGACGCTATGGTGAAGGCCGAATGAATAACTAAGCGTAAAGTGACTTGAATTGTGAAAGAGATGCGGATGAAATACACCCATTAATTCCTCCAAGTAAGCAATTTCCAGGATGAAATTCTTTTAGGGGGAGAGAGTGTAAGGCCTGCGTACTCTATATTCCATCGAGTTACGTTTTGCACTATGAAAACCGCATTTTATTAGCGATATGAGCTAAAATCATTTTCTAAGTGCCCATGTGAGCGTTAATTTTATTAAAAAGGATATTATTGTCATTGTTATTATTATTACTATTAATATTATTATTAGTTTCGAAAATCTTTTGATGATTTTTAATAAGCGTTATTAACGGTTATTAACGAGTACTAAATCAATTAGGAACCCGAATACGATTAGGTTGTCAACCTTAGAAGTAGTTCAATGCTATCAAATCGAACCTAGATAGGTTCGGGAATGAATAGTTGAAGGATTATATTATCGATTTGGGTTTAGAATTCATATTTTGAATTAGACTAGTGGTATCGAATATGACTCAGCTTGGGATAAAAAAATGAAGTGAGGGAGGGCATTTTGGTAAATTACACAAAACCCCCTCTCCTTCTTCCTCATGCGCGACCCCCCTTGACAGTCTCTCTCTTGCTCTTTCTGCTGCTCGTCCTCCTCTTCTCCTCTCCTCCTCCCTTAACGTGGCTCCAAGGCTCAATTGGGCAGCCGATTTCCACCATCCACAACTGTAAAACCCCACCCATTTGACACTCTCCAAGCTAGTATCAATTCGTGCGAATTTGGGCTGAAATTCAGAGCAAAATCCAAACCTGCTTCAAGCAGTGTAGGCGCCGAATTGAAGCTTGAATGCGGGCCCAGGTAAGGCCATGCAATTTAGCTTCTAGTTGGTTTCAATCTTCTATAAGTTGGGGTGAAAGTTCATATCTACAAACACCCAATTCAATGTCAAGTTGATAACTGAATTTAGGCATGTTCTAGGGTTCGAATTTTAGAAATTTGAGTGTGAATCACATGCTACTCATTTGACCACTGGGCAAGGTCGGAAAGTGGAGTTATTTGAGCCCCATAAAGTCGAGCCCACAGCCGTGAATCGAGCCTCTAACTTGGGTTCAATGAGAGGGTTCCTTTCCTCCTAAATTACTAATAATTTCAACGTTTTTATCGCAATTAGCTAGAATATGTGGAAGTTGAGTGTGGAAATCATGTTGGGTGAATTAGTATTCATATTGACAATTTATAAGTTCGGAATCGATTTGGCTTAAATGCATGTCGGATTGACGCTGAATTTTAATAACCTGGCAGATTGGAGGAGTGCTTGGGAAAAAGAGTGTTCTTTTAACGTAATTCAATTATTGGTCATTCGTTAAGTTATGTTCGGAACCTAAGGATGCTAGGCGAGTGATTGAAATAATTATTGAATAAGTCAGACATTGTTTAGAATTTATTCGTAATAACTATAATGGAATAAGGTGCCTATGGATGTTGGTTTGTGAATTGGGAAACAAAGTGTCGCTTCAAAGCCTCGATTGCATCCGTTGGTACACTTAAAGACTATGGTGGTTATTAAGCATGAATGTTGCACTGATGTACGATCGTTTATATATTGTTCATTTGTATGACAATATTGAACTGAGTATGGTAGTTGGATGGCTAGAGGAAGAACTATTGAGTGAATCAAGGATCTTATGGTCATTGTTGTGTGAGGAGGAAGTCCGGGTTGTGAATTGCCATAATCGCGTGGATTGCGAGGCCATGTGTGGCTTACTCTGCTGAGTTGTGCTATGAAGTATATGAATGTGCTATGCATAAATCCCTTTTCCCGCAATGTGCTATGCGATTAATTCTTGAAATTTTAAACGTCTTCAAAAAGAACAGGACATTTAGAAAGCTCATTTTATATGCCTGAGAATGCTTTTAAACATATCAGTTGACTATTTGCGTGTTAGGAAGTCTAAAATGCAAAAAAGGTCCTAAATTGTCAAACTATTCGATTAGTGACTAGACTGAATAATCGATAGGTTTAGGGAGTTTAAAAGCAAGGTAAAAGTGAGTTCGAAAATGATTTTAAGACATCGGTTTGTTTATTACCCCTCTTTATGTTTAAAGGAATTTAAACGACTTGAAAAGGGTCATTTTAAGGCTAATTATGGGTTTAGCTGATTGTATGCTATTTGCTTATTTAAATTTCTATTAAGTTTCGGGTTACAAGTCAGTAACTCCATCCTGTTCAAGAAACGTTCACGCTGAAAGGTTACAAAGAAACCTCGCTATTGTACAAACGAGCGAAATGCTTACAGTTTTCGAATAGTAGTATGTTTGGAATGTTTCAAGCCTTCAGTTTACTTACACACCCACCTGTGAGTTCAAAAAGGGATTGAAACGAGTGATAAAAAGACAACTGAGGACTTAATTATGAATCTAGTTTGAATTAAACGCTAACTAAGTACTTTAAGTTCCAAATGGGTTCCGTTTTATGAATTAGTGCGTATTACGTTTAAAAGAAGCTTTTAAGCTAAAAAGGGAAGTCGTTTTTACGACTTAGCAATCATTTTACATTTATAAGAAGCCTTTTAAGTTAGAAACGAAGTCGTTTTACGAATTGTCAAACGTAGTATGTCTATACGAAACTTTTAAGCTAAAAACAAAGTCGTTTTTATGATTTAGCAACCCTATTATGCTTATACGAAGCTTCCAGTTAGAAACAAAGTCGTCTTATGATTAGGCAACTTTATTACGTTTATACAGAGCCTTTTAGTTAGAAACTAAGTCGTTTTACGATTTAGTAAACGTGTTACATTTATAAGAAACTTTTGACTTTCAAGTGAAGTCGTTTTAAGTATTAACCAACTTATTGCCTTTATAAGAAGCTTTTAAGTCTAAAAGGAAGTCGTTCTACGAGTTAATAAACGTATCACGTTTATACGAAGCTTTTAAGTTAGAAATCAAGTCGTTTTACAAACTAGCAAACGTTTTACGTCTATAAGAAGTTTCTTAAGTTAAAAACGAAGTCATTTTGCGAGTTAGTAGTCGTGTTACATTTATACGAAACTTTCAAGTTAGAAACGAAATCGTTTATGATTTAACAAGCTTATTGCGTTTTTAAGAAGCGTTCAAGTTTCAAAGGAAGTCAATTTATGTGCTAATAAACTTATAACGTATATAAGAAGCGTTTAAGCTATTTACAAAGTGGATTTACGAGTCAGTAAACTGATTATGTTTATAAGAAGCTTTTAAGCTATTTACGAAGTCGATATACGAGTTAGCAAACTTATTCCGTTTATAAGAAGTGTTTAAGCCAAAAACGAATGAACTATAAACATTTCAAAAGGTTATGGTCGTTTTGTCAAAAAGTAAGTTTTCAGCAAAGTAAGCGTTGAAAAAGAGATATGAAATACGACTTTAAAGGCCAAGAAAGTGCTACGCAATTGGCCAGAGGGTAGGAACTGGACTCAAGATATGAGTTACCTTGGTGTGAGCTGTTCCTAGAAACTGGACGCAAAGATGGCGTGAGCTGTTTCCCTCTAAAGAAATGTTAGGAACTGGACTCAAGATATGAATTATCTTGGTGTGAGCTGTTCCTGTGAACTGGACTCAAGATATTAATTATCTTGGTGTGAGTTCCCATGATAAGTTATGATGTTTGACGCATAAGGAAACCTTGAGGGGGACTGGACTTAGGATATGATTATCCTGGTGTGAGCTGTTGCCCCACAGACGACAGTATCGAGGTTCGAGTTGCTCTGCTAAGACGCTTTTTGGCCAAAAACTAAGTACGTATGCCCCGGGGATAACGTAGATTAAGAGTGATAATCCCACTTAAGGGCGGTGTTAACCTCCCTTAGCCAGCAAAATAAGATATTTTTATGTTATAAGTATGTTCCTAATAAATAGGAAATTTGGCAAATTGCCATTCAAAGCAGTTCAGAAAGGGTAAGAAGTTATTTTAAAAGGAATACGAGCCTCAAGAGGCCAAGTAAGGAGTTTTTAAGAAAATAAGAAAGCTTTAAATGCACATAACTTGCATATATTTTATGAATGTATTCTGAATATAATCTACATGAATTTGAAGTGTAGTAGGTCACATCTTAGCAATGCAATGAATGTTTAAGTTTTTAATGGTGCATTTCTTAAGAAAGAATGTTTCCTGCAAAGCTCTTCTTACCAATTTGGGTGTCCCATGAGTTTTTAGAAAAGTTGTAAGTCTTGAAGAAGTTTGCATGACTTATAAGTTCTTGCCATATAACGTGAGTCACTATGTTTTTCACAAGTGCATTTGAAAGCACCATATTCATCTTTGTGCTACTTGATTAAGTGTCTAAATGCTTGTTAGAAAGGAAGATTGGTCATTAAGGACCTAGAAATGAGTTGAGCGGTCAGAATGAAGTTTTAAGGGTGGTGATCTTTCCTTGGGGATTTTGATTGCCTAATATGACAGTCAAGTATGAATACATGATATGTGGCTATTATTAGTATTATTGCCTGCAACTGCTTTGGGTTTTAGGGAGTAGGGGAATTCTCACTGAGCGTGTGGTTGCTTATCCCATTACTTTTTTCCCTTTTCCCCAGGGTTTTGTCATGATAGGTGGAAGTCAAGCTACTTACGTGAGCTAGAGTCTACCCCTACTTGAGAAAGAGTCATGTCTGCCACATAGAAGTAGATTCATGTGTTTAACGATGTGATGTAATGTATTCCTAGTTTGTAATTGTTGTAAACTAAGTTTTTCAGTTCATATAATGCATATTGTTCATGAGTCGCTCTGTATGGCCTTGTGAGCTAACCATCTGATTAGTTAGATGTTTATATTCTCAATTAGTTATGTTTTAGGAAGTAAACCCCAGTACTCTGGTTGTGCAGACTGTTGAGTTGTATCTTTTAGTTTTCCTGTATTAAAGAACTATTATGTTTGGTGTACTGCGGGCGGGTGGCTCGTTGAGTTATGAATTACGGCGTGTGGCCGTTGAGCTTCTTTTAAATGTTATGCGCTCCTGTTGATTTGCAGGGGATTATTGTAAGGCTTTTAGCTTGGAAACGGTCAATTTTAAGCGGAAACGCTGTTCGTCTCGTCCTAGGAATTAAGTAAGACATAAGAAAATGTAACGCTCCTGACCCCAGGCGCTGGGAGTGTTACATTGATGTTTCAAGGAGGGTAATCTTTCCTTGGGGACGATGACTGTCTAATATAATAGTAAAGTATAAATACGTGATATATGACTATTATTAGTATTATTGCCTACAATTGTTTTAGTTTTAAGGAGTAGGGGAATTCGCACTGAGCATGTGGTTGCTCATCCCATTACTTTTTCCCCCTTTTCCCCAGGCTTTTGTTATGAAAGGTGGAAGCCAAGCTACTTACGCGAGCTGGAGTCTACCGCTACTTGAAAAAGAGTCATGTGTGCCATATAGAAGTAGATTCATGTGTTTAACGATGTGATGTAATGTATTCCTAGTTTGTAATTGTTGTAAACTAAGTTTTCCAGTTCCTATAATGCATATTGTTTATGAGTCGCTCTATATGGTCGTGTGAGCCAACCATTTGATTAGTTAGATGTCTTTGTTCAAAATTAGCTGTGTTTTGGGATGTAAACCCTAGTACTCCGGTTGTATAGACCGTTGAGTTGTATCTTTTGCTTTTCCTGTATTAAAGAACTATTCTGTTTGGTGTACTCCGAGCGGGTGGCTCGTTAAGTTATGAACTCTGGCGTGTGGTCGTTGAGCTTCTTTTAAATGTTGTGCGCTTCCGTTGATTTGCAGGGCATTATTGTACGGCTTTTAGCCTAGAAATGGTCAGTTTTTTGGGGAAAACTCGGTCCGTTTCGTCCCAGGAATTATGCACGATGTAAGAAAACGTAATGCTCCTGACCCTAGGGGCTGGGGGTGTTCCATTGATAAGGCCTGCGTGCTTTATGTTCCGTCGAGTTACTTTTTGCGCTATGAAAACCGTATTTTATTAGCGATATGAGCTAAAATAATTTTCTAAGTGCCCATGTGAGCGTTAATTTTATTAAAAAGGATATTATTGTCATTGTTATTATTATTGCTATTAATATTATTATTAGTTTCGAAAATCTTTCAATGATTTTTAATAAGCGTTATTAAAAGTTATTAACGAGTACTAAATCGATTAGGAACCCAAATACGATTAGGTTGTGAACCTTAGAAGTAGTTCGATATTATTAAATCGGACCTAGATAGGTTTGGGAACGAATAGTTGAAGGATTATATTATCGATTTGGGTTTGGAATTCAGGTTTCAAATTAGACTAGCGGTATCAAATATGACTCAGCTTGGGACAAAAAAATAAAGTGAGGGAGGGCATTTTGGTAAATTGCGCAAAACCGCTCTCCTTCTTCCTCATGCGCAACCCCCCTTGGCAGTCCCTCTCTTGCTCTCTCTGTTGCCCGTCCTCCTCTTCTCCTCTCCTCCTCTATTAACACAGCTCCAAAGCTCAATTGGGCCGTCGATTTCCGCCACCCACAACTGCAAAACCCCACCCATTCGACCACCCTCCAAGCTACTATCAATTCGTGCGAATTTGGGCTGAAATTCAGAGCAAAATCCAAACTTTTTTCAAGCAGTTCAGGCACCGAATTGAAGCTTGAATGCATGCCCGGGTAAGGCCATGCAATTTAGCTTTTAGTTGCTTTCAATCTTCTACAAACTGGGGTGAAAGTTCGTATCTACAGACATCCAATTCAATATCAAGTTGATAACCGAATTTAGGCTTGTTCTAGGGTTCGAATTTTGGGAATTTGGGTGTGAGTCATGTGCTGCTCGTTTGACCACTGGGCAAGGTCGGAAAGTGGAGTTATTTGAGCCCCATAAAGTCGAGCCCATAACCGTGAATCGAGCCTCTAACTTCGGTTTAAAGTGAGGGTTCCTTTCCTCCTAAATTACTAATAATTTCAACATCTTCATCGCAATTAGCTAGAATATGTTGAAGTTGAGCGTGGAAATCATGTTGGGTGAATTAGTATTCATATTGACAATTTATAAGTTCGGAATCGATTTGGGTTAAATGCATGTCGAATTGATGCTAAATTTTAATAACCTGGCAGATTGGAGGTGTGCTTGGCAAAAAGAGTGTTCTTTTTACATAATTCAATTATTGGTCATTAGTAAAATTATATTTGGAACCTAAAGATGCTAGCCGAGTGATTGAAATAATTATGGAATAAGTCGGATATTGTTTAGAATTTATTCATAATAACTAGAATGGAAAAAGGTGCCTATGGATGTTGGTTTGTGAATTGGAAACAAAGTGTCACTTCAAAGTCTCGATTGCATCCGTTGGTACACTTAAACACTATGGTGGTTATTAAGCATGAATGTTGTATTGATGTATGGCCGTTTATGTATTGTTCGTTTGTATGACAATATTGAATCGAGTATGGTAGTTGGATGGCTGGAGGAAGAACTATTGAGTGAATCGAGGATCTTGTGGTCATTGTTGTGTGAGGAGGAAGTCCGGGTTGTGAATTGCCGCAATCATGTGGATTGCGAGGTCATGTGTGGCTTATTCTGCTGAGTTGTGCTATGAAGTGTATGAATGTGCTATGTGTAAACCCCTTTTCCCGCAATGTGCTATGTGATTAATTCTTAAAATTTCAGACGTCTTCAAAAAGAACAGGACATTTAGAAAGCTCGTATTATAAGCCTGAGAATGCTTTTAAATGTACCAGTTGACTATTTACGTGTTAGGAAGTCTAAAATGCTAAAAAGGTCCTAAATCGTCGAACTATTCGGTTAGTGACTAGGCTGAATAGTCGATAGGTTTAGGGAGTTTAAAAGCAAGGTAAAAGTGAGTTCGAAAATGATTTTAAGACATCGTTTTGTTTATTACCCCTCTTTACATTTAAAGGAATTTAAACGACTTGAAAAGGCCCATTTTAAGGCTAATTATGGGTTTAGCTGATTGTATGCTATTTGCTTATTTAAATTTCTATTAAGTTTCGAGTTACAAGTTAGTAACTCCAACCTGTTCAAGAAACGTTCACGTTGAAAGGTCACAAAGAAACCTCGTTATTGCACAAACAAGCCAAATGCTTACAGTTTTCGAATAGTAGTAAGTTTGGAATGTTTCAAGCCTTCAGTTTACTTACACACCCTCCTGTGAGCTCAAAAAGGGATTGAAACGAGTGATAAAAAGACAACTGAGGATTTTATTACGAATCTAGTTTGAATTAAACGCTAACTAAGTACTTTAAGTTCCAAATGGGTTTCGTTTTACGAATTAGTACGTATTACGTTTAAAAGAAGCTTTTACGCTAAAAAGTGAAGTTGTTTTTATGACTTAGCAGTCGTTTTACATTTATAAGAAGCCTTTTAAGTTAGAAACGAAGTCGTTTTACGAACTGTCAAACGTAGTGTGTCTATACGAAACGTTTAAGCTAAAAATGAAGTCGTTTTCATGATTTAGCAACCCTATTACCCTTATACGAAGCTTCCAGTTAGAAACAAAGTCGTTTTATGATTAGGCAACTTTATTACGTTTATACAGAGCCTTTTAGTTAGAAACTAAGTCGTTTTACGATTTGGTAAACGTGTTACATTTATAAGAAACTTTTAACTTTGAAGTGAAGTCGTTTTAAGTATTAACCAACTTATTGCCTTTATAAGAAGCTTTTAAGTCTAAAAGGAAGTCGTTCTACGAGTTAATAAACGTATCACGTTTATACGAAGCTTTTAAGTTAGAAATGAAGTCGTTTTACAAACTAGCAAACGTTTTACGTCTATAAGAAGTTTCTTAAGTTAAAAACGAAGTCATTTTGCGAGTTAGTAGTCGTGTTACATTTATACGAAGCTTTCAAGTTAGAAACGAAATCGTTTACGATTTAACAAGCTTATTGCGTTTTTAAGAAGCTTTCAAGTTTCAAAGGAAGTCGATTTATGTGTTAATAAACTTATAACATCTATAAGAAGCGTTTAAGCTATTTACAAAGTGGATTTATGAGTCAGTAAACTGATTATGTTTATAAGAAGCTTTTAAGCTATTTACGAAGTCGATATACGAGTTAGCAAACTTATTCCGTTTATAAGAAGTGTTTAAGCCAAAAACGAATGAACTATAAACATTTCAAAAGGTTATGGTCGTTTTGTCAAAAAGTAAGTTTTCAGCAAAGTAAGCGTTGCAAAAGAGATATGAAATACGACTTTAAAGGCCAAGAAAGTGCTACACAATTGGCCAGAGGGTAGGAACTGGACTCAAGATATGAGTTACCTTGGTGTGAGCTGTTCCTAGAAACTGGACGCAAAGATGGCGTGAGCTGTTTCCCTCTAAAGAAATGTTAGGAACTGGACTCAAGATATGAATTATCTTGGTGTGAGCTGTTCCTGTGAACTGGACTCAAGATATTAATTATCTTGGTGTGAGCTGTTCCCAAGATAAGTTATGATGTGTGACATATAAGAAAACCTTGAGGGGGACTGGACTCAGGATATGATTATCTTGGTGTGAGCTGTTGCCCCACAGAGGACAGTATCGAGGTTAGAGTTGCTCTGTTAAGACGCGTTTTGGCCAAAAGCTAAGTACGTATACCTCGGGGATAACGTACATTAGGAGTGATGATCCCACTTAAGGGCGATGTTAACCTCCCTCAGCCAGCACAATAAGATGTTTTTATGTTATAAGTATGTTCCTAATAAATAGGAAATTTGGCAAATTGCCATTCGAAGCAGTTCAAAAAGGGTAAGAAGTTATTTTAAAAGGAATATGAGCCTCAAGGGGCCAAGAAAGGCGTTTTTAAGAAAATAAGAAAGCTTTCAAATGCACATAACTTGCATATATTTCATGAATGCATTCTGAATACAATTTACATAAATTTCAAGTGTAGTTGGTTACATCCTAGCAATGCAATAAACGTTTAAGTTTTTAATGGTGCATTTCTTAAGAAAGAATGTTTCCTGCAAAGCTCTTCTTACCAATTTGGGTGTCTCATGAGTTTTTAGAAAAGTTGTAAGTTTTAAAGAAGTTTGCATGACTTATAAGTTCTTGGCATATAACGTGAGTCACTATGTTTTTCGCAGGCGCATTTGAAAGCATCATATTCATCCTTGTGTTACTTGATTAAGTGTCTGAATGCTTGTTAGAAATGAAGATTGGTCATTAAGGACCTAAAAATGAGTTGAGGGGTCAGAATGAAGTTTTAAGGGCGGTGATCTTTCCTTGGGGATTTTGATTGCCTGATATGATAGTAAAGTATGAATACGTGATATGTGGCTATTATTAGCATTATTGCCTGCAACTGCTTAGGGTTTTAGGGAGTAGAGGAATTCTCACTGAGCGTGTGGTTGCTCATCCCATTACTTTTTCCCCTTTTCCCCAGGGTTTTGTTATGATAGGTGGAAGTCAAGCTACTTACGCGAGCTAGAGTCTACCCCTACTTGAGAAAGAGTCATGTCTGCCATATAGAAGTAGATTCATGTGTTTAACGATGTGATGTAATGTATTCCTCATTTGTTATTGTTGTAAACTAAGTTTTCCAGCTCATATAATGCATATTGTTTATGAGTTGCTCTGTATGGCCGTGTGAGCTAACTATCTGATTAGTTAGATGTCTATATTCGCAATTAGTTATGTTTTGGGATGTAAACTCCAGTACGCTGATTGTGTAGACCATTGAGTTGTATTATTTACTTTTCCTGTGTTAAAGAACTATTATGTTTGGTGTACTCCGGGCGGGTGGCTCGCTGAGTTATGAACTACGGCGTGTGGCTGTTGAGCTTCTTTCACATGTTATGCGCCTCTGTTGATTTACAGGGGATTATTATAAGGCTTTTAGCCTGGAAACGGTCAATTTTTAGAAGAAACTCTGTTCGTTTCGTCCTAGGAATTAAGTAAGAGATAAGAAAACGTAACGCTCCTGACCCTAGGCGCTAGGGGTGTTACATTGATGTTTTAAGGAGGGTAATCTTTCCTTGGGGGCTATGACTGCCTACTATGATAGTAAAGCACAAATACGTGATATGCGACTATTATTACTATTATTGCCTACAATTGTTTTGGTTTTAAGGAGTAGGAGAATTCTCACTGAGCGTGTGGTTGCTCATCCCATTACTTTTTCCCCCATTTCCCCAGGCTTTTGTTATGAAAGGTGGAAGCCAAGCTACTTACGCGAGCTGGAGTCCACCTCTACTTGAAAAAGAGTCATGTGTGCCATATAGAAGTAGATTCATGTGTTTAACGATGTGATGTAACGTATTCCTAGTTTGTAATTGTTGTAAACTAAGTTTTCTAGCTCATACAATGCATATTGTTTATGAGTCGCTCTATATGGTCGTGTGAGCCAACCATCTGATTAGTTAGATGTCTTTATTCGAAATTAGCTGTGTTTTGGGATGTAAACCCTAGTACTCCGCTTGTGTAGACCGTTAAGTTGTATCTTTTACTTTTCCTATATTAAAGAACTATTCTGTTTGGTGTACTCTGAACGGGTGGCTCGTTAAGTTATGAACTCTAGCGTGTGGCCGTTGAGCTTCCTTTAAATGTTGTGCACTTCCCTTGATTTGCGGGGCATCATTGTACGACTTTTAGCCTAGAAATGGTCAGTTTTTTGGGGAAAACTCGGTCCGTTTCGTCCCAGGAATTATGTAAGATGTAAGAAAACGTAACACTCCTGACCCTAGGGGCTGGGGGTGTTTCATTAATAAGGCCCGCGTGTTTTATATTCCGTCGAGTTACTTTTTGCGCTATGAAAACCGTATTTTATTAGCGATATGAGCTAAAATCATTTTCTAACTGCCTACGTGAGCATTAATTTTATTAAAAAGGGTATTATTGTCATTGTTATTATTATTACTATTAATATTATTATTAGTTTCGAAAATCTTTCGATGATTTTTAATAAGCATTATTAACGGTTATTAACGAGCACTAAATCGATTAGGAACCTGAATACGATTAGGCTGTCAACCTTAGAAGTAGTTTGATGTTATTAAATCGAACCTAGATAGGTTTGGGAACGAATGGTTGAAGGATTATATTATCGATTTGGGTTTAGAATTCAGGTTTCAAATTAGACTAGCGATATCGAATATGACACAACTTGGGACAAAAAAATAAAGTGAGGGAGGGCATTTTGGTAAATTGCGTGAAACCTCTCTCCTTCTTCCTCATGCGCAACCCCCCCTTGGCAGTCTCTCTCTTGCTCTCTCTGCTACCCGTCCTCCTCTTCTCCTCTTCTCCTCCATTAACGCGGTTCTAAAGCTCAATTGGGCAGCCGATTTTCGCCACCCACAACTGCAAAACCCCACCCATTCGACCACCCTCCAAGCTAGTATCAATTTGTGCGAATTTGGGCTGAAATTCAGAGCAAAATCCAAACTTTTTTCAAGCAGTTCAGACGCCGAATTGAAGCTTGAATGCATGCCCAGGTAAGGCCACACAATTTAGCTTCTAGCTGCTTTCAATCTTCTATAAATTGGGGTGAAAGTTTGTATCTACAGACACCCAATTCAATATCAAGTTGATAACCAAATTTAGGCTTGTTCTAGGGTTCGAATTTTGGGAATTTGGCTGTGAGTCACGTGCTGCTCATTTGACCACTAGGCAAGGTTGGAAAGTGAAGTTATTTGAGTGCCTAAAGCCGAGCCCACAACCGTGAATCGAGCCTCTAACTTGGGTTCAAGGTGAGGGTTCCTTTCCTCCTAAATTACTAATAATTTCAACATTTTCATCACAATTAGCTAGAATATGTTGAAGTTGAGCGTGGAAATCATGTTGGGTGAATTAGTTTTCATATTGACAATTTATAAGTTCAGAATCGATTTGGGTTAAATGCATGTCGGATTGATGCTGAATTTTAATAACCTGGAAGATTGGAGGTGTGCTTGGCAAAAAGAGTGCTCTTTTAACCTAATTCAATTATTGGTCATTAGTAAAATTATGTTTGGAACCTAAAGATGCTAGCTGAGTGATTGAAATAATTATGGAATAAGTCGGACATTGTTTAGAATTTATTCGTAATAACTATAATGGAAAAAGGTGCCTATGGATGTTGGTTTGTGAATTGGGAAACAAAATGTCGCTTTAAAGCCTCGATTGCATCCGTTGGTACACTTAGACACTATGGTGGTTATTAAGCATGAATATTGTATTGATGTATGATCGTTTATGTATTGTTCGTTTGTACGATAATATTGAACCGAGTGTGCTAGTTGGATGGCTGGAGGAAGAACTATTGCGTGAATCGAGGATCTTGTGGTCGTTGTTGTGTGAGGAGGAAGTCCGGGTTGTGAATTGCCGCAATCGTGAGGATTGCGAGGCCATGTGTGGCTTATTCTGCTAAGTTATACTATGAAGTGTATGAATATGCTATGCGTAGACCCCTTTTCCCGCAATGTGCTATGTGATTAATTCGTGAAATTTTAGACGTCTTTAAAAAGAACCGGACATTTAGAAAGCTCGTTTTATATGTTGAGAATGCTTTTAAATGTATCAGTTGACTATTTGTGTGTTAGGAAGTCTAAAATGCTAAAAAGGTCCTAAATCGTCGAACTATTCGGTTTGTGACTAGATTGAATTCGGTAGGTTTAGGGAGTTTAAAAGCAAGGTAAAAGTGAGTTCGAAAATGATTTTAAGACATTGGTTTGTTTATGACCCCTCTTTATGTTTAAAGGAATTTAAACGACTTGAAAATGGCCATTTCAAGGCTAATTATGGGTTTAGCTGATTGTATGCTATTTGCTTATTTAAATTTCTATTAAGTTTCGAGTTACAAGTCAGTAATTCCATCCTGTTTAAGGAACGTTCACGTTGAAAGCTTACAAAGAAACCTCGTCATTGTATAAACGAGCCAAGTGCTTACAGTTTTCGAATAGTAGTAAGTGTGGAATGTTTCAAGTCTTCAGTTTACTTACACACCCTTTTATGAGTTCAAAAAGGGATTGAAATGAGTTATAAAAAGACAGCTGAGGATTTTATTATGAATCTAGTTTGAATTAAACGCTAACTAAATACTTTAAGTTCCAAATGGGTTTCGTTTTACGAATTAGTACGTATTACGTTTAAAAGAAGCTTTTAAGCTAAAAAATGAAGTTGTTTTTATGAGTTAGCAATCGTTTTACATTTATAAGAATCCTTTTAACTTAGAAATGAAGTCGTTTTACGAACTGTCAAACGTATTACATCTATACGAAACTTTTAAGTTGGAAACGAAGTCGTTTTTTATGATTTAGCAACCCTATTACGCTTATACGAAGCTCCCAGTGAGAAACAAAGTCATTTTATGATTAGGCAACCTTATTACGTTTATAAAGAGCCTTTTAGTTAGAAACTAAGTCGTTTTACGATTTAGTAAATGTGTTATGTTTATAAGAAACTTTTAAGTTTAAAGTGAGGTCGTTTTAAGTATTAACCAACTTATTACCTTTATAAGAAGCTTTTAAGTCTAAAATGAAGTCGTTTTACGAGTTAATAAACATATTATGTTTATACGAAGCTTTTAAATTAGAAATGAAGTTTAGGGTTTAGGGTTTAGGGTTTAGTGTAAGACTCGCCTTCTTTGTTTTAAGTTAACCTGACTGCCTTGCTTCTACGTTCTAAAATCGTATTTGTATTAACTTTATAAGTTAAATTATTATCTATGTGCCTGTGTGAGCGATAATTTTATTAAAAAGAATATTTTGTCACTGCTAATATTATTGTTATTAGTTTTTAAGATCTTCGATGATTTTTAGTAAGCGTTAAAGGTTGAAAATAAGTTCTTTCAAAATGGGCTATTAACGGTACTAAATCGAGTAGGAACCCGACTATGGTTAGATTGTTAACCTTAAAATTAGTTTCGAGGTTCATTAAATCGAACCTTGATATATTTGGAAATGACTAATCAACGAGAGATTGTATTATCGATTCGAGTTTAAAATATAAGGTGCGAGATTACACTAGCGGTGTCGAATATTAAACAGCTTGAGACCCCCCCAAAAAAAAAGAGAGAGAGAAAGAAAAGGGAACGAGGGGCATTTTTGTAATTTTGTCGGACCACCTTTCTCCTTCTTCCTCCTGCCGCGACCCCCCGCACCACCTTTTGCTCTGCGTCTTCTCCTCCTCTCCAGCCACCATGAATGCGACCACCAAGCTCGTAAAACTGCCAATTTTCGCTCAACCCAGCTCGAAAATCTTCTAGATTTCACCTCCCCATCATCAAATCAACCTTTTGGTGTGAAACTGGGGCAAAAATTCGAAGAAACAACCGTGTTTGTGGTCAGTTTGGGCGACGATTTAGGGCATCAAATGCATACCCAAGTTTTGCCATGCAATCTAGCTATTAGTTACTTCAAACCTTCTACAAATTGGGAGTAATTCGCGGCCCCAAGCACACGCACCACAAGTTGAAGTCAGTGAGTGAGCGTTTGGGTGAAATTAGGGTTCGAATTACACGGGTTCAGGCATGGTATGGGGTCTGTTCATGTGGTCAGTGAGCAAGGAGTCGAAGATGGGAGTTTTCAAGCACCTAACGTCGAGCCCAAGGCCCTTCGAACGAATCCTTAGCTTGGAGTCGAGGTGGGTGTTTCTCGTCTCCTAAGTATTAGTAGTTTCGATATCGTTTTAAGCTTTAAGTTGCGATACATGTTAGTTTAGTTAGTTCATGCCTGAAAGTTAATTCGAAATGAGTTATGTATGTTTAGAATCGATTCACGTGAATTCAGTTTAATTCGATGCTTGTTTAATTTGTTAATGTATACTTGAATTGTAACTTCGATATAACAAATGAATGCCTAGAAATGTATTATGTCTAAAATGACTTAAATAAGTTCGAATTGTAACCTTGACGAAATAAACGAATGCCTTGAATCGTATTATGTTCAAGTGACTTATTTAGATTCGAATAATGACTTCGATGTAACAAATGAGTGCCTCGAATCGTTACTTGCCTATTTAGTTGGATTATGCTTGTGAAATAATTTAGGAAACCACATTTGAATGATGAAATGAGCATGTTCTACCCCTTAACTGTGATACCTTAATATAATTGTGTTTCATGCTAGTTAGTTTAACTTAGCTTACTAAGCATTCGTTTCAAGTTAAGGTCATATGAATGTCTATATATATATGTGTATGTATGGTTACAACCGTTGGTTGCAGCGCACTACAAATTGTTATCAGTTTGTTCGGTAAGTTAAGCACTGGGAAGTTACGTAAGTTTATATATCGCCTTTCAGTATATTATGATGATCAGAAAGCTAGATTGCAAAATTGAAACCGCGATGGTAGTTGGATAGTTCGAGGCAGAACTATAAGTGGTTCGAGGTTCTTTGTGGTACGGTGCTTGTGAGGAGAGAGCATGGGTTGTGAATTAACCGCAATCGTGTATATTATGAGGCCATGTGTGGCTTATTGTGCTGAATTGATTATGAAGTACTTAAATGTGGTACATATGAACCCCTTTTTTTCCCCTCAATGTGCTACGTGACATTAAGTGAATAGTTTTCGAAATTCAGACATATTTAAGAAGGATTGTTAAATGCATTTTTCATGACTTCGAATGCTTTTAAGTACTTACCAATTATCCGGTGTAGCTTATGAAAATGTTTATAGCCTATAAGAAATCCTAAATCGTCGAACTACTCAGTTAATGACTCGACTGAATAGTCGATAGATTTAGAAAGTTTAAAAGTAAACAAAAAGTGAACTTGAACATGTTTAAGGCTTTGGTTTGAATACGACTTCTCCTTAAGTTTAAAAGGATTTAAACGACCTAAAAAGGGAATCTTAAGGTGCTAATTATGAAATTTAGCTTACTTGTATCCTAATTGCTTATTTCAGTCTCCATTGGGTTTCGAGTTGAGAGCCAGTATATCCATTATGTTTTTAAGAAACGTTTACATTGAAAGTTTACAAAGGAACCTTATTTGCCTTATAAACGAGTCAAGAACTTTAAGTTTTGGATAATAGCAAGTTTGGGAACGTTTTAAACCTTTAGCTTATTTATTCCTCCTTCTTGAGTTTTAAAAGGGATTGAAAGGAGTTATGGAATGACAACTGAAGTTTTTAATACGAAGCTTTTAAGTTAGAAACGAAGTCGTTTTATGATTCAGTAAACGTACTACATTTATAAGAAGCTTTTAAAGTTAAAAGTAAAGCTGTTTTACGAGTTAGTGCGTTTATAAGAAATTTTTAAATTAAAAACGAAGTGAACTATAAGCATTTAGTAAGGTTATGATCGTTTTGTTTAAAGATAAGTTTTCAGTACAGTAAGCAATCAAAGAAGAGAAATGAAACACGTTTTTAAAGGCTAAGAAAGTCCTAGGTAGTTGGCCAGAGTTAGGAACTGGGCTCAAGATATGAATTATCTTGGTGTGAGCTGTTCTTAGAAACTGGACACAAAGATGGTGTGAGCTGTTTCCCCCTAAAGAAAAGTTAGGAACTGGACTTGAGATATGAATTATTTTGGTGTGAGCTGCTCTTAGGAACTAGATTCAAGTTATGAATTATCTTGGTATGAGCTATTCCCCAGATAAGTTATGATGTGTGACGCATAAGAAAACCTTAAGGGGGACTGGACGCAGGATATGATTATCCTGGTGTGAGCTGTTGCCCCACAGAGGATAGTATCGAGGTTAGAGTTGCTCTACTAAGACGCGTTTTGGCTAAAAAGTTAAGTACGCATACTCCGGGGATAACGTAGGTCGTGAGTTATAATCTCACTTAGCTAGCATAATAAGATGTTTTTATACTATGAGTAAGTTTCTAACAAGTAGGAAAAGAAGTTGGCATTTTGTCATTTTAAGTATTTCAGAAAAGAAAGATTTATAACGGCCATTACGAGGCCATCTTGAATGAGATTTGAAAAGCTTATAAGGATCATTAGAGGACCAATTCGAAAGAAGTTTCTTTTAAAGCGTATGAGCCTCAAGTGGCTAACTAAAGTCGTTTTTTTAAGAAACGAAAGAAGGGTTTCAAATGTACATATTCTTCCCATATCTTATGAATAAGCTTCCAAGTATGGTTTAAATGAAGTTTCAAATGGCGTATCGTTATATCCTAGTAATGCATCTAGCTTTTAAGCTTTTCAATATGCATATCCCATGAAAGAATATTTCTTGCCAAGTCTTCCTTGCCATTTTGGATGTTTCAAGAACTTTTAGCAAGAATTATAAGCTTTAAAGATGTTGGCGTGATTTATAAACCATTCTTGGAATATATGAAGAGTCACTGTGATTTCAAAAGTATGTTTAAAAGCTTCATACTCAATCCTTGTTGCTTGTTTGATTACGTGCCTACTGTTTGTTAGCAGGAATGCTTGGCCTTTTAGGGCCTAGAAATGAGTTAAGGGGTTAGAATGAAGTTTTAAGGATGGTGATCTTTCCTTAGGGATTTTGATTGTCTAATATGATAGTAAAGTATGAATATGTGATATGTGAGTATTAAAGATATTATTGCCTGCAACGATTTTGGCTTTTAAGAGGGTCGGGGGACACTCACTGAGCGTGTGATTGCTCATCCCACTACTCTTTCTCCTTTTCCCCCCAGGTTTTCTTTGTGATGGGAAGAAGTTGAGTCAGCTATGTCAAGATGGAGTCTATTCTCGCTTGCAAGGTGTCATGTGTGCCTACTTACGTTCTTAATGAAGTCATGTAAAGCATTCTTAGTTTGTAAACATTTGTAAACAATTATTCTAGTTCATGTAATGCATATGGTATAAAGGTCGCCCTGTATGGCCGTATGAGCCAACTATCTAAATAGCTAGATGTCTTCTTGGTTAAAGTTAGGTATATGTTGGGATGTAAACCCCAATACTCCGGTTGTGTGAACCGTTGAGTTGTATCTTTTAATTTTCATGTATTAAAGAACTATTCTGTTTGGTGTACTCTGAGCGGGTGGCTTGTTGAGTTATGAACTTCGGCGTGTGGCCGTTGAACTTCTTTTAAATGTTATGCGCTTCCGTGATTTGCAGGAGATTTTCGTAAGACTTTTAGCCTAGAAACGATCAGTTTTTAGAGAAAACTCTATCCGTTTCATTCCAGAAATTAAGTTGAAAGTTAAGAAAGCATAACGCTTCTGGCTTTAGGGGTTGGGGGTGTTACAGTTGTCGATCAAATAGCAAATTTCACCTTTTAATTCTTCACTTAACTATTTACATTTAGCAAATGAATTTGGGCAAAATTTAATCACAACAATTTCATGCATAAGATAGAATTCAACTAATCCCAATCAACAATAAGTACAACTAAATAAAGATAAGAGATTCCAACACTAATACTTGGCTAACAATCTCTAGATTGAGAAAACTACTCATACATGTTTAAATTAACAATACTGAATAGAGTTTGAGAAAAGAAAACTCAGTGCAATTGGAGATCCCTCAAGGGTTTCCCAACTTTATAAGGCCTCCAAAATAGTAAGCACTTCTTTAACAATCACACTTAAAACTACTAGAAATCTAAGTTAAACTTAGAAAAATGGAAAAGAATGTAAAGACTAGAGAGAAGGAGTTCTCTTTTCTACTGTGTGTGCCTTCTGTGCTACAAAAATGGTCCTATTTAAAGAAGAATTCGATTAACCTCAGCCACACGACGAAGGAAAACGAACAGGCTTGCAGTTATGTCCTCCCCACGGACTGTGGCCTTTACCACGGATAGTCTGTGGTGAGCCCTGTCTCGATACTCTTCTGTTCTTCCTTTCTTCCACGAGCATAGTGACTTATTTGTGGTCAACTTTGGGATAAAATAGTCCAAAAACCTAGAGAACACAGAAAAGAACCATACTCGAGCGTAAAATCGAAAAAAGAGGTGTAAAATACAACATAAAGCACGTAATTCTCCTAAAAAATGGCGCAAAATGACCTCAAAAGTGTATTTTAAGGCCTTATCAAAGCTACAAAGGGTAGGCAAGCTCTGATACCACTTGATGTATTCTATCCTCACTAACAACTCAAACAACTAGAAAAACACGAGAGGGATATTGGCAAAATGTCTTCTATCCGAACAGTTATCAAACAAGCACACTAACTTGAAATAAACAAGTGAGATTACTGATGATAATCCAAATACCCACTCTTGTTCACACTTGGGCAGTCTCTTTAGATCATTTAGGTTACAGAAATCAACCCCTAAATGAGATAAAGAGAATTAGAGACCCACTTAAGTTGCCAAGCTCAAGATACAACACTAGGATTTAGGAGAGAGTTTCCAAATATGCATTCATCAAATTCTGCCCTATAAAATGAACTTGGGACTGGTTTTATAGGAGTTGTTACAGCCATTAAAACCCCTAAAGTTAGTGATAGGCTTAGAGGTACACCTGGGAAATCAAAAGATCAAATCAGCCTCCCTAAGTACTTAATAGCTAGCCTAATTTAACGTGGTCACTTCATTAGAGCTAATTATGCATTCAAATGAGGTGTCAAGCTTATAAAGCAGCTTACTACATCAACACACCTCAAAGGTAGCAAGTTATATAGGTGAAAGAACGAAGAACAAGACCCTTCCATATGGCTGATGTAACTTGGTAAAAGGGAATTTCCTTGTACTTTCAGGTGGATAATAACATCTTAAGAGGGTGCTTTGGGGGCGCTTTACACATGTTACTTAATAAATTTTTATGTGTTTTTTCATGCCCTAAATCTTGTAGGACTTGGAATTAATTTGATTAACTTAATTCCCCCTCATTTTGACCGGCACTGGATTGCCGCCAAAATTGCCCTGCTAGACTGAACTTACTGGTTGACCATGCAATTGATGTCCAAAAGCTTTGCAACTTTTTTTATTTAAAAGATAACTCCATAAACCTAAGGACAGTGGTAAAAGCAGTCTAAAATGACTTCAGTAGTTGGTCCCAATAGATACACAAATCTAGGCTGATTTTTAGACGAACTAGGCAGAATGTTGAGGAGCTGGTTTAGGATGTTCTCACCAAGACATGAACTTCCTTTACTTCCATGATACTTGGGGATTCATGTTGGCTTATTGGATGGTCTTCAAGGGGCTCTAAAAGGTGGTAGACAGCCTATACTTAGCAGGGAGGTCCACTTTATAAGCATTTGGACCTATCTTCTCAAGGAGATCAAACGATCCATTTGACCATGGCATGAGCTTGGACTTACGCTTGCCTAGAAATATTTCCTTCCTCTAATAGATCCATACCTTTCTCCAGGTAGAAAATGAGCCTCTTTTCAATGCCTGTTGGCGTGATACTTGGCTTGATCATTGGATTTCTTAATCCTTTCTCTAATCTTAGCATGAAGGTCTTGAATTTCCTTAGCTTTTTCCTCAGTGTCGCAATAAAACTGAGTTAGATTTGGGAATGCAACAAGGTCTAACGGAGTCTAAGGGTTGCATCCACACACCACTTAGAATGGAGAAAGGTTGGTATCATTGCTAGGTGCTTGGTTAAAGGTGAATTTCTTATGAGAAAGCAACTCATCCTACCCTTTGTTACTCTTGTTAACTAGAACATGAAGTAAAGTGCCCAAGTTTCTATTAGTTACTTTAGTTTGACCATCCGTCTGGGGGACGCAATTTGTGCTAAGCACGAGATAAGTGCCCAACTTTCTCCATAAGGTGAGCCAAAGTGACTCAAAAACTTGGTGCCCCTATCCAATACTATACTCATAGAAATGCTATGAAGTCACATAATCTCTTTGAGGTAGAGGTGTGCAATATGGGAAGCATCATTGGTGGTGTGGCATGCTACAAAGTGAGCCCTTTTTGAGAACCTACCCGCCACTAGCATAATAATGCCTTTGCACCTTTGGGTCCTTAGCAAACCAGTGATGAAATCAAGGCTCACATCCTCCCAAGGGACTTGACGTATGAGAATAGGAGAATAAAGGCATTGGGCTCGTAGCTGATTCTTAGCAAATTGCTAAGTACAACACCTTTTGAGAAAGTATTCTACATCATTGGACATCTTCGGCCAACAGTAGTGACCCTTGAGGAAGGAGCATGTCTTTTCTACACTAAAGTGTCTGACGGAAGCTCCTCTATGGAGTTCTTGAATCAAGAGCCTCGGAATGCAAAGCTGGGTTCCCTTGAATAGGAAACCATTCTCAAAGCGGAACAAGCCATGAGCATGTCTGGAATACTTATCAGGGATTTCCTTGAAATCATCATCCTTAGCATACATCTTCTTTACACACTCAAAACCAAGCACTTTAGTTTCCAAAGTAAATAGTAGAAGATACCTCCTTGATAAAGTATCCACTCCTCTATTCATCTTATCAACTTTGTAGTGGATCATGAAATGAAGAAATTAGAGATACTCCACCCATTTTGCATGCCTTGGGTTTAGCTTGTGTTAACCTTGTATGAACTTGGGGGCCTCATATTCTGGATGTAGTATGAACTCTCCTCTAACCAAGTAATGTCCCCAATGTTCCAAAGCTCTTACTATAGTGTAGTACTCTGTCATAGGAAGAATAATTTCTCTTAGTATCATTAAGCTTTTTGCTAATCAAGGTAATGGACCTCTTTTCTTGAGACAAAGCAGCCCCTATCCTCACTCTGCAGGCATTGCATTCCACTTCAAATACCTTAGAAAAACCTGGAAGGGCTCAGATGGGAGGACTAGTCACTTTGAGCTTGATTTCTTCAAAGGCTGATTGAGGTAGCTCATTCCACTCAAACTTCTTGGCCCTAAGCACTTCGATCATGGGTGCCATAATGTTACTAAAATTCTTGACATACCTCCTATAAAAAGGGGCCAACCTATGAAAACTTTGAACTTGTTGAATTAAAGTCGGAGTAGGCCACTCACAGATGGCCTTCATCTTGCTATCATCCACATGTGATGTACTTCCTCACTAATAAATCCACATTGATGCATAGAATGCAAGCAACCTAAAAGGGAATGAAAACGGAAGGTTTACATTCAAGTGAACCCGAATAGAAAAAACTGGGATAGGTAAAAACTGATCTAATTTTTGGATATAAAAACACCACCAATAATCAATTTAGGGCCTTTAATCCTTCTTAGGATATAGAAGCACCACCTAAGGATTGATTAAGACTTAGTAGATCACCACCTCACTCTGCCTAAGCAAATATAAGCTAGTTTGAGTTTTTGAAAGGGTTATGGGTTTAAGAGTAAAGCTCAATTGATTGCTCTTTTATTCATAATCTAATCATATGAACAAACAGGCAAGCACTTAAATAAGCTCCAGGCTAGTTGCCTACTTGCTTAGGGGTTTCCATAGTCATTAGGAATCATCTAATGTAACTTATACAAATTAGAATGCAAAACATACTTAGCTTAGCTTAAGTATACTAAGTGAGTCCAGCTTAATACATACTGCTTAGTGCTTAGCTCAAGATTGAACAAGTTTATTAGTCCCTAAGCTATCCACTTGCATATACGAGAGACAAGGAAAGCTACTGATTTGACTTGATTTATGGCTGGCCAATCAGAAGCAAAAGAGATCTTTATCTCTCCTACTAGTGGCAACTTAACCTTCCAAAGCTGCAAATGGGCCATTGGTTGTGTTCCCAGTAGTGTAGGCTAGCATGTATGTAGGCATATTGGTGACCAAAATATCCCTTTAAAGAGATCTCAGTCGTTGATCCAAAACTGTCAAATCGGCCGGTTTGGTACGAAATTAGAGTTGCCTGGTTGCGTTGCTTCTGCCTAATTTAGACTTGATTTCAGGACATAAATGACTTCATTAGGATGTTCATAATTACCTCAAATGAAGAAATCAGGCCTAAATTAGGTTTATAGGAGGTAACCAGCTAGAAACTCAAATCGGGCTAGATTAGAGCTCAATCTGGAACAGTTGACTTGTGATTGCAAAATCTTCACGAAGAACCTGATTTAACTTGAATTTCTCTTCATGGCTTGTTGCTTGTTATTTGAGATGCTAGGTAACATCTTATCCAAAAATATCAGCTCTAAAGCCCTTAGAGTTTTAGAAAATCATCGATGAACAAAACCAGGCCTTTAAAAGGAATCAGACCTCGATAGGTCAGAAATTTGTTTCAGCAATGCTTCGATTACTGCCGTGGATTGGTGCTGGAACTTGCATTCCCTTGGCTATCTTTAGGGGTCGAGTCATGTACCATGGCTTGATCTCCAACATCCTCCCGTTGTTGGAAGAAATTCAGCCTCAAATTCACCAAACGTTCGTCCTCTAAATAAGGGCTCAAGTCTACTACAGTAAAAGTAGCTGAAGCACTATAATCTCTAGGGAGATTAAACTTGTATGCATTATCAGTTACCCCCTCCAGCACCTCAAAAGGACCATAAGCCCTTGGCACTAACTTGCTGTTGTGTTTTTAGGGGAAACGTTCTTTCCTCACATGAATCCACACTAGGTCCCCTGGCTGAAATACCACTTTTCTTTTGTGCTTATTAGCTTGAACTTGATAGGGGATATTCTTCAATTCTGGTTGTGACTTGTGATAACTGGTTAATGTATACATCATTTTAAGGCTATTTTGTGTCAATTTTTAGGAGAATTCTATGCTTAATGTTATTATTCATACTCCTATTCTCGATTTATGCTTGGCTATAGATGTTTTATGTGTTTTACAGGATTTTTAGTCCTTTTACCTAGCATTTGACCATAAATAGATGAATTTTGACCTCCCCCACGGACATCCATGTGTTGCCACACCCGTAGAGCAAGAAAAGAGTAAAAAGCTAGTTCAATCCCATAACACCGTCAGATCGTGGTACCTGCCACGGACCAGGGTGAGCCTGTCATTGCTACCTCTTCGTCTTCCTTCAGTTGTGTGGCTGAGATCAATTGAGATCCTCTATAGCTTCATTCTATAGCAGTAGAAGACAATCCCTTGAGCAATACAAAAGCATAGATTAGTGCTTTAGCCTAGTTTCTTTCTTCCTCAAATTTTATAGGTTTCTAGTTTGAGTTTTAGTTTGGTGAGAAATCTTGAGTGTATGTGTTTGGTTTTTGAGGTGGTTTGAAGCTCTTGGTTGAAGGCCATCTCAGTCAAGCCTTTCTCTCAGATTTTATCGGATTATTGGTTAGTTTTGTTTATTTCTTTATCATGTCTGAGTAGCTTTCTTTTTCTAGGGATTTAGCAGTTTGTGGAAGTGTTGTTGGGTCATGTTTTAATTTGTGAATTGTGTTTGCCTCATGATTGGTTTGATTTCGTTCCATCAAGTGTTATTCATGTTATAAGTAGATTTTTGGCCAAAGTTTGCTTGCTTACTTGAAACAAACAAATGAGGAACTGAAAGGTGACATTTGGTTGTTGGACTCCTTGATTAAACCTAACATCGAGTCATCTCGTAAGAGAGATTTACAAGTTAGGAGGACTAGAAAGTAATCTAATATATTAAACTTGAATTATGGCAAATTAGTTGAAAGAATGACTTTTGCTTAGTTTAGGCGAATTTGATTGATTTCGAAAGAATAGATCAAATTTCTGAATAGATTGTAATTCCTCGAGATTAACCGATTAGAGAAAAGCACATGATTGTTGTTTTGATCCAATACTCTTTCATAACTATAAGAATTCCTAGACATATTTTCTCTTAGATTGATTCAAAATATTGAATTAGAAATAGTTAAATCAAAACTAATTGAATTAGAATTTTGCTTAGCGTATTCTGACAGGCAAGACTCAGTAAGTTACATTAGTCTATAAGAAACGATATCTTTATCTATGCTACTGCTAACCGTGCACTTGGGGTGGTCTCAATCATGTTTTTGGTACCGTTGTCGGGGAACTAAACTGTTAGCTATTGAGTTGTCTTACAAAAGTGACTAAGTATTTTATTGTTCCTTTTTCTTTTTTGTTATTTTCTTTTCTTGTTTAATTGTGCTGGTAGTGTTGGTGAAAGTGCTTGCAGGAATTTTGTTTCCCAGTTTATACAAAGTCCAATCTCGTACGAACCCGATCCTAAGATTGGGAGGACTTTCCGCTTAAGGAGGAAAAAGCAAACGATTGAAGAACAAAGGCGCAAGGCAAGAGGGAATTCAAATATGGCAGGAGGAGGAGGTGACCAAAGAAGGACTCTTCGAGATTTCGTTACCCCTGGAGTCTAAGGGATCCCCTCAAGCATCGCTCGCGCTGCTGTAGATGCCAATAATTTTAAGCTCAAACGGACACTCTTTTCCATGGTGCAACAATCCCAATTCGGCGAAACTCCTTTGGAAGATCCCAATCTACACCTCTCGGTCTTTTTAGAGGTGTGTGACACATTGAAGCTCAATGGACTCTCCAGTGATGTAATTCATAAGCAGTTATTTCCTTTCTCATTGAGGGATAAGGAAAGGGCCTGGTTATACTCCTTGCCATCTGGATGCATTAGCCCCTGGTTATACTCCTTGTCGTCTGGATGCATTACCACCTGGGATGACTTGACAAGAGCATTCCTCGCCAAGTTTTTCCCTCCAAGAAAAACAGCAAGCCTAAGGAATCAGATCACCAACTTCATGCAAAAAGATGATGAGACACTCTATGAAGCCTGGGAGCGTTTTAAAAATCTACTGCGTTTGTGCCCCCATCATGGTGTTTAGTGTTAGATGATCATCTAAGCCTTTTATAATGGTGTGACCTCATCTGTAAGGTGTACTTTTGATGCGACGGCAGGAGGAACCTTGATGAGCAAGACTGCGGAGGGAGCCTATAATCTGATAGAGGAGATGTCACTCAATAACTTTCAATGGTCCACTAAATGAGGCTAACCGAAATAGGTTAGAGGTAAGCTTGAAGTTGATGCGCTTACTTTACTTTCTGCTAAAGTAGATGCTATGACTCAAAGACTGGACCGAATGAATGTTAATGTTGTGAGTTCTAGTGCCCCTTCCCCTTATGAAATTTGTGGTTCTGTTGAGCATGTGACTTTGAATTGTTAAGTTGCAAGCCCTTATTTCCAAGACTCTGATGAAGTTAATCATGTTCAAAATTTCAACCCAAGACCGACCAATGACCCTTACTCTCGCACCTATATTCCGGGTTGGAGGAATCACCCAAAGTTTTCTTATAAGTCTAACCCAAACCCATCAAATGTGCCCCCTATAAATGCTAGACCGCCCCCTGGTTTTTAAAGACCCCCATTTCCTTCTTAGATGTCCCAAAAGTCCAATTTAGAGGTAATGATGGAAAGCATGCTTATGGCACAATAAAAACAGGATGATGTTGTAAATTCCCGCAAGTGTATGATTTATCGTTGTAATACTTCGGATGTTGTCCTTAGGGAAGGGTTATGAATTTAGGTTACCAAAACTTTTAAACTAAATTAAAAATAAATTAATTAATTAATTAATAAATAAAGTCCTAAAAGTTAAGCAGCAGCTAACTTGCAAAGAACAACACCAAAGTAATAGTGAAGAACCAAACTGAAATAATTCTGACTCAGCAACATCTAATCGCAACTATCCATAAAAATCAGCACCTGGGCAGAGGAACACGAAAGAGGGGAAAAAAAAAAAACAGAGGAACATGAATAGAGCAATGCAAATCATAATGAGAGCAAAGCAATAGAACTTCAATCCCAGCCCAAACATTTGGCGTAACAGCACCGGAAGTTAAATCTCGAAAGTTTCATTTGAATTTAACAAACTCATGCTCAATAAAATAAAATTGGTGAAACCAAAACCTAGGTTCAAAATTGAAATAAAAATAAAGATTGAAAACTAAAACCAAATTCGAAGGCTAAATCTCCTGTCTACTCTACACAGCTACTCGAACTCTCCCATGCTCTCTATTCGACCTTCCATAAAAACGCCTCTACCAGAACTCGATTTGCTGCCCCCAAACTAATTTCCCCTTGAATGCTTAAAACCGCCTTCTCGGGGAGTAATGATGGGATGAATGAGGGAGAGAGAGAGGGAGTAACGGCTGAGTGAGGAAGACGAATGGTTGCTCTGCTCTGCGGCTCACTTGTTCTGTTGGGTCGTGAATTGAGGAGGAAGAAGAAGGAGATAGGAAGGGGGGGCCGTCACATGCCTGGCATGTGCCTGATAAATGAAAGAGAGAGAGGGAGACTGGCTGGGAATTGTGAGGAGCAAATAGGAGAGCAAACGAGCCAGGCCCAAAAGAGAAAGAAAGAGAGAAAAAGAAAAGAGGGAGGAGGAGACCGGGCTGGGGATGGAAGGGAGAAGCTGGGCTTCGTCCTGAGAAAGAGAAGCAAGAGCAAAGACTGAGCCTTTTTTTTTTTTGCGAAGAAAAGACCGGCCCACCAGGAGACAAGGAGAAAGAAATGGAGAGGAAGAAGATCAGGCCTAGACCGGCCCAAGGGGAGAGGAAAGGGAAAGAAAACAGACTGGGCATGCATGGGCCATGGAGCTGGGCCGATTCTTTTGCTTCTTTTCTCAATCAATTGCTTGTTATGATCCAATCCAATTTTGATTCAATTTTCTCTCTTTTTCTTCAAGCAATTTATTTATTCTTCAAATGTGTCAAATTCCTACAAAATAAATAAAACCAATACTAAAATCCTCAATTAATAATTTATTTTCAAGCAAATATTAGGTGATAAAGGGTATAAAAATGTCAAAATTTCAGGTTGAATAGATACCCCCATACCTAAATTTTGTTGGTTCTCGAGTAAAACAAAACTAGAAAGCTTTAGAAAAACAAAATAAAATCCTAACTCACTTTTGTAGAAATCACGGTTGCACTTAACATGTGCAACAAGCCCTTTAAACCGCTAGGTAAACCCTAGTCGATGAGTAAGATCTCGTGAGAGTTTACAGAAGATATACCCATAAAATCTACAAAAGAAAACATAAAAAGTAACTTTGAAAATCTTTTTGGGCTTTGTTTTTGTTTTTTTTTTGGTTTTTTTTTAAAAATTAATATGTACAAAATTGGGGAAAGATATACACATTCGAATCCACTAAATCACCCTTGTAGCAAAGATGTTTCCCTACATATAAACATATTGTGTATCAAGGCTCTCTACCCTATGAATGACATCAAAGCACTAATTTTTCACCCAACTGCACATCAAGACTTTGAATCCATCCCTATGCTTGTGTGCATGTGTATCATCATCTTAGAGCTCAGGTTTACTAGAATCAAACTCAATTCTACTTGACTGACACCAATTATGTTATTGACTTATCAACATAGGAAACAAGTTTTTCCAATAGCAGTATTGCCTCAAAAGGTAACTCCCAGTAGCGCATGCCTCAAAGGATTACTTGTCATTCAAAATTTCATTTTATTTCCTTTTTCCTATTCTTTCTTTTTTTTTTTCAGTTTTTCTTTTCCTTTTGTTTATTTTTTTAAAGTTTCTGTGCTTCTTTTTTTTTCTTTTTCCTTTTTTCATGCATTTTTTCTCTCTCTTTTTTTTTTCAATAAAACATCAAAGTAATTGTGTCAAAAAAACAAGGGGGAGAGCCGATCATGGAAACCAAGGCCTTAAGACAATGAAGATGAAATAAATAGGGATATGATCACACAGCGATAATGAACAAATGGGGTTAGAATCAGGGCTAAGAATGACACATCGAGGATGGAGACCTAACATGCACATCATGCGTATATATAAGCAAAAAATCAAGTACAGGGGATTCAATAGTAGAAAGCTTTCCCAAAAACAAAACAAAAATCTTTTTTGAATTTTAGCACTTTTCATTTTTTTTTTGTTTTTTAAAATTTCCGAAAAATTTTGAAAAAATAGGCACCTCAACCCCACACCAAAACTCCACAATGTCCTCATTGTCGGAACTAAGGTGCCAAAGAGCAACACTGAAAATCGAGACAAAACACAAATATATACAAGCTCACGGAACAAAACCAAAGAAAATCAAAGAAAATAAAAGAACATCAAAAACTCACAAAACAAAGTACAAAACAATCCTAGATATCCACAACTTACAAAGAGACCCAAAACGGAATACAACCAAGACTGATCACAGCCAACACGCAACAAATTCCAAATTTCTTCTCAAGATCAATCACCCATCACAACCACAATCCAAAAAATCTACAACTAAGAAAAAGAAAAGAAACGAAAAAGAAGAGGGAAGAGAAGAAAATGGAACGATCGTACCAGGTCAAGTGTTAAAGTACACCTAAGCTAAAGCCTCCTGATACAACTAGAGGCTCATGGAGCGTCAGCCACTCCATCACAATACATAAGCTATTATTCAAATCAAAACCCATTAGAGCACGAAGAAGCTTATCAAATACAGAAGACCAACTCTTAAGAAGATGGAAGCAGGAAACAGCAACGAGGTGGAATAAGAAAGAGTACATCCACCATTGCAATTCAGCACAAGTAAGGGCCCATTTCAACTTGTCAAATAAGTGGGCCCAATCAAGAAAGAGGTAGACATACTCAAAAGTAGCCAGGAATTGGGTCATTGGCCCGGAAATATGATCATCATGAATGGCCGATCTAGGCAAATTAGAGGGTCCTAAGTCCACAAGTCCTTTAAGGTCAATATGTGTATGAGTCTGGTCAAAATTGGCAACCGTGGGTATAAAGGACTCAAACTCAACAACGTCAGACTTGTGAGACTCAAAAAGGAGGTTAGCTTGGATGGGATCAAAAGAAAAAGATTCATAGTCAACACACACGTCCACATCCAAACCCACATGGACATCAAAAGGGAATGAGTCATATTCAATAGAGAATGACTCATGAGGTATTAGAGGGTCATAAGAGAATGATTCATATTGAATACAAAAATCCTCATTAAGACTTGCAGTAATGTCAAACCCACATGAAAAAGATTCATATTTTACAGACAGAATATCATCAACAAAGTCCAAAATGGTGGGTTCAGTGTCCTTTTCACGTGACTCCTGGACAGCAATATCATCTAACTTATCATGATGCTCAACGTCTGATGTGACGCTCATATCTAACTCACTAGCACTTCTTAATTTTTTTTTGGGAATGTTTTTTTCAGAATTTTTTTTAAGACTTTTGTTTTTTGGGATCTTCTATTTTTTTTCGACACTATGAACAAATTAGGCACTAAAACAAAAACAAGAGACTCAAATAATGAAAGAAACAAAATAAACTAATAAAAATAAAACTATGTTACCAAAAGAAAAGCAAAACACAAAAGACTCAATCAAGAAGTGTCCTAACACTAAAAGCCAAAGAGTAGCATAAACACAAAGCTTGTACGCCATTTTTTTTTTGATCTTATTTTTGGGTTTTTTTTTTTTTTGGATTTTTGCTTTCAGAAAAAAGGAGTGAATCAAAGCTAAAAATAATCCACAAATAGATTATGATCAAATCTAAAATAAAAAACACAATGATAAACAAACTAAACAAAAAAAAGGTAGAAAATAAATAATACCAAAACAACCCAATTCTAAAAATAAAAGTAAAATAGAAAATAAGACTCCTAAAATCAGAATTAAATATACAGAAAATTCCACACAGTCACAAGGGACTTAAATATAATTTTTTTTGAATTTTTTCTATTCCTGAGTAGTGCAGAAAAATGCAAACAAATTATTCAGTTTAAAATTCACAGAAAAATCATGACAGCTCCAAAAATTCCAGAAACATTCGTACATACTCTAACAATTATGCCAAATCAAGGAAAAATATCAAAACAAGCACAATTAACTGGAACTATGCCAAAAAATTCAAACAGAAACTGAAAATAATTAAAAAAAACCCGCACTGGTTTTTTTCCCCCTTGTGTGTTTCTTGCACAAACACCAAATGGATTAGTATCTATTTTTTTCCAGCAGGAAATAATAAATAGAACTCAAAATGAAACTAATCTAAACCAAAAATCAAAATACGAACCGAATTCGACAAGTGAAACTAATCTAAACTAATAAAGACTCAATCGAAACCAAAAAATAAAACTCTAAAATAAAACTCAAACTTCAAAACGAAAACAAACCAAACGAACTTGACTTAAAGGACTCGAATAAAGAGCATCCGAATTCCACGAACCCATCCCCGGCAACGGCACCAAAAACTTGTTGTAAATTCCCGTAAACGTACGGTTTATCGCTGTAACACTTCAGGTGTCGTCCTCAGGGAAGGGTTATGAATTTAGGTTACCAAAACTTTTAAACTAAATTAAAAATAAATTAATTAATAAATTAATAAATTAAGTCCTAAAAGTTTAAGCAGCAGCTAACTTGTAAAGAACAACACCAAAGTAATAGGGAAGCACCAAACTGAAATAATTCTAACTCAGCAACACCTAATCGCAACTATCCATAAAAATCAGCACCTGGGCAGACGAATACGAAAGAGGGGGAAAAAAAACAGAAGAACGTGAACAGAGCAATGCAAATCAGAATGAGAGCAAAGCAATGGAACTTTAATCCCAACCCAAACATTTGAATTCTCGAAAGTTTCATTTGAATTTAATAAACTCAGGCTCAATAACATGAAATTGGTGAAACTAAAACCTAGATTCGAAATTGAAATAAAAATGAAGATTGAAAACTAAAGCCAAATTCAAAGGCTAAATCTCCTGTCTACTCTACGCTGCCACTCGAACTCACCCATGCTCTGTATTCGACCTTTCATAAAAACGCCTGTACCAGAACTCGATTCGTTGCCCCCAAACTAATTGCCCATTGAATGCTTGAAACCACCTTCTCGAGGAGTAATGATGGGATGAATGAGGGAGAGAGAGAGGGAGTAACGGCTGAGTGAGGAAGACGAATGGTTGCTCTACTCTGCGGCTCACTTGTTCTACTGGGTCGTGAATTGAGGAGGAAGAAGAAGGAGATAGGGAAGGGGGCTGTCACATGCCTGGTATGTGCCTGATAAATGAAAGAGAGAGGGGGAGACTGGGCTGGGAATTATGGGAAGAAAATAAGAGAGCAAACGGGCCAGGCCCAAAAGAGAAAGAAAGAGAGAAAAAGAAAATAGGGAGGAGGAGACCGGGCTGGGGATGGAAGGGGGAAGCTGGGCTTCGCCCTGAGAAAGAGAAGGAAGAGAAAAGACTGGGCTTTTTTTCCAAAGAAAAGACCGGCCCACTAGGAGACATGGAGAAAGAAATGGAGAGGAGGCAGATCAGGCCTAGACCGGCCAAAGGGAAGAGGAAATGGAAAGAAAACAGACTGGGCCTGCATAGGCCATGGAGCTGGGTCGATTCTTTTGCTTCTTTTCTCAATCAATTGCTTGTTATGACCCAATCCATTTTTGATTCAATTTTCTCTCTTTTTCTTCAAGCAATTTATTTATTCTTCAAATGTGTCAAATTCCTACAAAATAAATAAAAGCAATATTAAAATCCTCAATTAATAATTTATTTCAAGCAAATATTAGGTAATGAAGGGTATAAAAATGTCAAAATCTCAAGTTGAACAAATGAGCATATTAAGCAAGTAGCCTCAAAGGTTAATGTACTTATAACTCATAATAGGATGTTAGAAGATCAAATTCCCTAAAAAGCTACTTTCTCATCTATGTCTCTAGATAGGCTTCCTAGCAAGTCCGAACTCAATCCTCGTAAGCACTGTGACTATGTTACCATGAAGGAAGAAGAAGAGGACTTAACAGACCATGAGGATACACTAATGGAAGAGAGTAGGGAAATAATCATAGCTGGAAATACGGAGAGAAATAATGCTGGCAAGACTGCCACATTCAAAGAGAATGACACTGTTGAGATCCCTAGCATTTTTCCCCCTAAGCTCCCTGACCCAGGTAGTTTTTCTATCCCATGCATTGTTTGAAAGGTGAAATTGAGAGAGGTCTATGTGATCTAGGTGCTAGTGTTAGCATAATGCCCTATTCTTTGTTTCATAAGCGGTACCTAGGACCATTACTAGTTGTACCCTTTTCCTACAGTTGGCTGATGGTTCTTTAATGCAACCTATAGACAAATTGGATAACGTGCCAGTCAGTATAGGAGACATTGGGTGTTGGAGGACTTCATTATAGTGGATATGCTTAAAACCAACGATGCTCAAATTTTCCTATGTCGGCCCATTTTGGTGATAGCTGGTTGCCACATTGATGTAAGAGAGGGCAGTGTATCTTTTGAGGTAGAAGGGCACTTTGTTGTGTTTATTCATAGAAAGGAGGATGTGGTTTCTCCTCATTCTTCTGTATTGGATGCATTACCCCTTTCCCCTTAGATTGGTGTGGAGGATGTCTTGAGTTATGAAGATCCTTCTAATTCTGACTGGACTTCTTATGAAGACTCCAACCAAGGGTATGTTGAGGTGGAGTTTTCTGCTCCTATGCCACCTAACAAACCCGAGGTTGAGGCCCTTATTCCTAATGAGTCTTCCATCAGTGATTATTGCAGGTTTACACAAACTGTTCTCTCTCTGCCCCCTATTAACAGTTTTGATGCAGATTTTGACATAGGGGTTGAACAAGTTGATGGTAGCCCGTCTGATGGGCTATAAGAGCAATTTGTTTTTTATACAGACAATGCATTACGACACCAAGTTATGAAGACGAAGGACCTATAGCCTGAACTTTTAAGATGGTACCTTCGCTTGAAAAAATTTGATTTTATGGTTCGGGACAAAGCTATTGTCCATACAGTTCTTGATTCGGACCAAGCATAGAAGAAGGGTCAAGCTTTTGACCTTAAAAGAGTGCTTCTTGGGATGCAACTCAAGTTATGTTCCTTTTTTCTTTTCTTAGCTTTTATTTTTACTATTTTTGTAGTTTGTTGAAAAGAAAAAAAAGAGAGAAAGAAAAAAAATATGAATAAAATGTTAGCCACCACAGCCATATCCCTATAACCACGGCCATGGGATACCATCCAGAAAAGTAAAAAAAAAAAAAAATGAAAATATAGCGGACCATCAAACACCACAATTGGACCGTGGTGAATGCTACGATCCGTGGTGGACTGCTATGGCCCGTGGTCTAGGTTTTTGACTGCGGTGCCCTTTCTTCTCCCTCACTTCTTCTTCAACCTCTTGACATACTCTCTCTCTACCTCCATTTTCCTTCTCTAAACTCTCTATTCTTCTTACCTTCAATCTGCTTCATTTCTTCATCATTTTCGATCATTTTCACACCAAGTCATTTCCTTTCACTAAATCTTCCCTTTTTCTCCACAAATATTATATCTTTTCTTCTTCTTCCTTTTCAAATTCATCTCTCCTTCACTCATCCATCATACCCATCCTTTTCTCTCTCCTATTTTTCATATTTTACTTGATTTCTTCAATTTTCTAGGTTTTAGTTCTTATTTTGGTTTTAGTTTTGTTTTCGGTTAGAGTTTACAGCTATGAAACCAACCAAGAGACAAAGGAGCACCAAGGAGGTTCGATCTTCAAGTCAAGCACCACCTCAACCTCAAAGGACATCCCAAACTATGCGTGCTAGAGGTAACATTCCTGACCCTTTTAGTTTAATGCATCCCGATCATGTTGCTAGGTATAATTGTTTGAATGAACATATGGTTGTGGCAACTAGATATTATGATGAGGATTTGTTAGCCTAGTTGGGAATGTTGGATGATATCAGATGGTTGTTTACAAGAGGTGGTATAGGACACATTTTAGAAATCAAAGAGCATACGTACTAGAACCTGGCCCTAGAATTCCTTAGTACACTCTATGTTGAGGTCACTAGAGAACCTCAACATCAAGCCGGATATATATCGTTTTATTTGCAGGGATAATTGTATGAACCGAATTTAGGTACCTTCAATAGTATTTTTGGTTTTCCACCTAGCATGGATTTATCAAACCGCTAAGTCCCCACGAATTCAACCCAAACACATTTTGGGGTGAACTTTCAGGGAGTGTTCATCAAAATACACACATATTAGGAACCTCTGCATTAGAGTAGCTCAACGCATCTGGCCTTGTTCTCTATTTGCTTGGGGCGATAGTCTGAATGTCCTGAGACTTTTTGAGTTGTACCTTTTGTCCTGTATGCTTAATGGAGTCCAGCTTGACCCAGATTCATTTTTAGCTAGACAATTGCATAGTGCTACTGTTAGCACTAAAGGTAGGATAGTCATAGGTGGGATTGTAACTACTATTACTAGATTCTTAGGCGTTGAGCCCAATTCTGAGGATAGAGTTTTCAGGTCTAAGCGGCTTGATCAAGCTACTTTTGAGATTATGGACTTTTATAAAGTTGAGGCTGGCCGTTTGAGTTGGATTTGCCTGGGAATCGGCTTTTGCCGCTTTTCAATGTCGATCGCACCACCCTTTTTCACCGGGCTAACCTTTATTGATGACGAGGTTGTTCGACCTGCACCCCATCATCCAGCCCTTCACTCTAGCCAAGTCGGACCTAGTTCTTCCTCTCAACGACCCCCTCCTGACTATTATGACATCCAAGACACCCTTAGATCCATTCAAGAGGAGTAAGTTTCCCTCCAAGCATTTGTTGCTTCTGAGAGCGCCACTCTTTGGGACTTTGTCCAAGAGCACCACGATGAGTTTCGTGGGTTTCCTACTTCATAGAAACAATATTTCTAAGACTATAAGGCATGTCTAGAGACTTAGCAGGATTGGCGTATCTACTATGGCCAACCACCCCATCCTCTACCACCACCTCCTTTCTGATTGCTATGTGCTACTCCCCTTCTATTTTTCTATTCTACGCCCACATTGAGGGCAATGTGTGATTCAAGCATGGGGGAGTTAGTTAGTTGTTCTATTTGGTGTCTGATGCCTGTTTTCGGTTGGTGTGATTATGCTTTGTATATGTTTTTAGTGGTTTTTATAGTTTTTTGATTTTAGTTTTGTTTAGTAGTGCATTTAGTTTTCTTTTCATTCTAGGTTGCATTTTAGTTTCTTTCTTTTTTTTAGTTTCGCTGCATTTTTAGCTTGTATTGTTATTAGGAGTATGCAAAAAAAAAAAAAAAAACCACAAAACAAAAATTTAAAAAAATCCTCTGATGATGATCTTTCTAGATTTGGTAGACTTCTATGCTTTAGTTTGATCCTTTGATTTGTCGAATTGTGCATAAAATGTTTGCGAATGAGTTTTCGAAATGATCTCCATGTTTTGACCACATGTTAGATGTGAGTTGATTTACCCCATGAGTCTTTACATGATTTTGGCATGTGTTTACTAGTGAGCTAGTTTTGACCTTCGTAGATTTCCTGTGAGATTTCAAGCTTTTGGAGGCTATTCACCATTTTGAATCTCATATTTTCTTCCATGTGTGATTCTTCCTTGACATCATTTCTCTAGAACTTGCTTTGATTCTCATTCAAAATCACATTTCACATATGTATTTAGGCAACATGATTGAGGCATTTTTCTTTTTTTTTTGATTTGTTGAAACCCATGGCCAAATAGCCACCTTTGTTGTGTATTGTATCCCTTGCTAGCCCCTTTGATCCTATACTTGTTTTTCTTGATTAAACATCCTGTTATAGCCCATAGCCAAATACTTGCCTTACCCTTAAGCTAAGACTAGAGGAGTGTTTCATTCTTTTGCATCAACTATAATAGGGCGTTAGTAAGGTGGATTGTTATCTTTTAGTGAATCTTGGCTGTTTAGTGAGGGGTGTGAGATCATGATAAATTCCTTATTCTATTGTACAAAGTTTGGAGAAGAGTTGAAATTTAAAGTTCGTTATGGGTTTCCCCTTGGCTATCCTTGTTTTGAAAAAAAAAAGGAAAAAAAGAAAGAAAGAAAGGATTATGATGAAAAAGAAAAGCAAACAATAGAAAAAAAATCGAAAGAAATGTTAGCCTTAGTGGGATTGTAAGATATTTGTGATTTTCAACTCTCTCCCTTTTCAATTGGGGATGTGCTTCGTTGATGAATTGATATGGTTTAAGAAGGATGTAGTATAATGCATTGGAACTGTTTAGCTCTTAGCCTATGGCTTCTAGCTCCTCATTTCCAAAATATTTATTCTCCTCTTACCTTTACCCATACCCCGTTAGAACCCTATGAAAGTCCTCATGATTGTCTAGTGTGTTTGCATTTTGGTGATGGCGAATTTGAGAATCTTATCAAGCCTATGGTAGATTTGAGTCTAAGGAACGAGAATTAAGAAAACCTTCATTATTATAAACACATGAGTGATGAGAGCCACATACCTATAGTGAGGTTCTACCGGCCTTGCTAGCCTTACTTGTTTTATATAATTGAATGACTGTATTTGACGATTTGAAGGAGATTGATTCAAGTTTGGCATTGTGGTCTATCAAAAGTTTTTGCAAATTTCATTCCCTAATCTGTTTCTTAATGTTTTTTGTATCTTTTTTGGCTACCTTTGGATTAGCTTTACCATTTGAATGCACCTACATCTATCTTGTGGAAGTTGTGTAAATTTTTGGTTTTTGCATTTGCTTGAAGATAAGCAACAGTTTAACCATGGGAGAGTTTGATAAGTGCTTAATGTATACATCATTTTAAGGCTATTTTGTGTCAATTTTTAGGAGAATTATGTGCTTAATATTATCATTTATACTCCTATTCTCGATTTATGCTTGGGTATAGTTATCTTATGTGTTTTGCAGGATTTTTAATCATTTTATCCAGCATTCGACCATAAATAGATGTATTTTAACCTCCCCCACAGGCACCCATGTGTTGCTATGTCCGTGGACCAAGAAAAGAGCAAAAAGCTAGTTCCAGCTCAGATCATAGTTGGACGGTGATACCTGCCATGGACTGTGATGAGCCTATAACTGCTGCCTCTTCATCTTCCTTTAGCTGTGTGGTTGAGATCAAATGGGCTCCTCTATAAATAGCTTCGTTATAGAGCAGTAGAAGACAATCCCTTGAGAAATACAAAAGCATAGATTAGTGCATTAGTCTAGTTTCTTTCTTTCTCAAATTTTGTAGGTTTCTAGTTTGATTTTTAGTTTTAGTGAGAAATCTTGACCATATGTGCCTGGTTTTCGGAGCAATTTGAAGCCCTTGGTTGAAGGCCATCTCATTCAAGCCTTTCTCTCAGATTTTGCCAAATTATTGGTTAGTTTTGTTTATTTTTTAATCATGTTTGAGTAGTTTTCTTTTGTCTAGGGATTTAATAGTTTGTGAAAGTGTAGTTGGATCATGTTTTAATTTGTAGAATTGTGTTTACCCCATGATTGGTTTGATTTCATTCTGTCAAGCGTTATTCATATTGTGGGTAGATTTTTGGCCAAAGTTTGCTTGCTCACTTGAAACAAACAAATGAAAAACTGAAAGGTGACATTTGGTTGTTGAACTGCTTAATTAAACCTAACGTGGAGTCATCTCCAAAGAGAGATTTGCAAGTTAGAAGAACTAGAATGTAATTAAACATATTAAACTTGAATTAAGGTAAATTAGTTTGAAAGAATGACTTTGGCTTAGATTAGGCAAATTTGATTGATTTCGAAAGAATAGATCAAATTTCTAAATAGCTTGCAATTCCTCGAGATTAAGCTTAGAGAAAAGCACATGATTGTTGTTTGATCCAATACTCTTTCATAACTATGTGAATTCCTAGACGTATTTTCTCTTAGATTGATTCAGAATATTGAATTAGAAATAGTTAAATCAAAACCAATGAATTAGAATTTTGCTTAGCACATCCTGATAGGCAAGACTCAGTAAGTTACATTGGTCCCTGAGGAACGATATCTTTATCTGTACTACTGCTACCCGTGCACTTGTGGCAGTCTCAATCAACTTGCTTGTGGAGCTTTTGGATCTCTTCTCCTCTTTTGCTGGCCTCCACACTTGCCTTGTCTTTAGAAACTCTAGGCACCAAATCTAAGGGGCTTAGGGGATCAATCCCATAAACAACCTTGAAAGGAGACAACCTTGTGCTTCTGTTGGGTACCTTATTATAAGAAAACCTGTCATGGGGACAGAGTAAATCCTATGATTTAGTATTGAGCTTAATTAAAGCTCTAAAAAGCGTTCCCAAAGTTCTATTTATCACCTCAGTTTGGCCATCAATTTGGGGCTGACAAGTGGTACTATACTTGAGCTTGGTCCCCGTCTTTTTCCATAAGGTAATCCAGAACTGGCTTAAGCACTTTGTATGTTGATCAGAAATAATGGACCTAGGAATTCTATGTTGCCTCATCACCTCTTTGAAGTATAGCTTAGCAATTTAGGTAGACATCGTTGGTCTTGTTGTAAGCTATAAAGTATGCCATCTTTACGAATCTATCCACTACCACAAAGAGGAAGTCCTTGTTCCTTTGAGTTTTTGGCAAGCCAAGGATAAAGTCCATGCTTACATCAACCCAAGGGAGGGAAGGAACTGGCAGAGGCCCGTACAAACCTTGGGGCTGTGAGTGATTCTTAGCCACTTAATGAATAACACACCTTTTCAAAAGATCCTAAACATACTTAATCATCGCTAGCCAGAAGTAATGCTCCCTTAGCATGGCTAGGGTCTTGTCTCTCCATAATGTCCATCCAACGAACCTCTATTTACTTCCCTAATCAGAAGCTCACGAGTACCACATCTAACGACACATAAATGGGTGCCCTTGAATAAGTACTCATTCTGGACAAGAAAATCCCCTTCCGGACAAGAAAATCCCCTTCCGGGTGTTTTTGATAAACATAATAGAGTAACCTAAAGTCTTCATTAATAGCATAAAGGGACTTTAGTGCTCAAATCCAAAAATGTAAGCATCTAGTTAGAACAAAAGCAAATACCTCCTAGATAGTGCATCTACTGCTCGATTGAGTTTTCTTAACTTGTGTTTGTTTGTAAAGTCGAATGACTGGAGGTATTCGACCCATTTAGCATACTTGGAGTTTAACTTATGCTAACCTTGAATGTACTTCAAGGCGTCATGATTGGAATTCAAGATAAACTCACCAGCTACAAAATAATGGCTCCAATGCTCCAAGCTCCTCATGATTGCCCAAAAATCCTTATCATAAGTCAAGTACTTCCTCCTAGAATCACAGAGTTCCTCAGTAAAGAAGGTTAAGGGTCGCCCTTCTTGAGTAAGAATTCCTCTAATACCAACACTAGAAGCATCACATTTAATCTCAAAAACCTTATCAACACGAGGTAATGCTAGTACTTGTGCCTCAGTCAGCTTGGCCTTGACTTACTCAAAAGCAGAATGAGCTTTAGGGGTCCATTTGTAGGATGAACCCTTAATCACTTTAGTCATAAGTCCTATGATTGTACTAAAGTTTATAATGTACTACCCATCAAATGAGGCAAGTGCATGAAAACTTCTAACATTGTAGATGGTCTTAGGAACAGGCCAAGACCAAATAGACTTAACTTTACTTTCATCTACTTTGACTCCTTAGGTAGTCATAACATAGCATCAAAAGGTCACTTCATTAAAAAAGAAAGTGCACTTCTTTAGGTTACCATATAACTTCTCCTTGTCTAAGACCACTATAATCTAAGTAAAGTGATCTTAGTGCTCCTCTTCTGCCTTGATGTAGATCAAAATATCATCAAAGTAAACCATCCTAAACTTCCTAATGCAAGTCCTAAACACTTGGTTCATAAGCCTCACAAAAGTACTTGGTGCATTTGATAATCCAAATGGCTTGACTAGCCATTCATACAACTACCTTTGGTCTTGAATGCTATCTTCTACTCAGCTCCCCCTCTGACCCAAATTTGGTAGTATCTACTCCTTAATTTAATCATAGAAAACACACTACAACTATGATGTTCATCTAGCAAGTCTTCAAGCCACAGGATAGGATGCCTGCATTTGATTGTGATCATGTTTACAGCTTGGCTGTCCACATGCATTCTTATGATGCCATCCTTCTTAGAGACTAATAAAGTTGGCACAGCAAAAGGGCTAAGTGACTTCTTAACCAACCCTTTGTTGATTAGTTCGTCTGCTTACCTTTGAATCTCTATAGTCTCCTTAGGATTCATTCTTTATGCAGGCTTGCTTAGGAGTATGGCTCCAAGGTTAAGGTTAATGCGGTGCTGGATGTATCTTTTGATGGGTAGGCCATAAGGTATCTCATCTAGGAAGACATGGCTAAACTCATCACACCAGGATATGGCAAAAGGGTGGCTTGGGGGTGAGTGCTCTAGTTCCTTAATGACAATGAGGATCCATTCCTTAAAGGCCTTAATCTCATGATAGGAAGCCATAAGTAATGGCTCTCCACAAGTTAGGAATAGTTAGCATATTGGGGGTTCTTTTGTGGCTTGTTTTTGTGGATCTGGGAAGGGCTTAAAGGGGTAAGGGTTGTCTTCTTCCCATCCTTAGAAAAGTAATAGGTGTTTAGGTGCCTATCATGTTTAATATTCTTATCAAACAACCAAGGCCTACCAAGCTGAATGTGACATGCATCCAAGGGGATAGCATCACAATGTAGTTTATCTTAGTAATTCTTACATATAGAGAATGAAATCAAGCATCTAGAATTTATTTGCAATCCTTTGCTTTGATTCAGCCATTGTATGTTGTATGGATAGGGATGGGCAGAAGCATGGAGATTGAGCTTCTGCACCATGCTAAAAGAAACCACATTAGCACAGCTACCACCATTAATGATCAAAGAATAGACTTTACCTTAGTACACCGAGTGTGAAAGATGTTCTCTCGTTGTTCTTCCTTGGTTTTAAGTCCACTGAATGTCCTCCTCAAAACTAGCATCTCTCCTTCATCAACTTCCTCTACATGCTCCTCTTGACTTCCATCTTATTCCTCTATCAAATATACCTCCTTTTCACCCCTAACTTCCTTCTCCTTTACTGCCTCTCACTCAACCAAAGTAATGATCTTTCTATTTGGACACTCCGAGGCAATGTGACCAACTCCTTGGCAATTTAAACACCTCCTGGTGCTCATAGGGCCAAGATTTGGTCTACTATATGGGGCTAGGCTCTTTAGTGGAGCTTGGGTTTTTTATGGGGTAGAGGGGGGTAATACCATGGCCTTAGGTGGTGGAAAGGAACTCTCCTTGTATATTCTCTTTTGTATGTTCTGGTTTTTCTTTGCTACTCAACCTTGTGAGCCAGCACACATACCTCATCAAAAGTGGAGTATTGTTGCAATTGCACAACACTAGCATACCTAGGATTAAGTCCTCTGAAGTAGCTCACAATAGTTTATTCTCCTGCTTCTTGTAGATCACACTTAATTAAAAGTTTTTCAAACTCCTTAGTATAATCCTCTACACTCATGGTTCTCTGGGTCAAATGGTGTAGTTAGGAGCAACTTTCTTGTAGCTAAGAAGGTGGCAGAAGCCAGGACTTAAGTTTGGATTTTATTTTATCCCAAGTTCTAATTTTCTCCTTTCTTAGCCTAACTCTTTTTGCACATAAATTGGCCCACCAGAGAGAAGCATATTTCTTAAGCTTAAGGTTAACAAGTTTTACCTTTCTCTCTTCTGGATCGTTCTTGAAATGAAAGATCCTCTTCACTGTTTGCATCCATTCTAAGAATTCATCTGGGTCTAGCTTCCCTTCAGATTCTGGAATATCAACTTTACAATCATTGTAATTAGGCTGAGGTCTTCTTTTCCTTCTTTTTAATCTGCTTGGAGTCTTTTCCTCACTAGTAGAAACCAAATGAGGGTTGTTTCTTTCATTTTCTTCTTCTTGGGCAGAATCGGGTGCACTGGATGAGCTCACTACATTTTTTCTTTTCTGTCTCATCGAATCAGTAAGCTGGCCTCTCATATAGGTGATATGGTTCTTGTGTTCTTCATTGTTGGTTGTTGTGGCCTCAAAATTCTTCATGAGAGCCTCAAGCTTCTCTCCCAGAATGATGCTAGCACTCATAACTAAAACTTGATCAAAGTTACCAAATGTATTTGGAATGTGTTTGGGAGAAGAGAAGAATGTGATAGATCAAGGGTTCAAGGATAAGATAAAACCTGGCTTTAATACTAAATATGATGTATTTCCACACTAAGAAACCTGCATTTAAGGACAGAATGCAAGCAAGCTAAAAAGGAATGAAAACAAAAGGTTTGGATTTAAGTGAACCCAAATAGAATGAACTAGGATTAGTAGAAACTTATCTGATTTTTTAATACATAAACACCACCAATAATCAATTTAGGGCCCTTAATCCTTCTTAGGATACAGAAACACCGTGTAAGGATTGATGAAGACTCGCTAGATCACCACTTTACTCAGCCTAAGTAAAGATAAGGTAGTTTGAGTTTTTAAAAGGTTTACGGGGTTAGGAGCAAAGCTCAACTAATTTCCCCTTTATTCATAATCTAATCATATCAACAAACAAGCACGCACTAAAATAAGCTCTGCCCAGCTGCTTAGTTGCTTAGGGGTTTCCCTAGTCATTAAGAAGCCTCTAATCTAGCTTACAGACATCAGAATACAAAACATGCTTAGCCTAACTGAAGTATAGTATATGAGTCTAGCTTAACACACGGTGTTTAATGCTAAGCGCTAGCTTGAAGATGTTTATTAGTCCTTATGATGTCCACTTTCACATGGGAGAGAAAAGGTGAGCTGCTGATTTGACTTTCTTTATCACTAGCCAATCAAAAGCAAGTGAGATCTTTATTTCTCCTTATAGTGGCCACTTAACCTTCCAAAGCTACCAATGGGCCAACAACAGCGTTCCTAGTTGTGTAGGCTAGCAATAAGTAGGCAAGTTGGTGACCAAACCCTCCCTTTGAAGAGATCTCAGCTGTTGATCCAAAACAGTCAAATTAGCCGGTTTGGGCCCCAAACGCAACTGCTCGGTTGCCTTACCTCTGCTCAATTTAGACCTAATTTCATAAATAGCTTCATTAGGATGTTAATAATCACCCCAAGTGAAGAAATAAGGCTAAATTAGGTTTCAAGGAGGGAATGAGCTAGAAACTCAAAAACGGGCTAGATTGGAGCTCAATCTGGAGTGATTGAGTTGTGATTGTAAAATCTTCATAAAGAACCTGATTTAACTTGAGTATCTCTTCATGGATTGCTATTGGAGGATGCTAGACAACATCCTATGTAACAATATCTACTCTAGAGCCCTTGGAGCTTTAGGAAATCAGATGAACAAAACCCAGCCTTTAAAAAGAATCATACCCGGGTACATTGGAACTTTGATTCAGCAGTGCTTGGATTGTTGCCTGTGGATTGGTGCTAGAACTTCAATTCCTTGACTTGGGGCTAAGTCATGCGCCATGTCTTGATCTCCATCAACATGGGTACCTTGATCTGAAACAACATACCATAGGAAGATGACTTGAGGGGAGAAGAAGTGGCACTTCTCCAAATCCCATTACAGCTTCTATTAAGCTAAGATACTTAGAACTTGATACAAATGATGCATGTGCTCTTCCTCATTCTTGCTATAAACCGTGATGTCGTCAAAGTGCACAACCACACAAGTGCCGATGATGGACTTAAGTACATGATTCATAAGCTTTATAAAGACGCATGGTGCATTAGTCAAACCAAAGGACATCAAGCCACTCATAAAGCCCTCCTTTCGCTTTGAAAGCCGTATTCCATTGAACTCCCTTATATATCTATATCAATGCGGATTTGTTTCCCTTCTTTAACTATTTTTAATTCATGTTGTTTGGCTATGAGTTTGACTGACGTTCCTTAGAGGGCTGTAGATGCTAAGGTGTGGCCTTTAGTCTCATGGATTCATTATATTGGAGGATAAGGTTTTCTTTTGAAGTCCTACTTGCCTAGTATAAATGTGATGTACTTGCTACTTGTTGATATTGCTTGCAGTTGTTTTGTTTTATGGAGTTAAGAAACACCCACTGATCCTGTGTTAGCTCACTCCCTCCTTATATCCCTTTCCAGGTTTAGAATAATGAGGTGCAAAAGTTATATTAGTGATGACCTGCTAGCAGCCATTTTACAGTTTCAATTGATTGGTTGCTATGAAGTGATGATTGTCTTTCCATTTATGTAATTAATTAAGTTTGGTCATCGAATGTGAAAGCCTGTAGACAACTCTGAAGCTTTATGTATATATTGTTATAACACTTGTTATTAACTAGTTTGAATTTCAGTAACCCAGGTGTGTGACCCATGGCTTGCCACTTATGTCACCTAGCAATCTATTTTATCTTATTGTCAGACTATAGGTACCCTTAGCTTCAGTTAAGCTTTAGAACGCTGCAACTATAGGCAGAACTCTTGCAGTTTTTCCCTATAATACCTAAACACATGTTAAAGTTTAAGTTCTACCTCAATAGCCTTAGGGATTTTTTCCAGAAGTTATGGCGATGTGGTGCCTCCTTCAGATGATAGGTGTTATAGTAGCCAAGCTTTGATACCACTTGATGTATTCTAGCCTCACTAACAACTCAAACAACTAAGAAAACAAGAGAGGGAAACGACCAGAATGTGTTCTGTTCGAACAGTTTGCAAACAAGCACACCAACTGGAGATAAACAAGCAAGATTACGCTCTTGTTCATAGTTGGATAATCTCCTTAGATCATTTCGGTTACATAAATCACCCCCTAAGTGAGGTAAGGAGACCTAGAGACCCACTTAAGTTGTCAAGCTCAAGATACAACACTAGGATTTAAGAGAGAGAATTTTCTAACTCAATATTCATTCATCAAATTCTACCTTAGAAAATGAACATGAAGGTGATTTATAGGAGTCCTAATAACCATTCAAACCCCAAAGTTAGCCATAGGCCAAGAGGTACACTAGGGAAATCAAGAGATCAAATTGGCCTCCTTAAGTGCATAATAGCTAGCCTAATCTAACCTGGTCACCTCATTAGAGTTAGTGATTCATTCAAATGAGGTGGCAAGCTTATAAAGTAACCCATTACATCAATGCAATTCAAAATCAGCAAGTTATACAAGTGAAAGAACCATGAACAAGACCCTTTCATACAGCTACTATGTAACCAAGTAAAAGGGAATTTCCTTGTACTTTCAGCTAGATAATAGTAGCATAAGATGGTGCTTTGGGGAAGCTTTGTGCATGTTGCTTAATAATGTTTTATGTCTTCTTTCATGATGCAATGATAGGAGTTGGAATTAATTTGATCAACTTAATTCCTCGTCATTCTGACCTGTGCTGGATTGTTGCCAAAACCACACTCATGGAAAGAAGTTACTAGTTAACCATTCGATTGATGCCCAAAAGCTTTGTAACTCATTTTATTTGAAAGATAACTTCTTAAACGTAAGTAAAGTGGTCAAGGTCCGTACATAAATCTGAGCTAATTTTCAGATGAACTGAGTAGAATGTTAAGGAGCTGGTTTGGGGCGTTTCTGAGCAAGACATAATCTTCCTTTACTTCCTTCATACTTGGGGGTTCTTGTGGGCTTACAGGATGGTCTTCGAGAGGCTCCAAAGGATGGTCCCCATAATACCCTTCGGCTTGATTGGAGTTTCACCTTAAACTCAGAAGCTCATCAATTTCATCGTAATAAGGGCTGAACTTAGCCACGTTAAAGGTGGCAGGCACCCCATACTCACCATGGAGGTCCATTTTATGAGCATTTCAACCTATCTTAAGCCTCTTTTCTATGGTCATTGGCATGATACTTAGCTTGAACATTGGATTTCTCAATTATTTCCCTAATCTTAGCGTGAAGGTCTTAAGTTTCCTTAGCACTTTTCTTGGCCCCCTAACTAAACTTAGTTGGATTTGGGATTGCAATAAGGTCCAATGGAGTCTGAGCGTTGAATCCATACATCACTTGGAAAAGAGAAAAGTTGGTATCCTTACTAGGTGCTTGGTTGAAGGCAAATTTCGCATGACAAAGTAATGCATCCCACCGCTTGGTGCTCTTCTTGAGTGGAACCCAAAGCAAAGTGCCCAAGATTCTATTAGTCACTTCAGTTTGGCCATCCGTTTGGGCGTGACAAGTGGTGCTACATTTAAGATGAGTGCCCAACTTTCTCCACAAGGTGAGCCAAAAGTGACTCAAGAACTTGGCATCCCTATCGGACATCATACATCGAGGATTCTATGAAGTCAAATAATCCATTTGAAGTAGAGGTTTGTGAAATGCGAAGCAATATTAGTGGTGTGGCATGCCATAATGCGAGCTATTTTTAAGAACCTATCCACCACTACCATAATGGAGTCCTTGTGCCTTTGTGTCCGTGGCAAAGTGGTGATAAAATCATGGCTCACACCCTCCCAAGGGGCTTGAGGTACTAGAAGGGGAGAATAAAGGCCTTGGGCCCGTAGGTGACTGCAAATTGACAAGTGGAACACCATTTGATAGAGTATTCTACGTCCGTGGACATCTTCTACCAATGGTAGTGATCCTTGAGCATGGAGCATGTGTTCTCTACAACAAAGTGTCCAACCAAGCTCCCCCATACAGTTCTTAAATCAAAGCTCCCTAAAGCCACTCTTCAGAATGTAAAGTCGAGTTCCCTTAAATAGGGAACCATTCCCTAAGTGGAAGAAGCCGTGAGCATGTTTGGAACACTTCTGAAGGATTTCCTTGAATTCATTATCCTTAGCATAGATCTCCTTTATACACTCAAAACCAAGTACTTTTTAGTTTTCAAAGTAGAGAGCAGAAGATACCTCCTTGATAGTGCATCTGCTCACTTGGTCACCGGCTGCGCGAAGGTCACCAAGTGTGGCTGGTTGCCGGCATGTCGCCGTCATCCTCTCCCTCTCTTGTCATTCTCCCTCACTCACCGTCGATCTCTCTCTCTCTCTGTTTGCTGGGTTCGGGGTCGTGGCTACTTGCACGAACTGCGGTGCAGCCGCCACCGCCATGCCACCCGACCGACCCCGTTCTTTCTCTCTCTTTCGCTCAATCTCTCTCTCTCTCTCTCTCTCTCTCTCTCTCTCTCTCTCTCTCTCTTTCTCCTCTGTTGTGGGTTGCGAGGGGCTGGGGTGAGGAACCCCCTTGTCATGCTTTCTGGCCAAAGAAGGGGGGCTTCGGCTCCCCTTTTTGATTTCCTTTTTTTAGGTTTTGTTGTTTAGGCTCACTTACTAAACCTACCTCGGTTCTGAATCATCTGATTTTGCTAATCTTGACCCCTCATATCCTTGCTGAACTTGCTTATTTCGCATAATTATGCCTCGACTGAGTTTTAACGAATTCACTAATTTCATATAATCCTATAATTGAATTGGGGAAATTAATGAAAATTACCCATATAATTATCGCACCCAATTATCACGTAAAACTTAGTCTAATATAGCTAACTCAATCAAATAAGTTAATAAAAATATTAACTCAAACGATTAGTCTAAGGTTGAAAACCTGATTATTATATGGGCTTTAGGAAGGCGGAAACAGCACAACGGCAAAGACTCTCTCAAATCAAGCCCTTAGTTAGGAGATCATCAACTTGTTGTTGGACTTCTTGTGTCTCTTGAGGATTTATTTCATGTTAAGTGACCTTAATCTCTTCTATTGTCCGTGTGGAGATAACTCTCAAGTACTACGATAATAGTCATATACTTGCGGCATTTATTTTACAATCGAAATTATCCCACAAGTTTTTGGCACCGTTGTCGGGGACGACGGCGTGAGATTAGGTCGTATTTTCTCTTTCTTAGTTACTTTCTTATTAGTGGCATATACCTTGTTTTAGTTTGCTTATTTTGTCATTAGTAGTCTGACTTGACTTAGTTTATCTTAATTCTTGGAAAAAAAAATTCCAAAAAAACTGGAAAATGCTAAACTTGAAAAAAAATGGAAAAAACTTTGAAGACCACTAAAAATTCAAAAACTTGAAAAAAAAAATTGAAATCAAATAGCAAGTTTCTGTTTTGCTCAATTTGAGCATCAAGTATTTTGATAATTATATGGGTAATTTTTAGTGATAATTATATGGATAATTATGAAAATTACCTATACAACATCCATACCCATCCACACCCCTACAACATCCAATGGTTAAATCCAAGTGAAGGGTTACAGGTTAAGTCTCAATGCTTAATCTCTTTCTCTATTGGAAAGAACTACCAAGATGAGTTATGGTGTGATGTGATTCCATGGATGCATGCCATATCTTACTAGGTAGACTGTGGTTGTATGACCAAAAGATGATGTATAACGTTTCTTAAACACATGCTCTTTCTCTAAGGGAGGAAAGAAGATCACCTAGGCACCTTTATCCCCTAGTAAGCTCCACAAAAACAACCCCCAAAAACGGCCAAAACACTCAAATTTGCTACTTACTCTTAGTGAACCTCTTTTAAAAGCTTCATATCATGAGTTTAGAGATTTTAAAGATTGGATATTAAACAATCAAGAGGAATCCAAAACCCCTTTACCAAGCTATTCCCTAGCCATTTCATTACTTCAACGCTTTAGCTATGTATTTTCAGGAGTGATATCCTTGGGTTTACCCCCAAAGAGAGACATCCAGCACATATAAATCTTATCCCATGATTTATTCTTCCAAACAAACCAGCATATAGGATGAATCCTAAAGAAACTATGGAGATTCAATGCCAAGTGGAAGAATTGATGTCTCTAATAACCCAACCCTAAATCATGTTTATTTATTTAATTAAGCCGAAGTTATTAATTTTCTCGCATTTTATTGATCACATTTAATCATATCGATTAGAAAAGAAGTCATTTTAGACCTACTCTGCAATTTGGGCTTTTGTTTTCGCACAATTTTGAGAAGACCGATAGTAGGTCTCCATAATTATAGTTTAAGATATTAAAGTATTTTTTATAACATCATAAAATTTAAATTTCAGCTACGAAAGCTTTAATCGCATATCGTTTTATTTTCTTTCTAGGCTTGACTTCCTTTAAGCCGAATTCTAGACCAACAAGTTGCTACTCCATTTGCTTAGCTAATGATCATCAATTGTGGCTAATTATAATTAGAAAAAGACATTTTTTGAAGCTTAAACTCAACCTAGTAAATCCTTAGATCAATTTTCATCTAACTAAAAATAAGCATGCATGGATTAGCTAAACTTTAGCTTCAAATATGTTAATTGTGTATAATTAGATGGAAAATAAAATTTGGATGTGTTATTTAACTTGGATAATGCCCTAAGGTGATTTCAGCAAAAAGGAATGAATTGTGGAAATTTCTTCAATGAAAAGAGGTGATTTTGTACATTCAAGCAAGTGAGATTGAGGGCGTGTTTTAAGTGCTTTTGTGATGTATCTCCCGAGGGTCTATGCTCAAACTCAATTCAAGAGCAAAAGCTTAAAACCAAGAGAGAGTACTATGATGCATATTTCCATATGCATCATTTTTATTCAAGTCCAATCTCAAAGAAGAAAAGGGTCAAAGAAGATCATGCATGGAAATGTGCCTATTTGGTCTTCTTAAGTGAGTTCAAAGACTCGCGACACTATGGAGAGGTAAAAAAGAGGTTAAGCTTTGCTAGAAATTTGGTGCCGAATTCATCCCTGCGGAACCCGATTTTTGTGACCACTTTTGGACAAGCTCAAGTGGACCCACAACTTTAGGGCCCATGTTCTTTTGAAGCTTAAGATTTCATCTTTCAAATAAGCCCAAGTTTGTTTAATTTGGACATCATTTGATTGGGCAAAATATCACTCAAAGATACGTTATACTGATCCAGTCCAGTCTAAGATAGGTGCATTGTTTGGGCCATAACTTTCAAACCGCTTATCTAAATTGAGCAAATGAGCCCATTCTGGAAAATAGACTTCCAGGGCTTTCTAACAAGCCCAAGAACGCGGGATTTGGCCGAGTATTCTGGAAGTTATGCTCTGTTGAAGTTGAGGCAGCTGCAAGGATTAATTCTGGGAATATGAAGAGTCTTCGGTTACATGTGATTGTATGGCTGACATTGTGCACGTTTTGGAGCCTTTTAGATTGGTGTAATCAGCTAAGAAATCCTAGAATATTCCTTGTAACCTCCCCCACCCCTTTTATGATTTGTCTTTCCATTTATCTTAGTCTTTTCATTTTACTAGTTTTAATTGTTAGGAGTTATTTGAGTCCTTTTTGTTGTCTTTTGCTGAGCCTATATAAAGGGGGGGCGTGTGAGCATTGTAGATCAGATTTCTAAGGCATTTTCAAGAGTAATTCAAGCACCTTTGAGAGTGATTCTTATTTGTGTCCCAAAAATTCCTAGTTCTATATCTTAAATTTGGCTAATTCAAGTGGTGTTCTAGGTTCTCTTTCTTTTCTTTGGAGTGATTCCTCAGAAGAGTGAAGAGAATTAGCCCAAGACCAAGGTGTGAGTGGCTCCGGAAGGATTATCTCATACTCGAAGTCTTGCACTATCCATCTCTATCCTGTTGGTGATGTTCTTCATCTTTCCCATCTTTCTCTCTTTTCATTTTGCATAGTTTGATTTGAGTTTGATTTGGATCACTTTCCACCCACATATACATCAATTGGTATCAGAGCCACGGTTCTTAAGTGACCCACTTCACACCCAAATACATCCCAAAAAGGCAAAACACAAAAACAAAAAAAAAAGCACAAACCGGCAAACCCAGTCTCGAAGACCAGAGAAGCAGCACGGTGCCCCCGTGCCACCCAGCACGACCGTGCCACTATACTTTTCTGCATTTCCTCAAGTCAAAGCATAGCACGGTTCCCCAGTGCCCCTTGCACGACCGTGCCCTCCCTCCTCTTCTCCAAAATAGCCTTTTTCTAGCCTAAACACAAAACCCACAAAGAACCCTTAAGCATTCATCCATCATGATTTCTCTTGGGAACTTGAGAAAAGAGATTGCTTTGATTGAAAAGGAGATGGTCATCCTTGAAACTCCAAAGTTTCGTGGCCAAAAAGAAAATTTCCCTTACCGGATTTCCAAAGTGGATCAAGTCTTCACTCGCTACAATATTGACGAGCAAGAGAAGTTTAAGGTGGTTATCAAGAAGCTCCGAGGCCATGCTCTTGAATGGTGGGAAAAGTACAAGTATAAGAGGAAGAAGAGAGGAAAAAGTAAGATCACAACATGGGCTAAGTTAAGAGGTAAATTAATGGATACTTTCGCTCCAACCTCTTACTTACACAACCATCCTTTACTTTCCTTTGAGATAAACAACTTTGATTCCTCTTCTAAAAACCTCTCTTTCAACAAGGGAAGCTCAATTCCATCCCCTCAACCCACATTTTTAGCACCTTCCACTCCACAAAAGAAGCAAACTCCACAAACAAGCCAAGCCCTTGCAGATCGACCTAACCCCGACCCTTTGAACCTTAGGAGGTGTTCTAAGTGTCAAGGCTTTAGTCACACACCTACGGGCTGCCCCAACAAGGTATTCATCACCATCGCCGAATGGGAAGTAGCCATGGAGGAAGAAAAGGGGGAGAACGATCAGGAGGAAAGCCTTGAAGAAGAAATTGAACTCAAGGTTGAAAAAGAGGAAATACTTCACTTAGAGAAGGTTTCTCAAAAGCCAAACGAAATTGAAGAAGAGCATGCAAATATTCATTTCAATCCAAAGGAGCAAGACCATATCCTATCCTTTCCCCACAAAATCACATTAACCCCCATTCACCCTTCCCAAATCCTCAAACCACATAAAGCCTCACAAAATGATCTATTACTCACCTCTCTTTCCCCAACCGAATCTCACATTAGTTTTCACCCTTCCCACACCCACTTTTATAAAACCTCTGTGCATATTGCTTTTCAAGTGCTGCCTTTTGACCTTATTCCATCTCCCAAACCCAAAGACAGTCCTCACTTGGATGTCTTTCTCATCCCCTTCCTGTATGCCACCCTACAAATGATGCCCTTTGGCCACTTCCTACAAGAGCTCCCATTTCATAAGCATGCCTCCCTTCATGAGAAGCTTGCCAACCCTTTGAGTTTGAGGACAAACTCAAAACAACCCGGGGAGAATGATGCATATTTCCATATGCATCATTTTTATTCAAGTCCAATTTCAAAGAAGAAAAGGGTCAAAGAAGATCATGCATGGAAATGTGCTTATTTGGTCTTCTTAAGTGAGTTCAAAGACTCGCGACACTATGGAGAGGTCAAAAAGAGGTTAAGCTTTGATAGAAATTTGGTGCCGAATTCATCCCTGCGGAACCCGATTTTTTGTGACCACTTTTGGACAAGCTCAAGTGGACCCACAACTTTAGGGCCCATGTGCTTTTGAAGCTTAAGATTTCATCTTTCAAATAAGCCCAAGTTTGTTTAATTTGGAAATCATTTGATTGGGCAAAATATCACTCAAAGATACGTTATGCTGATCCAGTCCAGTCTGAGATAGGTGCATTGTTTGGGCCATAACTTTTAAACCGCTTATCTAAATTGAGCAAATGAGCCCATTCTGGAAACTAGACTTCCCGGGCTTTCTATCACGCCCAAGAACGCGTGATTTGGCCGGGTATTCTGGAAGTTATACTTTGTTGAAGTTGAGGCAGCTGCAAGGATTAATTCTGGGAATATGAAGAGTCTTCGGTTGCATGTGATTGTATGGCTGACATTGTGCACGTTTTGGAGCCTTTTAGATTGGTGTAATCAGCTAAGAAATCCTAGAATATTCCTTGTAACCTCCCCCACCCCTTTTATGATGTGTCTTTCCATTTATCTTAGTCTTTTCATTTTACTAGTTTTTATTGTTAGGAGTTATTTGAGTCCTTTTGTTGTCTTTTGCTGAGCCTATATAAAGGGGGGGCGTGTGAGCATTGTAGATCAGATTTCTAAGGCATTTTCAAGAGCAATTCTCATTTTCAAGCACCTTTGAGAGTGATTCTCATTTGTGTCCCAAAAATTCCTAGTTCTATATCTTGAATTTGGCTAATTCAAGTGGTGTTCTAGGTTCTCTTTCTTCTCTTTGGAGTGATTCCTCAGAAGAGTGAAGCGAATTAGCCCAAGACAAAGGTGTGAGTGGCTCCGGAAGGATTATCTCATACACAAAGTCTTGTACTATCCATCTCTATCCTGTTTGGTGATATTCTTCATCTTTCCCATCTTTCTCTCTTTTCATTTTGCTTAAGTTTGATTTGAGTTTGATTTGGATCACTTTCCCCCCACATATACATCAATTGGTATCAGAGCCACGGTTCTTAAGTGACCCACTTCACACCCAAATACATGCCAAAAAGCCAAAACACAAAAACAAAAAAAAAGGCACAAACCGGCAAACCCAGTCTCGAAGACCAGAGAAGCAGCACGGTGCCCCCGTGCCACCCAGCACGACCGTGCCACTATACTTTTCTGCATTTCCTCAAGTCAAAGCATAGCACGGTTCCCCAGTGCCCCTTGCACGACCGTGCCCTCCCTCCTCTTCTCCAAAATAGCCTTTTTCTAGCCTAAACACAAAACCCACAAAGAACCCTTAAGCATTCATCCATCATGATTTCTCTTGGGAACTTGAGAAAAGAGATTGCTTTGATTGAAAAGGAGATGGTCATCCCTGAAACTCCAAAGTTTCGTGGCCAAAAAGAAGATTTCCCTTACTGGATTTCCAAAGTGGATCAAGTCTTCACCCGCTACAATATTGACGAGCAAGAGAAGTTTAAGGTGGTTATCAAGAAGCTCCGAGGCCATGCGCTTGAATGGTGGAAAAAGTACAAGTATAAGAGGAAGAAGAGAGGAAAAAGTAAGATCACAACATGGGTTAAGTTAAGAGGTAAATTAATGGATACTTTCGCTCCAACCTCTTACTTACACAACCATTCTTTACTTTCCTTTGAGATAAACAACTTTGATTCCTCTTCTAAAAACCTCTCTTTCAACAAGGGAAGCTCAATTCCATCCCCTCAACCCACATTTTTAGCCCCTTCCACTCCACAAAAGAAGCAAACTCCACAAACAAGACAAGCCCTTGCAGATCGACCTACCCCCGACCCTTTGAACCTTAGGAGGTGTTCTAAGTGTCAAGGCTTTAGTCACACACCTACGGGCTGCCCCAACAAGGAATTCATCACCATCACCGAATGGGAAGTAGCCATGGAGGAAGAAAAGGAGGAGAACGATCAGCAGGAAAGCCTTGAAGAAGAAATTGAACTCAAGGTTGAAAAAGAAGAAATACTTCACTTAGAGAAGGTTTCTCAAAAGCCAAATGAAATTGAAGAAGAGCATGCAAATATTCATTTCAATCCAAAGGAGCAAGACCATATCCTATCCTTTCCCCACAAAATCACATTAACCCCCATTCAACCTTTCCAAATCCTCAAACCACATAAAGCCTCACAAAATGATCTATTACTCACCTCTCTTTCCCCAACCGAATCTCACATTAGTTTTCACCCTTCCCACACCCACTTTTATAAAACCTCTGTGCATATTGCTTTTCAAGTGCTGCCTTTTGACCTTATTCCATCTCCCAAACCCAAAGACAGTCCTCACTTGGATGTCTTTCTCATCCCCCTCCTCTATGCCACCCTACAAATGATGCCCTTTGGCCACTTCCTACAAGAGCCCCCATTTCATAAGCATGCCTCCCTTCATGAGAAGCTTGCCAATCCTTTGAGTTTGAGGACAAACTCAAAACAACCCGGGGAGTATGATGCATATTTCCATATGCATCATTTTTATTCAAGTCCAATATCAAAGAAGAAAAGGGTCAAAGAAGATCATGCATGGAAATGTGCCTATTTGGTCTTCTTAAGTGAGTTCAAAGACTCACGACACTATGGAGAGGTCAAAAAAAGGTTAAGCTTTGCTAGAAATTTGGTGCCGAATTCATCCCTGCGGAACCCGATTTTTGTGACCACTTTTGGACAAGCTCAAGTGGGCCCACAACTTGAGGGCCCATGTGCTTTTGAAGCTTAAGATTTCATCTTTCAAATAAGCCCAAGTTTGTTTAATTTGGACATCATTTGATTGGGCAAAATATCACTCAAAGATAAGTTATGCTGATCCAGTCCAGTCTGAGATAGGTGCATTGTTTGGGCCATAACTTTTAAACCGCTTATCCAAATTGCGCAAATGAGCCCATTCTGGACACTAGACTTCCAGGGCTTTCTATCAAGCCCAAGAACGCGTGATTTGGCCGCGTATTCTGGAAGTTATGCTCTGTTGAAGTTGAGGCAGCTGCAAGGATTAATTCTGGAAATATGAAGAGTCTTCGGTTACATGTGATTGTGTGGCTGACATTGTGCACGTTTTTGGAGCCTTCTAGATTGGTGTAATCAGCTAAGAAATCCTAGAATATTCCTTGTAAACTCCCCCACCCCTTTTATGATGTGTCTTTCCATTTATCTTAGTTTTTTCATTTTACTAGTTTTAATTGTTAGGAGTTATTTGAGTCCTTTTGTTGTCTTTTGCTGAGCCTATATAAAGGGGGGGCGTGGGAGCATTGTAGATCAGATTTCTAAGGCATTTTCAAGAGTAATTCAAGCACCTTTGAGAGTGATTCTCATTTGTGTCCCAAAAAATTCCTAGTTCTATATCTTGAATTTGGCTAATTCAAGTGGTGTTCTAGGTTCTCCTTCTTTTCTTTGGAGTGATTCTTCAGAAGAGTGAAGGGAATTAGCCCAAGACCAAGGTGTGAGTGGCTCCGGAAGGATTATCTCATACTCGAAGTCTTGCACTATCCATCTCTATCCTGTTGGTGATGTTCTTCATCTTTCCCATCTTTCTCTCTTTTCATTTTGCTTAGTTTGATTTGAGTTTGATTTGGATAACTTTCCACCCACATATACATCAATTGGTATCAGAGCCACGGTTCTTAAGTGACCCACTTCACACCCAAATACATCCCAAAAAGGCAAAACACAAAAACAAAAAAAAAAGCACAAACCGGCAAACCCAGTCTCGAAGACCAGAGAAGCAGCACGGTGCCCCCGTGCCACCCAGCACGACCGTGCCACTATACTTTTCTGCATTTCCTCAAGTCGAAGCATAGCGCGGTTCCCCAGTGCCCCTTGCACGACCGTGCCCTCCCTCCTCTTCTCCAAAACAGCCTTTTTCTAGCCTAAACACAGAACCCACAAAGAACCCTTAAGCTTTCATCCATCATGATTTCTCTTGGGAACTTGAGAAAAGAGATTGCTTTGATTGAAAAGGAGATGGTCATCCTTGAAACTCCAAAGTTCCGTGGCCAAAAAGAAGATTTTCCTTACTGGATTTCCAAAGTGGATCAAGTCTTCACTCGCTACAATATTGACGAGCAAGAGAAGTTTAAGGGGGTTATCAAGAAGCTCCGAGGCCATGCACTTGAATGGTGGGAAAAGTACAAGTATAAGAGGAAGAAGAGAGGAAAAAGGAAGATCACAACATGGGTTAAGTTAAGAGGTAAATTAATGGATACTTTCGCTCCAACCTCTTACTTACACAACCATCCTTTACTTTCCTTTGAGGTAAACAACTTTGATTCCTCTTCTAAAAACCTCTCTTTCAACAACGGAAGCTCAATTCCATCCCCTCAACCCACATTTTTAGCCCCTTCCACTCCACAAAGGAAGCAAACTCCACAAACAAGCCAAGCGCTTGCAGATCGACCTAACCCCGACCCTTTGAACCTTAGGAGGTGTTCTAAGTGTCAAGGCTTTAGTCACACACCTACGGGCTGCCCCAACAAGGAATTCATCACCATCGCCGAATGGGAAGTAGCCATGGAGGAAGAAAAGGGGGAGAACGATCAGGAGGAAAGCCTTGAAGAAGAAATTCAACTCAAGGTTGAAAAAGAAGAAATACTTCACTTAGGGAAGGTTTCTCAAAAGCCAAACGAAATTGAAGAAGAGCATGCAAATATGCATTTCAATCCAAAGGAGCAAGACCATATCCTATCCTTTCCCCACAAAATCACATTAACCCCCATTCAACCTTCCCAAATCCTCAAACCACATAAAGCCTCACAAAATGATCTATTACTCACCTCTCTTTCCCCAACCGAATCTCACCTTAGTTTTCACCCTTCCCACACCCACTTTTATCAAACCTCTGTGCATATTGCTTTTCAAGTGCTGCCTTTTGACCTTATTCCATCTCCCAAACCCAAAGACAGTCCTCACTTGGATGTCTTTCTCATCCCCCTCCTCTATGCCTCCCTACAAATGATGCCCTTTGGCCACTTCCTACAAGAGCTCCCATTTCATAAGCATGCCTCCCTTCATGAGAAGCTTGCCAATCCTTTGAGTTTGAGGACAAACTCAAAACAACCCGGGGAGTATGATGCATATTTCCATATGCATCATTTTTATTCAAGTCCAATTTCAAAGAAGAAAAGGGTCAAAGAAGATCATGCTTGGAAGTGTGCTTATTTGGTCTTCTTAAGTGAGTTCAAAGACTCGCGACACTATGGAGAGGTCAAAAAGAGGTTAAGCTTTGCTAGAAATTTGGTGCCGAATTCATCCCTGCGGAACCCGATTTTTTGTGACCACTTTTGGACAAGCTCAAGTGGACCCACAACTTGAGGGCCCATGTGCTTTTGAAGCTTAAGATTTCATCTTTCAAATAAGCCCAAGTTTGTTTAATTTGGACATCATTTGATTGGGCAAAATATCACTCAAAGATACGTTGTGCTGATCCAGTCCAGTCTGAGATAGGTGCATTGTTTGGGCCATAACTTTTAAACCGCTTATCCAAATTGAGCAAATGAGCCCATTCTGGAAACTAGACTTCCAGGGCTTTCTATCAAGCCCAAGAACGCGTGATTTGGCCGAGTATTCTGGATGTTATGCTCTGTTGAAGTTGAGGCAGCTGCAAGGATTAATTCTGGGAATATGAAGAGTCTTCGGTTACATGTGATTGTGTGGCTGACATTGTGCACGTTTTGGAGCCTTCTAGATTGGTGTAATCAGCTAAGAAATCCTAGAATATTCCTTGTAACCTCCCCCACCCCTTTTATGATGTGTCTTTCCATTTATCTTAGTCTTTTCATTTTACTAGTTTTAATTGTTAGGAGTTATTTGAGTCCTTTTGTTGTCTTTTGCTGAGCCTATATAAAGGGGGGGCGTGTGAGCATTGTAGATCAGATTTCTAAGGCATTTTCAAGAGTAATTCAAGCACCTTTGAGAGTGATTCTCATTTGTGTCCCAAAAATTCCTAGTTCTATATCTTAAATTTGGCTAATTCAAGTGGTGTTCTAGGTTCTCTTTCTTTTCTTTGGAGTGATTCCTCAGAAGAGTGAAGGGAATTAGCCCAAGACCAAGGTGTGAGTGGCTCCGGAAGGATTATCTCATACTCGAAGTCTTGCACTATCCATCTCTATCTTGTTGGTGATATTCTTCATCTTTCCCATCTTTCTCTCTTTTCATTTTGCTTAGTTTGATTTGAGCTTGATTTGGATCACTTTCCACCCACATATACATCATACTACCAAGGAGAATTCAAGAGAATGGTACGTTATAAGCTAGTTGTGAATTAGCTAAAACATAAGGAGGGGAATGGATTTCGAATCAAGGGATTCTAGATGGGAAAAGGAAAAGAAAGGAGAGATAATAAACTAATCTTTGGATACAAAATCACCACCAAAGACTAATCTAGGTAGAACTAAGCTTGTTCAAGGATACAGAAACACCACCAAGAACAAGATTAGGGCCCTTAAACTATGATTAATATACAGAAACACCACTTAATTAAGTTTAAGACTACACTTGAACATCACCCTGTCCGGCCTAGTTAGAGATAAGCAAGATTAGTGTTTTAAGAGAAATAAGAGCAATGCTCTCAAATCTGATTTCAATTGATATTCAAGGCTTGGTTACAAAATGAGCCTTCTAAATGCCTTAAATAAACGTCCTAAGGCAGCTAAGGGACTTAGGAGGTTTCCTTCCAAGGGAGGAAACCTTTAACTTATCCTAATCTAGCTTTAAACCTTGCTTAGCGAAATCGGTTACAATCAAGCATAATTAAACTAAGCTAATTACATCTTTATGCATTAGAATAAGCTAGATTACAAATATTATAATCATCCTAAGCAAGTAAGCAAGCAAATATGCAGCTCTGCTTATGTGAGAGAAAAGCAAAAAGCAGCCTTGTTCCCTTTGTGCTTTAAGGCTAGCCAATGAGAGAGTTTCTGCCTTTCTTCGCTTGTTTCTCTTTGGTTCTTCAATTGGTTGCCCCATGATTGTGTCCAAGACTCCTTTAATTGCCATATAAAGCTGCTTGGATGAAATTGGATGGCTGGAAAGACATTAACCACCAATGCACCAATTAGGTGCAACCAGGCAGAATACTACAGTTTGTAAGCTCTATTTGGATGCCACCTTTCACATACAAAACGTGGGCGTGATTTGGATTGGCACACGTGGTTGGAAATACAGGATGTCTTCTAGCTCCTGCAAGTGGAATCACACGTTGTGGAGATCATTTGCCCATCAAAATCCTTAGAAAACTCGGACTGGTCTAAAACCAAGTCCAGCCTACACTGTTTAACAAAATGCCTTAGTTCTGCTAGTGTACTTAATATAAACTAGATTTATTTACATTCTTACATAGCTAAGACATTAAGGAACCAAAATATGTAAAAATATCAGATTAAACCCAAAATAAGTCAAAGGAACACAATACACAAATCTTGACTCATTTCTGTCTCGACTGGTAGTTTTGATAGTTTGGATTAAAAGACTGATTTGGATAGGTAAATAAAGTCCAAAAGAGCTGAAACTTATTTTGTTGGAAAGATAACTTCTTGAACTTCAAGGTCAATACAAAATATTGGACTTAAATCCCATGGAAGTTGAAATTATTTGGTTTCTAAAATCGGGCTGCTACACTGCTTTAAACCCGAAACCTTCTATTTTAAGTCCTTTGATAGTTTGGATAAAAATACTTAATTTAAAACTGATTTAATTGCATAATTAAGTTTTATAGAATGTCAATAAACTCTCTTAGCAAAGAAATCAAGGTTAAATTAAGTTTAAGTTGATGAATCAACTTAAAACTAAAACAGGTTCAAAAAAATGATTAGGGCTGATTGAGGATTGCATAGGCTAATATCCATCATCCTCCCCTTGTTAGAAAAAATTTGTCCTCAAATTTAAGCCACTAAATCTAGCTGAAATAACACCAACCGCTCAAATAAACATGGTTTGATTCGAACCTAGTGGTAAGTACTTAGATGGTTAGGGGCTTTTTGAGATGGCTTACCACAAGTAAAGAGATGGTGGGAATGTTTTTATGGTGTGTGGAGTTGGAAAAGATTGTTAAGGTGTGGGTGGGCTAAAGCATGGAGTTTAGTTTTGCTGAGTGAAACATTGTGAGCACAACTCTCTTTATGGATAATCATACCCTGAACTGTAGGCTTGGAGTGGGATACGTTCTCTCTTTGTTGAGCTTCTTCTTCTTTTGGATCATCTTAAGTGCTTTCCAAAAGAAGCATTTCACCCTCGTTAGGTTCATACTCATCAAATTTTGGAGGTAGGTTAAAGTTAATCTCCGTGTTTTCTTCTTCATTTTCTTCCTCTCTTTTATTGTCGACCTTATTACCTTCATGACTTTATTCTACTTCCAGTGAAGCCAAGGGCTGTTTGGCTTCCCTTCTCATTTCAATCCATAGGGAGAGTAGATCAAATTCTTATTGTTACAACTCGAGCTTTATTTGTTGCCTCTCAAGGTCCCTTTGTTGCATCTTAAGATTAAAGGCACCAAATTCAGCTTTCAATTTGAGAAGTTTTCTAAGGAACATGGTGGGAGGTTATACATTGTGTTTGGGATGATTTGTGGAATGCGTTTGGAATGTGTTTGTGGCTGAGTTTGAGGGCATATGGATAGCATGGGTTTTAGGCCAAGTTCTGAGCTTGCTTTGATACCAAACACGATGTATCTCCTGAGGGTCTATGCTCAAACTCAATTTAAGAGCAAAAGCTTAAAACTAAGAGAGAGTACAAATAAGGAGAATTCAATAAAATGGCACATTATAATGTGGTTGTGAATCAGCTAAAACGTAAGGAGGGGAATGGATTTAGAATCAAGAGATTCTAAATGGGAAAAGGAAAAGAAACGAGAGATACTAAACTAATCTTTAGATACAGAAATCACCACTAAACACTAATATAGGTAGAACTAAGCTTGTTCAAGGATATAAAAACATCACCAAGAATAAGATTAGGGCCCTTAAACTATGATTAAGATACAGAAATGCCAGTTAATCATGTTTAAAGCTGCACTTAAACACCATCCTAACCGGCCTAATTAGAGATAAGCAAGTTTAGTGTTTTAAGAGAAACAAGAGAAATGCTCTCAAATCGAATTTCAATTGATATTCAAAGCTTGATTACAAAATGAGCCTTCTAAAGGCCTTAAATAAACGTCCTAAGGCAGCTAGGGGGCTTAGGAGGTTTTCTTCCAAGGGAGGAAACCTTTAACTTGTCCTAATCTAGCTTTCAACCTTGCTTAGCAAAACTGGTCACAATCAAGCATGATTATACTAAGCTAATTACATCTTTATGCATTAGAATAAGCTAGATTACAAATTTAATCATCCTAAGCAAGTAAGCAAGCAAGCAAGTATGCAGCTCCCCTTATGTGAGAGAAAAGCAAAAAGCAGCCTTGTTCCCTTTGTGCTTTACGGCTAGCCAATGATAGAGTTTCTGCCTTTCTTCACTTGTTTCTCATTGGTTCCTCAATTAGTTGCTCCATGATTGTGTCCAGTACTCCTTTATTTGCCATATCAAGCTACTTGGATGAAATTGGATGGCTGGAAAGACACTAACCACCAAATGCAGCAATTAGGCACAACCGGACAGAATACTGCAGTTTGCAAGCTCTGTTTGGAGGCCACCTTTCACATATAAAACGTGGGCATGATTTAGATTGCCGCACATGGTTGGAAATCTTAGGATGTTTCTAACTCGTATAGGTGGAATCACATGTTTTGGAGATCATTTGCCCATCAAAATCCCTAGAATACTCAGACTGGTCCAAAATCAAGTCCAGCCTGTACTGTTTACCAAAATGCCTTGGTTCTCCTACTCTACTTAATACAAATCAGATTTATTTATATGCCTACGTAGCTAAGACATTAAGGAACCAAAAAAATAAAAATCTCAGACTTAAACCCAAAATAAGTCAAAGGAATACAATACACAATATCGGACTCATTTCTATCTCGACTAGCAGTTTTGGTAGTTTGGGTTAAAAGACTAATTTGGATAGGTAAATAAACTCCAAATGAGCTTAAACTTGTTTTGTTCGAAAGATAACTTCTTGAACTTCAAGCTCAAGGTAAAATATTGGACTTTAGTCCTATGAAAGTTGAAATTATTTGGTTCGTAAAACTGGGCTGCTGCACTGCTTTAAACCCAAAACCTTCTGTTTTAAGTCCTTTGATAGTTTGGACAAAAATACTTAATTTAATAATTGCATAACTATGTTTATTAGAATGTCAATAAACTCTCTTAGCAAAGAAATCAAAGTTAAATTAAGTTTAAATTGATGAATCAACTTAAAACTGAAACAGGTTCAAAAAAATAATTAGGGCTAATTAAGGATTGCATGGGCTGATATCCATCATTTTGTAAAGAGAAGAATTGAAAACTAGGTGAAGATGATTACGAAACAAATTTGAGTAACATGGCTTTGTACGATGATGATAAGGAACAAACCATTGTTTAGTGATTTTGGAGAGGGATTTTAGAGGGACATTATGCAAAGAAAAGATTGGAAAACATGGACAATAGGGTGTGAATGGACCAAAAACTGGGGTCTCCTTGCTGTAAAACTGGTATTGTTTGGCACATCAATGATGTATCTTCTTACTAAACAAGCCTACAATCAAGGTTGGATTGTAAACAAGTTTAAAAGAAGAGCAAAGGCAGAATGTGAGTTCTAAGAAGCTGGGAAGAACAAACTTAGATAGATAGTTTCTAAACTGAATTATGGATACAGAAAGACCACCATGAATTGGTTTAGGGCCCTTAATCCTTCTTAGGACATAGAAACACCACCTAAGGATAGATTAAGGCTCACTAGAATAGCACTTTACTCGGTCTAAGTAAAGACAGGTTAGTTGAGTGTTTAGAGAGAAACCTCCATTAGGAGCAAAGCTCGACTGAATTCTGATTCATTCCACGTGTTTGACAATGAACAAGCTAGCAAGTGCTTAAATAAGCTCCTGCCTAACTGCCTAGTTACTTAAAGGTTAATGCAAAGCATCGTACACAAGAAGGTTCCCATGATCCAAATCAAAGCCAAGGTACCAGCCAAGGTTAAGGAGATCAAGGTAACCCGATTTCACTCGACTAGATTCAAGCCTTGTTCTCTTATTCCAAGTCAGAATTAACCACCATTTTGGATGGTATGATTCTAGGCATTTCTAAGACGTCCTACAGGCAAGTCCTACTTTATTGGACTCCCTAAGAAGTCTTATTTTAGGAAAGGAACTCAATTTTAGCCTATACCATAGGTACTTTACTGTATTGGTCCAAGGCAGTGAAGGTCTAGCAGGAAGATTTAGTTTACATGTAGCTGGAACCACCACCTAAAATGTAACTTAGTACCAATATTGTTGCTTAGGATGATAGCCAACATCCTAAGGATTCAGGCTATAAAGAGAAATCAAAATCATGACCAGTTCTTCATGGTGATTCAGCCACATTTTTTCAACAATTATAGGCTAGGCCCTAATCTAACCCACTTTGAAAATTAGCTTGGTGCTCATACCAAAGGCTGATTTAGGGCTAATCTATTTACTAGGATGTTATCCAACATCCTAAGGTATCAAGTCATAAAGAGAAATCAAAATCATGACTAGTTCCTTTTGGTGATTCAGCCCCATTTTGTCAACCATTACAGGCTAGGCTTTATTCTGGCCCGATTTTGGGATTAGCCTGGTTCTCATATTAAAAGATGATTTGGAGCCAATCTTTTTACTGAGGATGAGTTTCACCTTGCTCAAGTTCAATGCTCAAATGGACCTGTTAAACTGAAACTGATTGTTTTGGCTTTGCTTAAGGGTTTCCTTAATCTAGAGGGTTTGCTTGCCAACTTGCTTGCTTGCCTGGCTGTGTAGACGTCCAGAAACATCATCATTGCTGATTTAAAGCTTGGCAGCACCACTTGGCTAATGAGAGCAAACTTAACTGGCACTTGCTCTAGGATAGGCTAGCTATAAAGTGAACCTGCAGCATACCTTTTCCCTCACCTGCATGTGCAAGTGGGATGTTTAAAGTTAAGTGAGCATGTCTTAGGCCTTTGTTAGTGCGAAACAACTTTATATTAGACACCCTCAAGTTTTAAATCAACTTAGGCTAAATCTGTTTTACAAACAGATTAGCCTAGACCCGTTTAGCTTAGGCCAGTAGCTAGGTTGTTTACTTTCTAGCTTAAGATGTGTATATATACTTTCTTACTTGCTTGCTTGTTCAAAGGCAGATTATTATGAATGAAAACCCCATTGTCGAGTTCAGCTCATAAACTCTCTCAAATCTCTCTTTACTCAATCTAAACTAATTGCTGAATAGAGTGGTTTCCTTTAATCCGTTTCTGGTGGCTTAGCCTTTACGATTTGGGGGGTGGATTCCTAACCTAGCTTGGCTAGTGTTATGGCCTTTACTGCATTCATATCCCCTGTTTTAGTTCCAGCTCCATTGATATGTTCAAGCTTGGTACATTTAGATTCCAAACAAGATTCATTGCTAAGGTTTTGCTTAGGCTCACTTATTAAAGTAGTATCAGAGCATAACCTGGTGAGTTTGCTTGCTATTTCATAGGTTTTACGATCTTCCCCTATTTTGAAACCAAGTTTCCAGCAACTACAAAGAACCTCCCCAAGCCCAAACACACACCCAGCCACAAAAGCATCTAAACTACTCAAACAGCCTAGAACCTAATTTTTAGTTCATAGCGGGGAGCGATGAAGCTAAACCTTCCCACACTAGAATGCCTAGAGGTTTAACCCTTGAAGAGGCTCGTCACTTAGGAAGAGGGAATGCCATAATTCAGTTGTAAAGGGATATCTAAACACTCATAACTAGCCTAGCTGATGTTTTGACAAGATTTAGGGATGATCCCGGAGGGCTTAGGAGAAGGGAGAGGGTCCAGCCTAGGAATGATCTAACTTCTTATCATTCATCCTCTTTCCAAGAAGAATACTCTCCTAGGGGTAGGAGTAGGCCAACTAGAAACAATGAAGATGATTTGAGGGATATGAAATTTGATCCCCCAAATTTTGAGGGAACCTTGAATCCAGATGTATACTTGGAATGGATTCAAACTATAAAGAGGTTCTTTGAAGTTAAAGGCTATTTTGATGAGAAGTACTTTAAAATATCCATCCTTAACTTAGAAAATATGCCTCCCTTTGATATAAAAACACTAAAACGCTAGGGAAGGAAAGCCATGGATCAACACTTGGTCCAAACTAAAAAAGCCCATAAACAAGAGGTTCTTACCTGAGTTATAACAGGGATCTCTACCTTCGAGTGTCCTCCCTAACCCAAGGTAGGATGAGTGTGGAGGAATACATTAGGGAATTCAAGCAACTCAAGATTAGGAGTGGGATAGAAGAGGACCAAGAACAAACTATTACAAGGTTCCTTAGAGGGCTAGATGAAGGCATTGCTGAAAAGGTTGATCTTCAAACTTACTGGAGTTTTGAGGATGTATATAAGTTAGCTATCAAGGTTGAGAGGTATTCTAAAAACAAAAAGCCTTTTATAAACCCCCTACCTAAGCCTTACAGTCCCCTTAAACCCTATTCTACCCCTAAACCTGAAACACACACCAAATCTGATCCAACCAAGGACAAAGGCAAAGGAGTTATTAAGGAGTTTCCTAAACAGCTTGATGGCAAGAGGTACTTCAAATATCAAGGCTATGGCCGTTTCCAAGCTGAATTCCCAAATAGAAGAGCTCTCACTATAAAAGAGATTGAGGAGATCGATCAGATTATCCTTGAACTGGATGAAGAAGAAGCTGAAGAAGAAGAGGAGGGAACCATTTTAGCCCCTAAAGTTAGGGCATTTCTAGCCCTCAAAAGGGTTTTGCACACCATGGGGGTTCCAAAGGAAGAAAACTAGAGGGAACTTATCTTCCACTCCGACTGTGCCATACAAGGGAAGGTATGTAGCTTAATCATAGATGGAGGTAGTTGTACCAATGTTGCCTCATCCCATTTAATTGATAAGCTTAAACTACCTACTGTCCCCAGCCCTAGACCTTACTCCCTACAATGGCTCAAGAAAAGGAATGAAGTTTATGTGGCCAAATAGGCCCTAATCACCTATACCATAGGTCACTTTAAAGATGAGGTCCGTTGTGATATCTTGCCTATAGATGCATGTCATTTGCCGTCAAGGAGGCCTTGGCAGTTTGATAAAGGTGCTATTTATACTAGGATAACCAATACTTACACCTTTAAAGTCAAGGTTCGAAACTATACTCTTACACCTTTGCCTCTTAAGTAAATCTAGAACATTAAAACTAGCATTGGGGAGGGAAACACAAGTGAGAAAGCCTTCTTTTTTGAGTGAAACGCGGGTGGAGAGATCCATAAGTAAAAGCAAACCAGATTATGCCTTGCTTGCGTTGGAAGAAGGAGAGGGCAAGACACCTTTACATCCCCTTACTCAACCCCTTATACATGAGTATCTGGATGTGTTTCCAAGTGTGTTGCCCCCTGGATTGCCCCCACTTAGAGGGATTGAACATTAAATTGACCTACTGCCCAGGGTAGCTCTAACAAACAAACCGGCCCATCAGTGTAACCCATTGAAACAAGGAACTTTAGAGGCAAGTGCAAGAGCTTATTGATGAAGGTTACATAAGGGAAAGTATGAGTCCATGTTCTACTCCAGCCTTACTTATGCCTAAGAAAGATGGGACCATGAGAATGTTTATGGATAGTCGAGCCATAAACAACATAATGATCAAGTATAGGTATCTTATCCTTAGGCTTGATGATATGTTAGATGAACTACATGGCTTAAAGGTGTTTTCAAGGATAGACTTAAGAAGGGGATACCACTAGATTAGAATGAGGGACAGGGATGAGGGGAAAATAGTCTTTAAGACCAAGCAAGGGTTGTACGAATGGCTTGTCATGCCATTCAATTTCTCTAATGCCCCAAGTACTTTCATGAGGCTAACGAATGAGGTCCTTAAACCTTTTATTGGTCACTTTATGGTGGTTTACTTTGATGATGTTCTGGTTTATGGCTAGAATTAGCGAGATCATGTGGATCATTTGAAATGGGTATTTGAGGTTCTAAGAAGACAGAAGCTATATATACCAAGATGGACAAATGTGAGTTTTTCACTCCACAACTCACTTTCCTTGGTTATGTGGTTTCAGCCCAAGGTATTCAAGTTGATCAAAGCAAAATTGAGGTAATTTAGTCCTAACCTTAACCTAAGTTAGTTATGGAGGTAAGAAGTTTTCATGGTTTAGCCTCTTTTTATAGGAGGTTCATTAGAGATTTCAGTTTAATGATGGGCCCATTACCGAATCCATGAACAAAGGAGTATTTGAGTGGTCTAAGGCTACCCAGAAGGCCTTCAAAGAGATCAAACAGAAACTATGCTAAGCACCAGTTATGGCCTTGCCTAACTTTGAAGATCTGTTTGAGTTAGCGTGTGATGCAAGTGGAGGGGGCATAAGAGCTATTCTAATCCAATCTAGATGACCCATTGCCTATTTAAATAAGAAACGTAATGGGTCTAGAAGCAACTATAGCACATATGACAAAGAGTTCTATGCTATTGTGAGGGCCTTGACTCATTAGGGTCATTACCTCAAAGCTAGGCCTTTTGTCTTGCATTCTGATCACCAGGCCCTTAAGTACATCAATAGTCAGCATAAACTCGACCCCAGGCATGCAAAATGGGTGGAGTTCCTCCAATCATTTAACTTTACTTGCAAGCATAAGAGCGGAAAAGAGAATGTGGTCACAGATGCCCTATCTAGAAGGTACACCTTACTTTCTATTTTGGAAGCTAAGGTACCTAGATTCTATTCAATCCAAGCTATCTACAAGGGTAATCTAGATTTCAATCCCCTAGTGGAGGAGATTCCAAGAGGTGGACCCCATACTGTCCAAGAATGCTAAATATTCAGTGTAACAAGCTTTGTATCCCTAAGTGTTCACTAAGGGAATTGCTAGCCCGAGAGGCTTATAGTGGTGCTTTTATTGGCCATTTTTGCCTAAACAAATCCATTGATATTATAAAAGAGCATTCTATTGGCCTAAGATGGGAGGGGATGTTCACAAGATCATTTCAGCTTGCCCTATTTGCCACAAAGCAAAAAGTCAGTTTCACCAAGGCATGTACACTCGACTGCCCGTACCCTTAAAGCCTTAGGATGATGTTAGTATGGATTTCATTATGGCTCTCCCTAGGACCCAGAGGGGAACGGATGTAATTATGGTGGTTGTGGATAGATTCTCAAAGATGGGACACATTATTCTATGCCACAAAACTGATGATGCTAGCTACATTGCTGAGTTGTACTTCAAAAAAGTTATTAGGCTCCATGAAGTGCTTAAAACCATTGTATCTAATCAAGACTCAAAGTTTCTGTCGCACTTTTGGAGGAGTTTGTGGAAGCTTTTAGGCACTAAACTCTTGTTTACCACAACCTATCTTCCCCAAACTGATGGCCAAATAGAGGTAAAAAACCAAACTCTTACGACTTTGCTTAGGAGTTTGGTGAGTAAAAGCCTAAAAGATTGGGATTTGAAACTACCCATGCTAAGTTTGCCTATAATAGGGCTCCATCCTATGCTACCAGGCACTCTCCCTTTGAGTGTGCGTATGTGGTGAAGCCTATTACACCCATTGACTTGCTGCCTTTGCCTAGTGAATCAAGGGTACACCAGGAGGCTGAAGTGGGAGCAAAGTAGATGAAAAGGCTACAAGAACAGATAAGGAATCACATAAAGAAGACTAATGCAGCTTACAAAGCAATGGCAAACAAGCATAGAAAAAGGCTGGAGTTCAGTAAAGGAGATCTTGTTTGGTTACACCTCATAAAGGAGAGGCTCCCATCCAGAAGAAAGAACAAGCTTATGTTAAGAGGGGATGGGCCATTCAAGGTCATTTAGAAGGTTGGAGATAATGCATACAAGCTCCAACTTCTCAGAGATATGGCTATTTCAGCCACGCTCAACATTTATGACTTACCCTTCGGATTTGAGCTCAAATCCTTTTGAAGAAGGGGAGGTTGATGTAGAGCATGGTAAACAAGAAGGCTCCCATGATCCAAAATCAAAGCCAAGGTAGCATCCAAGGTCAAGGAGATCAAGGTAACCAGATTTCACTTAACCAGGTTCAAGCCTTAGTCTCTTGCTCCAAGTCAGAATTAAGCGCCACTTTGGATGGTATAATTCCGGGAGCTTCCAAGAACTCCTATGGGAAAATCCTACTTTGTTGGAATCCCAAAGAAGTCTATTTTCAAGGAAGAAACTCAATTTTGGCCTACACCGTAGGCATTTTACAGCATGAGTCCAAGATAGAGGTATGCCGAGAAGATCCAGTTTACCCATCTTGGAAGATTATGTGGAATCAGCACCTGAAACCTACCGTAGGACCAATATTTTTACTTAGGATGATAGCCAACTTCCTCAGATTCAGTTCAAGAAGAGAAATCAAAATCATGACCAGTTTGTCATGGTGATTTAGCTCCATTTTGTCAACCATCGTAGGCTAGGCCCTATTCTGACCTGTTTTGGAAATTAACTTAGTTCTCATACCAAAGGCAGATTTAGGGCCAATCGTTTTCCTCAAGATGTTAGGAAACATCCAACGGTATCAATTCGCGAAGAGCAATCAAAATCATAACTAGTTCCTTATGGTGATTCAGCCCCATTTTTTTAACCATTGCAAGCTGGGCTCCATTTAGACCCAATTTGGAGATTAGCTTGATTCTCATCCAAAAGATGATTTGGAGCTAATATTTTTACTCACGATGTTAGCCAACATCCTAAGGTATCCATCCATGGGGAGAAATCCAAATCATGATTAGTTCTTCTTAGAGTTTCACCTTGCTCAAGTTCAGTGCTCAAATGAACCTGTTAAGCTAAAACTGATTGTTTTGGCTTTGTTTAAGAATTTTCTTAATCTAAAGGGTTTGCTCAATAACTTGATTGCTTGCCTTGCTACTTGGACCTCTAAAAGCATCATCATTGCTGATTTAAAGCTTGATAGCACCACTTGGCCGATGAGAGCGAACTTGGCAACCACTTGCTCTAGGATAGGCTAGCCCTAAAATGAACCTACAGCCTACCTTTTCTCTCTCCTGCAAGTGCAAGTGGGTTGTTTAAAATTAATTCAGCATGTTTTAGTCCTTGGTTAGTCCTAAACAAGTTTGCATTAGACACACTCAAGTTTGTAATCAACTTAGGATAAAATTGTTTCACAAACAGATTAGCCTAAACCAGCTCAGCTTAGGCCAGTAGCTAAGTTGCTTGCTTTCTAGCTTAAGATGAGTATATATACTTGCTTGCTTGCTTATTTAAAGGAAGATTATCATGAATGAAAACCCCATTGTCGAGTTCAGCTCAAAAACTCTCTCAAATCTCCCTTTACTCAATCTAGAATGATTGGTAAATAGAGTGGATTCCTTATGATTTGGAGGGTGGATTCCCAACCTAGCTTGGGTGGTGGCGTGGCCTTTACCCTATCCATATCTCCTGTTTTAGTTCTAGCTCCATTGATAAGTTCAAGCTTGGTACATTCAGATTGCAAACAAGATTCATTACTTCAGTTTTGCTTTGGCTCAGACATCAAGGGTTTCCTTAGTCATTAGGAAACCTCTAATATAGCTTATACAAATCAGAATGCAAAATCGGATTGGGTTAGTGTAACACCCCCAGCCCCTAGGGTCAGGAGCGTTTCGTTTTCTTATGTCTTATTTAATTCATGGGATAAAACGGACAGAGTTGCCCCTAAAAATTGACCGTTTCCATGATAAAAGCCTTACAATAATCCCCTACAAATCAACGGAAGTGCATAACATTTAAAAGAAGCTCAACGGCCACACGTCGGAGTTCATAACTCAACAAGCCACCCGCTCAGAGTACACCAAGCAGAATAGTTCTTTAATACAGAAAAAGCAAAAGATACAACTCAACGGTCTACACAACCGGAGTATTGGGGTTTACATCCCAAACCACAGCTAATTTCAAATAAAGACATCTAACTAATCAGATGGTTGGCTCACACGGCCATATAGAGCAACTCATAAACAATATGTATTATATGAGCTAGAAAACTTAGTTTACAACAATTGCAAACTAGGAATACGTTACATCACATCGTTAAACACATGAATCTACTTCTATATGGCACACGTGACTCTTTTTCAAGTAGGGGTAGACTCCAACTTGTGTAAGTAGCTTAACTTCCACCTGTCATAACAAAAGCCTGGGGAAAAGGGAAAAAAGTAATAGGATGAGCAACCACACGCTTAGTGAGAATTCCCTTACTCCCTAAAACCCAAAGCAGTTGCAGGCAATAATACTAATAATAGCCACATATCACGTATTCATACTTTACTTATCATATTAGGCAATCAAAATCCCCAAGAAAAGATCACCACCCTTAAAAACTTTATTCTAACCCCTTAACTCATTTCCAAGCCCTAAAAGGCCAAGCTTCCCCACTAACAATTAGTTAGGCACATAATCAAATAAGTAGCAAGACTTGAGTATAAAGGCCTTCAAACTCACTTTTGAAAACATAGTGACTCTCGGTAAGCACCAAGAATGGTTTATAATCCACACTAACTCCTTTAAAACTTATACATCTTTCTCAAAGTTCTCAAAACATCTAAACTAGTAAGAAAGACTAGTCAAGAATATACTTTCATAGAATATGCACATTGAAACGAATAATGTAACGTTTGAAACTTCATTTGACTATACTTGGAAATCCTTTCATAAAAGATGAACAGGAGGTGCACATTTGAAAGCTTTCTTTCTTTTCGCAAAAAAACTTTACTCAACCTCTTCAGGCTCGTATTCTTTATAAGAAACTTCTTTCTTACTTATTAGAAACTTACTCATAGCATAAAAACATCTTATTGTGCTGGTTAAGGAGGTCAACACCGCCCTTAAGTGAGATCGTCACTCTTAATCTACGTTATCCCCAGGGTATACGTACTTAAATTTTGGCCAAAACGCGTCTCAGCAGATAAACTCAAACTTCAATATTATCCTCTGTGGGGCAACAACTCACACCAGGATAATCATATCCTGAGTCCAGTCCCCCTTAAGGTTTTCTTACGCGTTACACATCCTAACTTATTTGGGGAATAGCTCACACCAAGATAATTAATATCTTGAGTCCAGTTCCCAGGAATAGCTCGCACCAAGATAATTTATATCTTGAGTCCAGTTCCTAATTTTTCTTTAGGGAGAAACAGCTCACGCCATCTTTACGTCTAGTTTCCAGGTACAACTCACACCAAGATAATTAATATCTTGAGTTCATTTCCTACCCTCTGGCCAATTTCCTAGCACTTTCTTTAGCCTTTAAAGACGTATTTCATATCTCTTTTTCAACACTTACTTTGCTGAAAACTTACTTTTTAACGAAACGACTATAATCTTTCTAAATGCTTATAGCCCATTTTGTTTTTAATTTAAAAACTTCTTATAGACGTACTAACTCGTAAAATGACTTTAGTTTTAACTTTAAAAGCTTCGTACAAACGTAATACGTCTGTTAACATGTAAATCGACTTCGTAGATGACTTAAAAGCTTCATATAGATGTGATAGGTTTATTAACATGTAAATCAACCTCCTTTGAAACTTAAAAGCTTCTTAAAAGCGTAATAAGCTTGTTAAATCGTAAAACTATTTCATTTCTAACTTAAAAGCTTCATATAAACATAACATGACTACTAACTCGCGAAATGACCTCGTTTTTAACTTAAGAAACTTCTTATAGACGTAAAACATTTGCTAGTTTGTAAAACGACTTCATTTCTAACTTAAAAGCCTCGTATAAATGTAATACGTTTATTAACTCATAAAATGACTTCCTTTTAGACTGAAAAGCTTCTTATAAAGGCAATAAGTTGGTCAATACTTAAAACGACTTCACTTTAAACTTAAAAGTTTCTTATAAACGTAACACATTTACCAAATCGTAAAACGACTTAGTTTCTAACTCGAATGGTTCGTATAAACGTAATAAGTTTGCTAAATCGTAAACAACTTCGTTTTTAATTAAAAGGCTTCTTATCAACGTAATAAGGTTGCCTAATCATAGAACGACTTCGTTTCTAACTTGAAAGCTTCGTATAAGCATAATAAGTTTACTAAATCGTAAAACGACTTCGTTTCTAAGTAAAAGGCTTTTTATAAATGTAATAAGGTTGCCTAATCATAAAACGACTTTGTTTCTAACTTGAAAGCTTCGTATAAGCGTAATAGGGTTGCTAAATCATAAAAACGACTTCGTTTCTAACTGAAGGCTTCTTATAAATGTAAAACGATTGCTAACTCATAAGAACGACTTCACTTTTTAGCTTAAAAGCTTCTTTAAACATAATGCGTTTGCTAAATCGCAGATCGAAACACAATAGAGACTTAAGTAAGCAAAACGCATGCAAATAAGCTAAGCTTCATAATTAAGGTGCTCTTCTTTGAGTCGTTTAAATCCTTTTAAACTTAAGGAGAAGTCGTACAAACCAAAGCCCTAAGCATGTTCAAATTCACTTTTATTAACTTATTAAACCTATCGACTATTCAGTCGAGTCACTAACTGAGTAGTTCGACGATTTAGGATTTCTTATAGGCTATAAACTTTTTCATAAACTACCAGACAATTGGTAAGTACTTAGAAGCATTCGAAATCATGAAAACATGCATTTAACAATCTTTCTTAAACATGTCTGCATTTCGAAAACTATTCACTTAATGTCACTTAGCACATTGAGGGAAAAGGAGATTCACACATAGCACATTCATACACTTCATATCACCATTCATTAAGCCACACATGGCCTCACAATCCACATGATTCCTTACGCAGCGCCGACCACAAGAGCCTCAAACCACTCAATAGTTCCACCTCAAACCATCCAAACTACCAAGCTCGGTTCAATATTGACATGTACAAACCAATAGTACATAGAACGATCATAAATAAGTATGACATTCATGCTTAATAGTCAACTTAGAATTTTAGCGTATACTAAACTGATACAAATAGAGACTTCAAGCAACATTTACTTTCCGGCTCGTAAACCATTGATCATAGGCATAATATTTCGTTGCAACTCCTACAAACAAACTGTCGACGCACCCAAACTGATTTAGCCATGGCCCTTTAAACATTATTCAGTTCATACCATAATCATTTCAATCACTCGGCTAGCATCCTTAGGCTTTAAGCACAATTTAACTAATAAACTGATAAATTAATCACGCTATGACAACATCCTTTTGTTAAGCATTTCTCCAATCTGCTAGGTTATTAAAATTCAGCATCAATCCGACATGCATTTAACCCAAATCAATTCCGAACTTATAAATTGTCAATATGAATACTAATTCACCCAACATGATTTCAATGCTCAACTTCAACATATGCTAGCTAATTGCGATAAAAACGTTGAAATTATTAGTAATTTAGGAGGAAAGGAACCCTCACTTCGAATTGATGATCGTTCGGAGCTGTCGGCTCGGTTCTAGGGGATCGAATAGCACCAATCCTTCCGCTCTTGCTCACCACGCACGTCAGTCCCTCATTCACGCCCAAACTTCACCAAATTTTAACCCTAAACAAACCCAAATTTCATTTACTAACTTGAGGTCGATTGGGTGTTTGAAGGCAGTGATTCACACCCTAATTTATAGAAAATTGAAGCAACTAAGAGGTGAATTGCATGGCCATACCTGGGGTACGCGTTCGGGCCCTGAATCGTCGCCCAGAGCTGCCGTAAACGTGTTCTGTTTGCTTAAAATTCTTCCCAGATTCACGCCCAACGGTGGCTAACTTGTATGGGAGGTTGATTAGGTGAGTTTTGCAGGTAGGAGTTGGCAAAAATCCTCTGCCTTTGAGCTTGAAGGTCGCGTTAATGGAGGAGGAGAGAAGGAGGAGGAGTCGAGCAACAGAGAAAGAGAGGAGAGAGAGTGTATCGTAGGGGGTGTCGCAGGCAGGGAGAGGAGAAATAAGGGGAGCACGCAAAATTACCAGTTTGCCCCTCCCTACTCTCTTTCATTAATTTGGTCCAACCTGATTCATACTCAATACCGCTAGTCTTGTTCGTAACCTAAATTCTAAACCCAAATCGATAATATAATGCTTCATCGATTACTCGACCCTAAATATAGCCTGGTTCGATTAAATAACGTTGAACTGCTGCTAAGGTTGACAGCCTAATCGCATTCGGGATCCTATTCGATTTAGTACTCGTTAATAACTGTTAATAACGCTTATTAAAAATCATCGAAAGATTTTCAAAACTAATGACAATAACATTATTACTGGTGATAAACATATCCTTTTTAATAAAATCATGCTTACATAGACACATAGAAAATAATTTTAGCTCACATCGCTAATAAAATACGGTTTTTATAACGTAAAAGGCATCACGAACAACTCGACGGAGTATAAAGTACGCAGGCCTTACACTCTCCCCCCTTAAAAAAATTTCGTCCTTAAAATTACTTACTTGGAGGAATTAATGGGTGTACTTCGTCCGCATCTCTTTCACAATTCAAGTCACTTTACGCTTAGTTATTCATTCGACCTTCACCATAGCATCCCATCCTTGGATTCCTACTCGAACCAAATCATCGGGGAGCGCTCTTCCTCGCACTATAACAACTCGATCTCAACAAGTATGATCGGTATAGCAGATAGTTTTTAAGGAAGAAGCTATGAAATGTTGCACACGCATCTCATGAGGTTTACTAACAAGTTCCTTTTCAATTCAAGAATTTCAAGCGGGTGAGCAGTACTAGAATGACGGGATGGGGGCATAAAGTTGGTTATCAAGAGAATACCTGACCATGTGTTGACAGGGTTCAAATCCTCTTTTCCCTTTTAGCTAAGCATCCGACTGCCAGTTTGTGACTTCTGGTTGCTTTTACTGTCCCCTGAGGGAGTGCCAATGGTTAGGCGATCTCATTGTGCTACTCGCTTGGTTTCCGTTCCAGATCTCTGAGTGTGACCCCAACTATTCCATGTGACCCTTGGGTAATTAGTGGCTTTGTGACCCATATCACCACATTCAAAACATGAGCCTGTAAAGCTTCTGCATGGACCAGGGTGCTGACGTCCACACTGGGCACAGGTTTTCCTTGGTTTCCATTAGACGGCTTGCTTTCCCTTGTCCTATTTTACCTCAGATTTAAACCTTCTAAAGTTTCTGCTTCCTTGGAGATTGGATTCTCCAGGGCCAACTTCCCTCTTTGCTCAGCCTTTTTCTTTATTTTTAATCTTGGTCTCATCTATGATGCGGGCTATCTTCACAGCCCTCTGGTATATTTCTTGAAAGTTGGCATATATGTACCCTGCTATTATCTGCTGTATTTCTCCTTTTAATCCCTGTTCGAAGTGGTTCATTCTTATTTCTTCGATGGCCACCTGATTTGGGGCAAACCGGCTCAGCTCATTAAACTTCGCCGTATATTCAATCACGCTCGTTTCTCCTTGTTTCAAGCATAAGAACTCCGTTCTTTAACCCTCCTTACGTCTCGAGCGTAATATTGAGCGTCCATTAAGGCCTTCAATTGGTTTCAGGTTAGCATCGGTTCACCTACCCTAGGTTTCACTGTTCCCCACTAGAATTCAGCTTCTTTTTCAAATTGGTAAGCGGCTAGGTGCACCTTGAACCTCTAAGGGCACTCCATGATCTCAAATAAATTTTCCATTCTCCGAAGCCACTCCTCATATACCATGGGGTCAGTTTCACCTTCAAACTTGGGAGGGTTAAGCCTATTAAATTGACATATCATCTCTATGGCAATTGGTTCTGGTATAAGTTCGCATCGAGGAGGCATCTATCACACAATTACACAAGGAATCACTTAGTTCTAATTTCAACTAGGATGAACTTCCTTGGTTAATGAAATGATTCATAAATAGCGAGAGTTGTTATGAATAGCCCCAAGTCTAGCTCAGTCCAAACTTCATATAGTCATATGCGCATATCACATCTTATCCAAAGGAGATACACGTGCATGCTTACACAACTAGTGAATCTATAACGCTTGGTCAGCACCAACTGCACTTATTTCGTTTACCACTGATAGCGTGACTTAGGAGTCACGAGAGATCTCATCAAGTAGGGGTAGACTTCAGCTCGCGTAAGTAGCTTGACTTCCACCTATCACAACAAAAGCCTGGGGAAAAGGGGAAAAAAGTAATGGGATGAGCAACCACACGCTCAGTGAGAATTCCCTACTCCCTAAAACCCAAAGCAGTTACGGGGGATAATACTAATAATAGCCACATATCACATATTCTTGCTTTACTTATTATATTAGGCAATAAAAATCCCTAAGGAAAGATCACCACCCTTAAAAACTTCATTCTAACCCCTTAATTCATTTCCAGGCCCTAAAAGGCCTTGCTTCCCTACTAATAATTAGTTAGGCACATTGTAATAGTCCAACCCTAAATAATGTTATTCATTTCATTTCATTAATACAAAGGATTAATTTCATTTCATTTACATCATCTCTTTTTGTTATTCCCATTTAGACATTTCTAACTAGGCCCTCACTTTGCAATTCATGGGTTTTGTTTTAAATCGATTTAGGCCTTGATATTTTACGAATTTAACGATTTAATTCTTTTTCATGACACTAAAATCATTTAATCTCAAACTTTGAAAAAAAAATAAAAAAAAAATTTCGCAAACGCACTCGGTTTCAGTTCTTTCTCTACACCTGAGCCCGTTTAGGGCCGTTTGCAACGCAGCAAGACTTGATCTGTATTTGTTTAGCTAAACCCTCTTAATTAAGCCTTAATCAAGCTTGATATTTTTGACTTTTCTACTTTAATTTGCAGCCAAGTAAAATATAAATATAAATTGTAAAAATTTACACTTAACCTCATTTTAACCAAGCATTCAAGAGACACTCTCTCTCTTCCCTCTCCTCCTTCTCTCTCTACATGGCCATACACAGCTGCTTCCCCACCATTTTAGCCACCTTTCAACCACCAAAAACCCACAAAACATCCCCCACTCACCACCCCCAACCACCTCTTTCACTTCCATAGGCATCAAGCATCATTTCTACCACTTTTTCAACCTCAAAGTGAGTGTTCTTTTCACCCCTATGCTGATTTTTGTTTTTGATTCTTGATCTTGTTGATTTTTGTTTCTTATTATGGTTGTTTTAGTGATGGATTATGCTGTTTTTGAGGTATTAAGAATCATCTTGTTGATGGATTATGGTGGAGATGAAGTTAGGGTTAGGGTTTCATCTTAGTCATGCAAGCTTCTTGTTCAAGTGTTGTTTAGTGATTGATTTATCCTTATTTTTGCTTATCTCTTAATATATTAAAGGTTGTTATGTTGTTTATAGTGTTTTGAAAAGTTGGGAGTGAGTTCAAAGTGGCCCAAAGTTAGGGTTTTGTCCAAAATGCAAGATTTGGATCAACTAAGTGTAAATTTGAGGTGTATGTGTATATGTGACTAGAAAAATGAGTTTTATTTGATATGACTATGAAGAGGAATCATGGATGGTGTTTTTGTATGATGTTGGTATGTACCAAAGTGTATTTACATACTCTTAAGAAAGAGTTTGAGTTGAGGATTGGGGGTAATAAGTGAAGGAAAACACTAAAGCAGTGCTGCTGGAATTTTCAGAAAAATAGGACAGCCTTTGAAACGAAACTGGTAATGATCGTCCCATCCAAAAATTTTTATTTTTGGTGGGTCGATAGGTCAGTGTGTTAGCTTCAAAATGGCTCTTGAATCGCATCAATCCGAGGTCTGTGGAGAAAGTTATGATCATTTTACCGAACCTATGCAGGATGGGTTTAAAACTAACATGTTGGTGTTCTAACCCTATTTTAGGAAACCTAGCATGGGAATCATGTTTTGTGTCCTTGGTGAAAGTTTTAGAGCCCTTCCTAAGCTATTTATATTGGGGTCTTACGTCTCATTTTGAGGTCGGGACTATAAGTTGTGGATTATTCTTCCCGTACCCTCCTTTCAAACCCTTATGCTCTAAACTTGCTACCGTGTCTTAAATCACATTTCTTTGGTTTATATCAACATCATTTTGGTTACTCATGAACTGTTGTATAAAAGTTCTTCATAAGCCAGTTTTATTCAAAATTATCCGCTATAAAAACAAGATCGTTTCTGACCTCATGTTCCTGTAATGAACTTTTGAGCAGAATCAAGGCCTAAGCTTCCATTTTCTTCACTTTAGTGCATCTCATTCCTTTGTGAACTAACATTTAAAACTTCCAGGTACGTTTATTGCCTGTATCTTTAGTAATCAGCATGCATTTATCAAAATCATAATATTTTGGTAAGCACATCAATGAATCATTTTAATCAGTGTTTCATCACATGATTAGTGACCCCGTCAGTTATCAGTTACAGGGCATTGCCCTCAGTTACCCGCGCGGTTCAGGCCAGGTCCATCGGTCGACTTGGCAGGTGTACACCTATTCACAGATCATAACAGTTACTAAGGGGTGCACTAATAGATAATAATTAGCAATGCTGTTTTATATGCATCTCATTCCCTGTTTTCACTTAAAATGAATTGCAAGCGGGCCCTAAATTACTTTTCAATGAACCTTTAATAGCACAGGGATGCATGTACTGAGCTTTGGCTCACAGTTTGAAATATTTTTATATTTTGTTTTAGAAAAATGTTCAGTGAACCGCCCCGAGGCCGGCAGGGAGGCCGGAGGTGATAAATGAGACCGAACCATTCATGTGGTTGACGGTGTGGGAGAGCTAAGATGCTATCTTGGCATATTGTGATGTATTTTGGAGGCCTAATGTATATTTAAGTTAAATTATGTATTTTGATGTTGCAACTGTATTTCTAAACTGAGTTATGTAAGTTGGTGTTATCCTTGGGATGTTAGAACCTTTTTGTATATAACTAAATGGTTTGGGTGTTTATGATGGTGTATACCCTGTTATGGGGTAACCTTTGGGTTATGGCAAGTTTTCATGTTTAATGGAAGCCTTGTCCTTCATAGACGGCGGTAACGCCCCATTCATTGAATTATTGTATCTTATTGATAACCTTCAGCAAATGAATGCAGGCAATGAATCATGTATACTTGGGGTGTTACAGATTTGGTATCAGAGCCCGGTTTAGATTTTCTTGAGGAATGTAGAGTTAGAAGCTATAGGGTGAGTATTAGAATGGTGTAGTGAGGGGGGCTATCTATAGTATATTGCTAGAATGATATTAAGAGTGTAATAACAATATTAGACTGCCAGTTGCTTTCATTTGTATGCTTCTTGTTTATGGATATGCATGCCTCTGATATATGTGTTTTCTTTGTTAGATGGACCCTTATGGTGTTAATATGCTGCCGAGGGGATCTATGATAGCTCACATTGCGTTGCTACACATGAGTATGGAAGCCCATGCATAGGACCCTTATTCTGAGCTCCACAGTATTACCGTTCATGCACAGAGACTGCTTCGGTCCTTATCCTCGGTTGGCCCGTGGGTAGAGTTTAGGCAACGTTACCAAAGCTTTATGATGACGGGGAACCCAGGCTTGGACGGGCCTAGGTTTCAGGCCCAGGGGGCGTGGATGACTCTCACTACGGAACTGTTATTGAGAGAGGAATTTGAATTGAGGGGACTTACTATGGAAACTCTTCAGCACGTTTTCCCCTTGCATCAGGTCCATCCTCCACCTGTAGCCCCAGTACCAGCACAGGGGTCACCCTCCCCGCCAGCACCAGCACAGGGGCCACCCATTCCGCCCGCACCAGACACCCCACTGCTGCCTGATAGCCCTGGGGAGGCTTACGTGGTAATAGACATCCCTAGCACCCCGGAAGTTATGGTGATTAGCTCTGGGGATGAGGACCATCAGGGCGATGAGGGCGATCCAGAGGAGGACGATCCAGAGGAGGATGATCCCGAGGAGGATCAAGACAGTGATGAGATGGGGATAGGGCAGCAAGGGGATCAAGAGGCGGATGAGTTGATGATGGACTTAGGGGAGGAGCATGAGCCATAAGTTCAACAGGAGGTCGATAGTGCCGAATCAGAGGCATCTACGAGTAGCTTTGATTCAGGTGAAAAACCTGATGATGAGTCTGACCCAGATTACGATCCATATAGGGATCGTTAGGTGGTTCTATGGGCTAGTCTAGCGGTTTCATTCTGAGCCCGGTGTGTAGATATGGTTTGGCTGGATTAGATAATTACATTTTGTGGGGCAACTGATATTGTATATAGTTAGTCCAATCCTCGCCAGCCGTGATGATAGGGTCCGTACCTCTTTTTGGTTATGTGACGGACTTAGTGCCTGGGGGCTATTTAGTCTTTAGTGATAGGGAACTTAGCTAGGTGTAATATGCTTTTGTTGCTCGTGTATATAAATTAACAATGTATGTAAGTAAGCAGTTTTGAAATGAAATGATGATGCTCTAAGTTATGATATAATCTTCAAGCCACCTCTTATGTATTTATTGGGCATGTTTATCTTATATGTCTGGAGGTTCCAGTGTTTGAATTGCTTTATTTAATTTATAATCAGAATGTCCCAGTCAGTACACAACAACATGGAGGTTCAGGTAGAGGACAATATGGAACAAGTCCATTGATCGGGTGATCAAGCCTCTTGCCAAGAACCACCACATGGTGACACGCCACCATTACCCTCTATATTAGCTAGCAACTTAGGAAACCCGAGTTATTGGCCAATATTAGTTGCCGAATTGATGAAGCAAATTCCCCAAGTACCTGTTGAAACCCCTCCTAAAGAGGATAAATTGGCAGATAGGGTAGCACGGCGCAACCCTAAAGTTTATAATGGATCTTATGATCCAGTAGTGCTAGAAGAATGGATAAGGGGAATGGAGAAAGTTTTCACAGTAGTTGGGGTACCAGAGGAAAAGAAAATGAACATTGGGACGTATTATTTGTCAGGTGAAGCTGACATTTGGTGGAATACTGTGAAGGACAAGCTCCTAGGGCCTGAATTCACTTGAAGTAAATTTTTAGTAGAGTTGAGGGCAAAATTTTACCTAGCTGTGGTGCAAAGGCAGAAAGAAAAGGAATTTATGGAGTTGAAAATGAGCGGCAGCATGTCAGTGATGCAATATGCTAGTAAGTTCACAGAACTATCTAGGTTTGTCCCCAAATTTGTATCATTTGAAAGGTTAAAGATGAGAAGGTTTGAGGAAGGTTTGGCCTTCTACATCCGGAATCAGTTAGCGGGGCAACCAATTCTGACTTATCAAGAACTATATGAACGAGCAGCTGAAGCGGAACGAGTGAAGACGGAGTTGAGAGCTCTGAATCCAATCAATCATAAGAGAAAGGGGTTTGAACGGGGGACTCCGAGTGAAAGTGTGAATCAGAACCAGAAAAAGCCTACTCCTCTTTCCTCTAAGAGCCGTCCTGTGGGCTCGACAGTACCCGTACCCTGTGCGAAGTGTGGAAGAACAAATCACACCACTCCTGAATGCCGAGTTGGCATCAACAAATGCATGTGGTGTGGAAGTCCTGAACACCTCATCGCTGCATGCCCTCGCCGACTGAAAGCTGTAGACAAGGGCGCAGCAAAACCTTTGGCTCCACCCCGTCAGGCACCCCCACCTGCAACGCCTGTAGTTGCAGGAAGGGTGTTTGTGATGAACAAAAAGGAAGTTGCTACCTCTGGTACAATAGTCACTGGAACTCTCTTTTTAAATTCAAAGCCATTTTGTGTATTATTTGATTCGGGCGCCACTCATTCTTTTATCTCTGCCCAATCTGCTATACAATTGAGTCTGGAGAACAAGAGGATGGAAACCAATTATAGAATTAAGCTACCCAACAATTCTGTGATTGAGTGCCCCCTCTCTTATGAACTTGTCCCCATCATCATTGATGAAGCTACTTTCCCTGTGGATTTGATTCAATTTGACTTGTCTGATTTTAATATCATTTTGGGGATGAATTAGTTGCACACTTATGGAGCCAAAATTGACTGTGAAGATCTTAAGGTTATTTTGAAGGATGAGAAAGGGAGAAAAGTGTGTTTTTATGGGCAGAGAGAGGCAAAATCTTGTTCTTTGATTTCCGCTATGAAAGCAAGTAAGCTGTTATATCAGGGGTGTATTGGGTATTGGTGTTATGCTATTGACGCCAAAACGAAAGAGGAGAAAGCGGAGAATATACCTGTAATTTGTGAATTTGAAGATGTTTTTTTCTAAGGAGTTACCCGGACTACCCCCACAAAGGGAAGTTGATTTTGGAATCGAATTAATTCCTTGAGCCCAACCTATTTCGAAAGCCCCATATCGTATGGCCCTAACTGAGCTTAAGGAATTAAAGATTCAACTAGATGAACTGTTACAGAAGGGCTTTATTAGGCCAAGTGTGTCACCATGGGGTGCTCCAGTGTTGTTTGTCAAGAAAAAGGATGGAACCTTAAGACTCTGTATTGATTACAAGGAGTTGAACAAGATTACCATCAAAAACAAATATCCTCTGCCACGAATAGATGATTTGTTTGATCAACTACAAGGAGCAGGAGTATTCTCTAAAATTGATTTGAGGTCAGGGTACCATCAACTTAGGATTAAGCCTGAGGACATTCCTAAGACAGCGTTTAGGACCAGGTATGGTCACTATGAGTTCACGGTGATGCCTTTTGGTCTCACTAATGCTCCTGCAGCCTTCATATACCTTATGAACAGGGTTTTCAGACCTCATTTAGACAAGTTTGTAGTGGTATTCATAGATGATATCCTTATCTATTCTAAGGATAAAGAGGAACATGCTGATCAATTGCGGATAGTATTACAAACTTTAAGGGAATATCAACTTTATGGCAAATTAAAGAAATGTGAATTTTGGTTGGAGGAAGTGGTATTTTTGGGGCATGTGATTACCAAAGAAGGAATTAAAGTTGACCCCCAAAAGGTGAAAGCAATCACAAAATGGCCAAGGCCTACCAATGTCACTGAGATTAGAAGCTTTCTGGGTTTAGCAGGTTATTATCGAAGGTTCGTCAAGGACTTTTCGAAAATAGCATCACCATTGACCAATCTACTGAAGAAGGTGAATAAGTTTGAGTGGACTGAAAGGTGTGAGAAAGCTTTCCAAGAGCTAAGACAGCGATTAACTGCCGCCCCAATCCTAACGTTACTAATGGAAGGAAAGGAGTATACTGTCTATAGTGACGCTTCGAAGAACGGTTTGGGGTGCGTACTGATGCAGGAGGACAAAGTAGTAGCTTATGCCTCTAGACAACTCAAGCCATATGAGAAAAACTACCCTACCCATGACCTGGAATAAGCCGCCGTGGTCTTTGCATTAAAAATTTGGAGACATTATTTATATGGGGTATCGTGCAAGATCTATACTGATCATCAAAGTTTAAAGTATATCTTCACCCAGAAGGAGCTCAATTTGAGGCAACGGCGTTGGCTTGAGTTGCTTAAAGACTATGATTTGCAGATTCAATATCATCCTGGTAAAGCAAATGTGGTGGCGGATGCTCTAAGTAGGAAGGCGCAACATAGCTCGAACACTGTGGTGATTACTCAATTGAATCTCTTAAGAGAACTTGAGGACTTTGGGATTCAATTGGTGTCCTATGGGCAAACGAAGGCTCGATTATCAGCACTCACTGTACAACCTTCCTTAGGGGAAGAAATTCGACTGAACCAGGAAAGTGATCCCGAACTTCAAAGAATAAAGCAAAATTTAGAGAAAGGGAAGTCTCCGAGATTTGTAGTACATGAGGATGGGACTCTAAGGTTCCAGAATCGCCTATGTGTGCCCAAAAATGGGGAATTAAGAAAGCAGATCCTGGAAGAGGCTCACAATACTCGTTATTCAGTGCATCCAGGAGGCATCAAGATGTACAGAGATTTGAGACAATATTTTTGGTGGAATAATATGAAGAAGGACGTTGCAGAATATGTGGATAAGTGTCTAATTTGTCAGAAAGTTAAAGCAGAGCATCAACGTCCTGTGGGTGAACTACGACCCTTATAAATTCCCACTTGGAAGTGGGATTCGATCTCGATGGACTTTGTTATAGGTTTACCGCTTTCTGCCTCGAAAAAGAATGCTATCTGGGTCATAGTTGATCGACTCACAAAGGCAGCTCATTTCCTGCCCATCAAGGATACTTGGGGAGTTGAAAAACTAGCCCAGTTGTATGTCAAGGAGATAGTCCGTCTACATGGGATCCCATTAGACATAGTTTCAGATAGGGATCAAAGATTCCAAGCACATTTCTGGCAAGTGCTTCAAAAAGCCTTTGGGACCAAACTAAGCTTTAGTAGTTCCTATCACCTAGAAACAGATGGACAAACTGAAAGGGTGAATCAAATTTTGGAAGACATGCTAACAGCTTGTGTATTAGAGTTTCAAGGGAAGTGAGAAGATGACTTGCCTTTGGTGGAATTCTCTTATAACAACAGCTATCAATCCACCATCAAAATGGCCCCATTTGAGGCTTTATACGGGAGGAAATGTAGAACCCCGTTGTGCTGGAGTGATTTGGACGAGGCATTGATTATAGGTCCTGAAATGATTCAAGAGACCACTGAAACAATACGAAAAATTCGGGAACATATCAGGATCGCCCAAAGTCGACAAAAAAGTTATGCAGACAAAAGAAGAAGGCCTCTGGAGTTTCAAGTAGGCGATAAACTTTTTTTGAAAGTCTCACCAACCAAAGGTATCAAAAGGTTCGGAGTGCGGGGTAAATTGAGTCCAAGGTACATTAGACCTTTCGAAATCATCGAAAAGTTGCATCCCATCGGCTAGATCTGCCTACAGAACTTGAGCACGTACATAACGTGTTCCATGTCTCTCAGCTTAAGAAATACATTCTAGATCCAGACCATACCATTGTAGCTGAACCTATCGAGATTACAGAAGATCTAGTATATGAGGAGCGTCCTGTCCAAAGACTAGATCGCAGGATCAAGCAGCTGCGCAACAAGCAGATACCATTGGTCAAAGTACTTTGGACAAACCATACCTCCCAAGAAGCCACCTGGGAGTCCGAAGAGGCTATGAGAACTGCATATCCATATTTATTGCAGGTAATCCTGCATGATATGGTGAAATTCGTTAGTTTCGAGGACGAAACTTTTAAGGGGGGAGACTGTAATAGTCCAACCCTAAATTATGTTATTCATTTCATTTCATTAATCCAACGGATTAATTTCATTTCATTTACATCATCTCTTTTTGTTATTCCCATTTGGACATTTCTAACTAGGCCCTCACTTTGCAATTCAAGGGTTTTGTTTTAAATCGATTTAGGCCTTGATATTTTACGAATTTAACGATTTAATTCTTTTTCATGACACTAAAATCATTTAATCTCAAACATTGAAAAAAAAAAATTCGCAAACGCACTCGGTTTCAGTTCTTTCTCTAAACTCGAGCCCGTTTAGGGCCGTTTGCAACGCAGCAAGACTTGATCTGTATTTGTTTAGCTAAACCCTCTTAATTAAGCCTTAATCAAGCTTGATATTTTTGACTTTTCTACTTTAATTTGCAGCCAAGTAAAATGTAAATATGAATTGTAAAAATTTACACTTAACCTCATTTTAACGAAGCATTCAAGAGGCACTCTCTCTCTTCTCTCTCCTCCTTCTCCCTCTACATGGCCATACACAGCAGCTTCCCCACCATTTCAACCACCTTTCAACCACCAAAAACCCACAAAACATCCCCCACTCACCACCCCCAAACACCTCTTTCACTTCCATAGGCATCAAGCATCATTTCTACCACTTTTTCAACCTCAAAGTGAGTGTTCTTTTCAGCCCTATGCTGATTTTTGTTTTTGATTCTTGATCTTGTTGATTTTTGTTTCTTATTATGGTTGTTTTAGTGATGGATTATGCTGTTTTTGAGGTATTAAGAATCATCTTGTTGATGGATTATGGTGGAGATGAAGTTAGCGTTAGGGTTTCATCTTAGTCATGCAAGCTTCTTATTCAAATGTTGCTTAGTGATTGATTTATCCTTGTTTTTGCTTATCTCTTAATATATTGAAGGTTGTTATGTTTTTTATAGTGTTTTAAAAAGTTAGGAGTGAGTTCAAAGGGGCCCAAAGTTAGGGTTTTGTCCAAAATGCAAGATTTGGATCAAGTAAGTGTAAATTTGAGGGGTGTGTGTGTATATGTGACTAGAAAAAGGAGTTTTATTTGATATGAATATGAAGAGGAATCATGGATGGTGTTTTTGTATGATGTTGGTATGTACCAAACTGTATTTACATACTCTTGAGAAAGAGTTTGAGTTGAGGATTGGGGGTAATAAGTGAAGGAAAACACTAAAGCAGTGCTGCTGGAATTTTCAGAAAAATAGGACAGTCTTTGAAACAAAACTGGTAATGATCGGCGAATCCAAAAATTCTGATTTTTGGTGGATAGATAGGACAGTGTGTTAGCTTCAAAATGGCTCTTGAATCGCATCAATCTGAGGTCTGTGGAGAAAGTTATGGCCATTTTACCGAACCGGTGCAGGATGGGTTTAAAACTGACATGTTGGTGTTCTAACCCTATTTTAGGAAACCTAGCATGGGAATCATGTTTTGCGTCCTTGGTGAAAGTTTTAGAGGCCTTCCTAAGCTATTTATATTGGGGTCTTACGTCTCATTTTGAGGTCGGGACTATGAGTTCTGGATTATTCTTCCCATACCCTCCTTTCAAATCCTTATGCTCTAAACTTGCTACCGTGTCTTAAATCACATTTCTTTGGTTTATATCAACATCATTTTGGTTACTCATGAACTGTTGTGTAAAAGTTCTTCATAAGCCAGTTTTATTCAAAATTATCCACTATAAAAACAAGATTGTTTCTGACCTCATGTTCCTGTAATGAACTTTTGAGCAGAATCAAGGCCTAAGCTTCCATTTTCTTCACTTTAGTGCATCTCATTCCTTTGTGAACTAACATTTAAAACTTCCAGGTACGTTTATTGCCTGTATTTTTAGTAATCAGCATGCATTTATCAAAATCATAATATTTTCGTAAGCACATCAATGAATCATTTTAATCAGTGTTTCATCACATAATTAGTGACCCCGTCAGTTATCAGTTATAGGGCATTGCCCTCAGTTACCCGGCCAGGTCCCTCGGTCGGCTTGGCAGGTGTACAGCTATTCACATATCATAACAGTTACTAAGGGGTGCACTAACAGATAATAATTAGCAATGCAGTTTTATATGCATCTCATTCCCTGTTTTCACTTAAAATGAATTGCAAGCGGGCCCTAAATTACTTTTCAATGAACCTTTAATAGTACAGGGATGCATGTACTGAGCTTTGGCTCACAGTTCGAAATATTTTTATGTTTTGTTTTAGGAAAATGTTCAGTGAACCGCCCCGAGGCGGGCAGGGAGGCCGGAGGTGATAAATGGGACAGAACCATTCATGTGGTTGACGGTGTGGGAGAGCTAAAATGCCATCTTGGCATATTGTGATGTATTTTGGAGGCCTAATGTATATTTAAGTTAAATTATGTATTTTGATGTTGCGACTGTATTTCTAAACCGAATTATGTAAGTTGTGTTACCCTTGGGATGTTAGAACCTTTTTGTACATAACTAAATGGTTTGGGTGTTTATGATGGTGTATACTGTAATAGTCCGACCCCAAATTATGTTCATTTATTTAATTAAGTGATGTTATTCATTTTTCACATCTGCTTACCTCATTTAATTATCCCGGTTGGGAGAATTCATTTTGGGCCGCACTTTGCAATTCGAGTTTCATTTACTAGAAAATTTCGGAAAAATCGATAGTAGGCCTCAATAATTATGATTTAAAAAATTAAATTATTTTCGTAACATCACAAAAATTTAATTTCGAGCTTCGTAAATATTTTATCGCATCGGCACGTTTTGATTTCAAGCACAACTCAATTGGGCCCAATTTTGGCCCAACAACTTCCTAATCCATTTGTTAAGCTAATTACTATCATTAATCCCTAATTCTAACTAGCAAAGATATTATTTTGGGGTGGTGAACCCTCAGCCATGTATTTTCACTTCAATTGCAACCAACTATATGCAAGTGACTCAAGAGCAATTTTCATCCAAGTAAAACACAAACTCAAGGTTCTCTTTTCTTCTCCTCCTTCTCCTCTCCTACGGCCACCTGCTGCCAGCCCATTCTGCCACCTTATGCCACCAGCAACCACCAAGGCAGCCACCCCTCAGCCGCCTCCAACACCCCCCAACTACGAGCCACAACCCCACACTCTTCACACATCATTCACACCTCCATATTCAAGCACAAGTGAGTAATATCCTCACTTTATCTTGTTGATTTGATCATGCTTTGGAGTTTGATTCTTGTTTTTGATTATTGATCATGTTGTTTATATGGAATCAAGAGTTGTTTTGATATTTTGGTTGTTGATTATGCTTGAAAGCAAGTGATGCTTGAAATTGTTCATGTTCATGCAAGCGTAGGTTGTAATGATGAAGTTTGATTGTTTTAAAAGAGATTTTGTGCTCTTTGGCATTGGTAATGAATATCAAGATGTTTATGATAATTTATATGAGTTAAAGAGTGATTGTAATGGGTGGATTTGTGAAGAAAAGATTGAAACTAAGTGATTTCAGGCTGGAAACAGACACAAAACAGGGGTCTGTTTTGGATTAAACTGGTAAAAAACGAGGCATGAAAAAATTGTGATTTCTGGTGAGTAGCTAGATCAGGATGTTAGCTTTCAATAGGATTTTGAATTACTTGATTCTGAGTTGTGTGCGCAAAGTTATGACCAATTTACTGAAGACTGCGCAGAATACACTGAAACTGGGAGCATATTTGAACAGGGGACTTTACGGAACAACTGGTATTGATTGGACCATTGAAAAATTATGAATTTTTGTGTGTGGACATATCAATGAGTTATCTTTCAAATGCCTTTTGAATGTCCTTAATCCGGGTTCTGTGAAAAAAGTTATGGTCGTTTTGCTACGACTGCGCAGATTGGATTAAAATTGTGCATGTTTGTGTTCTACTCTAATTTTAGGGACTTTACTATGTGAATCATGCTTTGTGTCCTAAATGAAAGTTTTAGTGGACATTATGAGCTTTTCATATTGGGGTTCTATATCTCAATTGGAGGTCGGGAGTGAAAGATGTGGATTTTCTAACGTAGACCATGAAACGGTATGGTGTGAAGAAAGAAATCAGTACTTACCGTATCAAACAGAGGTTATTTGAGCCTTTACGAACCTCACAACACCCTTCATAGCATTAAACCTTCCATTATCTATTTTATAATTATTGCACATTCTATTATCCATTTCAGAAGCATTACACTTTCTATTATCTATTCCAGAGATATTAGAAACTCATATTTCATTTATATCAATTGAAATCTTTTTATTAGCAGCTCAAACATTCCAATTGGTCCATTTTGTATTAGATTGTTATGTTTTAAGTTCAATAACCCTAACTGATTTATTTTTCAAATCATTTTGGTTTAACTTGCGTTACATTGAATTATTGGGACTGTGGAAGTCTTTTTCATTAATCAATTTCCATTAAAGTTATAAATTATGTCAGTAAACATGGTTTACTAACTACATTTATCTCTAATGACGTCTCTTAAACAGAAAAGGGGCCTAGTCTATCGTTTCCATTGTGCATAAGTATTATCAAGTGAAATATCATTTTAAAGACTTCAGGTACGTCCATTGCCTGTATCTTTAGCAATCAGAGTGTAGTTATCAACGTTATCATGTTTTGGTAAGTACATCAATAAATCAGTTTACATAATAATTTATCAGTTAATTAGTAACCCAGTCAGTTATCATCTATAGGGCATTTGCCCTTCATTTACCCGCGCGGCTTCAGGCTAGGTTCCCGATCGGCTTGGCCGGTGTACACCTATTTATAGATCGTAACAGTATCAAGGGGTTCATTATCAGATAATAATTAGCAATGCAGTTTTACGTTTATCTTATTCTCTGTTTTAACTTAAATTGAATTGCAAAGCGGCCGCCCAAACTATTTATTTAGAGATCATTTATCAATACAGGAATGCACGTACTGAGCTTCGGCTCACAGTTTGAAATGTTTTTCTTGTTTTGTTTTAAGCAAATGCTCAGAGAATTGCCCTCATCCCAGCAAATCAGTTGAAGAGAATAAGTGAAGTAAGGAAATCTGGATGGATCAGAAGTAATGCAGTATATGCATAATTTAAAGTTGTATTTTGAATTCTTCAGTAGATGGAGATGTAGATATTAGATGGTGAATTATTTTATTATGGTCTATAAACCCTACATTGGTTAATATAGTTGTGAATGGTTGATCATATGTGAAGGTGTATGATTGAAGCTATGCTTAACTGTGTCATTTATAGCACTCATATTTCAAGCCTTGTTCTTTTAGACGGCAGTAATGCCCCCATCATTGGATTTATTAGATTATAATTGAGTGTTTTGTTAAGGAGAATATAAACAATGATACATGTTTAATTTGGGGGCGTTACAAATTTGGTATCAGAGCCAGGTTGCGATTTTCTTTATGGGATATGGATTATGGAGTTAAGATGCTGAGAAAATTGGTTAGTGAGGAATGAAGATTATTATGATATCATTGGAGATTTATGACAATAGTAATGTCTGCTGATCTCCCACATATTCTAATTGTATATTCTTCTTTCTCAGATGGATCCATACAATGTGTGTATAGTTTGATCTCAGGAATCATATTCGAGGGTGATTTTTAACAAGTTAAAGGTGTTCCAATGCATTTAGATATGTATGGTCATATGAGCCACCCATATGATTGGTATGCCATTCTTTTAGCTTGAATTGTTTATTTTTGGGATGTAAACCCTTGTACTTCGGGCGTGTAACTCGTAGAGTTGTGGTCTCCGACTTATACCGTTGAGCTTGATTTGGTAACCTTTTATACTTCTATTCGATGCAGATGATGTGATGTAAGGCTTTAAGCGTGAGAATTGGTCAGTTTGCAAGCGAAACTCTATCCGTTTCGCCCCAGAAATTTCAGAATCATTAACACTCATAGCCTTAGGGTTGGGGGTTGTTACAATGTGTCCTAAGAAGGGCCTTTAACTCATTTTGAGGTTAAATGCATAGGGAAAACCAAGTATGAGCGGAATACACAAGTTCAATCAACTTGGCAGTTTTGATCAGTGCATAAGGACCAACCTTGAAGTAACTTTTGTCCATGATCAATATGATTTATACAAGGGTTTGCCATCCCAACTTTAAGTTTATGGAGATATCTTTCATATGAAACAAGTTTCAAGTGGATTAGAGGTCATTTGGTTATTCAAAACTATTAGACAAGTCAAAGTCTGCAAATTGGGTAGAATCCTAATGCACAAGGTCGGAGTTTAGTACACTTACAGCCAATACATTCCCTCAGATAAAGGTGTTTTATTAGTTTATGCCAAAGTACAAAAAGTAAGTTTTCTAAGGACCCATATTGCAGCACATTTGGAGACTAGTGGTTAATGAAATTTAGCTTAGAAGTTTGATGGTACAGACTGTTCAAGTCAGTGGATACATACAATTTTGAGCTTATATTTCCTCATCATATGGGTGTCATTTTGTGCGCTTCCTGAATCCAAGTGGCAATTATTTCAATATGCCTCATTGATTATAGATATCTTCTTCTGTAACCAAGAATCTCATCTAGGCGAGCTATAAGGAGGTTCTTGATGTAGTATCCCCTGAATTGTAGGATTTCGGAGAGGCTTATTCTATGATACATAAGTTTGAAACCATTGACTATGGACTATTCCATATAAGAGAAACCAATGATACTTTAAAGAGACATTTTGCATCAATTCAATGCAATTCAAGGCTTGCTTAAATTGCCCAAACCCTTGTACACAGTCCATTGACCCCACCTCCATCTGTGAAGTAGGCATTACTCTTGAAAATATTTCACTACACCTTCGGGTAACATATACCATCTACCATTGTCTTTGTTGGATTATCAACTGTTGGATACTCCTTACTTTGACCAGGGGCTTCATCTTTCGTTTTCATGGCATCCCCCCATTAAATCACATTGTCATTCACTCTCATGTTACATCTTCATCAGTTCTGGTCACCTTTTTCTCTTTTAATAGCCCAATTGCTGCTAGTAGCTGGATTATGATTGGGTTGCACCCATGTCAATAGATGATAATTTTGTAGCACACTTGAATAGAAGGTAGATTTTAGCTACGCTTTGTATAAAGGTTGGTTATTATCAAACTTGTGGAAGCCATTGCTAGGGGGAATGTAATGTGTCTACCTTTTGGCTGATGCAACCTCAGTTTTCTATTGAAAATCACTTGCATAAAGCTAAAGTTTGACAATTAAAATCTTTGCCATGCATTTGGATTGCTTCAGCGAGAAATTTTGATGGGTTACTGCCCTTTGGAAAAAGGCCTTCAGTCGATTTAGACTAAAAAACTCTAGAGTGGAAAGTATGACATAGTGGAACCTTACGAATGGATTCGAGGAGTGGAGAAAATTTTCACTGTAATGGAGGTTCCAGGGGATAAAATGGTGAATATTGGAACATTTTATCTAACTGATGAAACCAATATTTGGTGGAGCACTGTTAAGAACCGGCTCATAGGGTTTGGTTTCACTTAGAGCAGATTTGTGGAAAAATTAACCCCAGCACTCCTGAGTGCCGAGTGGGAACTAACAAATGTATGTGGTGCGGTGGTCAGAGCAACACATTGTTGCCCATTCCTGAAGACTGAAGACTGTAAACAAGGATTCTCACCTTCAAGGCATGCAACTGTAGGAAGGGATCACATGTTGAGCAAGAAGAAAGTTGTCATATCTGGTACGGTACATTCAATTGCTACTCATTCATTTATATTCCTGCCATACAAGTGAACTTTGAGAATAAGGAGGCAGAAACCAATTATGGAATCAAGTTGTCTAATGACTTTAGAGTTGAGTGTTCTACCTCTTATAAATTTGTTTCTATTACTATTGGTGAGATAGTTTTCCTAGAGTTCTGATTCAATTTGATTGGTCAGACTTTGATATCATCTTAGAAATGAGTTGGTTGTGTACTTATGGGGTCAAGATAGGTTGTGATGACCCTAAGGTTATTTCCAGAGAAGAACAAGGGAGAGAAATATGTTTCATGGTCAAAGAGGGGGAAAAAAAAACCTTGTCCTTTAAATTTTGTTATGAAAATCAATGAGCACTTATGGTAAGGATATATTTTGTATTGGCGTTATGCTAGTAACATTCAACTGAAGGAAAGGGAAAAAAAAAAAAAAAGCAAACGATATTCCTATACTTAGTGGATTCAGAAATGTTTTCCTGAAGAATTACCAGGAGTGCTCCGCAAAGAGAAATTGATTGTGAGATTGAATTAATCCCTAATACCCAATCTATCTCCAAAGCCCTATATCGTATGGTGCCAACAGAGCTTAAAAAACTGAAGATTCAGTTAGATGAGCTATTACAGAAAGTATTTATCGGACCATCCAAAAGTTCCTCAATGGTATGCCTAGTTCTATTTGTAAAGAAAAAGAATAAAACCTTGAGGTTATGCATTGATTTCAGGGAGCGGAACAAGATCACCATAAAAAAACAAATACTCATCGCCCCAAGTAGATGACTTATTTGATCAACTGCAGGGAGCAGGAGTCTGATCTAAGATTGATTTGAGGTCAGGGTACCATCAACTTAGCATTATATCTGAATACATTACCAAAACCATACTAAGGACCATGTTTGGGTCACTATGAATTCATTGTGATGCCTTTTAGCTTAATCAATGGCCCCGCGGCCTTTACGGATCTTATGAATCGAGTTTCAGATCATACTTAGACAAGTGTGGTGGTATTTATAAAAGATATCTTGAAATACTCTAATGATAAAGATGAGCATATTGTTCATTTGAGGACAGTGTTATAGGCCTTGAAGGAACATCAAGTACATAGCAAATACAAGAAGCATAAGTTTTGGTTAGAAGCAATGGTAGCTTTGGAACATATGGTTCCAAAGGATGAGATTAAGGTTAATTTACAAAAGGCAAAAGCAGTTACAAAGTACTAAAGACCCACCAGTGCATTGAGACTAGAAACTTGTTGGGTTTTAGTAGGGAATTATTGAGTTTCAAGAAGGATTTGCCAATTATTATCTTCCCTGACCAATTTGGTGAAGAAAACTACAAAGTTAGCAAGAAGTTAAACTGATGGCTTTTGCCTCTCAACAATTCAAGTCTTATGAGAAGAGTTCTCCTACCTATGATCTGGAGTTAGCAGCTGTAGCCTTTGAACTGCAAATTTGGAGACATTACTTATATAGGACACCATGCAAGAACCTATACTGATCATCAAAGTCTAAAGTATATCTTTACTCAGACGAAGCTCCAACTGAGACAAAGGCATTGATTAGAATTGCTTAAGGATTACAATTTGGACATCTAATGTCAACCAAGAACTGGAAATATTGTGTCAGATGCCCTGAATAGGAAGACACGACATCTCTTGCGCACTACTGTGATTACTCAGTCAGTTGAATCTCTTGAGAGAGCTTGAGGACTTGGGCATTCAATTAGTGTCGCACAGGAAGGCAAATGTTCAATTGTAGGCACCTACCTTACAGCCCTTCCTCGTGGAGGAAATTAGAGTAGATTAGGATAGTGATCTTGAGTTCCAAAGAGTGAAGCAAAATCTTGAGAAGGGGATTCAATTACAACAGACTTTAGCATGGAATTCCTTCAGATATAGTGTCTGATAGAGATTAGAGATTTCAAGCTTGCTTTGGGCAAGCACTTCAAAGAGCCTTTTGGAACTCGATGGAATTTTAGCAGTTCTTATCATCCTAAAATGCATGGGTAAGCATCTAAAATATCAATGGATCCAACTCTTCTGAGTTGGAGCCTGTAGTACTTCACGGCCTACAACCAACATTTGCATTTGAAGAAAGTATAAAACTCCGAGCTGGCGACACGCTGATAGCACCAGCAGAACATCTTACATAAAACATTAGGACAAAATGACGGTAGACATTGACAACAAAATCATTTTATGGGTCATAAAGATCCTCTCCAGCATTCAGTAAGGTGACACCTGTCAGAAGATTCCTGAAAATATCTTATTGAAACCGACAGAAACACTATGTTGCTAAAAGAAGGGACTCCCTGAAATTTCAGTTATATAACAAAGTTTTCAGAAAGTTTCATCAATTAAGGGTGTAAGAAGGTTGAACTGCGAACTAAGTTGAGGCCAAGATCTATTGGACTATATCAGTTCATTAAAAGGTCGAATTCCATAGCTTGTCTACCAGGTCTGCCTATATAAGTCAAATACGTGCATAACGTATTCCTTACCTCACAACTTCGGCAGTACAATCCATATCCTGATCACACTGTCATAATCAAACCCATTGCGATCATTGCGGGTCTTATGTTTCACAAGTACCCAGTCCAGATATTAGATCAGGATTCATCAGTTAAATATCAAGTAAATATCCTTAACCCAATTACTCTGGGCAAATCATACTTTCTCAAAACTTACTTGAGAAATTAAGGATTAGGTGAAAGTCAAGTACCCACACTTACTTCAGATAAACTTGCACATTTTGACAAAGTTCATAAGTTTCGAGGACGAAACTCTTTAAGGGGGGAATGCTGTAATAGTCCGACTCCAAATCATGTTCATTTATTTAATTAAGTGATGTTATTCATTTTTTACACCTATTTACCTCATTTAATTATCCCGGTTGGGAGAATTCATTTTGGGCCGCACTTTGCAATTCGAGTTTCGTTTACTAGAAAATTTCGAAAAAATAGATAGTAGGCCTCGATAATTATGATCTAAAAGATTAAATTATTTTCGTAACATCACAAAAATTTAATTTCGAGCTTCGTAAATATTTTATCGCATCGGGACGTTTTGATTTCAAGCACAACTCTATTGGGCCCAATTTTGGCCCAACAACTTCCTAATCCATTTATTAAGCTAATTACTATCATTAATCCTAATTCTAACTAGCAAAGACATTATTTTGGGGTGGTGAATCCTCAACCATGTATTTTCACTTCAATTGCAACCAAGTATATGCAAGTGACTCAAGAGCAATTTTCATCCAAGTAAAACACAAACTCAAGGTTCTCTTTTCTTCTCCTCCTTCTCCTCTCCTACGGCCACCTACTGCCAGCCCATTCTGCCACCTTATGCCACCAGCAACCACCAAGGCAGCCACCCCTCAGCCGCCTCCAACACCCCCAACTACCAGCCACAACCCCACACTCTTCACACATCATTCACACCTCCATATTCAAGCACAAGTGAGTAATATCCTCACTTTATCTTGTTGATTTGATCATGCTTTGGAGTTTAATTCTTGTTTTTGATTATTAATCATGTTGTTTATATGGAATCAAGAGTTGTTTTGATTTTTGGTTGTTGATTATGCTTGAAAGCAAGTGATGCTTGAAGTTGTTCATTTTCATGCAAGTGTAGGTTGTAATGATGAAGTTTGATTGTTTTAAAAGAGATTTTGTGCTCTTTGGCATTGGTAATGAATATCAAGATGTTTATGATAATTTAGATGAGTTAAAGAGTGATTGTAATGGGTGGATTTGTGAAGAAAAGATTGAAACTAAGTGATTTTGGGCTAGAAACAGACCCAAAATAGGGGTCTGTTTCGGATTAAACTGTTAACAAACGAGGCATGGAAAAATTGTGATTTTTAGTAAGTAGCTAGGGCAGGATGTTAGCTTTTTTTAGGATTTTTAATTACTTGATTCCGAGTTGTGTGCGCAAAGTTATGACCAATTTACTGAAGACTGCGCAGAATACACCGAAACTGGGAGCATATTTGAATAGGGGACTTTACGGAAAAACTGGTATTGATTGGGCCATTGAAAAATTGTGAATTTTTGTGTGTGGATATATCAATGAGTTATCTTTCAAATGCTTTTTGAATCTCTTTAATCCAAGTTCTGCGAAAAAAGTTATGGTCGTTTTGCTGCGACTGCATAGATTGGATTAAAATTGTGCATGTTTGTGTTCTACTCTAATTTTAGGGAGTTTACTATGTGAATCATGCTTTGTGTCCCAAATGAAAGTTTTAGTGGAAATTATGAGCTTTTCATATTGGGGTTTTATATCTCCATTGGAGGTCGGGAGCGAAAGATGTGGATTTTCTAAAGTAGACCATGAAACGGTATGGTGTGAAGAAAGAAATCGGTACTTAACGTATCAAACGGAGGTTATTTGAGCCTTTATGAACCTCACAACACCCTTCATAGCGTTAAACCTTTCATTATCCATTTCAGAATTATTGCACATTCTATTATCCGTTTCAGAAGCATTACACTTTCTATTATCCATTTCAGAGATATCAGAAACTCATATTTCATTTATATCAATTGAAATCTTTTTATTAGCAGCTCAACCATTCCAATTGGTCCATTTTGTATTAGATTGTTATGTTTTAAGTTCAATAACCCTAACTGATTTATTTTTCAAATCATTTTGGTTTAACTTGTGTTACATTGAATTATTGGGACTGTGGAAGTCTTTTTCATTAATATATTTCCATTAAAGTTATAAATTATGTCAGTAAACATGGTTTACTAACTACATTTATCTCTAATGACGTCTCTTAAACAGAAAAGGGGCCTAGTCTATCATTTCCATTGTGCATAAGTATTATCAAGTGAAATATCATTTTAAAGACTTCAGGTACGTCCATTGCCTGTATCTTTAGCAATCAGAGTGTAGTTATCAACGTTATCATGTTTTGGTAAGTACATCAATAAATCAGTTTACATAGTGATTTATCAGTTAATTAGTGACCCCGTCAGTTATCATCTATAGGGCATTCGCCCTTCATTTACCCGCGCGGCTTCAGGCCACGTTCCCGATCGGCTTGGCAGGTGTACACGTATCTATAGATCGTAACAGTATTAAGGGGTTCACTATCAGATAATAATTAGCAATCAGTTTTACGTTTATCTTATTCTCTGTCTTAACTTAAATTGAATTGCAAAGCGGCCGCCCAAACCATTTATTTAGAGATCATTTATCAATGCAGGAATGCACGTACTGAGCTTCGGCTCACAGTTTGAAATGTTTTTCATGTTTTGTTTTAAGCAAATGCTCAGAGAATTGCCCTCATCCCAGCAAATCAGTTGAAGAGAATAAGTGAAGTAAGGAAATCCAGATGGATCAGAAGTAATGCAGTATATGCATAATTTAAAGTTGTATTTTGAATTCTTCAGTAGATGGAGATGTAGATATTAGATGGTGAATTATTTTCTTATGGTCTATAAACCCTACATTGGTTAATATAGTTGTGAATGGTTGATCATATGTGAAGGTGTATGATTGAAGCTATGCTTAACTGTGTCATTTATAGCACTTATATTTCAAGCCTTGTCCTTTTGGACGGCGGTAATGCCCCTATCATTGGATTTATTAGATTATAATTGAGTGTTTTATTAAGGAGAATATAAACAATGATACATGTTTAATTTAGGGGCGTTACATATACCCTCTTATGGGGTAACCTTTGGGTTATGGCAAGTTTTCATGTTTAATGGAAGCCTTGTCCTTCATGGACGGCGGTAACACCCCATTCATTGAATTATTGTATCTTATTGATAACCTTAGGCAGAAGAATGCAAGTAATGAATCATGTATACTTGGGGTGTCACACACATAATCAAACAAGCAGTAAGAATTGAGTATAAAGGCCTTCAAACTCACTTTTGAAAACATAGTAACTCTCGATAAATACCAAGAATGGTTTATAATCCACACCAACTCCTTTAAAGCTTATACTTCTTTCTAAAAGTTCTCAAAACATCTAAACTGGTAAGAAAGACTTATCAAGAACATACTTTCATAGAATATGCACATTGAAATGAATAATACAACATTTGAAACTTCATTTGACTATACTTAGAAATCCTTTCATAAAAGATGAACACGAGGCGCACATTTGAAAGCTTTCTTTCTTTTTGCAAAAACACTTTAGTCAGCCTCTTGAGGCTCGTATTCTTTATAAGAAACTTCTTATCTTACTTATTAGAAACTTACTCATACATAAAAACATCTTATTGTGCTGGCTAGGGAAGTCAACACCGCCCTTAAGTGAGATCGTCACTCTTAATCTACATTATCCCCGGGGTATACGTACTTAACTTTTGGCCAAAACGCATCTCAGCAGATAAACTCAAACTTCGATATTGTCCTCTGCAGGGCAACAACTCACACCAGGATAATCATATCTTGAGTCCAGTCCCCCTTAAGATTTTCTTACGTATCACACATCATAACTTATCTGGGGAACAGCTCACACCAAGATAATTAATATCTTGAGTCCAGAACAGCTCACACCAAGATAATTCATATCTTGAGCCCAATTCCTAACTTTTCTTTAGGGGGAAACAGCTCACGCCATCTTTGCATCTAGTTTCCAGGAACAGCTCACACCAAGATAATTAATATCTTGAGTCCAGTTCGTACCCTCTGGCCAATTGCCTAACACTTTCTTTAGCCTTTAAAGACGTATTTCATATCTCTTTTTCAACGCTTACTTTGCTGAAAACTTACTTTTTAACAAAACGACTATAATCTTTCTAAATGCTTATAGCCCATTTAGTTTTTAATTTAAAAACTTCTTATAGATGTACTAACTCATAAAACGACTTTAGTTTTAAGTTTAAAAGCTTCATATAAGCGTAATACGTCTATTAACACGTAAATCGACTTCGTAAATGACTTAAAAGCTTCATATAGACGTGATAGGTTTATTAACATGACTTAAAAGCTTCTTAAACGCGTAATAAGCTTGTTAAATTGTAAAACGATTTCGTTTCTAACTTAAAAGCTTCGTATAAACGTAACGCGACTACTAACTCGCAAAATGACTTCGTTTTTAACTTAAGAAACTTCTTATAGACGTAAAACGTTTGCTGGTTTGCAAAACGACTTCATTTCTAACTTAAAAGCTTCGTATAAACGTAATACATTTATTAACTCGTAAAACGACTTCCTTTTAAACTTAAAAGCTTCTTACAAAGGTAATAAGTTGGTTAACACTTAAAACGACTTCACTTTAAACTTAAAAGTTTCTTATAAACGTAACACGTTTACCAAATCGTAAAACGACTTAGTTTCTAACTCAAATGCTTCGTATAAACATAATAAGTTTACTAAATCGTAAAATGAATTCGTTTTTAACTAAAAGGCTTTTTATCAACGTAATAAGGTTGCCTAATTATAAAACGACTTTGTTTCTAACTTGAAAGTTTCGTACAAGTGTAATAAGTTTACTAAATCGTAAAACGACTTCATTTTTAACTAAAAGGCTTTTTATAAAGGTAATAAGGTTGCCTAATCATAAAACGACTTTGTTTCTAACTTGAAAGCTTCGTATAAGCATAATAGGGTTGCTAAATCATAAAAACGATTTCGTTTCTATCTAAAGGCTTCTTATAAATATAAAACGATTGCTAACTCATAAGAACGACTTCACTTTTTAGCTTAAAAGCTTCTTTTAAATGTAATACGTTTGCTAAATCGTAGATCGAAACTCAATAGAGACTTAAGTAAGCAAAACGCATGCAAATAAGCTAAGTTTCATAATTAGCACCTTAAGGTGCTCTTCTTCGGGTCGTTTAAATCCTTTTAAACTTAAGGACAAGTTGTATAGAAACCAAAGCCTTAAGTATGTTCAAATCCACTTTTATAAACTTCCTAAACCTGTCGACTATTCAGTCGAGTCACTAACTGAGTAGTTCGACGATTTAGCATTTCTTATAGGCTACAAACATTTTCATAAACTACCAGACAATTGGTAAGTACTTAGAAGCATTCGAAATCATGAAAACATGCATTTAACAATCTTTCTTAAATATGTCTGCATTTCGAAAACTATTCACTTAATGTCAGTTAGCACATTGAGGGAAAAGGGGATTCACACATGTGCATACACTTCATGTCACCATTCATTAAGCCACACATGGCCTCGCAATCCATACGATTGCGGCAATTCACAACCCTATCTCCCTCCTCATACAGCATCGACCACAAGAGCCTCAAACCATCCAACTACAAAGCACGGTTCAATATTGACATGCACAAACCAATAATACATAAAACGATTATAAATAAGCATGACATTCATGCTTAATAGTCAACTTAGAATTTTAGCGCATACAAAACTGATACAAATAGAGACTTCAAGCGACGTTTACTTTCCAGTTCGCAAACCATTGATCACAGGCATAATATTTCGTTACGACTCCTATAAATAAACTGTCGACGCACCCAAACTGATTTAGCCATGACCCTTTTAAACATTATTCGGTTCATTCAATAATCATTTCAATCACTCAACTAGCATCCTTAGGCTTCATGCACAATTTAACTAATAAACTGATAAATTAATGACGCTACGACAACATCCTTTTGTTAAGCATTTCTCCAATCTGCCATGTTATTAAAATTCAGCATCAATCCGACATGCATTTAACCCAAATCAATTCCGAACTTATAAATTGTCAATATGAATACTAATTCACCCAACATGATTTAAATGCTCAACTTCAACATATGCTAGCTAATTATGATAAAAACGTTGAAATTATTAGTAATTTAGGAGGAAAGGAACCCTCACTTCGAATTGATGATCGTTCGAAGTTGCCGGCTCGGTTCTAGGGGATTGAACAGCACCAATGGTTCGGCTCTCGCTCACGATGCACGTCAGTCCCTTATTCACACCCAAACTTCACCAAATTTGAACCCTAAACAAGCCCAAATTTCATTTACCAACTTGAGGTCGATTGGGTGTTTGAAGGCAGTGATTCATACCCTAATTTATAGAAAATTGAAGCAACTAAGAGGTGAATTGCATGGCCATACTTGGGGTACGCGTTCAGGCCCCGAATCGTCGCCCAGAGCCGCCGCAAACGTGTTTGGTTTGCTCGAAACTCTGCCAGATTTGCGCCCAACGGTGGCTAACTTGTAGGGGAGGTCGATTGGGTGAGTTTTGTAGATAGGAGGTGGCAGAAATCCTCTGGCTTTGAGCTTGAAGGTCGTGTTAATGGAGGAGGAGAGGAGGAGGAAGGGTCGAGCAGCAGAGAAAGAGAGGAGAGAGAGTGTATCGTGGGGGGGGAGTCATAGGCAGGAGAGGAGAAATAAGGGGAGCGAGTAAGATTACCAGTTTGCCCCTCCCTACTCTCTTTCATTAATTTGGTCCAAGCTGATTCATATTCAATACCGCTAGTCTAGTTCGTAGCCTAAATTCTAGACCCAAATCGATAATGTAATGCTTTATCGATTATGCGATCCCAAATACAGTATGGTTCGATTAAACAACATCGAACTGCTTCTAAGGTTGACAGCCTAATCGGATTTGGGTTCCTATTCGATTTAGTACCCGTTAATAACCGTTAATAATGCTTATTAAAAATCATCGAAAGATTTTCAAAACCAATAATAATAACATTATTACTGGTGACAAAAGTATTCTTTTTAATAAAATCACGCTCACATAGGCACTAAGAAAACAATTTTAGCTCACATCGCTAATAAAATACAGTTTTTATAACGTAAAAGGCATCACGAACAACTCGACGGAGTACAAAGTACGCGGGCCTTACACTTAGCCCAAGTATCTCACATGTGTCTAGCTAATTACATGCTTAATTATCCTAAACTCAAGCTTGAACATGTCATTAGCATCCTAAGCAATCCACTTGCACATGTGGGAGAGAGAAATGGCTGCTGATTTGATCCAAATTGCGGTTGCCTAATCAGAACCAAGTGTGACCTTTATCTCTCTTCCTAGTGGCCAAGGAGCCTTCTAAAGCTGCAAATTAGCCAATGATGGGCCTGTTTGGTAGACTAGGCAAGCAAGTTGGCAAGTTGGCAGGTCACGAAGTTGCTCCCTTGAAGAGATCCCAATCGTTGATCCAAAATAGTCAAACCGGCCATTTGGCGCCCAAAGTTAAGCAGCTTGGTTACTTGGCTTCTACCTTATTTAGATTTGATTTCAATGCATGAATGACTTCATTAGGATGCTAATAATCATCCCAAGTAAATAAATTCAATCTAAATTAGGCTTAAGGGGGTGAACCATCTAAAAACTCAAACTGGACCGCAATAGAGATCAATCTTGAACGGTTGACTTGTGGGGGCAAAATGTTCATAAATCAGCTGATTTAACTTCATTTTTTTCTCTTCATTGCTTGTTATTTGAGGATGTTAGGTAACATCCTACTCAAAAATATTAGCCTAAACCTCCTGGAAGTTTAGGAAATTAGATGAACAAAACCGGGTCTTTACAAAGGTTCATACCCCGACAGTGTATAACTTTGCAGGAGCAATGCTTGGACTAAGGCCTGAACTTTAGGGCTTAAACTTGCTTTCCTTGTATCATTTTGAGGGGGTTGAATCTTGTACAAGTTCTTTATCTTTATCATCCTCCCCTTTTTGAAAGCAATTTACCCTTAAATTCACTAAATGCTCATCTTCTAGATATGGGCTCAAGTCTGCTACATTAAAAGTAGCTGATACACTATAATCTCCGGGGAGATTAACCTTATCAGCATTGTCATTCACCCTTTCTAGTACCTCAAAAGGCCCATCTGCCCTAAGCATAAATTTGCTGTTCCATTTTGAGGAAAACCCCTCTTTCCTCATGTGAATCCACACTAGGTCTCCTGGTTGAAATACCACCCTTCTCTTGTGCCTGTTTACTTGAACTTTGTAGGAGGTATTAGATTTCTCAATTCTAGCCATGACTTACTTGTAAAGCTTTTGGATTTCTTCAACTCTCTTACTGGCCTCCATGCTTGGTTTCTCTTCTGAGCTTCTAGGCAGCAAATCAAGGGGGCTTAATAGATCAACTTCAAAAGCTATATTGAAAGGAGACATCCTTGTGCTTCTGCTAGGTGCCTTATTGTAAGCAAACTTAGCATGGTGAAGGGTCAAATCCTATGCTTTTGCATTCTGTTTGATTAATGCTCTTAAAAGTGCACCCAAGGCTCTGTTTGTTACCTTAGTTTGGCCATCAGTTTGGGGGTGGCATGTGGTACTGTACTTAAGCTTGGTCCCTATCTTCTTACAAAAGGTAATCTAGAAGTGACTCAAAAACCTTGTATCACGATCAAAAATAATGGTTTTAGGGATCCCATACAACCTCATAACCTCTTGAAAGTAGAGCTCAGTAATATAGGTGGCATCATTGGTCTTGTTTCAAGCAATAAAGCGAGCCATGTCCGAGAATCTGTCTACTAACACAAAGATAGAGTCCTTATCCCTTTGAGTTTTTAGCAAGCCAAGGATAAAATCCATGCTTACATCAACCCAACGGAGGAAAAGAACTGCCAGTGGGGTGTATAACCCTTGTAGCAGTGAGTGACTCTTGGCTACTTGGTAAGTAGCACATCTCCTCAAAAGGTCTTGAACGCCCTTGTTCAGCTCTAGCCATGTTTACATCAACCCAAGGGAGGGAAAGAACTAGCAGTAGGGTGTATAACCCTTGTGGCAGTGAGTGACTCTTGGCTACTTAGTAAGTAACACATCCCCTCAAAAGGTCTTGAATGCCCTTGCTCATCCCTGGCCAAAAGTAGTGTTCCCTTAGCATGGCTATAGTCTTATTCTCTCCATAATGTCCAGCCAAAGAACCTCCACAGACATCCCTAATTAGCAAGTCACGAGTACCACATAATCTCCTTTGGGGTCTTTTAAGCAAACAGAATATAACTCTCTAAAGTCTTCATCGGTGGCACAAAGGGACTTAAGATGCTTGATAATTGCTAAATATGTATATCATTTTAGGGCTATATTGTGTCGTCTTTTAGGAGAATATTGTGCTTATTGTTATTATTTACTCTCCTATTCTTGATTTATGCTTGGGTATAGTTGTTTGATGCGTTTTGGAAGATTTTTAGTCTTTTTACCCATTATTTGCCCTTCAATAGCTGTATTTTGACCCCCCGGTCATCCATGTTATGCCACAATTATTGTAACACCCCTCTATCCCAGAGAGACGTTACACCGCCAGGATCCCCCGAGGGAGACCCTTAAGGCCGTCGTGACTGAAGATCTCCTTATATAATCACCTAACCCTAGGTTAGCTAACGAATTCCTAGAGCGAAACTGCAAGAGTTCTGCCTAAAACTGCAACGTTTATAAAATTTTAGACATAAGCTGAGGGGTACCTGGAGACATTATACTAATTAATTTACAAAAAAACAAGAGTTCTCCACGGGGCACACCCCCGGGACTAAGGCTTATGCCCTTACAACATTCATACAGATCATTACATGGTTCGCGGCTAGACCAGAGCCAACTACATGTTTACAATTTACATTACATCAACCGAAAGGAAAGAAATGGCAGCTTCATCACACAGCAGCATAGGAACACCTCCAGGAAGACTGGACGCCCGTAAGCAAGTAGCAAGCATAATCTTTCATTCATTACCTGGGGGGAAAAGGGGAAAGGAAATGGAGTGAGTCACCACGTGCTCAATGAGTGCCCCCTCCACTCCCTAAAGCAGACCCTTTATAAGTACTATGACCTCTTGTATTCATTCGGTGACATTTACGTGGTATTCAAGTTGCGATGAGCTATGTGAACGCTTTAGGGGCGCTTGACATATTATTAAACATAAAGTGTTCTTAATACCAAGAATGTTGGCATGTTAAGGATTTACTAGCTTAGAAGACACCATCAAGACATGAATGTTTGATGCATTAATACTTATTCATTTGATATGCACTTTCTAAAGTATAGCTACTTAATGCAAACATAATGACTTGATGCAAACATAACTATCTGAAGCAGACATGAGAACTTGACCACACATTACTTGAGATCACATATCACCATACTTTAAAATCCCTTCCTGTCTTATGAAGAAACCATCCTTCTTTTTTTTTGGGGTCCCTTGAGGCTTTCATTCATATAAAACAAAAGCATTTCATTCATATTAGTCGTATTACGACTCATAGAAACTACTCATCTTTCTTTCAATCGACCACTAGATGGCCCTCAACCTTTCTTTTCATAAAACATTTAAGACGGCAATTGCCAACTGCGTTTCTCGTTCGTAAGGAAAATACTTGTGGCATAAGATCATTACAGGGTGCTGATTGGGTGAGATCTATTCTCAAACCCCATAGTGAGGCCTAATGCTCACACATGAGCTCTTACTCCCGGGATGGCTACATAAACATATTCGACCATTACCCTCGTCAGGGTCTTCTAGGGTTTCCCAGTACCAGGACGTAATCGCTAGGCAGTCATCATTCATAACATAGTGTCCACAGCAGTTTATCTTAGCCAAGGAAAGCGTATGGTCATAACGACTAGTAGTTTGCAGTTTCTTGCAATGAAATCATTTGTCTTGCAACTCACACCATTTCTAAAACGTTTTAGGGATTCCTCTCAAACATTGTTTGAATAGCTAAAATGGGCCATTACTCACTACTAGACATGGCTATTATTCATTTAAAACAGATGAAAGGTCATTTGCGAAAATATCATCTTTACACACATATGCTACATCTTAATCATGCAAAGGAAAGAGGATACACATATCACATTTAAGCACTTCGTATTCATTTCAACACAATGAGCCACACATAGCCTCGCAATCCACACGATTGCGATCAATTCACAACCCAAACTCCCTCCTCACAAGCACCGTACCACAAGGACCTCGAACCGCTCATAGTTCCACCTCAAGCCATCTAACTACCATCTCGGTTTTATATTTCACAATCTAGTATCCTAATCATTATGACATACTGAAAAGCGATACACAAACTCACGAAACTTACCAATGATGGACTTACCGATTAACCAACTAACAATTAGTAGTGCGCTGCAACCAACGGTTATAACCATACACTCATACATATATAATAGGCATTCATACGATCTTAACTTGAAACGGACGTTTAGCAAGCTAGGTTAATCCAACTAAGCATGAAACACGATTATATTCATATATTTTAGTTAAGGGACATAAACATGCTTAGTTCGTCATTCAAATATTTTTTCCAGAGCTGTTTGATAAGCATAATTCAATCAAATAGACAAGTATCAATTTAAAGTTACATTTAAGCCTATTCATGTCATTCAAGCTTAACTATTCATGCCCTTCAAGCTTAACATGAATCAAGTCTCTATTTAAACGTAAAACGATACACTTCGAAGTCTATAAACGATCATGGAATAACTAAACTTTCATATATGTTGATTTTAAACAATTACAATTCACTTTGAAGTTAACCAACGATTATGAAATAACTAAGCATATTTATATGTTAATTCTAAATATTTACGACTCATTTCGAAGTTCATATGTGATTATGATTCATACACAATTATGACACGACTAATCATATATACGTTAATTCTAAGCGTTTATAATTCATTTCAAGTGACATCTTCAGGCATGCATTAAGTAAATAAATTCGAATCTAGGCTAAACATACTTGCCTTACTTCGAATTAAAACTTTCACCTTGAATTAACTAAATTGATTTGAATCGAAGCTAAACATATATAATTCGTCTGGAATTAACATTTGAAGCATAATTCACCTAAATTGATTTGAATCGAAGCTAAACATATATAATTCGTTTCGAATTAACATTTCAAGCATAATTCACCTAAATTGATTCGAATCGAAGCTAAACATATATAATTCGTTATATATAATTCGTTTCGAATTAACATTTCAAGCATAATTCACCTAAATTGATTCGAACCGAAGCAAACATATATAATTCGTTTCGAATTAACATTTCAAGCATAATTCACCTAAATTGATTCAAATCGACGCTAAACATATATAATTCGTTTCGAAATTAAATCTCATGCATGAATTAACGAAATTGATTCAATTCGAAGCTAATCATATATGATTCATCTCAAATTATAAATTTCAGACAACATATTTCTAGCAAATTTTAGCTAGCCTAATCTGACATGCAAGACCCAATCTGCTAAAATATTTGTGAAATTAGTAATAGCTTAGGAGGAGAGAAACACTTACTTGGATTAGCCTAATTTCAACCTTAAACAGCAAATACCAGATGCCCCACTCTGCTAAACCCAAACCCTGGCCCGTTAGCTTGAAAATCCGAACCCTAGCTCTCGATTTGGTGGCGTTTTTGGTCGCATTTGAGGGTGTTTGGGGTCGAATTCGACCCCCAGATTTATAGAGGAGGCCGAATCCGGTGTGGGTGACCGGATTCTGGCACGTGGGTGGCAGAATTAGGGTGGCTGACGCGTGGGTCTCGAATTTGGCTCGGTTGTGCAACGTGGGGGAAGGAGGATTGGGGGTGGTTGGCGACTGGCAATGCGTGGACAAGGGTCGGACAGGCTCCTTCTCTCGCCGGCGACACGTGACAGCCAGCGGTGACGCCAGGCGGCGGCCGGTGACCCGCAAGAGAGAGAGAGAGAGAGAAGTAGAGAGAGGGAGTGCGAGAAGGAGAGGGGTTCGGGGTCTCGGGTTCTCCTTGCCCGAAATATCAATCCCCCCTTTTACTCATTTAGTTGTTCCCTTTTTTTTTTTGATTCAACTAATACAATAACTTCTGGGTTCTAATCTCCAAACTTGTTAACGATTTACACTAAACTCAAGTTAAAATGTCTTACAACTGGCTTTTAAATATAATTCGAAAATCGATTAAAATTAACGATTAACGTTTTTGAAGGGCAAGAGTTTGAATTGATTCTAAAGACGTCGCAAGCCACTAACGTTAATAGTAGTAATAATGGAATAACGATGTTTCATTTTAGTAAACCTTATTATTAAACACACACAATCACAACATAAAATGCTTAATGAAAATAATTAAAACGCAACTTGACAATCTTAGCAACGAAACCAGTTAAGCGATAATATAGAGAAAGTGCGGTTCTTACACTCTCCCCCCCTTAAAGGAATTTCGTCCCCGAAATTTGCTTACCTACTGGAAATAATGCTGGGTATTGTTCGCGCATTTTGCTTTCTAATTCCCAGGTTGCTTCTGCCACTTTGTGGTGTTTCCATAACACCTTAACATACGGAATGCTTCTATTCCTAAGCTTTCTCTCTGCTCTTTCCAAGATTCGAACGAGTTCTTCCTCATAGGTAAGATTCTCTTTAATCTGCAGGGCTTTGTATCGAATAACGTGATCTAGATCTGGAATATATTTTCGAAGATTGGACACATGAAATACATCGTGGATGCCTTACAGTGAGAGCGGTAAGCCAGCTGGTACACCACCGATCCCACTTTCTGTAGAATCTCAAATGGTCCGATGAATCTTGGGCTGAGTTTTCCTTTTTGTCTAAACCTTATGCTTCCTTTAAGCGGAGATATCTTTAGGAATACATGATCGCCAACCTCAAATTCTAATGGTTTCCTTCTAACATCTGCGTAGCTCTTTTGCCTACTCTGGGCAACTTGCAGTCTTTTGCGGATTGCTTTGATTATCTCGATCGTCTGTTCGATTAATTCTACCTTGGAGGGTTCTCTTTCTCCTACCTCATCCCAACAAATAGGGGTTCTGCAACGTCTACCATATAATGCCTCAAACGGGGCCATACCTATACTAGCATGGTAACTGTTATTGTACACAAATTCAACCAGAGGCAGGTTATGATCCCAAGTTCCAGCAGAATCGAGTGCACAGGCTCTCAACATATCCTCCAGGGTTTAAACAGTTTTTTCTGATTACCCGTCAATCTGAGGGTGGAAGGCTGTGGTTAAATGTAGTTTGGTGCCCATTGCTCTTTGGAAACCATGCCAGAAGCGGGACACAAATTTAGTGTCACGGTCCGATATAATACTAAGCGGCACATCATGCAACCTAACTATCTCTTTGATGTACAGGTTAGCCAACTGCTCAGAGGTGAAAGTGGCCTTAATGGCTAAGAAATGCGCGGCCTTGGTCAAGCTATCCACTATGACTCAAATACTATTGTGCTGCTTGATAGTTTTAGGCATTCCAATCATAAGATCCATGGTGATGTGTTTCTATTTCCACACCGGAATTGGCAATGGTTGCAGTAATCCTCCAGGCTTTTGATGCTCAGTTTTCATCCTTTGACAGGTAAGACATCGGGCCAAGAAGTTTGCGATGTCCTTTTTCATTCCATTCCACCAATAATGGGTCTTCAGGTCGTGGTACATCTTTGTACTTCCAGGGTGAGTAGTGAGGGTGGAATTGTGCGCTTCTGCTAACAACTCTTTCTTAAGAGCTGTTATGTTTGGTACACAAAGTCTATCCCATGCCAAAGGACTTCATTTCGAACTAAGAATTCCTTATTATTTCCTTCCTCTACCCCCTTGCTTATCTTCATAAGTTCAGGGTCATCTTTTTTGATGTTACTTGATTCGTTCAACCAAGGGCGATGAGATTTGAAGCGCTGCTATGTAACTTTGATTGCCTGGTAATACCACTGCTACTTGTAACACGTCGAGCTCTCTTAGGAGCCTCTTTTCTTGTGTGAGTAAGTAGGCTACTGTTCCAGTAGACTTCCTACTTAATGCGTCGGCCACCACGTTGGCTTTACCAGGGTGGTACTTCACCTCCATATCATAATCTTTCAGGAGTTCTAACCATCTTCTTTATCTCATATTCAACTCTTTCTAATTAAAGATATATTTCAGGCTCTTACGGTCAGTGTATACCTCGCACTTCACCCCATAGAGGTAATGTCTCCAGATCTTTAGGGTGAACACGACCGCAGCCAATTCTAGGTCGTATGTTGGATAATTTTCTTCGTAAGGCTTCAGTTGGAATGAGGCATAAGCAATAACTCTGCCCTTTTGCATTAATACACATCCCAGTCCCTTCTTGGATGCATCACTGTAGATTACATACCCTGCATTGCCTTTAGGTATTACTAATGTTGGTGCAGACACCAAACGTTTCTTTAGCTCCTGAAAGCTATCTTCACATTCTGGGGTCCATTCAAATTTAGTGGTCTTCCGAAGTAGTTTGGCAATAGGCAAAGCCAGTTTAGAAAATCCTTCTACAAATCTTCGATAATAGCCAGCCATGCCTAGAAAACTTCGTACTTCTGAGACCTTTGTGGGTCTTGGCCAATTTACAATGGCCTCCATCTTTGCTGGATCTACCGAGATACCTTGCTTAGTCACTATATGCCCCAGAAATTGCACCTTTCTTAACCAAAAGTCGCACTTTTTAAACTTGGCCTATAGCTTGTGCTCTTCTAGGGTTTTCAACACCGTTCGTAAGTGGTCTGCATGTTCTTCCCTAGTCTTCGAGTATGCTAGGACGTCATCAATAAATACCACTACGAATTTGTCGAGGTGTGGCTTAAAAACTCTGTTCATTAAGTCCATAAAAAAAGCAAGAGCATTAGTTAATCCAAATGGCAACACTAAGAATTCATAGTGCCTATATTGAGTGCAGAAGGCGGTTTTGGGTACATCTTCTTTCTTGATCTTCAGTTAATGGTACCCCGACCTCAAATTATTTTTTGAGAACACTGAGGCACCAGCTAGTTGATCAAATAAGTCATTGATTGTAGGAAGTGGTTACATGTAGTTGCACATCCATCTCGTCAGGCTTGCTAGCGAGTTTCTTTGCGAAGATGGGATTTATAAAAGAATTCATAGCACCCGAATCAAATAAAACATGAGCATAAAGATGATTGATGAGGAGAGTACCTGAGACGGTGTTAGTGGGGTCCTCAACCTCGTCTCCTTCTTAACAAAACACGCGCCCACCTGCCTGTGGTCTTTTTCCTCCTCGTTGGCCTCCTGCAGCCGTATTCATGGGGGGATGACCTCTTTGTATGACAGGATTAGCCCCCATGTTTGAACCTTGTGTGTTTCTCTGTCGGCTCCACGCCCTTTTCAGGCAATCAACGATCTTATGGTCCGTAGCACCGCATCCGTAACATTCTCCTGTGCCGTATCTATATGAGCCAGAGTGCATGCACCCACATTGGTTGCAGGGTCCTACAGTTTGCCCTGTTGCAACTTGCTTGCCTTTACCTTGGTTTCTTGCAACGTTAAAGTCTCTGTATCTCTTGATCCGCCTGGGCCAAATTTTCCCTTGGCTTGGCCCAATTATCGGCTTTCAGCTTCGGTTTCTTCTATAGCCCGGGCTATTTTCACCGCCCGTTGGTACATCTCTTGGAAGCTGGTGAAAACGTGGCCTGCTATCATCCGTTTAATCGGTCCTTTCAACCCTTGCTCAAAGTGATCCATTTTCATTTCTTCTGTTGCGACCTGGTTAGGTGCAAAGCGGCACAATTCATTAAACTTTACCGCGTATTCTACCACGCTCATCTATCCTTGTTTCAGACGCAGGAATTCTTGCACTTTTGCTCTCTTCATGTCTCGGGGGTAATACTGGGCGTCTATTAGAGCCTTCAACTATTCCCAAGTTAGAGCTAGTTCCCCGGCTCGGGGTTTCACCATTCCCCATTAGAACTCAGCGTCCTTTTCGAACTGATGGGTAGCGAGGCGCACGTTGGAACCTTCAGGACAATCCATTACTTCAAATAGGTTTTCCATTCGCCTCAACCATTCTTCATAAGTGAGAGGATCTATCCCGCCCCCAAACTTGGGTGGCTTCAATTTATTCAATTGACAAATCATTTCTAAGGCGGTTGGCTCCGCCATCTGTTCTCTTTGGGGAGGCATTGCTACACAATTGTTTATGCAAAGTTGCTTAGTTTTATATGAAAATAGATTATCAAAGGCAGTTAAAAGTATAGTACAACATCAAATAGCATTTATAAATTTCGAAGCATTAGTGCGATCCTACTCCGGTCGCACAAACATCTCCTTTTCCTTATTATAACATGCATTTACATTGTACAAGGCAAAAGGGGTGATGCCCCTGCCTAAATTATTCATTTTCGAGCGTACACTAGCTATATTTTATTTAAAAACAATGCACACATTGGCGACTCCAGGCTATATACAACCCTAATTACCACCTGGGGAACCCTCCTCAGGGGGATCATCTACCACTGGTTCATTCGAGCCCTCTGACTCAACTGGGGCTAGTAGGTTCCATAACACGAATGGTGGGGAGTATTCCACATCAGGCGCCCCAACCACCAGTTCTCTCATCCTCAGCATTGTGGCCTGCCAGCCCCGGGGGTATTATGCACTGAAGGAATCTATCCATCATGCCCACAGTGTGGCTACTCGCTTGTATCGTCTTGCCTGAGGGTTTTCTGGGAACAGAAGTCTCATTTGACGATGTTCAATCTGATTTCTTTCTGCTATTGTGATTGGTAGTTGTTGGGTAGCGGCAGGAGCAATTAAAGCCGTGTTGATCAGCTGCATGGTGGCATCGCTCCTTCCCAAGGGGGTATTTCCTAAGGAATCCACCCACCCTTCTGCTAATATTAGGAAATCCACCAACCCTCTAAAAGTGAATGGTGTATAAGCTCCCCTATGTGCATGAAAAAGGCGGAGGATAGAGGTGACTTCGGCCCACTTTCCCATATATGGCATCGCTCTGATTAACTTGTAAGTCCAGTGGTTCTGTGTGACCCGTGTGAGTCTCCACTGGTTGCTCTTAATCATTGCTTCCCAAAATATGACTGCGTTCCATGCAGCCAACCAGAAGGGTAGATACTCAAAATCATCAATGCTAAACACCATCCTACATCACCACACTGGGTTAGGAATGACACTATCAAGCACGTATTTGTTTGGGAGTCCTAAGCCATGTTCTAGTTCGTGCACACAAGTATGCAAAACAAGCACATAGTAAGCTCAAGTAAATACTTTAAGGCACATACTTTCACACATTGGTATACCTAAGGTCACATCTATATGCATATGCAACCTATGGCTCTGATACCACCTAATGCAACACCCCTCTATCCCAGAGAGACGTTACACCGCCAGGATCCCCTGAGGGAGACCCCTAAGGCTATTGTGACTGAAGATGTCCTTATATAATCACCTAACCCTAGGTTAGCTAAGGAATTCCTGGAGCGAAACTGCAAGAGTTCTGCCTAAAACTGCAACATTTATAAAATTTTTGACACAAGCTGAGGGCTACCTGGAGACATTATACTAATTAATTTACAAAAAACAAGAGTCCTCCGCAGGGCACACATCCGGAACTAAGGCTTATGCCCTTACAACATTCATACAGATCGTTACATCGTTCGTGGCTAGACCAAAGCCAACTACATGTTTACATTTACATTACATTAACCGAAAGGAAGGAAATGACAGCTTCATCACACAGCAGCATAGGAACACCTCCAGGAAGACTGGACGCCCGTAAGCAAGTAGCAAGCATAATCTTTCATTCATTACCTGGGGGGAAAAGGGGAAAGGAAATGGGGTGAGTCACCACGTGCTCAATGAGTGCCCCCTCCACTCCCTAAAGCAGACCCTTTACAAGTACTATGACCTCTTGTATTCATTCAGTGACATTTACGTGGTATTCAAGTTGCGATGAGCTATGTGATATGCTTTAGGGGCGCTTGAGTGTTCTTAATACCAAGAATGTTGGCATGTTAAGGATTTACTAGCTTAGAAGACACCATCAAGACATGGATGCTTGATGCATTAATACTTATTCATTCGATATGCACTTTCTAAAGTATAGCTACTTAACGCAAACATAATGACTTGATGTAAACATAACTATCTGAAGCAAACATGAGAACTTGACCACACATTACTTGAGATCACATATCACCATACTTTAGAATCCCTTGCTATCTTATGAAGAAACCATCCTTCTTTTTTTTTTGGTCCCTTGAGGCTTTCATTCATATAAAACAAAAGCATTTCATTCATATTAGTCATATTACGACTCATAGAAACTACTCATCTTTCTTTCAATCGACCACTAGATGGCCCTCAACCTTTCTTTTCATAAAACATTTAAGACGGCAATTGCCAACTGCTTTCTTGTTCGTAAGGAAAATACTTGTGGCATAAGATCATTATACGGTGCTGATTGGGTGAGATCTATTCTCAAACCCCATAGTGAGGCCTAACGCTCACACATAAGCTCTTACTCGCGGGATGGCTACATAAACATATTGGACCATTACCCTCGTCAGGGTCTTCTAGGGTTTCCCAGTACCAGGACGTAATTCCTAGGCAGTCATCATTCATGACATAGTGTCCACAGCACATTATCTTAGCCAAGGAAAGCGTATGGTCATAACGACTAGTAGTTTGCAGTTTCTTGCGATGAAATCATTTGTCTTGCAACTCACACCATTTCTAAAATGTTTTAGGGATTCCTCCCAAACAGTGTTTGAATAGCTAAAATGGGCCATTACTCACTGCTAGACATGGCTATTATTCATTTAAAACACATGAAAGGTCATTTGCCAAAATATCATCTTTACACACATATGCTACATCTTAATCATGCAAAGGAAAGGGGATACACATATCACATTTAAACCCTTCGTATTCATTTCAACACAATGAGTCACACATAGCCTCGCAATCCACACGATTACGGTCAATTCACAACCCAAACTTCCTCCTCACAAGCACCGTACCACAAGGACCTCGAACCACTCATAGTTCTACCTCAAGCCATCCAACTGCCATCTCGGTTTTATATTTCACAATCTAGTATCCTAATCATTATGACATACTGAAATGCGATACATAAACTCATGAAACTTACCAATGCTGGACTTACCGATTGACCAACTAACAATTAGTAGTGCGCTGCAACCAACGGTTATAACCATACACTCATACATATGTAATAGGCATTCATACGATGTTAACTTGAAACGGACGTTTAGCATACTAGGTTAATCCAACTAAGCATGGAACACGATTATATTCATATATTTCAGTTAAGGGACATAAACATGCTTAGTTCGTCATTCAAATATTTTTTCCTGAGCTGTTTCATAAGCATAATTCAATCAAATAGACAAGTATCGATTTGAAGTTACATTTAAGCCTATTCATGTCATTCAACCTTAACTATTCATGTCCTTCAAGCTTAACATGAATCAAGTCTCTATTTAAACATAAAATGATACACTTCGAAGTTTATAAATGATCATGCAACAACTAAACTTTCATATATGTTCATTTTAAACAATTACAATTCACTTTGAAGTTAACCAATGATTATGAAATAACTAAGCATATTTATACGTTAATTCTAAATATTTACGACTCATTTCAAAGTTCATATGTGATTATGATTCATATATGATTATGATTCATATACAATTATGACACGACTAATCATATATACGTTAATTCGAAGCGTTTATAATTCATTTTGAATGACATCTTCAGGCATGCATTAAGTAAATAAATTCGGATCTAGGCTAAACATACTTGCCTTACTTCGAATTAAAACTTTCAGCTTGAATTAACTAAATTGATTTGAATCGAAGCTAAACATATATAATTCGTTTCGAATTAACATTTCAAGCATAATTCACCTAAATTGATTCGAATCGAAGCTAAACATATATAATTCGTTTCGAATTAACATTTCAAGCATAATTCACCTAAATTGATTCGAATCGAAGCTAAACATATATAATTCGTTATATATAATTCGTTTTGAATTAACATTTCAAGCATAATTCACCTAAATTGATTCGAACCGAAGCAAACATATATAATTCATTTCGAATTAACATTTCAAGCATAATTCACCTAAATTGATTCAAATCGACGCTAAACATATATAATTCGTTTCGAAATTAAATCTCATGCATGAATTAACGAAATTGATTCAATTCGAAGCTAATTATATATGATTCATCTCAAATTACAAATTTCAGGCAACATATTTCTAGCACATTTTGGCTAGCCTAATCTGACATGCAAGACCCAATCTGCTAAAACATTTGTGAAATTAGTAATAGCTTAGGAGGAGAGAAACACTTACTTGGATTAGCCTAATTTCAACCTTAAACAGCAAATACCAGATGCCCCACTCTGCTAAACCCAAGCCCTGGCCCGTTAGCTTGAAAATCCGAACCCTAGATCTCGATTTGGTGGCGTTTTTGGTCACATTTGAGGGTGTTTGGGGTCGAATTCGACCCCCAGATTTATAGAGGAGGCCAAATCCGGTGTGAGTGACCGGATTCTGGCACGTGGGTGGCGGAATTAGGGTGGCTGACACATGGGTCTCGAATTTGGCTCAGTTGTGCGACGTGGGGGAAGGAGGATTGGTGGTGTTTGGCGACTGGCAATGCGTGGACGAGGGTCGGACTGGCTCCTTCTCTCGCCGGCGACATGTGACGGCCGACGGTGACGCCAGGTGGCGGCCGGTGACCCACGAGAGAGAGAGAGAGTGCGAAGTAGAGAGAGGGAGTGCGAGAAGGAGAGGGGGTCGGGGTCTCGGGTTCTCCTTGCCCGAAATGTCGATCCCCCCCTTTTACTCATTTAGTTGTTCCCTTTTTTTTTTATTCAACTAATACAATAACTGCTTCACACTAAACTCAAGTTGAAATGTCCTACAACTGGCTTTTAAATCTAATTCGAAAATTGATTAAAATTAACGATTAACGTTTTTGAAGGGCAAGAGTTTGAATTGATTCTAAAGACGTTGCAAACCACTAACATTAATAGCAGTAATAATGGAATGACGATGTTTCATTTTAGTAAACCTTATTGTTAAACACACACAATCACAACATAAAATGCTTAATGAAAACAGTTAAAACGCAACTTGACGATCTTAGCAACGAAACCAGTTAGGCGACAATATAGAGAAAGTGCGATTCTTACACTCGCCCCCCTTAAAGGAATTTCGTCCCCGAAATTTGCTTACCTGCTGGAAATAATGCTGGGTATTGTTCGCGCATTTTGCTTTCTAATTCCCGGGTTGCTTCTGCCACTTTGTGGTGTTTCCATAGCACCTTAACAAACGGGATGCTTCTATTCCTAAGCTTTCTCTCTGCTCCTTCCAAGATTCGAACGGGTTCTTCCTCACAGGTAAGATCCTCTTTAATCTGCAGGGCTTCGTATCGAATAACGTGACCTAGATCTGTAATATATTTTCGAAGATTGGACACATGAAATACATCATGAATGCCTTACGGTGAGAGCGGTAAGGCCAGTTGGTACACCACCGATCCTACTTTCTGCAGTATCTCAAATGGTCCGATGAATCTTGGGCTGAGTTTTCCTTTTTGTCCAAACCTTATGCTTCCTTTAAGCGGAGATACCTTCAAGAATACATGATCACCAACCTCAAATTCTAATGGTTTCCTTCTAACATCTGCGTAGATTTTTTGCCTACTCTAGGCAACTTGCAGTCTTTTGTGGATTGCTTTGATTATCTCGATCGTCTATTCGATTAATTCTACCTTGGAGGGTTCTCTTTCTCCTACCTCATCCCAACAAGTAGGGGTTCTGCAACGTCTACCATATAATGCCTCAAACGGGGCCATACCTATACTAGCATGGTAACTATTATTGTACGCAAATTCAACCAGAGGCAGGTTATGATCCCAAGTTCCAGCAAAATCGAGTGCACAGGCTCCCAACATATCCTCCAGGGTTTGAATAGTTCTTTTCGATTACCCATCAGTCCGAGGGTGGAAGGCTGTGCTTAAATGTAGTTTAGTGCCCATTGCTCTTTGGAAACCATGCCAGAAGCGGGACACAAATTTAGTGTCACGGTCCGGTACGATACTAAGCGGCACATCATGCAACCTAACTATCTCTTTGATGTACAGGTTAGCCAACTGCTCAGAGGTGAAAGTGGCCTTAATGGCTAAGAAATGCACGGCCTTGGTCAAGCTATCCACTATGACCCAAATACTATCGTGCTGCTTGATAGTTTTAGGCATTCCAATCATAAGATCCATGGTGATGTGTTCCTATTTCCACACCGAAATCGGTAATGGTTGCAGTAATCCTCCAGGCTTCTGATGCTTAGTTTTCATCCTTTGACAGGTAAGACATCGGGCCACGAAGTCCGCGATGTCCTTTTTCATTCCATTCCACCAATAATGGGTCTTCAGGTCGTGGTATATCTTTGTACTTCCAGGGTGACTAGTGAGGGTGGAATTGTGCGCTTCTGCTAACAACTCTTTCTTGAGAGCTGTTATGTTTGGTACACGAAGTCTATTCCCATGCCAAAGGACTTCATTTTGAACTAAGAATTCCTTATTCTTTCCTTCCTCTACCCCCTTTCTTATCTTCATAAGTTCAGGGTCATCTTTTTGATGTTGCTTGATTCGTTCAACCAAGGGCGATGAGATTTGAAGCGCTGCTATGCAGCTTTGATTCCCTGGTAGTACCACTGCTACTTGTAACACGTCGAGCTCTCTTAGGAGCCTCTTTTCTTGTGTGAGTAAGTAGGCTACTGTTCCAATAGAGTTCCTACTTAATGCGTCGGCCACCACGTTAGCTTTACCAGGGTGGTACTTCGCCTCCATATCATAATGTTTCAGGAGTTCTAACCATCTTCTTTGTCTCATATTCAACTCTTTCTAAGTAAAGATATATTTCAGGCTCTTACGGTCAGTGCATACCTCGCACTTGACCCCATAGAGGTAATGTCTCCAGATCTTTAGGGCGAACACGACTACAACCAATTCTAGGTCGTGTGTTGGATAATTTTCTTTGTAAGGCTTCAGTTGGCACGAGGCATAAGCAATAACTCTACCCTTTTGCATTAATACACATCCCAGTCCCTTCTTGGATGCATCACTGTAGATTATATACCCTTCATTGCCTTTAGGTATTACTAATGTTGGTGCAGACACCAAACGTTTCTTTAGCTCCTGAAAGCTATCTTCACATTCCGGGGTCCATTCAAATTTAGTGGTCTTCGGAAGTAGTTTGGTAATAGGCAAAGCCAGTTTAGAAAATCCTTCTACAAATCTTCGATAATAGCCAGCCATGCCTAGAAAGCTTCGTACTTCTGAGACCTTTGTGGGTCTTGGCCAATTTACAATGGCCTCCACCTTTGCTGGATCTACCGAGATACCTTGCTTAGTCACTATATGCCCCAGAAATTGCACCTTTCTTAACCAAAACTCGCACTTTTTAAACTTGGCGTATAGCTTGTGCTCTTTTAGGGTTTTCAACACTGTTCGTAAGTGGTCTGCATGTTCTTCCCTAGTCTTGGAGTATACTAGGATGTCATCAATAAATACCACTACGAATTTGTCGAGGTGTGGCTCAAAAACTCTGTTCATTAAGTCCATAAAAAAAGCAAGAGCATTAGTTAATCCAAATGGCAACACTAAGAATTCATAGTGCCTGTATCGAGTGCAGAAAGCGGTTTTGGGTACATCTTCTTTCTTGATCTTCAGCTGATGGTACCCCGACCTCAAGTCAATTTTTGAGAACACTGAGGCACCAGCTAGTTGATCAAACAAGTCATCGATTCTAGAAAGTGGTTACATGTAGTTGCACATCCATCTCGTCAGGCTTGCTAGCGAGTTTCTTTGCGAAGATGGGATTTATAAAAGAATGCATAGCACTCGAATCAAATAAAACATGAGCATAAAGATGATTGATGAGGAGAGTACCTGAGACGGTGTTAGTGGGGTCCTCAACCTCGTCTCCTTCTAATCAAAACACGCGCCCGCCTGCCTGTGGCCTTTTTCCTCGTCGTTGGCCTCCTGCAGCTGTATTCATGGGAGGATGACCTCTTTGTATGACAGGATTAGCCCCCATGTTTGAACCTTGTGTGTTTCTCTATCGGCTCCACGCCCTTTTCGGGCAATCAGCGATCTTATGGTCCGTAGCACCGCATCCGTAACATTCTCCTGTGCCGTATCTATATGAGCCAGAGTGCATGCGCCCACATTGGTTGCAGGGTCCTACAGTTTGCCCTGTTACAACTTGCTTGCCTTTACCTTGGTTTCTTGCAACATGAAAGTCTCTGTATCCCTTGTTCCTCGGATCATTTGATCCACCTGGGCCAAATTTTCCCTTGGCTTGGCCCAATTGTCGGCTTTCAGCTTCGATTTCTTCTACAACCCGGCCTATTTTCACCGCCCGTTGATACATCTCTTGGAAGCTGGTGAAAACGTGGCCTGCTATCATCCGTTTAATCGGTCCTTTCAAACCTTGCTCAAAGTGATCCATTTTCATTTCTTCTGTTGCGACCTGGCTAGGTGCAAAGCGGCACAATTCATTAAACTTTGCCGCGTATTCTACCACGCTCATCTGTCCTTGTTTCAGACGCAGGAATTCTTGCTCTTTTGCTCTCTTTATGTCTCGGGGGTAATACTGGGCGCATATTAGAGCCTTCAACTATTCCCAAGTTAGAGCCAGTTCCCTGGCTCGGGGTTTCACCATTCCCCATTAGAACTCAGCGTCCTTTTTGAACTGATGGGTAGCGAGGCACACCTTAGAACCTTCAGGACAATCCGTTACTTCAAATAGGTTTTCCATTTGCCTCAACCATTCTTCATAAGTGAGAGGATCTATCCCGCCCCCAAACTTGGGTGGCTTCAATTTATTCAATTGACAAATCATTTCTAAGGCGGTTGGCTCCGCCATCTGTTCTCTGCGGGGAGGCATTGCTACACAATTGTTTATGCAAAGTTGCTTAGTTTTATATGAAAATAGATTATCAAAGACAGTTAAAAGTATAGTACAACATCAAATAGCATTTATAAATTTCGAAGCATTAGTGCGATCCTACTCCGGTCGCACAAACATCTCGTTTTCCTTATTATAACATGCATTTACATTGTACAAGGCAAAAGGGGTGATGCCCCTGCCTAAATTATTCATTTTCGGGCGTATATTAGCTATATTTTATTTTAAAACAATGCACACATTGGCGACTCTAGGCTACATACAACCCTAATTACCACCTAAGGAACCCTCCTCAGGGGGATCATCTACCACTGGTTCATTCGAGCCCTCTGACTCAACTGGGGCTAGTAGGTTCCATAACACAAATGGTGGGGAGTATTCCACATCAGGCGCCCCATCCACCAGTTCTCTCATCCTCAGCATTGTGGCCTGCCAGCCCCGGGAGTATTGTGCACCGAAGGAATCTATTCATCATGCCCACAATGTGGCTACTCGCTTGTATCGTCTTGCCTGAGGGTTTTCTGGGAATAGAAGTCTCATTTGACGATGTTCGATCTGATTTCTCTCTGCTATTGTGATTGGTAGTTGTTGGGTAGCGGCAGGAGCAATTAAAGCTGTGTTGATCAGCTGCATGGCGGCATCGCTCCTTCCCAAGGGGGTATTTCCTAAGGAATCTACCCGCCCTTCTGCTAATATTAGGAAATCCACCAACCCTCCAAAAGTGAATGGTGTATAAGCTCCCCTATGTACATGGAAAAGGCGGATGATAGAGGTGACTTCGGCCCACTTTCCCATATATGGCATTGCTCTAATGAACTTGTAAGTCCAGTGGTTCTGTGTGACCCGTGTGAGTCTCCACTGGTTGCTCTTAATCATTGCTTCCTAAAATATGACTACGTTTCATGCAGCCAACCAGAAGGGTAGATACTCAAAATCATCAATGCTAAACACCATCCTACATCACCACACTGGGTTAGGAATGACACTATCAAGCGCGTATTTGTTTGGGAGTCCTAAGCCATGTTCTAGTTCGTGCACACAAGTATGCAAAACAAGCACATAGTAAGCTCAAGTAAATACTTTAAGGCACATACTTTCACACATTGGTATACCTAAGGTCACATCTATACGCATATGCAACCTATGGCTCTGATACCACCTAATGTAACACCCCTCTATCCTAGAGAGACGTTACACCGCCAGGATCCCCTGAGGGAGACCCCTAAGGCTGTTGTGACTGAAGATGTCCTTATATAATCACCTAACCCCAGGTTAGCTAAGGAATTCCTGGAGCGAAACTGCAAGAGTTCTGCCTAAAACTGCAACGTTTATAAAATTTTTGACACAAGCTTAGGGGTACCTGGAGACATTATACTAATTAATTTATAAAAAACAAGAGTCCTCCACGGGGCACACCCCCGGGACTAAGGCTTATGCCCTTACAACATTCATACAGATCGTTACATCGTTCGTGGATAGACCAGAGCCAACTACATGTTTACCATTTACATTACATCAATCGAAAGGAAGGAAATGGCAGCTTCATCACACAGCAGCATAGGAACACCTCCAGGAAGACTGGACGCCCGTAAGCAAGTAGCAAGCATAATCTTTCATTCATTACCTGGGGGGAAAAGGGGAAAGGAAATGGAGTGAGTCAACACGTGCTCAATGAATGCCCCCTCCACTCCCTAAAGCAGACCCTTTATAAGTACTATGACCTCTAGTATTCATTCGGTGACATTTACGTGGTATTCAAGTTGCGATGAGCTATGTGATACGCATTAGGGGCACTTACCATATTATTAAGCATAAGTGTTCTTAATGCGAAGAATGTTGGCATGTTAAGGATTTCCTAGCTTAGAAGACACCATCAAGACATGAATGTTTGATGCATTAATACTTATTCATTCGATATGCACTTTCTAAAGTATAGCTACTTAACGCAAACATAATGACTTGATGCAAACATAACTATCTGAAGCAAACATGAGAACTTGACCACACATTACTTGAGATCACATATCACCATACCTTGAAATCCCTTCCTGTCTTATGAAGAAACCATCCCCCTTTTTTTTTGGTCCCTTGAGGCTTTCATTCATATAAAACAAAAGCATTTCATTCATATTAGTCGTATTACGACTCATAGAAACTGCTCAGCTTTCTTTCAATTGACCACTAGATGGCCCTCAACCTTTCTTTTCATAAAACATTTAAGACGGCAATTGCCAACTGCGTTTCTCATTCGTAAGGAAAATACCTGTGGCATAAGATCATTACAAGGTGCTGATTTAGTGAGATCTATTCTCGAACCCCATAGTGAGACCTAACGCTCACACATAAGCTCTTACTCCCAGGATCGCTACATAAACATATTGGTCCATTACCCTCGTCAGGGTCTTCTAGGGTTTCCTAGTACCAGGATGTAATCCCTAGGCAGTCATCATTCATAACGTAGTGTTCACAACACATTATCTTAGCCAAGGAAAGCATATGGTCATAACGACTAGTAGTTTGCAGTTTCTTGCGATGAAATCATTTGTCTTGCAACTCACACCATTTCTAAAACTTTTAGGGATTCCTCCCAAACATTGTTTGAATAGCTAAAATAGGCCATTCCTCGCTACTAGACATGGCCATTATTCATTTGAAACACATGAAAGGTCATTTGCCAAAATATCATCTTTACACACATATGTTACTTCTTAATCATACAAAGGAAAGGGGATACACGTATCACATTTAAACACTTCGCATGCATTTCAACACAATGAGCCACACATGGCCTCGCGATCTGCACGATCACGGCCAATTCACAACCCGAACTCCCTCCTCACAAGCACCGTACCACAAGGACCTTGAACCACTCATAGTTCTACCTCAAGCCATCCAGCTACCATCTCGGTTTTATATTTCACAATCTAGCATCCCAATCATTATGACATACTGAAAAGCGATACATAAACTCATGAAACTTGCCAATGCTGGACTTATCGATTAACCAATTAACAATTAGTAGTGCGCTGCAACCAACGGTTATAACCATACAGTCATACATATATAATAGGCATTCATACGATCTTAACTTGAAATGGACGTTTAGCAAGCTAAGTTAATCCAGCTAAGCATGAAACACGATTATATTCATATATTTCAGTTAAGGGACATAAACATGCTTAGTTCATCATTCAAATATTATTTCCAGAGCTGTTTCATAAGCATAATTCAATCAAATAGACAAGTATCAATTTAAAGTTACATTTAAGCCTATTCATGTCATTCAAGCTTAACTATTCATGCCCTTCAAGCTTAACATGAATCAAGTCTCTATTTAAACGTAAAACGATTCACTTTAAAGTTTATAAACGATCATGGCACAACTAAACTTTCATATACGTTGATTTTAAACAATTACAATTCACTTTGAAGTTAACCAACGATTATAAAATAACTAAGCATGTCTATATGTTAATTCTAAATATTTACGACTCATTTCGAAGTTCATATATGATTATCATTCATATATGATTATGATTCATATACGATTATGACACGACGAATCATATATACGTTAATTCTAAGCATTTATAATTCATTTCGAATGACATCTTCAGGCATGCATTAAGTAAATAAATTCGAATCTAGTCTAAACATACTTGCCTTACTTCGAATTAAAACTTTCAGCTTGAATTAACTAAATTGATTTGAATCGAAGCTAAACATGTATAATTCGTTTCAAATTAACATTTCAAGCATAATTCACCTAAATTGATTCGACATATATAATTCGTTTCGATTTAACATTTCAAGCATAATTCACCTAAATTGATTCGAATCGAAGCTAAACATATATAATTCGTTTCGAATTAACATTTCAAGCATAATTCACCTGAATTGATTCGAATCGAAGCTAAACATATATAATTCGTTTCGAAATTAAATCTCATGCATGAATTAACGAAATTGATTCAATTCGAAGCTAATCATATATGATTCATCTCAAATTACAAATTTCAGACAACATATTTCTAGCAAATTTTGGCTAGCCTAATCTGACATGCAAGACCCAATCTGCTAAAACATTTGTAAAATTAGCAATAGCTTAGGAGGAGAGAAACACTCACTTGGATTAGCCTAATTTCAGCCTTAAATAGCAAATACCAGATGCCCCACTCTGCTAAACCCGAACTCTGGCCCGTTAGCTTGAAAATCCAAACCCTAGCTCTCGATTTGGTGGCATTTTTGGTCGCATTTGAGGGTGTTTGGGTCAAATCCGACCCCCAGATTTATAGAGGAGGCCGAATCCGGTGTGGGTGACCGGATTGCGGCACATGGGTGGTGGAATTAGGGTGGCTGACACGTAGGTCTCGAATTTGGCTCGGTTGTGCAACGTGGGGGAAGGAGGATTGGTGGTGTTTGGCGACTGGCAACGCGTGGACGAGGATCGGATGGGCTCGTTCTCTGGCCGGCGACACGTGACGGCTGGCGGTGACTGGTGACCCGCGAGAGAGAGAGAGAGAGAGCGAAGTAGAGAGAGGGAGTGCGAGAAGAAGAGGGGGTCGGGGTCTCGGGTTCTCCTTGCCCAAAATATCGATCCCCCCCCCTTTTATTCATTTAGTTGTTCCCTTTTTTTTTTAATTCAAGTAATGCAATAACTGCTGGGTTCTAATCTCCAAACTTGTTAATGATTTACACTAAACTCAAGTTGAAATATCCTACAACTGGCTTTTAAATCTAATTCGAAAATCGATTAAAATTAACGATTAACGTTTTTAAAGGGTAAGAGTTTGAATTGATTCTAAAGACGTTGCAAACTACTAATGTTAATAGCAGTAATAATGGAATAACGATGTTTCATTTTAGTAAACCTTATTGCTGAACTCACACAATCACAACATAAAGTGCTTAATGAAAACAGTTAAAACGCAACTTGACGATCTTAGCAACGAAACCAGTTAGGCGACAATATAGAGAAAGTGCGGTTCTTGCAATTGTAGAGCAAAGAATGAGTAAAAACTAGGTTTCAGCACAGACCGCAGTCGGACCGTGATGCACCTCACGGTCTGTGACAGGCCTATAACTGCTGCGTCTTCATTTTCCTTCGTCGTGTGGCTGAGAACGCTCGAACTCTCCAATAAATAGCCTTGTTCAGTAGTAGAAAAGGGAACACCCCATTATTCCATTCTCCACCGTATTCCATTAGTTAGGATATATATATTAGTTTAGATTAGATTAGAAGGAGATAAAGTAAGTTGAAGTGAAGATTCGGGAGGATTCCATCACAGGTTTGCACGACAGTTCAAGTGTAATTTTTAGCTGAGCATTTTCTCTCTTCTCTTCTCTTTCTTCTTTAGATTTATTATTTTAGAGATCATGTGTGAGTAGTTTTCTTTTGTTTAGGGATTTAGTAGTTTGTGGAAGTATAGTTGGATCGTGTTTTAATCTATTCAATTATGCTTATTTTCGTGATTGGTTTGATTTCATTCTATCAAGTGTTTGGATTATTGTGAGTTGATTTTCGGCCAAAGTTTGCTTGCGCACTTGAAACAAACAAATGAAAAACTGAAAGGTAACATTTGGTTGTTGGACTGCTTGATTAAACCTAAAATAGAGTCGTCTCAAAAGAGCGATTTACATGTTAGGAGGACTAGAGAGTAATAGAAGACATTTAACTTGAATTAAGGCAAATTAGTTCAAGAGAATGACTTTTACTTAGTTTAGGCAAATTTGGTTGATTTCGAAAGAATAGATCAAATTTCTGGATAGATTGCAATTCCTCGAAATTAACCGATTAGAGAAAAGCACATGTTTATCATTTTAATCCAATCACCTTTCATAACTATATGAATTCCTAGACATTTTCCCTTAATTGATTTAGAATTAGTGTATTAGAAATTGTTAATTTGAAACCATTTGAATTTGGCTTCGCTTAGCATATCTTGAAAGGATATAGCCAATAGATCAACCTAGTCTCTGTGGGATCAACCTTGATTGCTACAATGCCGCCGTGCACTTGTGACCGTATCAAGTTTTTGATGCCGTTGCCGAGGACTAGCATCGAATATTAGGTTTTTCCTGATAGGTTTAACTAAGCACTTTGTTTTTCATTAAAAAAAACGCTAATTAAAAAATCAAAAAAGAAGAAGTTGAAAATTAAAAAAAAATTGAGATAAAACAAAACAATGGCAATTTTCCATTTCCTCCAATTCGAGCATGAATTATTTTGGAAGTATTTTAAGCAATTAAATATCTTTCTTGCTCAATGTGGTTATTATGTGGGTAAATAGGAAATATTGGACATCGTTGATGAGGGTGTGAATAATTAAACCCGTACGCTTTTAGAGTATTGGGGTTTTCATGGTAAAAATGTTGATGATGCATGGTATTTGCTTGAGTGGATTGCTTGGGATTCATTTGAGCTTGAAAAGAAATATTCATTTCCTAATACTTGCGCATTCTATTCTAGATCTTATTATGTTCCTTTTTGGTGTGATTTCCGTAATTCTTCTGACCATGATGTAAACTTGTGTGGTAATTATGCATGCTATCATCAGTTTGACTTTGTATCATCCTGGGACAATACTAAAGTTGCTCGACCTTACATGATTCATCCTTTCCTTTAGCTCGGTGCATGGGGCTCGAGGAGGGTGACCTTTTTAGGTTTGATGCTAGGTTCGATGTTTCTGATGCATGTATTAAGTCGGAAGATATTTTATATGAGGTGCATGATCTAGATCAGACTACTTTAGAGGGGTCACTTGATGTGTTTACGCATGAGGAGTCTCCTAGCCTTGATTTTAATAGTATTGTTCTCCCTAATCCCCTTGATCATTCCCATGTTTCCCCTACATGTTCACAACCCCCTATTTTTCCCGAGTGTTCTTTAGATGCAATCATTGAAAATCCTATGATTTGTGATGCTAATGTTGATTTGGGCTATGAGGATAATATATTTAGTATGCTTGGTGGAAATATTCAAGATTATGTGTCCCTAAGTTACTTAAGAGGCTATGATCCCTCCATTAATCCCTACTGTATAAGCCGAGAGACTTGCCTAAGAAAATCATGTGGACTACATTCTTTAATCCTTCCTATGATTTTTCTAAGGCCATTAATAAGGTGAAGAGGATACTTAATCTCTTTGGTGTAATTTTGGTTATTAACTCTTACCTTTTATTTTCTGAATTGTGGTCCCAGGAGTTTGATAAGCTCCTACCTGTTTTGACAGCGTCTGATTTAATAAGTTAAGTCTTGAAGTTGAGATGGAGTGGCTGATGCTCCATTTGCCCCCATTTACGAGGCCAGATAGCTTAGGTCCACTTTGCACCTAACCTGGTGAGATTGCTTTCTTTTATTCCCTTTCTCTAAGTTTCTTCGCTTTGAATAATAATGTTTTATCTAAGCATAAAGGAAGGGTAGTTTAGATGTTTTCCATTTTGGTTATTAGTCTGCATACATGTTAGATCATATAGCTTTACGTTTCTTTTTGTTTGCATTGTAGTGTTGCATTTTAAGTTTGCATTTCTAGGATTGCATATAGGGATGGTGTGGATAACCTCCAATGATACTTTCATGACCTTGAGTAACTTTTGATGTCTAATCCCTTTTGGTGCTACAAATTTGTAAAGGTTTTGTAAATATTTCTTGGTTTGACCCTTGTCTTGATTGAGAACTATGTTACCCCCTTGGAGTCCTTAGCACTAATGTTTGTACATACAGTCATTTTATGAGCTTATTGAGACTTTGGTAGATATTTCGTAAGATTTTGAACCTTATTTGAACTAATCATTATATTTAGTCTTATGTTTCTTTCATGTGTGTGACTCTTCCATGTTACATCTCTAGAGCTTGCCTAGATTCTTATTTAAAACCACATTAGCATGTACATATTTGATGAGATGATAGAGGCATTTCTTTTTTTGGTCATTTTAGCCACATAGACAAATAGCTTGCCCTTGTATTACATGTTTATTTCCCTTTGCTAGCCCCTTTGAGGTTATATTTGTTTTTATAGTGGGTGGTTTTGGGGATAATTGAGTTTAAGGTGGCTTTGGTATGTTAGTTTATTGATAGATTGATGATATTGAGCATTTGCTTTGGTTCCTCTTGTTTGGGTTGAGTATATATATTGGGTTTTGAGTTGATAGTTAGTGATCCTATACCTTTCAATAATTGCAATTTTTGTTTCATTTTCCCCAAAAAAATAAGGAAAAAAGAAAAAAATTATGTTTAAAAAAAGAAAAAAAAGGAAGATGAAGTCATCTTGCGAGGAAAAAAAAAAGCAAAGCAAAAAAAGTAACTGAAAAAAAGAAAAAAAAAGAAAAAAAACTAAGTGATTGGCATTGGATATGTAAACAGCTTAAGTTCTTTCTTAGTTAACTCGTTTCCTATATGATTTATTTAGGGTACGTTCATTGTAGTTTTGAGGTTTAGAGTGTTGGTAAACTTCATAGTTGCCTGGTATTTTATTGGTTGCTCCCTAATCACTTGGCTAAATAGCTCCACATTAACCAAATGCATTTGTCCACTCTTTTCCCTTAACCCTTTTTAGCCCATGTTACAACCAAATAAAGTCCTCTTGATTGTCTTGTGCACATTGCATTTTAGTGCTGGAGAATTTGAGAGCCTTATCAAGCCTATGGCAGATTACATCTTTGAAATGAGTCTTGAGTGAACCTATGTTATATTTCAAACACATAAGCTGGAGCAATTCACATTTCCCAAAAATGAGGTTCTACCGGTCTATTTGGCTTTGCTCAATTCCTTGTGCTTACTTGATATGCTTTGTGGTTCTTTGGGGGTGATCAAGTTTGATATCAAGCTTGTGGACTTATACATTTCCTTGAAAAACATTCTCCTTCTCCTAATTTTGAAATGTTTGGTGCACTACTTGGGTTGCCATTGCTTGCCATTCTTACTTATGATATGTTATGACTTGCCCACTTTAGAAAGGTTGTCATTTCTGAGTCCTAAGAAGCATTTCCATTTGTCGTTTTTCTATAATGTTTGCTTGAGGACAAGCAACAGTTTAAGCATGGGGGAGTTTGATAAGTGCTAAATATGTATATCATTTTAGGGCTATTTTGTGCCATTTTTTAAGAGAATATTATGTTTATTACTATTATTTACTCTCTTATTCTCGATTTGTGCTTGGGTATAGTTGTTCGATGTGTTTTGTAGGATTTTTAGTCTTTTTACCCAACATTTACCTTCAATAGTTGAATTTTGACCTCCCCCATGGCCATCCATGTTATGCCACTACTGCAGAGCAAAGAATGAGTAAAAACCAGGTCCTAGCATATACCACGGTCGGACCGTGGTGCACCCCACGGTCCGTGGCAGGCCTGTAACTGCTGCCTCTTCGTTTTCCCTTATCGTATGGCTGAGAACACTCGAACTCTCCTATAAATAGCCTCGTCTAGCAGTAGAAAAGGGACACCCCATCCATTCCATTCTTCTCCATATTCCATTAGTTAGATATAGATTAGTTTAGATTAGATTAGAAGAAGAGAGAGTGAGTTGAATTGAAGATTTGCAAGGATTCCATCATGGGTTTGTACGACGGTTCAAGTGTAATTTTTAGCTGAGCATTCCTTCTTTCTTCTCTTCTCTTTCCTCCTTAGATTTATCATTTTTGAGTAATTAGTTGTTTAATCTTTGATCATGTGTGAGTAGTTTTCTTTTATTTAGGGATTCAGTAGTTTATTGAAGTATAGTTGGATCATGTTTTAATCTATTCAATTGTGCTTGTTTTCATGATTGATTTGATTTCATTCTATCAAGTGTTTGGATTGTTGTGAGTTGATTTTTCGCTAAAGTTTGCTTACACACTTAAAACAAACGAATGAAAAACTGAAAGGTGACATTTGATTGTTGGACTGCTTGATTAAACCTAACATGGAGTCATCCCAAAAGAGAGATTTGCATGTTAGGAGCACTAGAGAGTAATAAAAGATATTTAACTTGAATTAAGGAAAATCCATTCGAAAGAACGACTTTTTCTTAGTTTAGGCAAATTTGGTTAATTTCGAAAGAATAGATCAAATTTCTGATAGATTACAATTCCTCGAAATTGACCAATTAGAGAAAAGCTCATGTTTATCATTTCGATTCAATCACCTTTCATAACTATATAAATTCCTAGACATTTTTCCTTAATTGATTTAGAATTATTGTGTTAGAAATTGTTAATTCAAAACCATTTGGATTTGGATTCGCTTAGCATATCTTAAGAGGATATAGCCTAATAGATGAACCTAGTCCTTGTGGGATCAACCTTGATTGTTACAACGCCACCATGCATTTTCAGTCGTATCAATGCTCAAATCCCAGAATGCAAGCATCTAGTTGAAACAATAGCAAATGCCTCCCGGAAAGTGCATCTACTCCTTGATTGAGTTTTCCTGATTTATGCTTGATAGCAAAGTGGAATGACTGTAGGTCTTCAACCCATTTAGCATGCCTGGAGTTTAACTTGTGTTGCCCTTCAATGTATTTTAAGGCCTTATGATCACAATGCAAAATAAACTCACTAGCCATCAGATAATGCCTCTACTGCTCCAAACTCCTCACTATAGCATAGAACTCCTTATCATAAGTCGATTACTTCCTTCTATAATCACAAAGTTTCTCACTGAAGAAGGCCAAGGGCTGGCCTTCTTGAGTAAGAACTCCTCCTTTACCCACACCAAAAGCATCACATTCAATCTTAAAAACCTTATCAAAGCAATGTAATGCTAGTACTGGTGCCCCAGTTAGCTTGGTTTTTACCTCCTCAAAGGCAGAATCAGCTTTTATGGTCCATTAAAAGGGTGAACCCTGAAGCACTTCAGTCATGGGTGCCACGATTATACTAAAGTTTCTAATGAATCTCTTGTATAATGAGGCAAGTCCATGAAAATTTCTCACATCATGAATACTCTTAGGTACTTGCCAACATCTAATGGCCTCAACCTTGCTCTCATCTACCTTGACTCCCTTGGCAGTTACAATGTAACCTAAGAAAGTTACTTCTGTAGAAAAGAAAGCACTTCTTTAGGTTCCCCTAGAGCCTCTCCTTTTCTAGGACCACTATGATCTGAGCCACATGATCTTGGCGTTCCTTTTGTGACCTACAGTAGATCAAGATATCACCACTACAAACTTACTAATCTAAGGCCGGAACACTTGGCTCATTAACCTCATAAAGGTTTTGGGTGCAATTGACAAGCCAAATGGTATAACTAGCCATTCATACAAACCACCTTTAGTCTTAAAGGTTGTCTTTCACTCATCTCCCTCTCTAATCCAAATCTGGTAGTCACACTCCTCAAATCAATCTTTGAAAACACACTAGAACCATGCAGTTTATATGGCATGTCCTCAAGTTGTGGGACAGGGTGCTTGTATTTGATGGTAATCTTGTTTATGAGTCGACTATCCATGCACATTCTTATGCTCCCATCCTTTTTAGGGACTGGTAAAGCTAGCACAACACAAGGACTAAGTAATTCCCGAAGTAACCCCTTGTTAATCGGTTCAGCTACTTGCCTTTGCATTTCCATGGTCTCCTTGGGATTCATTCTATAGGTTGGCTTATTTGGGAGTATAGCTCCTGGATTGAGGTCACAATGGTGCTGTATGGATCTTTGGGAGGTAGGCCAGAGGGTGTCTCATCTGGAAAGATGTGGCTAAATTATTGCAGTAATGAGATAGCAAAGGGATGGATTAAGGGTGAGTGTTTTGGTTCCTCAAGGGCATTGAGGATCCATTACTTAAAGGCCTTAAACTAATGATAAAAGGCCTTGAGTAATGGTTCTCCACAAGTGAGAAACTTGATCAGCTTGTTGATGGTTCTTTTGTGGTTTTGATTTGTGGATCTGGGGAAGGGCTTAAAGGGGTAGGGGTAATCTTTTTCCCATCCTTAGAAAAGGAATAGGTATTAAGGTAACCATCCTGCTTTACCTTCCCGTCAAACAACCAGGGCCTACCAAGCAAAATGTGACATGCTTCCATTGGGATTACATCACAGCAAAGCTCATCTTGGTAGTTCTGGCTAATAGAGAATGAAATTAGGCACCTTGAGTTACCTTATAATCCTTTGCCTTGATTGAGCCACTAAATGTTGTATGGGTGGGGATGTGAGTAGAAGCTTGGAGATTGAGCTTCTCCGCCATGCTTAGAGAAACAACATTGGCCAAGTACCTCTATCAATAATCAATTAGCATACCTTACCTTGGACAGTACACCAAGAGTGAAAGATGTTCTCTCATTGTTCTTCTTTGGTTCTAAGACCACTCAAAGTTCTCCCTAAGGCCAATATTTCTCCTTCATCAGCCTCCTTAATAACTTACTCAGAATCTTCCTCCTGTTCCTCCATTAAGTAAACCTCCTTCTCCTCCTCAATCTTCTGCTCCTTAACTACCTCCCATTCGACAAGGTGATTATCTTTCTGTTTGGACACTTAGAAGCAATGTGACCAAGACCTTGACATTTGAAACACCTCCTGGTGCTCATGGGGTTAAGGTTAGGCTGTTTTTATGTGGCTAGGATTTTTGGTTGAGCTTGGGTTTTTTACAGGATGGAAGGGGGTAATGTTGTGTGTTTTGGTAGAGGGTAGGAACTCCCCTTGTTAAAAGGTTGGTTTCGGTGTAGGGTTTGGGTAGTTCCCTCTTGTAGGTTCTTATTTTCTTTTATTGCTAAATCTTATAAGCAGGGACACACACTTCATCAAAGCTAGTATACTACTGCAGTTCAACCATATTAGAGTACCTAGGATCAAGCCCTCCTAAGTATCTCACAATGGTCTGGTCTTCTGACTCTTGTAAGTCACATTTGATCATTAGTTTCTCAAACTCCCTAGCATATTCTTCTACACTCATAGTTCCTTGAGTCAGATGGTGTGAAAGGGAGTAGTTATCTCGATGATAAGAAGAGGGTAGAAATCAGGACCTAAGTTTGGCTTTCATTTTATCCCAAGTTTTGATTGTACCCTTTCTTAGCTTAACTAATTTGGCACCTAAATTAGTCTACCAGAGAGAGGCATACTTTCTAAGCTTTGAAGCAACAAGTTCTACCTTTCTCTCTTTAGGAATGTCCTTGAAATCAAAGACCCTCTTCGCTGTTTACATCCACTCCAAGAACTCACCCCGGTCTAGCTTCCCTTGAAATTCTAGAATGTCAACCTTAAAGTCATTAAATTTGAGCAGGGGTCTTCTTTCTCTTGTCCTTAGTCTCCTAGGAGGCTCCTCCTCACTAATAGAGACCAAATGCTGGCTATCTCTTTCAGCTCTTCCCTCTTGGTCAGAACCAGGTGAGCTAGATGAGCTCACCAGGTTTCTTCTCTTCTGCCTCATTGATTTAGCAAGTTGGAGCCTTACGTAGGCATTCTGGCTCTTGAGCTCTTTAATATTGGTGGTAGTGTCTTTAAAGTTTTTCATGAGAGCTTCAAACTTCTTCTGTAAGGTAATACCTGAACTCACGCTTGCAACTGAATCAAACCGGGAAATGTGTTTTGGAGCGTGTTTGGGCATAATGAAAACGTGGCTGAACAGGGTGTTAGGGCCAAGATGAAACTTGCTCTACTATCGAATATGGTGTATCTTCTTCCTAAACAAGTTGCAAACACGCATAAAAGAAGAGCAAAGGCAGAATTTGAGTTCTAAGAACTCGGGAAAAACAAACTTGGATAGATAGTTTCTCAACTAAATTATGGATACAGAAACACCACCATGAATCCATTTAGGGCCCTTAATCCTTCGTAGGATATAGAAACACCACTTAATGAGAGATTAAGACTCACTAGAACACCACTTTACTCGGCCTAGTAAAGATAAGCTAATTTGAGTATTTAGAGAGAAACCGGGGTTAGGAACAAAGCCTGACTGAATTCTAATTCATTCAATGTGCATTATAATGAACAACCTAGCAGGCACTTAAATAAGCTCCTGGCCAGCTGTTGATGCATATTCCCATATGCATCATTTTTATTTTTATTCTTATTTAAGGTCAACTTCCAAGAAGAAAAGTGTCAAACAAGAGCGTGCATGGGAACTCTCATATTTTCTCTTATTATGTGAGTTCAAGGACTTTAGACACCATGAAGAAGTCAAAGAAGTTGCAAAACTTTGCCGGAAATTGGCGTTCATGCCCGAAGACGTAATGCCGCCTTCATCCCGAATTTTCCCGCTTTTTGTGTGCACTTTTGGCCTACCTAAAGTGGTCCCACAACTTGAGGCTCCACATGGTTTTGAAGTTTAAGATTTCAGCTTTCAAATAAGCCCAAGTTTGTTTAATTTGGACATCATTTGATTGGGCAAAATATCACTCAAAGATACGTTATGCTGATCCAGTCTAGTCTGAGATAGGTGCATTGTTTGGGCCATAACTTTCAAACCGCTTATCCAAATTGAGCAAATGAGCCCATTCTGAAAAATAGACTTCCAGGGATTTCTATCAAGCCCAAGAACGCGTGATGTGGCCGAGTATTCTGGAAGTTATGCTCTGTTGAAGTTGAGGCAGCTGCAAGGATTAATTCTGGGAATATGAAGAGTTTTCGGTTACATGTGATTGTGTGGCTGACATTGTGCACGTTTTGGAGCCTTCTAGATTGATGTAATCAGCTGCAAAAATCCTATAATATTCCTTGTAACCTCCCCCACCCCTTTTATGATGAGTCTTTTCATTTTTTCTTAGACTTTTCATTAGCTAGTTTTAATTGTTAGGAGTTATTAGAGTCCTTTGTTTGTCTTTTGCTGAGTCTATAAAAAGGGGAGGGGCGTGTGAAGCTATTCATTCAGCATTGTAAGAGATTTCCAAAGTAATACAAGCACCTTTGAGAGTGATTCTCATTTGTGTCTCAAAATTCCTAGTTCTATATCTTGAATTTGGCTCATTCAAGTGGTGTTCTAGGTTTCTCTTCCTTTTCCAATTGGAGTGATTCCTTGGTTAAGACAAGAGAATTAGCCCAAGGTTAAGTCATTGAGTGGCTCCGTGAAGGATTATCTCAATAACAAGATCTTGTTCTATCCCTTTTTCTTGTGTAGTGAAGTGCTTCATCTATCTCATCCATCTTTCATTTCTCTTCCCAATTTGGCTTATTTTGAGTTGGAGTTTGATTTGGTTCACTTGCCACCCACTTATACATCACCAATTGATGTATATGTGGGTGGCAAGTGAACCAAATCAAACTCCAACTCAAAATAAGCCAAATTGGGAAGAGAAATGAAAGATGGATGAGATGGATGAAGAATTTCACTACACAAGAAAAAGGGATAGAACAAGATCTTGTAATTGAGATAATCCTTCACGGAGCCACTCAATGACTTGACCTTGGGCTAATTCTCTTGTCTTAACCAAGGAATCACTCCAATTGGAAAAGGAAGAGAACCTAGAACACCACTTGAATTTGCCAAATTCAAGATATAGAACTAGGAATTTAGTTGCACTTTTGAGAAACACACTCAAAGTACTTGTATTGCTTTGGAAATTTCTTACAATGCTGGATGAATAGCTTCACACGCCCCTCCCCTTTTTGTAGACTCAGCAAAAGACAATCAAAGGACTCAAATAACTCCTAACAATTAAAACTAGCTAATGAAAAGTCTAAGAAAAATGAAAAGACTCATCATAAAAGGGGTGGGGGAGGTTACAAGGAATATTCTAGGATTTTTGCAGCTGATTACATCAATCTAGAAGCATCTAAAACGTGCACAATATCAGCCACACAAGTATATGTAACCGAAGACTCTTCATATTCCCAGCATTAATCCTTACAACTGCCTCAACTTCAACAGAGCATAACTTCCAGAATAATCGGCGAAATCACGCGTTCTTGGGCTTGTTAGAAAGCCCTGGAAGTCTATTTTCCAGAATGGGCTCATTTGCTCAATTTGGATAAGCGGTTTGAAAGTTATGGCCCAAACAATGCACCTATCTCAGACTGGACTGGATCAGCATAACGTATCTTTGAGTGATATTTTGCCCAATCAAATGATGTCCAAATTAAACAAACTTGGGCTTATTTTAAAGCTGAAATCTTAAACTTCAAAACCATGTGGCCCTCAAGTTGTGGGTCCACTTGAGCTAGTCCAAAAGTGACACAAAAAAAAAAAAACCTTGGATGAATCGGCACCAATTCTCCGGGGGAATTGAGCTTTCGGCATTTTCTTGCTTGACTTCTTCTGGTGTCTAAAGTCCTTGAACTCACATAATAAGAGAAAATATGAGAGTTCCCATGCACGCTCTTGTTTGACACTTTTCTTCTTGGAAGTTGACCTTAAATAAAAATGATGCATATGGGAATATGCATCATACTCCCCTGGGTGGTTTTGAGTTTGTCCTCAAACTCAAAGGGTTAGCAAGCTTCTCAAGAAAGGGGTCACGCTCACAATATGGGAGCTTTTGGGGAAGGAGGTCACAGGGCATCACCTTCTAGAGAGATATAGAAGAGGGTGAGGGGAGGATGATAAAACGGGTCATACCTGGTGAGGAGAAGAGGCGGAAGTGGGAAATCTTCTTTGGGGGCAAGGGTTTGGGAAGGATGAATGAGGGTTAAGGCTTGTCGGTCCTTTTGTAGTTTGAGGGGTTGGGAAGGTTGAATGGGGGTTAAGGTGAATTCTTCTTGGGTCAAGAGTTGCTCAACTTCTTCAATACCCCCACATGCCTCTAACTCGGGTGCTTGGAGTTCGGTAGGGCGTACTTCTTGAATCAAGAGTTGTTCAAACTCTTCAGCAACCCTACATGGCTTCATCACTTCAAGGTCTTTAACTACATGCTCTTCAATTCTTGGGGTTATGCTCAAATTCACCTCATTATCTTCTTGGCACCCTTCTTGGGTGAAGGATTGCTCAATTTCTTGCACAATCTCTTCTTGCTTCAACTCGGATCTTTGGGCCTCAAGTTCAAAGGTCTCTTCATCACCACAGTCACCAAAAACAAGAGGTAGGTCAACTAGGCTTGAAGCTTTTTCTCCAAGGATCTCTTCATCTTTGTTTGGCTTTTGAGAAACCTTCTCTAAGTGAAGTATTTCTTCTTTTTCAACCTTGAGTGCAATTTCTTCTTCAAGGCTTTCCTCCTGATCGTTCTCTTCTTTCACGGCTTTCCTTTCTTCCAAGGTAATGACCTCGTTATTTGGGCAATCCGTGGATAAGTGTCCAAGCCCTTGGCACTTGAGACACCTCCTAGGTTGTGGGGGAAAGATCATTTGTGGGGTTGGTTCTATTTGTGGGGTGGAAGGGAATGAACCCGTGAGCTTAACGGAGATACTTTCTTTCATGGGGCATGTAAGTGGATGGGTAAAAGGAACCTTCAACGTTACTATCAATCTTCTTCCAAAGTTCTCACCTTTCTTTTCCTTTCTTTTTTCGCTCAAACTTGTATGATTCACCACTGAAGTGCACATCCTCTCCAATCTTGAAATTTAAACCACTTTGAACTTCTCTTGGTCACTAAGGAACCTACAACAAGCCAAAAACTCGTTCCACCTAGATAACCAACCGGCGAACTCTTCCTTTTCGCCATGAAATTTTGGAATGCAAAGAAAGCATATACAATATCAAGAAGAGCTAGTTCTTTCTCCACAGAAGTCTTTAAGACGGCAGAAAGGATGAGGTACTAGGGTTCTTCGTGGATTGAGTTGAACGTAAGTTGGCGTGTGGCAAAAGGTGGCACGGTCGTGCAAGGGGGCACGGTCAGGCCGTGCTATGCTTCGGCTGAAGAAAATGCAGAAAAGTAGAGTGGCACGGTCGTGCTTGGAGGCACGGGGGCACCGTGCTCCGTCTCGACTTGAAGATTTCTGGAAAATGAATATGGCACGGTCGTGCGTGGTAGCACGGGGGCACCGTGCTGCTTCTCTGGTCTTCGAGACTCGGTTTGCCGGTTTGTGCCTCTTTTTGTTTTTTTGTATTTTGGCTTTTTGGGATGTGTTTGGGTGTGATGTGGGTCACTTAAAAGCCTTGGCTCTGATACCAATTGATGTATATGAGGGTGGGAAGTGAACCAAATCAAACTCCAACTCAAATAAGCCAAATTGGAAAGAGAAATGAAAGATGGATGAGATGGATGAAGAACTTCACTATACAAGAAAAAGGGATTAGAACAAGATCTTGTAATGAGATAATTCCTTCACGGAGCCACGCAATGACTTGAACCTTGGGCTAATTCTCTTGTCTTACCAAGGAATCACTGCAATTGGAAAAGGAAGAGAACCTAGAACACCACTTGAATTTGCCACAATACAAGATATAGAACTAGGAATTTAGTTGCACTTTTGAGAAACACACTCAAAGTACTTGTATTGCTTTGGAAATTTCTTACAATGCTGAATGAATAGCTTCACACGCCCCTCCCCCTTTTTATAGACTCAGCAAAAGACAATCAAAGGACTCAAATAACTCCTAACAATTAAAACTAGCTAATGAAAAGTCTAAGAAAAATGAAAAGACTCATCATAAAAAGGGGTGGGGGAGGTTACAAGGAATATTCTAGGATTTTTGCAGCTGATTACATCAATCTAGAAGCATCTAAACGTGCACAATATCAGCCACACAAGTATATGTAACCGAAGACTCTTCATATTCCCAGCATTAATCCTTGCAACTGCCTCAACTTCAACAGAGCATAACTTTCAGAATACTCGGACAAATCACGCGTTCTTGGGCTTGTTAGAAAGCCCTGGAAGTCTATTTTCCAGAATGGGCTCATTTGCTCAATTTGGATAAGCGGTTTGAAAGTTATGGCCCAAACAATGCACCTATCTCCGACTGGACTGGATCAGCACAACGTATCTTTGAGTGATATTTTGCCCAATCAAATGATGTCCAAATTAAACAAACTTGGGCTTATTTGAAAGCTGAAATCTTAAACTTCAAAACCATGTGGAGCCTCAAGTTGTGGGACCACTTTAGGTAGGCCAAAAGTACACACAAAAAGCGGGAAATTTCGGGATGAAGGCGGCATTACGTCTTCGGGCATGAACGCCAATTTTCGGCAAAGTTTTGCAACTTCTTTGACTTCTTCATGGTGTCTAAAGTCCTTGAACTCACATAATAAGAGAAAATATGAGAGTTTCCATGCACGCTCTTGTTTGACACTTTTCTTCTTGGAAGTTGACCTTAAATAAAAATGATGCATATGGGAATATGCATCATACTCCCCGGGTGGGTTTGAGTTTGTCCTCAAAGGGTTAGCAAGCCTCTCAAGAAAGGGGTCACGCTCACAATATGAGAGCTTTTGGGAAGGAGGTCACAGGGCATCACCTCTAGAGAGAT